>CM042413.1:4869250-5469250 GCA_023634145.1 Thymallus thymallus
GGGGAAGTGGATAGTATGAATAACTGGGTGAGAACAGCTTTAGTGGGGGGTAGCTACTGAGGCAATACCTAAGAGTTCAGGGAGGAGGAGGAAACAGTCCTGTGGTGGACGGAGGAGTGTGGGGCAACGGTGAGGAGTAGGAACAGGGCATTTAGAGTACTGATAAGGACCCATAACTTCCAACATCTGATTCAGTATAAGCAGGCCCAGGCCCTGGTGAGGAGAACAATACGTCAGGTTAAGAGGTCATGTTGGCGTCGGTTCTGTGACACCATTGGAAGGGCGACACCAGTGGGAGAAGTGTGGGGGATGGTTAAGAGGATGAGTGGGATTACCCAGTGTTGACGAGTGGGGAGGATGTGACAGTAACAGATGAGGAGAAGGCTGAGATGATAGCCAAAGCGTTTGTCCAAGCATATAGCTCTGCAAATTAGTCAGAGGAGTGTAAGGGCTGGGTAGTGGTGAAGCCGCTAACTCCCATCAGGGGGAGTGGATGAGCCACAACCCAGTCCTTACTTCAGTGAGGGAGGATTAATGATCCCCAATCAGAGACAGCTGTCTAGTGTTGTCTCTGATTGGGGAGAGTATTTAGCTGTCCTCCACATCCACCTGTGTGTGGATCATTGTTTGTTCGTGTCTATCTGCATGTTGCACAGGACCGTAAGTCACTTTGCTTTTGTTTTGTATTAGTGTTTAGTTTGTTCATTTACTCTCCTTTGTTATTTGAAGTGCTTCGTGAAGACATCTCACTCTAATAAAAAGGATGACCAAAAGGACGAACGCTCCGTCTACCGTCCCATATATACGCACCGTGACAAGGAGGGGCAGAGGGGGAGAGAGAGAACGAGAGAGGAGCATCCTAGAGTGATGGATAGAAGAGAGGAGCATCCTGGAGTGCTGGATACGAGAGAGGAGCATCCTGGAGTGCTGGATAGGAGGGAGATAACGAGATAGGAGCATCCTGGAGTACTGGGTACGAGAGAGGAGCATCCTGGAGTGCTGGATAGGAAGGAGAGAACGAGATAGGTGCATCCTGGAGTGCTGGATACGAGAGAGGAGCATCCTGGAGTGCTGGATACGAGAGAGGAGCATCCTGGAGTGCTGGATATGAGGGAGGAGCATCCTGGAGTGCTGGATACGAGAGAGGAGCATGCTGGAGTGCTGGATACGAGAGAGGAGCATCCTGGAGTGCTGGATACGAGAGAGGAGCATCCTGGAGTGCTGGATACGAGAGAGGAGCATCCTGGAGTGCTGGATATGAGGGAGGATGTTAATGATGCGTTGAATGCACCATTTACCATGACAGAGGTGAAAAGGGCAATAGGTCAGGCTGGGTTAACTTCACCTGGGAAAGATGAGGTATGCTGTGTTATGTTGGCCCATCTTAGTGATGAGGCACTGGATAAGGTATTGGTGTTGTACAACAGAGTGTGGAAGGAGGGCTAACTACCAGCTGTTGGAAGGAGGCAGTAGTGGAATCAGAAAGCCAGGGAAGGACCCAACGAGCCTAACAAGCTTTTCGGCCAATAGCCTCAACAACACATGTATGTAAGATTATGGAGCGTATGATTACGGAGAGGCTAACTGACTTCCTGGAGAGCAGGGGGCTAGTATCGCCACGTCAGAGCGGGTTCAGGAAGGGTAGGGGAACTATGGACCCAGTGCTCTGCTTAGAAGCAGACACAAGGAAGGCTCAGGTGAACAAGGAGACAGTTGTAGCTGTCTTTGTTGATGTGGAAAAGGCGTATGATATGATGTGGAAGGATGAGTTGTTAATCAAGCTTGATATTATGGGGGTAGGAGGAAGAATGTACAACTGGATAAAGGATTTCCTGTTTGGAAGGTCTGTCCAGGTGAGGGTGGGGAAGTCTCTATCAGGGACCGTGATTAGTCCTCTGTTGTTCTCAACCATGATCAATGATGTTTACTCTCAGGTACAGCCGGATATTGGGAGGGCGTTATTTGCAGATGATGGGGCCTTATGGAAGAGGGGAAGAAATGTGCCATACATAGTCAGGAAGGTACAAGAAGCAATAGATGAGGTAGAGTGGTGGGCATTAAGATTGGGGATTCATGTTCTCTGTAGAGAAAACTCAGATAGTGCTCTTTATCAGGAGGAAGGTGGGAGATGAGATATGTTGAGGTTATGTGGGAGAAACTTGGGAGAGGGTGGGGGCCTTCAGGTTCCTTGGGGTATACTTTGATACTAGAATGACCTGGGCAGAACACATTGAGAGAGTGGTGGGAAAGTGTAAGAAGGTACTAAATGTGATGCACTGTCTGACGGGGAAGGAGTGGAGGGCTGGGCGTGCCTCATTGAAGACCATATATGTTTTATTGATCCGATCTGTAATAGACTATGGAAGTATGGCGTATGGTTCGGCAGCCCGGACATCATTGGAAAGGATAGATGTCATACAGGGACAAGGACTCAGAATATGTAGTGGTGCGTTTCGGACGTCCCCAGTGGCTGCACTACAGGTGGAGATGGGGGAAATGACATTGCAGATTAGGAGACAGCAGCTGGCAATTAATTATTAGGTCAACCTACAGGGTCATGGGGTATCTCATCCTGCGAAAGGGATTTTACAGGCATGCTGGGAACATGAGTGAAGACAGAACACGAGCTTTGAGTGAGTGGGTAATACCAAGGGGAAGGAGATGGGACTGTATGGAAGGGAATTTAGTCCAACGGTAGTTATAACTGTAAATCCACCATGTCTACTCCCACCTCCAGCAGTAGATCAAGAAGTATTGGAGAGACTACAGAAAGATAGGGAGGGTGTTGATCCATCTGATTTGTTTAAGAGACGTCTGGATGCTGTGTATCAGGATTTTGCGGCCATATACACAGATGGTTCAAAAGATCCAAGGACAGGACGTACTGGGTCAGCATTTGTAGTGCAGGAACATGGGGTGGAAGTCAGGAAACATATTACAGATCATCTGGCTGTATATACGCCGGAGCTGATGGCCATACTGTTGGCCTTGCAGTGGGTGGAGGAAGTTAAAACCAGACAGAGTAGTTATTTGCTCTAATTCACGTGAAGTGTTAAGGAGTCTCCAGTCCTTTATATCACGTAGCAGACAAGACCTGCTTTATGAGGTGCTACAAACCCATGGCAGGAGTAAACAAATGGTTATACAGATGATATTTACATGGGTCCCAGTCCATTAGGGAGTGGAGGGGAACGAGGCAGTTTATGTACTGGCTAAACAAGCACTATATCACGCCTGATATGGACAATGATGGTGCAGAGATGGCAGGAGCAGACTAAAAGCCTGACGTGGACAGTGATGGTGCAGAGATGGCAGGAGCAGACTAAAAGCCTGACGTGGACAGTGATGGTGCAGAGATGGCAGGAGCAGACTAAAAGCCTGACGTGGACAGTGATGGTGCAGAGATGGCAGGAGCAGACTAAAAGCCTGATATGGACAGTGATGGTGCAGAGATGGCAGGAGCAGACTAAAAGCCTGATATGGACAGTGATGGTGCAGAGATGGCAGGAGCAGACTAAAAGCCTGATATGGACAGTGATGGTGCAGAGATGGCAGGAGCAGACTAAAAGCCTGATATGGACAGTGATGGTGCAGAGATGGCAGGAGCAGACTAAAAGCCTGATGTGGACAATGATGGTGCAGAGATGGCAGGAGCAGATTAAAAGCCTGACGTGGACAATGATGGTGCAGAGATGGCAGGAGCAGACTAAAAGCCTGATATGGACAGTGATGGTGCAGAGATGGCAGGAGCAGACTAAAAGCCTGATATGGACAGTGACGGTGCAGAGATGGCAGGAGCAGTTGAATAGAGATACTAAGGGCAGGCATTTATTTCAAGTACAGAGGAAAGTTGGGGAGGAGAAGACGGCAGGAAGGGACAGAAGAGAGGAGGCTATATTTACAAGATTAAGTGTCGGACACAGCCAGTTGAATAAGACATTAAATGTGATAGGAAAGCATCCAACAGGAAAGTGAATATTGCCAGGAAACGGAGACAGTGGAGCATGTCTTGATACAGTGTGGGCAGTATTGGAGGGAAAGAGAGGATGAGATCTAATATGAGGGAGACGGGGGATACAGGAAATTAGATTAAAGAGTTTACTGAGCATAACGTCATTATATATAGTCTAAAATATTGTGTTATCTTTTTTAAGAGCAACGGGGCTGGCAGGTATGATTTAGTTTATCCCTGTCTCTGACCCACACTCCAGTACAGTAGGTGGCGGTAATGCACCATAACGTTGGATGCCAAACGCCGATAAACCCAACCGAAGAAGAAGAAGAAGAAGAAGAAGCAGGAACTAGCGTCCTCCACCAGCCAATTAGAGGTTTATCATATTAAAACGCGTCCCACGCGTCCCATTAAAACACGAAGCGCTCCTATCGTCGTATTCCCACGGATCGAGTTAACTCGTCACATCGGCTCCGCTCGAAAATGTGCACCTATGTAGGGTTGATTGAGGATGTCTGTTTCTGGCTTAATGAAGTAGCTAGTGCTCTCAGGATGCACACCATCACTGTTGCTGTGTGCAGCCTGTTGCTGGTCGCTCAAGACCAGATGGAGGATGACGAATGGATTGATCCGTATGATAAATTGAAACACGATCCAAGCATAAAGTCCACGAGAAAGACTGCCGAGGTACAGTACGAGCAACTGTGTAATGTGCGTATTTCCGCTCCATGACTCCGTGCCATCAGTTGAAATAATTATATTGCTTTGGCGTTTTTCTTTGTCACAGTTCCTATTGCAGTAATATGAAACAAAATCATGACGTGTGAATATACACCAAGCATAACGAATGGAAAACTAAATGAAAGTCACCTTCACAGCCGAGTAGTTACCCACCAAAAGAAGGGAATACATCCAGGATCAAGTGGACGCAAGGGAGTGCAACAACAAAGTGGAAAGGTTACAAAGAGAGGTTAGTGTTGGAAACGGATTTTAAACGTGACACATAATTTTTTCAAATGCATATTTATGAAGCAGTGGCGAATAGACGTTTGATCATCTGTCAGTTTCTTTCTTTTTTTGATTGACGTGTAAATGAATGTTACCACGCTGGAATGTAATATGCTGTCTTTATGCCAAGTGCATATAGTGTGTTGTACTATTCCATACCTTTCCAACCACCAGCCAAGTGATCTCAATAACGATATCCATTATGACCCCAAAGTGAGACTGTCTCCAAGCAGTGGCGGATTTCAAGAAGCTTCTGGAGTGAATGGACAGCTGGAGAACGGGGGCTCTGGACGATGCCCTCAGCTAGATCCTGGTGGATCTCAAATCACATGACTACGAGGCCTGGAGATGGCACTTTGAGGACACCTTTGGTGTGGAGATCGACACAGTTATGAAGGTTAGAATGCGTAGCATAGCCAGGGTTTTGATGCTCAAAACGAAATGGATTTACCACCACATGTTTTATAATGTGGTTTGCCTAAGGTATTTAGACGGTTTGTAAATTCAATAAACCAGTCCGATTCAGAGCACAGTCAAGGCAAGACAAACGAGACAAAACTGAAACTCATTGGCATTACAGTGTCAGGAATATTTATCATTGCCAATGCAATTATTTAAAGGAACTTCTCTCTCTCTCTTCCAGGTGTCTGTGGTTGTCTTAATCATAGTGGTCATCATTTGCAGCGAGCTGTGGTCTACTGTCTCCTGGTTTGTCCAGTTCAAGCGAATCTTTGCCATCTGCTTTCTCATCAGTCTGGCCTGGAATTGGTTCTATCTCTACAAGGTAAATTACCAATATACACACTTCCATGCATTTGTAACATTTCCACATTACTGTCTGTCTGGTGCTCTATGTTTAATAGTAAATTAACATAATTATCTGAAATAATAGGTACAAAGTTCCTTCTTTACTGTCATTCTGGTAACCTTCAGTGTAGGGTTTTCCTGATTCAGGATTGGTTCTTGTTCTCTGAGGCAAAACATTTAGGCTAAACACTACAACAATATCCCAGGTCTCTGCAAATAATGTTTTCGGGGGGGTTTATAAGCAGGTAAGGAAGTAGAAATAAGCTATTTAAGGTATTTCTAATATGCCATCTCTATTCTTCAAAACTCCAATACAACTAAATGAAGGAATATCACCTAGGAATGTCTTGAGAAAAACTCTCTTACCAGGAGAGCTAGACTATGACAGGTTATTTTTTTGTGTGAGATTGAGAGATAGATGAGGGATAACTGTGTGGCAGCACTGCTGCTGGACCAGCCTCCAGCCCCTGAATGACACAATGTTAATCCACCATATACGTTATTGGGTTTTCTCGACCTGTCAGATTGCCTTTGCCGAGCACGAAAACAAAATGGTGAAGATGGAGGGCATCGACGCAAAATGCACTGGGAGGAAGAAAATCAACTGGTGGGATAATTTGAAGGGTGAGATAACAGAAAAATAACACCCGAGCTTGGCATCACATATCTTTCCACAGGGGTATCAGATTTTCCTAATCTCAAAAATACATGTTAAAGTACTTTTAATTGAATGCGTCATTCTTTCATAATCATTGGTTCATGACGATACAATAAAGTACACAATACTTCTCACTCTTATCTGGCAAATAATGTAATGAAGTTACATGGTCTTTCACATTTTGACCATTTTGTTTTGCAGTAAGTTTACTGTGGAAATGCACATCGGTTTATGTTGTCGTCAAGCCTTCTGTTGTCTACTCCTCCCTGCCTGTACCCCAGATTGGTACAGAGGTGCCATGACTCTCCAAGACGACCCCTGTAGGATGTACTACGAAGTCCTCATGGTCAATCCCTTCCTTCTCGTACAACCAACTAAAGAAACATCTTTTTGGCGACCAGGGAAAGTCCATTTCCATTCAGTCAATTCAGGAAGTATACTGACGTTCCACTTCCAGTTTTCAGTCTACTTCCGGAAATGACTGCATTGAAATGGAATTGACCCCAACCCTGTTGACAGCTAACCTATTCCACAGGCCAGGACTGAAAGATAGTCACCCATACCTTTCTTTTGCCACTTAACACAACTATTTGAGGAACCCCAAATGTAAATGTACATATTGCCATATTTTTCACTTGTATTGGGCTCCCGAGTGGCGCAGTGGTCTGACACTGCATCTCAGTGCTAGAGGCGTCACTACAGACAACCTGGTTCGAATCCAGGCTGTATCCCAACCGGCCGTGATTGGGAGTCCCATAGGGCGGTGCACAATTGGCCCAGCGTCGTCCGAGTTTGGTGTAGGCCGTCATTGTAAATAAGAATTTGTTCTTAACTGACTTGCCTAGTTAAATAAAAACAAATAATAATAATATTCAAACTATAAAAAATATACTGTCTATTTAACAATGCAATATCAATCTAATTCAGTATCTGATTGCCCTGCGGGTATTTATTAAAGACTTGAAATGGAATGGACACCAACCCTGTTGATGACTAAACTGTAACATTTAGCCTTTTTCCTGGACCTGTAGGATGCAGTGTGATAATGTATCCCCTCTTTGTCTCTGAAGGCTATCACTATGACCATCACCAACGTCTTCACAGAGCCTCTGAAGCACTTTGGCCAGGGGATCAGCGAGTTCCTCAAGGACACCCTGCAGATTCCTGTGCTCCTCACCATTGTGCTCTCCATCCTGGTAAGCAGACACAGACAAATACATTTCCCTTTTCAATTCTTGAATGAGAATGTAGATTTACTTCCTGTACTGAAATGGAATTGACCCCAACCCTGACTCATACAGCAGTCATACTAACTGTTTCCTTAGCCAGTTTCCTGCCTGTCCCTGATGCAGTAAATGTATACCTCATCTTCCTCAGGTGTTTGTGTACAGCAGCGCCCAGGCCGTCATCAGCACGGCATCACCAGACGGCTGTGTGTCGGTGGGCCCAGGGACGCCACAGCCTTGGACCAGTCTGAGCCCCAGGCCTGTTTGAGAGGGACCAACCACAACCCACTGGCAGGGGGTGACGTCCCTCAACGCTCCCCTTCCCCTCTCAGACTAGGACCAGCAGCCAAACAGCGGGCTCAGGACCAGGACAGGACCTATGTCCACCGGAGGAGTCCCAACCACAGGAGCTGACCAGGGTGTACGTGGACACCCTGAGGAATGCCGACCGGCGGTACAGCTAGGGCAAGATCGTCTTGAGTGGTGGCCGGAGGGTGGCTCCGACACAGAGGATACTGACCCACTACCGGTAGAGGATAATACCGACATCTAGGAATAGGTAGAACCCGTTGTAGCTGGAGCCAGAACTGAAGGCATTGACTCACAAGAAGCTAAACCCTCTCCAGCTAAAGCCAAATCAAATAAGGGGGACGTTGCGTCTGAATCTAAGGGGGTGACAGCCAGGCTGAACAGTAGGCCGAGGTAGCCCTCACCAACTACACAGGGGAATAATGTGGTTTGTGTTGACCTCGACTGTGTTATAATTGATTGGATTTATATAGCCCTTTTCTACCAACTGAGGTAGTCAAAGTGCTTTACAGACGTTAAACAAAAACATATAAAATATAAATGTAAAGTATTGGTCCCATGTTTCATGAGCTGAAATAAAAGACCCCAGACATTTTCCATACGCACAAAAAACGTAATTCTCTCAAATTTTGGGCACAAATTTGTTTACATCCCTGAAATGAGATGTAGGCCTATCAGGGGCTCTAGGCTACCGGCCTTTTATATAAGCAAAATGTAATTACAATCATAACCCCAGATTTTTATCTGTAGCCTATGCCTATTGAAATGTCAACCACTCCACAGATTTCATGTTAACAAACTATAGTTTCTCGCAAATGGGACATTTTGTAATGGTTTGTCTGGCACATAATAACAGCACAATTGCTAGAAAATAGCCTAACATTAGTTTTTTTTGTTTGCCCAAGTGCGTTGTCTCCATTATCTCTTGATGTGTATCAGTTATAGCGTATTAATGTTTTATGGAAAAAGGGTTGGAAATAGGAATCTACATAATGAAAATAAAAATATACTACCTACAACTTCTGGGACACTGTAAAGTCCATGGAGAATAAGAGCACCTCCTCCCAGTTGCCCACTGCACTGAGGCTCGGAAACACTGTTACCACTGATAAATCCACGATTATTGAAAATTTCAATAAGCATTTTGCTACGGCTGGCCATGCTTTCCATCTGGCTACCCCTACCCCGGTCAACAGCTCTGCACCCCCGGCAGCTACTTGCCCAAGCCCCCCCCGCTTCTCCTTCACCCAAATCCTGACAGCTGATGTTCTGAAAGAGCTGCTAAGTCTGGACCCCTACACATCTGCTGGGCTAGATAATCTGGACCCTCTCTTTCTGAAATTATCAGCCAAAATTGTTGCAACACCTATCACTAGCTTGTTCAACCTCTCTTTCGTATCGTCTGAGATCCCTAGAGATTGGAAAGCTGCCGCGGTCATCCCCCTCTTCAAAGGAGGAGACACTCTAGACCCAAACTGTTATAGACCAATATCCATCCTGCCCTGCCTTTCTAAAGTTTTCGAAAGCCAAGTTAACAAACAGATAACTGACCACTTCGAATCCCACCGTACCTTCTCTGCTATGCAATCTGGTTTCCGAGCTGGTCATTGGTGCACCTCAGCTACGCTCAAGGTACTGAACGATATCATAACCGCCATCGATAAAAGACAGTACTGTGCAGCCGTTTTCATCGACCTGGCCAAGGCTTTCGACTCTGTCAATCACCGCATTCTTATTGGCAGACTCAACAGCCTTGGTTTCTCAAGTGACTGCCTTGCTTGGTTCTCTAACTACTTTGCAGACAGAGTTCAGTGTGTCAAATCGGAGGGCCTATTGTCCGATCCTCTGGCAGTCTCTATGGGGGTGCCACAGGGTTCAATTCTTGGGCCAACCCTTTTCTCTATATACATCAACGATGTCGCTCTCGCTGCTGGTGACTCTCTGATCCATCTCTACGCAGATGACACCATTCTGTATACATCTGGCCCCTCTTTGGATACTGTGTTTACTAACCTTCAATCAAGCTTCAATGCCATACAACACTCCTTCCGTGGCCTACAACTGCTCTTAAACGCTAGTAAAACTAAGTGCATGCTTTTCTATCGAACAATGCCAGCACCTGCCCACCGGACTATCATCACTACTCTCGACGGATCCGAATTAGAATACGTGGACACCTACAAATACCTAGGCATCTGGTTAGACTATAAACTCAACTTCCAGACTCACATCAACCATCTCCAATCCAAAATTAAATCCAGAATTGGCTTCCTATTTCGCAACAGAGCCTCCTTCACTCATGCTGCCAAACATGCCCTTGTAAAACTGACTATCCTACCGATCCTTGATTTCGGCGATGTCATTTACAAACTAGCCTCCAACACTCTACTTAGCAAATTGGATGTAGTCTATCATAGTGCCATCCGTTTTGTCACCAAAGCCCCTTACACTACCCACCACTGCGACCTGTATGCTCTCGTTGGCTGGCCTTCACTATATATTAGTCGCCAAACCCACTGGCTCCAGGTCATCTATAAGTCTTTATTAGGTAAATCCCCGCCCTATCTCAGCTCACTGGTCACCATAGCAACACCCACCCGTAGCATGCGCTCCAGCAGGTATATCTCACTGGTCACCCCCAAAGCCAACACCTCCTTTGGCCGCCATTCCTTCCAGTTCGCTGCTGCCAATGACTGGAACGAATTGCAAAAATCATTGAAGCTGGAGGTTCCTATCTCCCTCAATAACTTTAAGCATCAGCTGTCAAAGCTGCTTATCGATCACTGCACCTGTATATAGCCCTTCTGTAAATAGCCCACACTACTACCTCATCCCCATATTTATTTTCGTTTATTTTTCACTAATCTTACACTCCAGTATCTCTATTTGCACATCATAATTTGCACATCCTTCATTCCTGTGTTAATGATGATAATTCTGTAATTTATTTCTACTCTATAGTCTATTTATTGTCCTACCTCCCAACCTTACTGCATTTTTGCACTACATTTTGCACACTGTTTATAGATTTTCTATTGTGTTTTTGACTGTTTGTTTAATGTGTAACTCTGTGTTGTTGTGTTTTTTTTTTTGTCGCACTGCTTTGCTTTGTCTTGGCCAGGTCGCAGTTGCAAATGAGAACTTGTTCTCAACTGACCTACCTGGTTAAATAAAGGTGAAATTAAAAAAAAAAAAAAAAAAAAAACTGTCAAAACGTTGACGTGCACGCATGCTGCTTTCGCTCATGTAATGTTTAGCACAGAGACAGATATTTCACCGGAAATAATCCCAGTGACTGGCAGTGGGAGAAGGATTTTGGCCAACATTCTGAAAAATGTCTCATCGATGAACAGAGTGGACTACGTTTTGTAGACTTTAACCTTTGCCAAAGTTGTAAAAAATGGCGTTGTTTATGAATTGAGTTATTGCACGCGCGCACTTCCCTAACGGAAATAAGCAGATGTTTGCTAGAACGGGCTAGTAGGATCTCGCTAGCTCGTGGTTGGCTCGGCTCTGCCCACCTCCTTGCTTGTTCTGTTCACTATGACTCATCTGTTCCCATTGGAAACAACAGGCTATAGTGCTCTCTCAACACACACACACCCCTCCGGTCCTCCTCACCACTCACTCAGCAACAGCCTGCCTCACTGCCTGACAGTAAGCAGCAAGTCACAGTGAAATAAATATATATATATATACAGTGGGGAGAAGTATTTGATACACTGCCGATTTTTGCAGGTTTTCCTACTTACAAAGCATGTAGAGGTCTGTCATTTTTATCATAGGTACACTTCAACTGCGAGAGACAGAATCTAAAAATCCAGAAAATCACATTGTATGATTTTTAAATAATTAATTTGCATTTTATTGCATGACATAAGTATTTGATCACCTACCAACCAGTAAGAATTCCGGCTCTCACCGACCTGTTAGTTTTTCTTTAAGAAGCCCTCCTGTTCTCCACTCATTACCTGTATTAACTGCACCTGTTTGAACTCATTACCTGTATAAAAGACACCTGTCCACACACTCAATCAAACAGACTCCAACCTCTCCACAATGGCCAAGGCCAGAGAGCTGTGTAAGGACATCAGGGATAAAATTGTAGACCTGCACAAGGCTGGGATGGGCTACAGGACAATAGGCAAGCAGCTTGGTGAGAAGGCAACAACTGTTGGCGCAATTATTAGAAAATGGAAGAAGTTCAAGATGACGGTCAATCTCCCTCGGTCTGGGGCACCATGCAAGATCTCACCTCGTGGGGCATCAATGATCATGAGGAAGGTGAGGGATCAGCCCAGAACTACACGGCAGGACCTGGTCAATGACCTGAAGAGAGCTGGGACCACAGTCTCAAAGAAAACCATTAGTAACACACTACGCCGTCATGGATTAAAATCCTGCAGCGCACGCAAGGTCCCCCTGCTCAAGCCAGCGCATGTCCAGGCCCGTCTGAAGTTTGCCAATGACCATCTGGATGATCCAGAGGAGGAATGGGAGAAGGTCATGTGGTCTGATGAGACAAAAATATAGCTTTTTGGTCTAAACTCCACTCGCCGTGTTTGGAGGAAGAAAAAGGATGAGAACAACCCCAAGAACACCATCCCAACCGTGAAGCATGGAGGTGGAAACATCAGTCTTTGGGGATGCTTTTCTGCAAAGGGGACAGGACGACTTCACCGTATTGAGGGGAGGATGGATGGGGCCATGTATCGCGAGATCTTGGCCAACAACCTCCTTCCCTCAGTAAGAGCATTGAAGATGGGTCGTGGCTGTGTCTTCCAGCATGACAACGACCCAAAACACACAGCCAGGGCAACTAAGAAGCATCTCAAGGTCCTGGAGTGGCCTAGCAAGTCTCCAGACCTGAACCCAATAGAAAATCTTTGGAGGGAGCTGAAAGTCCGTATTGCCCAGCAACAGCCCCGAAACCTGAAGGATCTGTATGGAGGAGTGAGCCAAAATCCCTGCTGCAGTGTGTGCAAACCTGGTCAAGAACTACAGGAAACGTATGATCTCTGTAATTGCAAACAAAGGTTTCTGTACCAAATATTAACTTCTGCTTTTCTGATGTATCAAATACTTTTGTCATGCAATAAAATGCAAATTAATTACTTAAAAATCATACAATGTGATTTTCTGGATTTTTGTTTTAGATTCCGTCACTCACAGTTGAAGAGTACCTATGATAAAAATTACAGACATCTACATGCTTTGTAAGTGGAAAAACCTGCAAATACTCCCCACTGTATATACAGTTGAAGTCGGAAATGTACATACACATTAGCCAAATACATTTAAACTCAGTTTTTCACAACTCCTTACATTTAATCCTAGTAAAAATTCCCTGTCTTAGGTCAGTTAGGATCACCACTTTATTTTAAGAATGTGAAATGTCAGAATAATAGTAGAGAGCTTTTATTTCTTTCATCACATTCCCAGTGGGTCAGAAGTTTACATACACTCAATTAATATTTGGTAGCATTGCCTTTAAATTGTTTAACTTGGGTCAAATGTTTTGGGTAGCCTTCCACAAGCTTCCCACAATAAGTTGGGTGAATTCTGGCCCATTCCTCCTGACAGAACTGGTGTAACTGAGTCAGGTTTGTAGGCCTCCTTGCTCGCACACAATTTTTCAGTTCTGCCCACAAATTTTCTATAGGATTGAGGACACAACTTTGGAAGTATGCTTGGGGTCATTGTCCATTTGGAAGACTAATTTACGACCAAACTTTAACTTCCTGACTGACTCATGATGCCATCTATTTTGTGAAGTGCGCCAGTCTCTCCTGCAGCAAAGCACCCCCACAAAATGATGCTGCCACCCCCATGCTTCACTTTTGGGATGGTGTTCTTCGGCTTGCAAGCCTCCCCCTTTTTCCTCCAAACATAACGATGGTCATTATGGCCAAACAGTTCTATTTTTGCTTCATCAGACCAGAGGACATTTCTCCAAAAAGTACTATCTTTGTCCTCATGTGCAGTTGCAAACCGTAGTCTGGCTTTTTTATGGAGGTTTTGGAGCAGTGGCTTCTTCCTTGCTGAGCGGCCTTTCATGTTATGTCGAAATAGGACTAGTTTTACTGTGGATATAGATACTTTTGTACCCGTTTCCTCCAGCATCTTCACAAAGTCCTTTGCTGTTGTTCTGGGATTGATTTGCACTTTTCTCACCAAAGTACGTTCATCTCTAGGAGACAGAAGGCGTCTCCTTCCTGAGCGGTATGACGGCTGCGTGGTCCCATGGTGTTTATACTTGCGCACTATTGTTTGTAGTTTATACTTGCTCCCAAGGATGAACGAGACTTGTGGAGGTCTACAAAAAACAATTCTGAGGTCTTGGACGATTTCTTTTGATTTTCCCATGTTGTCGAACAAAGAGGCACTGAGTTTGAAGGTAGGCCTTGAAATACATCCACAGGTACACCTCCAATTGACTCAAATGATGTCAATTAGCCTATCAGAAGCTTCTAAAGCCATGACATAATTTTCTGGAATTTTCCAAGCTGTTTAAAGGCACAGTCAACTTAGTGTATGTAAACTTCTGACCCACTGGAATTGTGATATAGTGAATTATAAGTGAAATAATCTGTAAACAATTGTTGGAAGAATTACTTGTGTCATGCATAAAGTAGATGTCCTAACCGACTTGCCAAAACTATAGTTTGTTAACATGAAATCTGTGGATTAGTTGAAAAATGAGTTTTAATGACTTAAACCTAAGTGTATGTGAACTTCCGACTTCAACTGTATATATAGTGTGTGTATGTAAGTCTATCTAATATAGGTAACTATTCTAATATGAGAGGAAATCAGTGTTTTGAGGTGTTAGACAGTGAAAAAAATGTCACTCTCAATTGTTTATACTGCTGAAAAAGAAATCATTATTTTACATTCAATTATTGTATTAGATTTACATTTTAGCAGACGTTCTTATCCAGAGCTACTTACAGTCAGTTAGTTCATACTTTTTTCTTACTGGTCTCCCGTGGGAATTGAACCCACAACCCTGGCGTTTCAAGCGCCATGCTCTACCATCTGAGCTACCTGGAACTACTAACACAATTATTTGTGTTAGGGGTGCAACTCAATATTAGGAAGGTGTTTCTAATGTTTGGTATACTCCGTGAATGATTTAATATGGGCATATACTGGGGAAACATTTATATATATATATATATATACAGGGATAATCAACGAGGGGTTATGTGTTATACAGAAAATAATGTACAACGTGGAATGTGTGTTCCACAATGTGCTAGCGGTGCACATTTGGCCCAGCGTCATCCGAGTTAGGGGAGGGTTTGGCCAGCCGGGACTTCCTTGTCTCATCGCGCTCTAGAGGCTCCTTATGGCTGGCCTGGAGCCTGCAGGCTGACCTCGGTAGCCAGCTTGATGGTGTTTCCTCCGACACATTGGTGCTGCTGGCATCCGGGTTAAGCGAGCAGTGTGTCAAGAAGCAGTGCGGCTTGGCAGGGTCGTGTTTCGGAGGATGCATGGCTCTCGACCTTTGCCTCTCCTGAGTTCGTAGGGGAGTTGCAACAATTGGAAAATACAAACAGACGTGTTCAACATCCACTGAAGTACAGACGTGTTCAACATCCACTAAAGTAGAAACGTGTTCAACATCCACTAAAGTACAGACAGACGTGTTCAACATCCACTAAAGTACAGACAGACGTGTTCAACATCCACTAAAGTACAGACGTGTTCAACATCCAAGTACAGACAGACGTGGTAAGCTAACCAAACCATCAGTCCTAGCTTGCCGTTTTTTCAATTCAACTTTTGCTTTTCAAAGCATAGAACATGTAATAATGAACTATAGCCCTTGAATTCTACAGCACAAATATACTGTCCATTATAGGAAATTATAAACTGGGTGGTTGGAGCCCTGAATGCTGATTGGGTATGACAAAACATTTATTTTTACTGCTCTAATTACGGTGGTAACCAGTTTATAATAGCAACAAGGTACCTCGGGGGTTTGTGGCTAAGGGCTGTATCCAGCCCTTAGCCGTAGGTTTAAGAACAGCCCTTAGCCGTGTTATATCGGCCATATACCACACCCCCTCGGTCCTTATTGCTTAAATAATGTACGCTCTAGAATGCCCTTCAAGCCAATCAGAAACAAGTATTCAACAATGCCATGGTATAAGCCCATTTTTAAACTGGGTGGTTCAAGCCCTGAATGCTGATTGGCCAACAGCCGTATACCACGGGTACATTGGTAACCAGTTTATAATAGCAATAAGACACCTCTGGGGTTTGTGGTATATGGCCAATAATCCATGTCTCAATTGTCTCAAGGCATAAAAATCCTTCTTTAACCCGTTTCATTCCCTTCATCTACACTGATTTGAAGTGGATAATAGCTTTCACCTTGATTCACCTGGTCGTGTCATGGAAAAAACATGTTCTTAATGTTTTGTATACTCAGTGTATATGTCCCTGATGTCACAACGATGTATTAACATATGTTATGGGAGCATTATTTCAGTGATACAAAAAATAAAACTGTTATTTAATACTACAAATGTTTCTTTTTTTTTCTCATCTCTTTTCAATTTCAGCCATTTATAAGTGTTTTAAGCCACTTAACCCTTTGCTGCATTGGGGAAGAGCTTCATGACAGCATTTGTGGGGGGAAGCAACAAATATATCAAATAAAGAGCACATATAACAGTCAGGGGTTGGGTTTAAGGTCATAAATACAACTACTAAAGCTTATCACATTCAGTTTAAGAAGATTCCTTGACCATTAACATCTTATTTGCAATGATTGATTTGTAAATTAAATTGAGGGATAGTTAACTTTTTTTTTTTACACCTTATAGTCAGTCAGATGGTTCCTTACCACTAAAGTAGTCTATGGGCCAGGAGAAACTGTAATCCATGATTTAGAGTTGTTTAAATAGCCACTATTAAAATGAGGGGATTTGTCCACAAACAATTAACTTTGTTCCTCCGCACACTCCACTGGCTTCCGGTTGAAGCTTGAATCTACTACAAAACCATGGTGCTTGCCTACGGAGCTGTTAGGGGAACGGCACCTCCTTACCTCCAGGCTCTGATCAGACCCAACACCCAAACGAGGACACTACGTTCATCCACCTCTGGCCTGCTAGCCAGGACAGCAGTCACTGACCACCTTCCGGAGACGCTTGAAACCCTACCTCTTTAAGGAATATCTGATAAGAGTATGACAGTAATCCTTCTACACCCCCCCCCCCCATAAAAAAAATAAACACCTTTACTAACCCTTGTCTTTTGTCTAAACTAACACCTGACTTATTTCCCTGCTAGGACTGACTCTCCTCACATCTGCTTGTTCAAAGAAATGTACTTATTGTGATCGAGATATGGTTGTCCCTGATAGCGCTGACTTTGCTCACAGCTGCTTGTTTAATGAAATGAACTTACTGTGATGGAGATGTTGTCGTCCCACGAGCTATCCTAGGTTGAATGCACCAATTTGTAAGTCGCTCTGGAGAAGAGCGTCTGCTAAATGACTAGAATGTGAATGTCAGGTGGATGGATTATCTTGGCAAATTAGAAATGTTCACGAACATGGATGTAAACAAAATGTTACAATATTTTTGTGCGTATGGAACATGTCTGGCATCTTTTATTTCAGCTCATGAAACATGGGGCCAACATTTCACATGTTACATTTATATTTCTGTCTAGCTTTGCCACCTATGTGTCATAAATAATTATATCAAGTCATAATGACACAGACAGACACATACTGTACTACAGCCGTTGTCCCATTGAATTGAATGAGTAGAACGGATATTCCCAATCCAAAACAGTGTTGGTTGGGGTGAAGAGAAAGTAGCCTCTTTTCACAAGAAATGTAAACTACCATTCAAAAGTTTGGGGTCACTTAGAAATGTCCATGTTTTTGAAAGAAAAGCTAAAAAAAAATTGTCCATTAAAATAACATAAAATTGATCAGAAATACAGTGTAGACATTGATAATGTTGTAAATTACTATTGTAACTGGAAACGGCAGATTTTTAATGGAATATCTACATAGGCGTACAGAGGCCCATTATCCGTTTTTTTTTGCAACTCTGCCTAGAAGGCCAGCATCCCAGAGTCGCCTTTCTCAAACTAGACACTAATGTACTTGTCCTCTTGCTCAGTTGTGCACCGGGGCCTCCCACTCCTCTTTCTATTCTGGTTAGAGCCAGTTTTCACTGTTCTGTGAAGGGAGTAGTACACAGCGTTGTACAAGATCTTCAGTTTCTTGGCAATTTCTCACATGGAATAGCCTTCATTTCTCAGAACAAGAATATACTGATGAGTTTCAGAAGAAAGTTCTTTGTTTCTGGCCACTTTGAGCCTGTAATCGAACCCACTAATGCTGATGCTCCAGATACTCAACTAGTTTAAAGAAGGCCAGTTTTATTGCTTCTTTAAATCAGCACAACAGTTTTCAGCTGTGCTAACATAATTGCAAAAGGGTTTTCTAATGATCAACTAGCCTTTTAAAATGATAAACTTGAATTAGCTAACACAACAAGCCATTGGAACACAGGAGTGATGGTTGCTGATAATGGGCCTCTGTACGCATATGTAGATATTCCATTAAAAAAATCAGCCGTTTCCAGCTACAATAGTCATTTACAACATTAACAATGTCTACACTGTATTTCTGATAAATTTTATGATATTTTAATGGGCAAAAAAATGTGCTTTTCTTTCAAAAACAAGGAAATTTCTAAGTGACCCCAAACTTTTGAACGGTAGTGTATCTCCGACAATTCATTTGTTATCCTTATATGTGCATTCTGAGATGGAGAACTCCCCAAAATTACCAAATGTGATTGGATCTTCTTCGATTCAAATTCTATGGTCAATACAATCTCTGTACATACAGAACCTCTCAGGTTTCTTTTCAGCAACATGTCAACATCTTAAAGCACCTAACAGCGCTCTTGCCATCGCAGTGGAACTGTTGGCCTGGTTGCATGGCCACCTTCCAGTTGTTCTTTAAGACTGTAAAGTTTGAACCTCTGTGAATTTCGATCAGCAAAACATGATTAAAAGACTAGAAAGTACAGTAACATAATAGAAAGTACTGTAATTACGGTAATAGATCCTCTGTATTTAAAATAGTAATACTAGTTAATACATTGACATGTTTTAAAAAATAAAAATATACCTTCACTGTATTTATCTTAACCTCGTGTACTATGATTCAATAAAAATGAATACACATAAGAAAGCCTGGTTTAACCTTTAAAAGGCTAAATGAACCATAAACTAGTACAGCTCAATACTGAGCCAGCTAACGGTAGCAGCTAAGCTTAAAGCAACCCTATAGGCAGAGATGGAACAATGAGCTAGTTAGAAAAATCTTTGACAGGCTAACGTTAGCGTTTGCGCAGTTAGCATGGCGTTAGCTGATAGTTTTTCTCCACAAAACATAAAACTGTAATATATAATAATAATATATATTATTAATATATAATATATAACAGTAAACGTAGTAGAAATTAAACCTGAATATTACCTCAGAGAAGCTATAAATCAATCAATTCAAACCATATTATTATCTGGCGCCATTTTGTAATGTTATTTTATAGCCTAGCCTAGCTTAGCCGCAAACCCAGTCATCTCTGTCAATATCGCTATAGATACGTTTTCACTAGATCAAGTTCAACATTTAAAAATGTACAATTTGAACATAAAAGGTAAGTATCACTCAGATAACCATTTTGACTAACATTTTCTATAGATAATGTGCTTGTGTACACCACATACCTGTTTAACAGAACTAGAAAAGGGAGACAGGAGGAGAAATGGTTCGAGTTCTGGCGATCACACAATTTAATGTGCATTCCACCACCTGCTATACAGGATGGAACAAGGATTCGCCCAAAAAATAAATAAAAAAAATACATAAATAAATAAAACCGATCTGTTCCCTACACAGGCTCAAGGGAACCCAGTACCCCTCGCAAGTCTACAGATGTAAAATACTTGAGTCCCAGAAAACATTTCTGCCGCAGACACAATAATGTCCAGTTTCTTCGACTTCTTTGAGACTTGTGCTGTACAGTTTATAACTGGGGCAAATAACGCAACAAAATCCACCTTTTTAACACACATGGTATCTTAAGTCTGCCAACAAACATTTACTACAGGGCTGTATTGTATCCACTACCATATCTTCACTAGCATCACTAGTTTGATCAATAATTTGAATCGCCTCCGCATAGGAGATTCGATTGACCGCTCGAACTTTTGCCACCTCAATTTCCTTCACCCTTACAGGTCAGTCCAGGAACTCAGGATCATGATCAGCACCACCGTCGTCCTTCTACACAGCGTTCTTCATTATACTCCGTTCGTCTACACACACTTGAAACGCGGCCAAATCCTTTACAATTGTTACACTGCAGTGGTTTGGGGACGAAAGCACTTACGGCATATCTTAAATAACCAAACTTCACATTTGTAGGTATTTGCTCTCTATCAAAAAACAACAATACCGACAGACTTTCCTCTTTTTCTCCATTCACCCTGCGGGTCAAAAGCCGGGCACCAATCACACCAGGAATTCAAGCTGAAAATCCGTCGTCACCCCTGAGATCACTCCGAAGTTCAAAACTTCTGTTGTCCGTATTCTTTTGAGGCCCATTGCAATCTTCATCAGAAATACAATTAATCAAAATTAGACCACCCCTGGTACTCTGACAGACTCCACTTTTCCAAGCGCATACCTCAAATGGGTTTCCCACATATGCATCCTTGCTCAACAAACGCATCCCAACAAGAAGCGATTCGTTATTCACTTCAATCTTAGAAAATTTCGATACTACTACAGTACTGTAGTCCATTCAGAACATTTGTCTTCACCAAATGTACTCGACGTGCTGCTTAATTCAAACTGCATCCATTTCCGCCATCTTTCCTCGTCTGTGTCAATGGTTAGAGTTGTTATTCCAGTATTGTTAAGGGGAGGGAAGACGCGCCCGGTGCCGGTGGCAAAACGCATAAACTATTCCCAATGGAAATCATTGGACAACAGACCAAACTAATAGTGGATTATACAGTACAGCCATATACAGTCATTGATTGCAGCAACAACATTTAAACCATGTTTTATAAATACAGTGTGAATCCATAGCCTTATGGTGCAGCCAGAATACTTCTGTAAATAAGGTATTTCTGTTTTCTATTCGTAATAACTTTGCAAACATTTCTAAAAGCCTTTTTTTCGCTTTGTCATTATGGGGTTATTGTGCGTTGATTGCTGATGAAAAAATATATATTTAATCAATTTTAGAATAAGCCTGTAACGTAACAAAATGTGGAAAAAGTCAAGGAGTCTGAATATTTTCTGAAGGCAGCCCTGCCACCCGATTGTCCCATCCTATTTGGGATTCGAACCACAGGACCTCCGGTTGCTGCATGCCATTGCTGATTGCCCGCTTCTCTAATCTAGTTAGACTACTACCTTTTTGGGGAAAAGTCAAATCCGACTTTATTTTTAACAAAAACTGGAGCCCTTTTAGCCAAAACCCTCCTGGACGTTTTCATCTTCCTCGCCCTAAAAACGTCCTAATTTTCCCTGGGACGTAATTACGTCATGACGTAGCCGGAGAGACGCACAACCGCATTGTTGTTGGCGAAAAGAAACCAAGTCGCAAAAAGGACATTTAGTATTTGGTGGCTCGTTTTAGAAATATTTATGTTTGTAATAGAATCGAATTTGGAATTTAGACAGCCGTCGTGGATACCTATCGGTATCTCTCACATTTACAATTCAAAGCTGCTCGAGTGGTGGCCGTTGGATGAGAGGGTTTACCGCCGCTGCTCTTGCAGGCCACATCGCCATTGCTTGCAAACGCTGCTGTTTTCAAAAGCGGAATTACTAAAAATACAAAGGTAACGTTGGATGGCTGGAGCCGAATGTGCTGTCCACGCACACACGTACGCTTTTCATAAATGCATTTTACACAAACGGGAGTCTACATTGTAGTGAAAAATGTATAAACTCTAACGTTACCCGAATCTTATTTCTTGTTTAGCCGGACGCCATATTTCCTTCCTTGGTTTATTGTGAACGTTAGCTAGCTAGCTAGCTAGCTCTAGGCCGCTGTTTTTTCCCCCTGACAGACTCTCCCTCTCCTGGCTCCATATATACCTATTATATTTATACCTGTTTATAACGTTAAACTAACGTTAATTAAACACGCGGGCGCCCAACTAGGTAACGTTATCTACTACGTTAGGTAGCCACAATAAATTAGCTTTACGATAACAGTTAGCCACCTAGCCTAACACGGCTACCAAGGCAACTCTACCATGACGATATCTAGCTGGCTAACTTAATTGTGTTTAAGTAGCACGACTTAGCGTTGCCGGGGTTAGCTAATTAGTACGTGGACGTTGTTTCTACTCTAAACGGTTGCTTAGCCGTGAACGTTGCGTTGTCAACTTAGTACGACGTCGCAGGTGTAAGGGACTTCCCGTTTTGTTTCTCCGGTTATAATGCGCCAGATCGCTACATGTGTTGTCAGTGGGATGGCTAAAGAACAGTTGTCCTGGTCCCATTTTGGAGGCATAAGTCAGTTGCTGCGTTTTGGCTTTCGTTGTGTGATCTGTGCAAAATCCAGACAAGTCTACCGATCATCTCAACGACTGTCTCTTCCAAAAGGAGATGACAGATCAGGCAAGCTGTCTATTACTGAGCTGCTTGTATTTTGAATGAACGCTCAACGGCGAAATGAGTGACAGCTGTTCACTTATTGTGCAACAAACAATTACCATTTACCTTCTAAATAATTCAAGAGTAGTTAAAAACATATTTTGTTCCTGGTTTCATAGAACAACAAGAAAGGTATGCCTCTCCACGCTTCAAGTAGCTTAGTTTGGGACTTTGGGTGAATATACAAGTTAATTTAGGTATATCCTAGGTTACTAGCAAGGTATGGCCATTGGCTTCAAGGTCGTTAATCATTAGCTTTCATATGATTATCTGAACAATTAGCATTTAGTACTGCAATCTAAGCCTATCCATTAAAAAGAGGTTGTGGAGAAATTTCATTTATTACATCACCTATTCCTGTCTGCACACAATGACAAGGAAGTAAAAGTGATGACACATTCCGCATGCTTATGAAAAGCCTTCTGTTATGTCCACTCTAAAGAATAATAGACAACTGAAACCAAGAAAGGGAAATTGTGACTAGTTATTTATTACAATCTTGGTTGACATTGGCCTAAAATCTCAATCAATTCTATATTTTTTTTTGCAGTTTTTTTAGGTGCAGTTTTTTTCTTCATGATGAAGAAAAAAGTGCGGCATTATAATCGCATGTCCACTCCCCAGAGGCCCCCCTCTCCCATCAAACCTTCACCAAACAAGGAGACCCTGACATACGCCCAGGCCCAGCGCATGGTGGACCTGGAGATAGATGGCCGCGTGCACAGGATCAGCATCTATGACAAGCTGGACGTCATCGCCGACGACGACCCCACAGCCCAAGAGATCATGGAGTGCAACAGTAACAAGGAGAACAACGAGAAGCCCCAGCAAGTGCTGGTGCGCTCAGTGAGGCTAAAAAACAACCAGCAGAAGAAGACTGCAGCCTTCACCACCACGCACGGAGCTGCCCTGACAGGGAGCGCCCTCCTGGAACCCAAGTTCCGCACAGTGGAGTACAACCTACCCGCGGTGCCTCGGAGGCCCTCCATCTATTATAAGTATTCTGAGAAGACTGCCGAAGAGCTGGATGAGGAGGTGGAATACGACATGGATGAGGAGGACTACGCCTGGCTGGATCTGATCAATGAGAAGAGGAAAAGTGAGGGCATCAGCCAGGTGTCCCAGAACCTCTTTGAGTTCCTTATGGACCGCTTTGAGAAGGAGTCCTTTGCCAGCCAGGGCCGGAGCGACCAGCAGACCCTCATCGATGAGGACGCCGTCTGCTGCATCTGCATGGATGGAGACGGCCAGGACAGCAACGTCATCCTCTTCTGTGACTCATGCAACATCGCCGTGCACCAGGAGTGCTACGGTGTTCCCTACGTCCCCGAGGGCCAGTGGCTGTGTCGCCATTGCCTCCAGTGTCCCTCACGGCCCGCTGAGTGTGTCTTCTGCCCCAACAAAGGCGGTGCTCTGAAGAAGACTGATGATGACCGCTGGGGTCACGTGGTGTGTGCCCTGTGGGTGCCAGAAGTGGGCTTCTCCGACACAGTCTTTATCGAGCCCATCGACGGTGTCAGCAATATTCCGCCCGCCCGCTGGAAACTCACCTGCTACCTCTGCAAGGAGAAGGGCACCGGGGCCTGCATCCAGTGTCATAAGGTTAACTGTTACACAGCCTTCCACGTCAGCTGTGCCCAAAAGGCTGGCCTCTACATGAAAATGGAGCCTGTCAAGGAAGTCGCAGACACCGGGTCATCCACTTTCTCTGTGAAGAAAACAGCCTTCTGCTGCGCTCACACTCCTAAAGGGTGCACCCGGAGACCCCTTGCTATCTACGAGGAAGGCCATGCTAAAAACGGTGTCTGTCACAAGAGGGGTGACAAAAGAGGGAGGAGGACAAGGTTAAAAAGGCGGCAGAAGAAGAAGAGCAAGAGGGTAGTGATGGCACCTGAGGAAGAGGCTCTCGCTTCGGCTGGGCCTAGTATAACCCCCAGCAGGTTGGGATATATTTTTTTTTTTTACTTCATTTGTGTACCAATAACCAAATGTTTTTAAATATTTACCTAAATAACAAAACCTCACAATGAACAGGTGAAATAAGAATAGAATAATAGAATAATCCTGCGTTTGACCAATGCTAACACCCCCCCCCCCCCCCCCCCATCAGTTTCGACACGATCCTCAATCAAGTGTCTGTCCAGAAGAAGAAGGTGTTTGTGGAGCGGGTTCTGAGCTACTGGATGCTGAAGAGACAATCGAGGAACGGCGTTCCACTGATCAGGCGGCTACAGGCCAACTCTCAACCCCCAAAACCAGAGCAGCCGGTCAGTCTAGTGGTCAGTCTAATTGTTTACTAGCTTTCATGGTATCCGAATCCTTGGTAAAGACAGTTGTCTGCTTTATAAACATGAGATTTAATGTTTTAAAACCTTTCCATTGAAGGTACAGTACCTTCGGAAATTATTCATAACCCCTGACTTATTCCACATTTGGTTGTGTTACAGCCTGAATTAAAAATGTATAAAATATTTTTTCCCCCTGACCCATGTACACACAATACCCCATCATGACAAAGTGAAAACATGCTTTCACATTTATTGAAAATGAACTACAGAATGCATGTTTTAAGAATATTTTTTATTCTGTACAGGCTTCCTTCTTTTCACTCTGTCAATTAGGTTAGTATTGTGGAGTAACTACAATGTTGTTGATCCATCCTCCTATCACAGCCATTCAACTCTAACTGTTATATAGTCACCATCCCAGAGCGGTTTCCTTCCTCTCCGGAAGCTGAGTTAGGAACGATGCCTGTATCTTTGTTGTAGCTGGGTGTATTGATTCACCATCCAAAGTGTAATTGAACAACTTCACCATGCTCAAAGGGATATTTAATCTACCAATAGGTGTCCTTCTTTGTGAGGCATTGGGAACCCCCCCCGATAGTTGTATGTGTAGTCCTTGTTAAGCACATTTTTACACCTAAACGTATTTATGCTTGCCATAACAAAGGGGTTGAATACTTAGACTCAAGACATTTCAGCTTTTCATTTTTAATGAATTTGTTAAAATTTCAAAAAACAGAATTCCACTTTGACATCGTGGGTTATTGTGTGTAGGCCAGTGACATTTCTCCATTTTAAATTCATGCTCTTAACACAACAAATTGTGGAAAAGTCAAGGGGTGTGAATACTTTCTGACGGCACTTTAGCGCCCTGTAATTTTCTGCCCACTTACCTGAGATTAAGGTCTTGTGAACGTTAATTAAAATGATATTTTTGGACACTGATGTTACAGGACCGCAGGATGGAGGATAATCGAGTGATGAAGGAGCAGCTTAAGGAATGGCACCGCCTACGCCATGACCTGGAGCGAGCTCGCCTACTGCTAGAACTGATCAGGAAGAGGGAGAAGTTAAAGAGAGACGAGGTACAGAGAATTGGTCTCGGGTTTTCAATCCGTTAACCCCAGTAGTGAAATAAGAATGTTTGTGACAGCATATCAATGGATAGTAATTGTAAGCCCTCCTATCAATAAAATTAGATTTAAAAAAATATATATATATATTTTCAAAAGACAATCTGCGTTGTTAAAAGAGCTTTAGAATTGGTTGTTGGATCCCCCTTGTAAATGGTAGTATGCTACAGCTTTGTGCTATGTCCTGTACCCATTCAGATGAAGCTCCAACAGTCCGCTCTAGAGGTACAGCTCACACCCTTCAACATTCTACTACGAGCCGTCCTGGACCAGCTCCAGGAGAAGGACCAGGCCAAGATCTTTGCCCAGCCCGTCAGCGTTAAAGAGGTAAGGTCCCCCCCCACACCCCCCCAATAGAATGTTGCTTTCACAATCTGAAAACTAGTGGTACCCTCAAATAGAGGTCGTGTATTGTTCTATTTAATTATGTGGGTACCTTCCACTTAGCATAATGCTTTTTATCATCTCCCCGTCCTTCTCAGGTGCCTGATTACTTGGACCACATCAAGAACCCAATGGATTTCTCCACCATGAGGAAACGCATCGAGGCCCACGGCTACAAGAGCCTGGGGGAGTTTGAGGCAGACTTCAACCAGATTATATTCAACTGCACGAAGTACAACGCCAAGGACACGTTCTTCCACAAGGCCGGTCTGCGTCTACAAGACCAAGGCGAGGCCATCCTCAGGAAGACTCGTCGGTATGCAGAGCGAATCGGCCTTGACTTTGTCAGCGGCATGCACCTTCCTGAGCCGCCCAAGGTGGAGGCTCCTCCCCCTTTCACCTGGGACGATGGTAAGAACACAGTCTACATAAGTTTACTTCTCCATTAATCTTGTACACAGCCAAAGTTATCTGCTGAACACGGCATTTGATTTAAGTTACTGTAGCATTGGGGAATGGGGAAATGTTCTGAGCTCAGCCAATCAAGTAGGTTGTTTGTGTGCTTTTTTTTTTGCAGTGGACCGGATACTAAACCCAGCCAACCGGCAGAACATGTCTCTGGAGGAGCAACTTAAAGAGCTGCTGGAGAAGCTGGACCTGAGCAGTGCCATGAAGTCCAGTCCATCTCGCAGCAAGCGGCTGAAGCTGCTCAAAAAGACCATTGCAGATGTTCGCAGCGAGATATACCTGAAGACACGGCACCCTCCTGTAACTTCCTCTGAACCGGAGCCAGCAGAGACTGAGGAGAAACCCCTGCCCCCCACTGGACACAACACACAGGAAGAGGGTACATATCAAGCAATCTTAAAGTTAGGAATTGGTTTATAAAAAAAAATCATTTTCCATGTCTTAATTGATGAACCGTAGGCTATTAGCTAATAATTGTCTGTTTCACATGTCAGGATGTTCTCATTTTCTACTGTGCTTCTGTTTTGATTGTATAGGAGGCGAGTCTTTGCCCCCACCGAAACTAGAGCCATTGAACTCTTTGCCGCCCCTTGCCAACTCAGACAGTCATTCAGAACCTCCCATGCTCAAGCCCATCAAATCCAATATGGACAAGAGCCAGAAGGCCTCCAAGTGCAACGGTGTCAAGACCGCTACCTCAGTACCCCGGGAAACCCTCAACGGGCACATCTGTAACCCGCTGTTCCCCGTCAGTGACCTCAGTGTCGTGGCCACCTCCATGCTCGCAGAGCCCTCTGGCACGGGCAACAGGCGGACCAATGTGCTCTTATGCAAGTCCAAGAGTGCCAGCCCGCAGAAGCCCCCAAGGACAGCCGAGCAGTTGCCCGGCTCCCCGCCGCTGGGGGCCAAAACCTTCCTCTCTGTGGTCATTCCACGCCTTGAGACCCTCCTTCTACCCAGGAAGAGGACCCACAGCTCCAGTGGAGACTGTGAAGATGAGGAGGAATCGCCCATCAAGCGCCTTGACACAGGTAAAGCCCAGTGTAAATATACAAAGGTCACTTCCCCCCCCCTCATTCATGTACAAAATTCATATTTTTGGTATGCAAATGTCTTAGTAATGGAGAGGCAAGTGGGTGTGTAGGCTCTGACATTTTTTTTTTTTGTCTCCAGGACTAGCTAATGGCTTTGTCGTTGAGCCGGAGAGTGAGGCCAGCCCCAGTAGGCCGCTGGAGCCTCGCAGGCGCTGTGCCTCTGAGTCCAGCATCTCTTCTAGAGGCAGCATGCTGTGTAGCACCAGGTACAGTATTGGCCGTGGGCCTTACATCACAGTGCCATGTTAATGTAATATCTAGCTCCTCTAGCAGCTGTCTGTGGTCTATCATCACTTACCAGGCAAAATGTTGCGTCCTACTATTAGTGCATTTGCTCACTGTAGCCTACTCGGTTTTCCTTCGTTTTTTTTACTGTAGCACGGTCAAAGGGCCCAAAAATGGGAAAGGGAGGCCATCCATGGTACGTAGGAGCACCGTGGACGACAAAAACACGCTCGTCAACTGTATCGAAAATGGGGACTTTACCAAAGCCGCTAAGATTGCAGCAGGTGAGACACTTTATTTTCAGTAAATAAGACTTACATTATGAATGATAAATGTATACATTTTTGTAGTATCTGTCGTAATGTTTCTATATGGAATAGCTGACAAAGTCCTCTTGTCATTGCCCGCTACCCGAAGGCTTGTTTGTTTTTAGCTTTGGAATTCTACCACTTTCAATAATTCATCGGCCGTAGACATCACGGAATTGTGATGTTCTCACATTAATTGGCTTCCCATGAACCACAAGTCTCAGCTTAAAAAAAGTAGAGGGTAGCCTGAAATCCAGACCTGCTTGTGGCAAGGAGTGGAAGTTTAGCACAAATTGACTGGAACCCAGGTTAAGTACCCAGGTTAAGCTGTTTTGTCCCGAATTGTGTCTTATTGATATTCATAGAATGAGTGTTAAGCAAGTTCTGAGATTGATAGCAGATATACACTGAGTGTACAAAACATTAGTAACATCTTTCTAATATGGAGTTGCACCCCCTTTTGCCCTCGGAACAGCCTCCAATTGTCTCTAGGCTTCTTTAAACGGTCTCCTCCCCTTCATCTACACTGATTTGAAGTGGATTTAACAAGTGACATCAATAAGGGATCATAGCTTCCACCTGGTCAGTCTGTCATGGAAGGAGCACATGTTGCTATTGTTTTGTACACTCAGTGTATATAGTCTTGTGAGTGTGCATAGAGACAATGCAAGATAGGGTCAGTGCAGATAGTCCGGTTAACCAGTATATTTTGATTTAGACAAGAGTATACTGTATGTGTGCCAGCATGTGTGTGTTCCTTGGTAAGGATGCGTTTTAGCACAGTGTGACAAGTGACATGAGCTTGTTTGACAAAGGACAACTGAGGCTCCCAGCACTCTTCGTTCTAACACTGGGGCCATGGTTATGTATTATTATTATTATTATATATATTTTTTAAACAACCCTTATTCTGTCACCATCTTGTCCCAGTGGCCTGAGCTGACATGCCCCAAGGCACCATTGGTCTCCCTGTCGCCCAGTCTAGACTAAGAAATCCACCCACTTCCTATACATAATTCAGCCGTTTACGCTCCTTCTCCTCTCTGTCGCAAACAAAGTAATGGTTACCCTCTACACCCACCTCACATTGTTTCATAATTCATACGACTAAAACTGTATTTCAGTGTTTTGATGCCTGTAATATTTCCCTGTGTGTAAACGTACTGTATGTTCATGTTGTTGTGTGTCATGTCCGTGTGAGCATGGCTTTTAGAGTAGTCTTTTTGTCTGTTTGCAGTGAACCCAACCCCCCCCCTCCCCCATAACTTGCTTGTCGTTATTCCTGCTTCTGTAGAAGTTGGCAACGGAAATATTTGGATTCCTGCTAGTGCTGCAACATATGTACTGGAACCCCTTAAACTAGTTTGGGCAAAATGTAGTGGATATCCCTCCTACCCCGCCTTGGTGAGTTTGAGTGAGCGCATGTCCCAGACTGGCCAATGCCCATCTATATATGTCTCATTTCCATCCATTCCTCTCATCGTAAGTGGTGTAGCCCGTGTTTGTGCATGCCCTGCAGCTAGCTCAGTCTAAATGTGTTGTGGGTGGTCTGAGTGTGTTAGGAGTCACACCGATTGCCTACAGCTTTCTTGTTGACTCGGGTAGCATAGCAGCTGTGTGTGATTGTGTTAATGTACGTTCCTGTCCACCAGTCTGAACCCTTTGCTGCACCACAACCAGGATTCCCTGCATCATCTTGTTTTCAGGCCACTACAACCAATCACTTCTCTCGCCCATTCAGATCATAGACCCCAAGATGCCGAGGGCGGGGTGTCACCACAACGGGGTCTCTCTCCCCCTGCCCCCTCCGGACGTCCTCAGGGTCGGCGAGCGGATGCAGTACAGGTCCGAAGAGAAACTCTTCCTCGTCCACTTCTTCGACAACAAGCGCAGCTGGTGAGATGACGCTCCCCTTCTATAGTTTTATGATAAATGTCTTCAAACATGACCAACTGTTTATTTTTAAGCAAACGGAGTTAGTGCTCAGGTTATCTTGACTTGGTAAGATGATTTAGCATAATTCTAGCATCATCCTGATGATCCGTCACTGTCTTGCACAGGCAATGGCTTCCTAGATCCAAGATGGTTCCCTTTGGTATCAATAAGACTGTGGACAAGATCAAACTGATGGAGGGCTGCTCCTCTGGCATCCGTAAAGCTGTGCAGACCGCCTTCCATCGCGCTGTGAGCCACCTGAGCCAGGTCAAGGACAAGCCTAGCAGCAAGCCCTGCCATGTGGACTGAACCTGCTCATGCATCCCCCTCACCTCTAGGGGGAGCCCTTCCTCAACTCCCCTTAGTTTACTTGATATTCCACAGCAGTCCCAGTATTCCTCTCTCACAGACACACACCCCCTCATCGTGTTTACTGTCTCCTGTGTACTGGGGGAAAATCTAAAGCATCCTATGGTCTCTTGGTGCAGGTTTCCATTCCACCACATGTCTTGATTATATTAACTGAGCTGCTCATGGTTAAATGGTATGTGTATGACACCACGACACGCATGTTCCCTTTTAATCTATTCCATTCTAAATACTGTAGCTGGCGACATGTAATATCCACATGAATCAATGAGCTATGCAACTGAACTCAAGCGATTGGGTTGGCGGGTGCAAAAAAAAAAAAAACTTAATACGGAGTCCGAGGACTGACTCATGAAAATCACTGGTCTAACCTGTTGAATGTGCCGGAGTTGAATCTCTGTCCTGTAATATGCTGCAAGACTGCTGCAACTTTCACTCCCATCATGATTCTCACCCCCACTCCCATTTTCCTGTCTGCAGTTGCCCTGTATTTAACCCTGTAAATACCTGTACAAGGCGTGACACTAATTTATTCTGTTGTTTTTCAGTTATTGGTACTGCGTGTTCACTTTCTTGCTATTTATGCTGTAGGGGTGATTCATGTCAGCACTATGGTGCTTATTGAATATTTGCCGGTGCTACAACCTGTGCAAGTCTTGGCTACAACTGAGACTCAACCAGGGCAAAATATATACTGTATCGATTGAATATTTGGTTTTATTTTTTTTAATTTCAGCTACATTTTTTTTTTTTTTTTTTTTAATGGTTTCTTAAGTTATTGAAGTTTGGACAAGCTTCTCTCGACATTATTGTGTGTTTTTTTTTTTAAATACAGTAATGTTTTTATGGGACTTGGTGTGTTTTTGTTTGTACATATTTATATAAATCTATATAATTGTATACATAAGATGCTTTCAATGTTTAAAAAGCAGAAAGTGCATCATTCACACAAAACCAAAAATTTGCTTCCCAGATTTTCCATTAATTTGTTTATTTTGTATTTTTACTGTTTTTGTGTGTGTGTGTTTGTGTGAGAGAGAGCGAGAGCGAGATCGGAGAATAACCTGTAAAACGTTGTCTTCGTACACAAAGGTTTTGACTGTGTTACAGGGACCTATACCATGACCATAGGTGAATGTGCCTGTACTAACTTATTGTAAAGGAGAAATGTATATGCATTACTTTATATAGAAAGTATTGTAAGAGATAATATTGTCTCACTAGGAGCCAACTGTAGAGGCCATTTTTGCATTATATTGTTTGTTTTAATCAGAGGCATTAATCTTTAAAGTGGGGTGATAGAATCCATAACATTTTATTCAGTTAGGATGATCTGGGGTAGCAGTGGGTAGATCTGTTTTTCCAAAATCCATTTTCGTATATGGATGTTCTGTAAATAGACTTGGTACTAGTCTTATTCTCTGGGAAAACCACATTATAGCCAATGGGAGTGGATGCTGGCAAAGTCCAGTATGTTTTTATATAAAAACACAAAATAAAATAATGGTATTGAATCACTGATTTTCTATGTGGTATGGATTTTTGTGTTCGATTATGTGAGATGAAGACCATTACATAGACTACCAGAAGAAGGAGCTATGCTGCCATTGTATGGAGTCCTGCTGGAGAGAAGGGCTTCCCTTTTTAAAATATATTTAATGCTTTAAATCTCATATATATATATATATATATATATATATATATATATATATATATATATATCACACACACACACAGTGGGGAGAACAAGTATTTGATACACTGCCGATTTTGCAGGTTTTCCCACTTACAAAGCATGTAGAAGTCTGTAATTTTTATCATAGGTACTCTTCAACTGTGAGTGACGGAATCTAAAACAAAAATCCAGAAAATCACATTGTATGATTTTTAAGTAATTAATTTGCATTTTATTGCATGACATAAGTATTTGATACATCAGAAAAGCAGAACTTAATATTTGGTACAGAAACCTTTGTTTGCAATTACAGAGATCATACGTTTCCTGTAGTTCTTGACCAGGTTTGCACACACTGCAGCAGGGATTTTGGCCCACTCCTACATACAGACTAGGCCACTCCAGGACCTTGAGATGCTTCTTACGGCGCCACTCCTTAGTTGCCCTAGCTATGTGTTTCGGGTCGTTGTCATGCTGGAAGACCCAGCCACGACCCATCTTCAATGCTCTTACTAAGGGAAGGAGGTTGTTGACCAAGGTCTCGCGATACATGGCCCCATCCATCCTCCCCTCAATACGGTGCAGTCGTCCTGTCCCCTTTGCAGAAAAGCATCCCCAAAGAATGATGTTTCCACCTCCATGCTTCACGGTTGGGATGGTGTTCTTGGGGTTGTACTCATCCTTCTTCCTCCAAACACGGCGAGTGGAGTTTAGACCAAAAAGCTCTAATTTTGTCTCATCAGACCACATGACCTTCTCCCATTCCTCCTCTGGATCATCCAGATGGTCATTGGCAAACTTCAGACGGGCCTGGACGTGCGCTGGCTTGAGCAGGGGGACCTTGCGTGCGCTACAGGATTTTAATCCATGACTGCGTAGTGTTTTACTAATGGTTTTCTTTGAGACTGTGGTCCCAGCTCTCTTCAGGTCATTGACCAGGTCCTGCCATGTAGTTCTGGGCTGATCCCTCACCTTCCTCATGATCATTGATGCCCCACGAGGTGAGATCTTGCATGGTGCCCCAGACCGAGGGAGATTGACCGTCATCTTGAACTTCTTCCATTTTCTAATAATTGCGCCAACAGTTGTTGCCTTCTCACCAAGCTGCTCGCCTATTGTCCTGTAGCCCATCCCAGCCTTGTGCAGGTCTACAATTTTATCCCTGATGTCCTTACACAGCTCTCTGGTCTTGGCCATTGTGGAGAGGTTGGAGTCTGTTTGATTGAGTGTGTAGACGTGTCTTTTATACAGGTCATTTTTTTAAATGACATTGATCTTTCATTAAATTTATTTTGTTAAAATGACTGAACCTAGCAAAAAAGTATGTTTTTCTTCTGAATTGTATGCCAGGCATTACATAGTCCTTGCAGTGGGCTTCTCACTGCCAACATCTCCCCTCAATCAGATGCTAATTGTTTGGGGAGGAAGGCTGCACCAGCATGAGCCTGAGAAAGTCAACTAACCATGAAGATCAAACAACCTCATCAAGAGAACTTTTGACTGAGACGCATTTTCTAATCCTCTAGCTCAGGGGCAGCCCCTAGTGTGTGGCGGGGGGCTGTAAAGCTATCTGGAACACCAGCATGTGAGTCTGTGACAACTAGGTCTTCTTGAATGTATTATGTCTGCATGCCACATCTTAGTTAACATACTTGGGGAAGGAAGACGGCACCTGCAGAGGGAGAGGTTGATAGGCCTGCAATGTCAAGCTGTAAAAGGATTCAATTCAGTGGCAGTGTGGGACATACAGGTCATGACCCAATAGTCACTTACAGCACATCTCCACAAGTCTTGGTCAAAGATGTTCAGAGACCCATCACTTTTTTTATTTTATTTTTTTCTCTCAAAGACACTGCAAAGGTAACATTTAAATACTGTAAATATGTGAAGGTTGGATATTATTGAAGAGGCTAGAAGATGGTGTTACAGTGGGGGGGAGTCATGGCAACAGGAATCCAAGTGTATTTATGAAAACAGACTAGATGTGACATAGCAAATGTAGATTAGAGACACTCAAATTAGCATGATATGTTTGGTCTACTTACATAAGACGGAAGGTTACTTAAGGCAAGAACGAAAGGAGGGTGGATGGGTGGACATATAACGCAAATATCTAGTTGCGCGTTCGAACCTCATCACAAGCAACTTTTGCATTTTAGTTAATTTGTAACTACTTACTACTGTCTAGCTACTTTGCAACTACTTAGCATATTAGCTAACCCTTCCCTTAACCTGTTATTTTGGCATTAATACGTGTCACATATGTATTTTTTTTATTTTTATTATTAATTTAGTTCATCAAGCCCCATACAAACATGAACTCTTTTTTGTTTTCTTGAGTAAGGCAACTCCAAAATGCAGGTGTTTCAGCCTAGCTCAGTGCTTTCTGTTGTGGTGGGGCAGCCAGCGGAAAATACGGAGCGTAGGGGTTGGTAATGTTCTCTAGTTGTGCCGTGATTCTGTCACTCATTGGGGACACTATGTCACTGCAACATCTACGGGGAGAGCTGGGAAATTCAAGCCCCTTGGGTGCTGCCATAGAGTTACATTAGAAGTGCCCATCCAAGAAGGCTCAAGGTCATTAGCCACAGATAAAATTACATCAAGTCATGTTATATCTACTGTAGCTTTGATTGGACTGATCATGTAAACATCATACTTTCAATCTTAGCTAGCAGTCATCATCATGGATCACTTCGACAATCTACTGGCAAATCCTTTTCAATCCTTGTCATATGAAGAGAAATTGTAGATGAACGTATCGGTGCTCATCGACCATTGGACATTACACAACAAGTTGGAAAATGCAAATTCATCAATGAGTGGGTTGGAAGAAATCAGTGGCTAACTGCAAGGGTTGCAAAGCAATCATTAGCCTGCTATTCAGTGGAGTGGGTGTGTGGTCTGGGTTTAAGGGTCTCTTTTCCAAGCTTAAAAGGATAAACATTAATGCCGTCAATCTGACTTCTGACACGTTTTGTAGTCCTAAAACCCAGAAATTAGTTACCTCTTTTTCGTTCAGCCATCCCTATGGGGAAAATGAACGGGCAAAGAATTGGTTAACACAGGCTTAGGAGATCTTATACGTTTTGTTTTAACATAAATTCTTTAAAATTCACAAAAAGGATGTTAGCTGATGAAGATGATCTCATAAAACAAAACGTATCAGATCTCCTAAGCCTGTGTTTACCACAGACCTTATTTACGGTGTTTACACCCCCTTCAAAAAAACGGCATTAATCTCCCCTTAGTCTTTGTGCAACGAACCATGGCAGAGTTACTGCTTACAAAAAGACGCCATTACTATTTCTTTCTATACCACACCTCTACAAATAGAATAGAAACGTAGCAACGCACCAGTAGGCTACGTGCTGCTCACTAGTCCACCACGCTGTCCTGGAGAACTCAGAAACGGTAAGACGAGACGCGAGTTAAGTAATGGTAATGCTAGACAACGTAAACAAATGTATTTTTTATAAGTAATTCATATTTGGAGTTGATCAGGCGTCATATTTCATAACTGATGTTTTAAACACCAAACAAACAAAACAATACAGCATGGCCCTAACCAACCTCCACCCCAGCTACCACTAAATGAGTCAATGTATTGTAATGTCTAGGCCACAGGTGGCTGCTGAGGGGAGAACGGTTCATAATAATGGCCGGAACAGCGCAAATGTAATGGCATCAAACACCTAGAAACCATGTGTTTGATGTATTTGATACCATTCCACTGATTCCGCTCTAGTCATTACCACAAGCCCGTTCTCCCCAATTAAAGTGGCACCAGCCTCCTGTTGTCTAGGCCTAGAGTCAGTGCTTCTCTTCAGGTAGGTATAGCTGGCAGGTAACTAGAGTTGCTATGAAAAGCAATTTGGGCTGATTAGTTACTCCTATTTTACCGATTCATTGTAGCCTCAAGCCAAGCTCAGAGACACAAGGTTGTTTGGGCAGAGACATGATTCTGTTCCAGCTGACTGCCTTGAAGGATGAGGAAGGACACCATTTCAGGTCAGAAATGATGCTGAAACCCACCGCTTACAACTGAAGATGTCCTAAAATGGATTCTGACTGTAACCCATTGTTGAATTGGTTAGTCTCTGTCAAAAGACGCAAAAATAATATTGGCAGGGATTGAACATGCAGTTTCCCTGAATGGCAGCTTAGCGGCAGTGTTACCCAAGGAAACGTAGCCAAGTGCAGAGGCCAATGGTGGGAGCACATGAATAGAGAAATAAAGTAACAAAAAAATTTGCGCAATAATATACCAATAACGAGGCTATATACAGGGGGTACGGGTACCGAGTCAATGTGTGGTGGTACAGGTTAGAGGTACACTAGAGGCCAAAAGTTTGGAATACTACTCATTCAAAGGTTTTTCTTAATTTGCAAACTTGTTTTTACATTGTAGAATAAAAGTGAAGACATCAAAACTATGACATAACATATATGGAATCATGTAGTAACCAAAAAAGTGCTAAACAAATCAAAATATATTTTACATTTGAGATTCTTCAAAGTAGCCACCCTTTGCCTTCATGACAGCTTTGCACACTCGTGGCATTCTCTCAACCAGCTTCATGAGGACCGCCACAGGAATGGAAGTCCCAGAAATACCTCTGCTGCAGAGGATAAGTTCATTAGAGTTACCAGCCTCAGATTGCAGCCCAAATAAATGCTTCACAGAGTTCAAGTAACAGACACATCTCAACATCAACTGTTCAGAGGAGACATATGTGACACTGTGAATCAGGCCTTCATGGTCGAATTGCTGCAAAGAAACCACTACTAAAGGACACCAATAAGAAGAAGAGACTTGCTTGGGCCAAGAAACACAAGCAATGGACATTAGACCTGTCGAAAGTTGTCTTTTGGTCTGGAGTCCAAATTTGAGATTTTTGGTACCAACCTCAACCAAATTTAGATGGTTTGGGATGAGTTGGACCGCAGTGAAGAAAATGCAGCCAACAAGTGCTCAGCATATGTGGGAACTCCTTCAAGACTGATGGAAAAGCATTCCAGGTGAAGCTGGTTGCCAAGAGAATGCCAAGCCCTACCACATCCGACGAGCGTCAAAGCTGATGTAGTAGGATTCAATCTTAGTCCTGTATTGATGCTTTGCCAGTTTGATGGTTCGTTGGAGGGCATAGCAGAGTTAGTGTCCCGCTCCTTGAAAGCGTCTGCTCTAGCCTTTAGCTCAGTGTGGATGTTGCCTGTAATCCATGGCTTCTGGGTTGGGATATGTACTGTACATAAGGTCACTGTGGGGACGACGTTGTCGATGCACTTATTGATGAAGCCGGGTACTGATGTGGTATACTCCTCAATGCCATCGGATAAATCCCGGAACATATTCCAGTCTTTGCTAGAAAAACAGTCCTGTAGCTTAGCATCCGCGTCATCAGACCACTTCCGTATTGAGCGAATCACTGCTACTTCCTACTTGAGATTTTGCTTGTAAGCAGGAATCAGGGTGAGGGAGAGCTTTGTACACGTCTCTGTGTGTGGTCTAAAGGTGGTCTAGAGTTTCTTTCCCCTCTGGTTGCACATTTAACATGCTGGTAGAAATTAGGTAAAACTGTTGACTTATTGTGTTCAAAATCACTAAACTAAGTTACTTATTGAATTAGTACATTTGTAATTCCTTGTTTAACCTCAGTGGACACCGTTTCATGAAATACAGGAGCAGGAAATAATATGTAGAACTGAATTTGTAGTTTACATTTATGAGAGCATACCATGCGAGTGCACAGCTGGGAATCAATCTTTGAATTAGATTGGTGGAGGTACCATCGAACAGATGGATTTAATACTTTCTTGGGCACTGCTTGGCGATGCAAATGATGATGTTTCCATCAGAACTGTCTACTGATTACAGATACCGTCCAATGCAGGTTTTGTAAATAATGCATCAGGTGGATCAGAAAAGTTAAAAAGCCCAATAATATTAATCTTTTTTTTTTTTTTTTACACATATATTTATTAGTTCCAAAAAGGACAATCAACAATTACAGAAATACAGTTTTCTTTAAGAGTAGCTACCATTTTCCCATATAGTGACATAACACAGTAGGTTGTTGGGCCGATTGTTTTAGACAGGAAAAAATTAAGATTCTCATTTGTAAGTATATAAAATGCTTTTGTGGTAAGTTAAATCTTTTGTGGTAAGTTAAGCCATTCTTTAAACCAATCTATTACTCTAACAATACGTTTTCTGGCCCATTCTTTAAACCCCAAGTCATTTTTACCAGGTGTGAAATTGCCCCAATTTGGTGGTAAACTGGATAATACATGGGATTCACCCAGATATTGCTGTACTTGGTGCCATATAGCTCGGGTGTTTTTAACAAAGGGATTAGTAGTATTCATCTTTACTTTCTTAAAGGGAATGGAGTACAAATATCCATCCAAAGTTGAGCCTTTTGTGGACAACATTTCAGTCTGCAGCAAAGGGAAGTATGGTTTCTTGGAGAACCAAAACATTGAAGCCCTCAGTTGTGAAGCCCAGTAATACCACTGTAGGTTTGAAAGTTGCAACCCCCCCCCCCCCCCCCCCCTCTGTCAAAGGGCAAATAAAGAAGAGAAAGTCTAAGCCTTGGTTTACTGTTGCTCCAGATAACATTTGAGAGTATCTTTTTATGATATTTGGGAAAAATAAAGGTTTTGGAGCCAGAGGAATTGATTGAAATGTATAAAGAAATTTGGGCAGAATAGTCAAATTAATTATATTTCTTCTACTAATAATAGATGATGTCCATCTGTTGATGCATTCTGTTACACTTGTTTGCAGCCTTTGAGGTGGAAAGCTCTTCATACTGAGCTTTAAGAGCAAATCATTCCTGGTTTTCTTTTACTGAGTTATCCAAAAAAGCCTCCCTTTCCAATTCTCGGATTTTGCTGTCTATCTCTCTCATTTTTAGATTTAATTGATTTGATTTGAAGGTAAAACATATCATTTAAGTGCTAATATATGCTTTGAAAGCCTCACATCTGGTACTTGCTGACGTTTGGTCAGTGTTCAATATAAAATAAGTATCTATATGCACTCCAACGTAATGTAAGATGTCTGGGTCCTGTAACCATCTGGGATGCAAACGCCATCTAGAGGATCCTTTGACTAGTTTTGTATCCCTACAGAGTAATGACCCAGGGGAATGGTCACGCAGAACAATACTATCATATCCACTTCCTGCTACATTGGGAAGCAGTGCTCAAGAACTAAAAAGTAGTCTCAATTAAAATCCCCTGCTATTAGGACTTTACCAGGAAGGGAGGCTATCAATAGAAATTAATTCTCAAAGAAATTGGGATTATCATCATTATGACCATAAACATTAACCAGATGAATACGCTCATTCAAAAGAGTTCCCTGTTTAAAAATGTATCTACCAGCTGTATCAGTTATAGTATTATCCCCTTGAAACGGAACAGATTTGTGAATTAAAACCGTAACACCACGAGAACGAGAGGAGAAACAGCATGCTATCACTTGCCCTTGCCATCTCCTACGTACTTTAAGTAGCTCATCCTTCAACAATGTTACTTGTAGGAACCCAATAGATTAATGTAGCTAGTAGCTACCAAGTAACAAAATGACCCATACATATGGCGTTAACGTAGTATACGTTTATAAACCCCCAAAATGATAAAATGAAGTTGTTTAAGCCTAGGTTACCCAAAGGCCCTTTGCACACAATAATGTCAGACTTGCAAGTAAGTGAGGTAACGTTAGCCATTTCGAGTCCGTTGACATGGAGCTAAACATCTTTGCCGGTATTTTACAGTGTCTCATGTAATCCAATGAAAAATAAACGTAAACTTTACGTCCAGCGTTCAATTGACAGCTATCTCGCCAGTCTGGAACAAACACAGCTAACTGATGAGCACATACACGCTACAAATAATGTAAGGACACTTTGAGTGGGCTAGCTCGCCATATTATTCACTTAACTGTTATGCTAGCTAAAGTAGCAGCTAATAAATTGGCTAATGTTAATTAGCTTGCCAACAGTCACATAATCCAAGGAGGCGGTATAGTTCTCCGTAGTCCAGAATGGTGGTAAACTTCACAGCGGCAACATGACTAGGAAGAAGATTCACGTTTTATGTCACTGATGAAAGCCTCCGCTTGAGAGGGAGATTCAAACTTGTGTGACCGCCCATTGTAAGTCAAAACGTAGTTTAGCTGGGAAGGCTATTCCATAGGCAATATTGAGGGACCTGAGTAGGTGTTTGACCCCGTTGTAGCCTTTTCCTTTTCAGTGCAGGTCCGCGGATAGGTCAGGGAAGAACATGGCCTCTTGGTCCCCGTACATCACCTTGCCCTTGGCCCTGGCTTTTTGCCACACTCTGACTTTTTCTTGAAAGTTGAGAAACTTCATGATAAAGGACTCGGGAGAGAGGTGGCTTCCCGGGCCTGTAGGAGCCAGAAGCCGATGGGCAGGGGGTCCGGAAAGTTGTCCCTTGAGAAACGCTACTGCTTCACCATTTTCGGGTAGATTAACCAGTCTCAAATGAGACCTCCTGCGGTGGTTCTTGAGCGAGTAAGGTCCGCCAACTATTTTTCTATCTTTTCGGTCGTTGTTTTGACAGTGACAGTATCTTCCACCATGCTAATGCGTTTCTCTGCTTCGTCCAAGTGCGTGGAGTAAGCTTGAAGGTTACGTTTAACCTCACTAATCCCTGTTAGGACACCTTCAAGTTTGGTGGAAAAGTCCACCCTCATGGCAGAGATTGCTTCCAAAACCACTTGGCAACAACATCGCTTGTTGCCATGTCAGAATCGTGATGCGAGGAGCTAGCTGAGCTTGCAGGGCTAACTGGGTTAGTAGAGCTAGCTGAATTAGCAGAGCTAACTGGTCTAGTAGAGCTAGCTGAATTAGCAGAGCTAACTGGGTTAGTAAAGCTAGCTGAATTAGCAGAGCTAACTGGTCTAGTAGAGCTAGCTGAATTAGCAGAGCTAACTGGTCTAGTAGAGCTAGCTGAATTAGCAGAGCTAACTGGTCTAGCCTGGGCCACGTTGTCGATGCGAGATGTTCTTCTTGTTTTGGGAAGTCGGTAGAAATTCCTGAAATTGTCCAAGAAAATGACTGCTTGTGTTACGAGGATATAAAATAAGAGATAATTTAAAATAAATGTAGCCGAAGTTGTCGGGAGAGCACTAAAAACACGTCCTCTCAGTTCAACGCCATTAACCACGCCCAAAATGTATATTTTAAGTTCTTGTATCAATGTTTTTATATTATTTTTCCTACGATAACCATTTTAAGACGTGAATAAATCAACCTCTGTTTGGGGTCAGTCAAATAACGTACAAAGTTTTAGCATGATTTTCCGTTTACTTTAATGGAGCTCTTCCGCTTCACTGCCCATACAGCACAGATGTCAACTCAACGTCTATTTCACATTAGTTCAACTTAATGTTGTTTAAATGACGTGGAAACAACGTTGATTCAACCAGTGTGTGCTCAGTGGGTAATCCTAGTCTGGATTACGAACAACCATGAGTTTGGTGTGAATTAGGTCTATTTATTTTATTTCAACAATTAGGAACATTTGAATTGACCCCAACCCTGATTTAAAGGTTTATGTATTTCTTACTATGAGAGAGAGAGAGAGAGAGAGAGAGAGAGATAGAGTGTGTGTGTGTGTGTGTGTGTATCTGACGTTTTTGTTAGACCACTGAGCAAACCACCTCCCAAAAGGAGCATAATTATCTCCAATTAGCCATAAATATCTGCAGAGTCATGAGTCAGTTTGCCTCCGCGACCAAGAGACTCAGTCTCACTGGAAAAGCCTTTGAAGTAAGAAATCATTAGTTATGTAATGAAGATAATTAGCAATGTCCGGCTCATAAATAAATACTATTTTCATTGCACACAATTTTGCCTCTGACGCCTCTGGAGTAACTATTCAACTGAAAAGAAAAGCACAGAACTCTGTGATCATGGCAAAACACACAGAGAAGTCTAAATGCCAATAGAGGGTTTGTGTGCGTGCATGTGTTTGAATGCATTTACAGTGCATTCATAAAGTATTCATACTCCTCGACTTAATCCACATTTTGTTGTGTTACAGCCTGAAATCAAAATGGAGTAAATATATCTTTTCTCTCACCGATCTACACACAATGTCCTAAAATGACAAAGTGAAAACAGGTTTTTAGAAATTTTAGGAAATGTATTTACAATGAAATACAGAAATATCTCATTTACATAAATATTCACACCCCTTAGTCAAGCACCTTTGGCGGTGATTACAGTTGTGAGTCATCTTGGGTATGTTTGTATCAGATTTGCCCATCTGGATTTGGGGAATTTCTCCCATTCTACCCCAACAACAATCTTCTCCAACAGCAATCTTCAAGTCTTTCCACAGATTTTCAACAGGATTTAAGTATGGGCTTTGGCTGGGCCACTAAAGGAATTTCAAATTCTTGTTCTGAAGCCATTCCAATGTTGCTTTGTCTGTATGCTTGGGGTCATTGTCCTGTTGGAACATAGATTCTCATCAAGGATTTGCCTCTATTTGGCTCCATTCATTGTTCCCTCTATCTTTACCAGTCTCCCAGTCCCTGCCGGTGAAAAGCATCCCCATAGCATGATGCTGCCTCCACTCTATACCAGGCGGTGTCAAAGACTCCAGCCACCCCAGTCATGGACTGTTCTCTCTGCTACCACATGGCAAGCGGTACCGGAGTGCCAAGTCTAGGTCCAAAAGGCTTCTCAACAGCTTTTACCCCCAAGTCGTAAGACTCCTGAACAGCTAATCAAATGGACACCCGGACTATTTGCATTGTGTGTCCAACCCCCCACCACCCCCTCTCTTTTACGCTGCGGCTACTCTCTGTTTACCATCTAGGCATAGTCACTATACCTACATTTACATATTACCTAAATTAGCCCGACTAATCTGTGCCACCTGTATATACCACCTGTATACCACCTGTGTATATATATCTTTTTTTACTGTCATTCTACAGTTTTTCTTATTGTATTTCTTTACTTACTTTCTGAACGTATTTGTTTTGGTTTCTTTGTATGTATGGATTACTTGGGTTGTTACCAACATCTGGTGAAAATGTCATGTCAATAGCACCTTTGGAAATATATTTACTGAGAAAAATGGTGACGTGTTCAATACTTATTTCACCCGCTGTATCTATTGTTTACATAATACTTATTTTTATAAGTACTGTTGGTTAGGGCTTGTAAGTAAGCAATTCACTGTAAACAATAGATAAGTGACAAATCAACTTTTATTTGATTTGATTTGATTTGACCATGCTTCAATGTAGGGATGGTGTTAGATGGGACATAGCACTTTGCATTCAGGCTAAAGAGTAAAATTTTTGTCTCATCAGACTGAATTTGTTGCCTCATGCTCCGAATCTTTTATGTGCCTTTTTTGCAATCTCCAGGCATGCTGTCATGTGCATTTTTCTCAGGAGTGGCTTCTGTCTGGCCACTCGCCCATAATAAGATTGGCGCTGGGATGCATGGCCACCCTTTTACGGGCTTCTGACCAATTCTGCTATTTTGTGTGATTTTTTATTTATTTTGCGCTGATCTTAATTTTTTTTTGTACATAATGTTTCCGCCGACCGAAAAAAGCTTCTGGAAGCTTCTTTCAGAAAAGCAATCACTCACCTCGATCTGGATGAAGATTTCTACTTGAATGAGTCTTCAGCACAGGACATCCCCAACACTCGAAAGAGGAAAATACGTCGATATAGAGGGCACATTGATGAGACTACGGTGATGAGTTAATAAACCGCCCCCTACTCTCTGTTCTATTGGCCAATGTGCAATCACTGGAGAACAAACTGGACGAACCCTGATTGAGACTATCCAATCAACGGGACATTAAGAACTGTAATATAATATGCTTTTAGGAGTCATGGCTGAACAAGGACATGGATAATAAAGTTAGCGGGGTTTTCCATCCATCGGCAGGACAGAACATCAGCATCCGTAGGGGTGGGGTGTGTCTCTGTCAAGAAAGACGGGTGCGCAATCTCTAATATTAAGGAAGTTTTGCTCGCCTGAGTTAGAATACCTCACGATAAGCTGTAGACCATACTATTTAGAAAGAGTTTTCATCTACGTATATTTTTCTGTAGCTCTCTATTTGCCACCACAAACTGATGCTGGCACAAAGATCGCCCTCAACAAGATGGATAGGGCCATAAACAAACAAGAAAATGCTCATCCAGAGACTGTGCTCCTAGTGGACGGGGATTTTAATGCAGGAAAACTCAAATAATTTTGCCAGCATGTCACGTGTGCAACTAGAGGGAATAAAACAACTCTAGATCACCTTTAGACCACACACAGAGACGCATACAAAGCTCTCCCTTGACCTCCATTTGGTAGATCTGACCATAACTCTATCCTCCTGATTCCTGCTTATGAGCAAAAACTCAAACAGGAAGTACCAGTGATGCACTCAATATGGAAGTGGTCTGATGAAGCGGATGCTAAGCTACAAGACTGTTTCGCAAGAACAGACTAGAATATGTTCCGATATTATTCCAATGGCATTGAAGAGTTTACCACATCAGTCACTGCCTTCATTAATAAGTTGACGACATCGTCCCCACAGTGACAGTACGTACATATCCCAACCAGAAGCCATGGATTACAGGCAACATCCACACAAGGCTAAAGTTGCCGTTTTCAAGGAGCAGGATACTAATCTGGATGCTTATAAGAAATCCTGCTAGCCCTCCAACAAATCGTCAAACAAAGCATCAATACAGGACTAAGATCGAATCCTACTACACCGGCTCTGATGCTCATCGGATGTGTCAGGGCTTGCAAACTATCACAGATTACAAAGGGAAACCTAGCCGAGAGCTGCCCAGCGACGCAAGCCTACAACTTTGAACCATGCATGAGAGCACCAGCTGTTCCGGGCGACTGTGTGATCACCCTCTCCGTAGCTGATATATGTAAGACCTTTAAACAGGTTAACATTTAAAAGGCCTCAGGGCCAGACGGATTACCAGGATGCGTACTCAGAGCATAAATTGACAAATTGGCAAGTGTCTTCACTGACATTTTAACCTCTCCCTCACCCAGTCTGTAATACCTACATGTTTCAAGCAGACCATCATAACCCCTTTGCCCAAGAACGCTAAGGAAACCTGTCTAAATGACTACTGCCCCATAGCACTCACGTCTGTAGCTATGAAAGGCTGGTCATGGCTCACATCAGCACCATCATCTCAGAAACCCTGGACCCACTCCAATTCACATTCCACCCAAACAGATCCACAGATTATGCAATCTCTATTTCACTCCACACTGCCCTTTCCCAACTGGACAAAAAAGGAACACCTATGTGAGCATGCTGTTCATAGACTTCATCTCAGCGTTCAACATCATGTGCCCTCAAAGCTCATCACTAAGCTTAAGGTACCTGGGACTAAGCACCTCATACGGCAACTGGTTCCTGGAGTTCCTGATGGCCCGCCCCCAGGTGGTGAGGGTAGGCAACAACACATCCACCACGCTGATTCTCAACACGGGGGCCCCTCAGGGGTTCTTGCTTAGTCCCCTCCCGTACTCCCTGTTCACCCACGACTGCATGGCCAAGCACAACTCCAATATCATCATCAAGTTTGCTGACGACATGACGGTGATGGGCCTGATCACCAACAACGATGAGACAGCCTATAGGGAGGATGTCATGCACATCGACGGGGCTGTAGTGGAGCTGGTGGAGAGTTTCAAATTCCTTTGTATCCACATCGCTAAGGACCTCGCAAACACACCAATACACGCATGAAGAGGTCACGACAACGCCTCTTAAGGAGGCTGAAATGATTTGGCGTGGGCCCTCAGATCCTCAAAAAGTTCTACAGCCACACCATTGAGAGCATCTTGACTGGCTGCATCACCACTTGGTATGTCAATTGTTCGGCATTCGACCACAGGGCGCTACAGAGGGTAGTGCATACGGCCCAGTACTTCACTGGGGTTGAACTTCCTGCCATTCAGGACCTCTATACCAGGTGGTGTCAGAGGAAGGCCCTACAATTTTTCAAAGACCCCAGTCACCCAAGTAATAGACTGTTCTCATGACATAATACAGAACATTAATAGACAAGAACAGCTCAAGGACAGAACGACATACATATTATGGGACCTTATATAGACAGGTGTGTTTATTTCTAAATCATGTTCAGACAATTGAATTGGCCACAGGTGGACACAAGTCAAGTTGTAGTGACGTCTCTAGGAAATTGGATGCACCGGAGCTCAGTTTGGAGTGTCATAGGAAAAGGGTGTGAATACTTATGTAAATTAGTTATTTCTGTATTTCAATTCTCAATAAATTTGCTAAACTTTATAGAAATATGTTTTCACTTTGTCATTGTGGGGCATTGTGTGGTGATTGGTGAGACTTTATTTTTTAATACAGTTAGAATTTAGGCTGTAACACATTTCAGTGCATTCGGAAAGTATTCAATGGAAACAGGATGCACCAGAGCTCAATATCGAGGCTCATAGCAAAAGGTCTGAATACTTATGTAAATAAGGTATTTCAGTTTATTTGTATTATTTATTTGTAATAAATTTGCAAAAAGTTCAAAAAACCTGTTTTCGCTTTGTCATTATGGGGTACTGTGTTTAGATTGATGAGAATAATTTTTTTTAAAATTCTGAATAAGACTGCAACGTAACAAAATGTGGAAAAGTGAAGGGGTCTGAATACTTTCAGAATGCACTGTATGTGGAAGTCACATGCGTGTGTGAACAAATTGCATGAATATGTGGATGCATATTTCCATTACACTTGGCTGTCTGTCATTCATTTTCTGAATTTTGTACTCCCATTGTTGGCATAATTTTCCTGTTGCGCGAAGAGGGGGATGGTTGTGCTCCTGAGTGATTTGGTAGACAAGGCTTCATCCTTAGTCCTGAGAGACCCTTTGCTCTCATCACCATTCTTCTCCTTCAAGGGCAGCCAGCGTTGAGTGACAGGGCTTAATGTGCATCTCTGCTGAATTAGATTTGATCCTCTGGGCTCTATAACGGGGGTGGCTGCTCGGTAAGAATAGCTGGAATTACACTTTGTTTTTTTCTCTTCTCTTCTCTCTCCAACAAACAGACTCGCCTCTGAGTGCCGCATTATTTGGTGCATTGTGGGGGATATGAGTCACAACTAAAGGTGACAAGTGTCCAGGTAAAGATAAGGGATGTTTGGGGCTGGGGGAATATTGAGGGTAGATGCGGATTAAGGTGAGGAGACATTGGGGTGATGGATTTAGGGGGGGGAAGATTAATGGTGTAACACCCTCCGTCATGAACAACTAATTTTAGGAGTATTATGAGGCAATCAGATACGGCTTCAACATTTCTCACATACACTGTTGTTCAGCCTTCACCATTCACTCCCGTTTTCAAGGGAAGTCAGGGAGAAAAGGTGAGATATGGTGCGGTCTGGAAGGAGATGTCTGACAAGGAACCCTGGATCATCTCCATGTCAATGTCATGCAACAGGAATAGGAACTCCTCCCTAGTATTTCACATTAGGTTTCACGGAGCTTCCTCCCTCACTATTGCAATTTGTGAGTAAAGAATATGATAAGAAGGTGTAATCAAAAGGGGACAGGAGAGTGATACTTCTGTACTGTTGTATTACTGTGCTCAGGGCACCTTTGAAAATGTAAAATAAATACGTGTAAAATAAATAAGTAAAATATTACCTGGACAGCCCTTGATACATTGTAAAGACAACACTATCTGCATTCCCAATGTCTGCTCTTAGAGTCAGCAGTTGTGATATAACTACTGTGCATTTTATTATGATATCCCCCTTTATCTATGATGGAGTGTTAAGAGTACAGGTTTAAGCACTGTCTCGTCTTTTTCTAATCAATGAGATGCGCCGCTGAGACAGATGTAACATATACTGCATTACGTTTTTTTGTGTTTAAAATTTGTGTTTTCATCCTTGAATTGCTGATAAGAAAAACCTGTCCATGTTTATCTGGCCTCCCCTCTGTTTTTACTAGAAGTGATGGAAGGCAATGAAGTGCTGGAAGTAATACATTTTCAATGGAAGGAGAGAAATTTGAGGCGATGTGAGTAATGTGGCCATAGGTGAAACTATTATTGCGGTGGAGCGACACAGAACAGTTGAGAAAATAAAACGTAATGACAGCTAGTCTTCCTGGGGTCCGACACATAAGGAAAAATACATTACAGACAAAAATGCTTGACAACTTATATACATTTAAAAACATTAACAAAGACAAGCAGACTTACATGCGTACATACGTTCTTACATAGAAATATGCCTTAACTAGGTCAGAAGGATTGTGAGGTGTTTTATTTGTTTTTTAAAGCTTATTTTGCTTGAGTAAAGCAGAGAGAGAGAGAGAGATGCATCTAAGCCGATGGCCTGTTTTGACAGTTACTGTTTGGAGTGGTACGTCACATTCTGAGAAAATATTGTTTCCATGGCGTTATGCGAATGCTCAGCTCTTTAAATAGAATACCCTTTTACGCTTGTCATTTTTCTTTGGTGATTCACTCTAGAAGTGTTCACCAAGAAACAATCTTCCATACCTTGGTTAGTTAAGCAGCTTTAACCATTCTATATTGAATACTTGATTAACATTGTGAGTCAAAATATTTGATTTGCATGCAAGACTTGGTCATTTTCTCTTTAAAAATTTTCCTGAAGAGTAAAATGAATGAATGAAATGACATTTTTTCATCATGGTTTTATAGTCTTTCATTTTGAATGCCATAAGTCTTCTTTATAAGGATATATACAATTTAGGCTTTTAGAATGTTATCGCATGTTTATATTACCTGACCATAGATACCGATCGACGATTGACCGTACAACATAGCTATCTGCTGTAAATTTTTCTTTAGAGCAATTTGGCCACAAAGGTACTATTTCTTCTGTGTCTATTGATATCAGAGTGGTAGCTGAGAGCAAACCACCTAGCAGACCCCCATTCCGCATTCTTCACCATCCCAGCACTCTGCCCCATGGGGGCTATGGTGTTCCCTATCGTCTCCACACAGACCAGGTGCATCAATCACTGTTCCATCAACACTGGCTCCGAAGCGGGCACATAAAAGGCCGATAAGCAGCCACTGAGCTAGGAGTTTAGCACTGGGAGTTTTCAGAACGGACAGAGAGGAGGGCATTGGGCCCATCTGGGATATTGAAAATGTGCTATATGGCCAAATCCTTTGATTAATCACTGACATCTTCGATTGATCGCTGACATCTTTGATTAATCGCTGACATCTTTGGATTGATCAGGAAATGTTTTACAGGAGGTAAATAATATTGTTGTACCTGATCCAAAGACGATACCAAACCCTTCAATTTATAGTTGAACTACACAACATCAAAGTGGTTTAGATTCCTTAGTGCTGCATGCATTGTTTGGCACTTTGGGGATACCACTGGGATACAGCTTTAATTAATCCCTAATAACTTTTCTGTGACTGTGTCCAGTTTTACACAGTGGTACCTCAATGACAAAAAATATTTGGCATATTCAATGTAATTTTCATTACATTTCATGGGAATAGCAGACCATGTCCAATTCAATGTTATCGGGAGGCCCGAGTCAAATAATTAGTAGGAAAACTTCAGTCATCATTTTGATGTTGCCAGACTAACTTTAGATGCAGTGTTAACGTTAGCTAGCTAAGATCGAGGGGAGACAAACTCGTATTTTGGCTAGCTACCATTAGCAAAGGTAGCCATTTGTTAGCTAATGACAAAATTGCCATCCAAAGTTGTTTCTTACTCTTAACAATGTCATCATATTTCCAGGCCGCTGTGTTATTCAGACGAAACAGCCGTGAGCCTGGCTGTGGCTGTCAGCGTACACGCCGTGGCCTCCGGGTCGAAGTGTCCCGCTAGTCTGGCTCTGGCTGTGGCTGTCAGCGTACACGCCGTGGCCTCCGGGTCGAAGTGTCCCGCTAGTCTGGCTCTGGCTGTGGCTGTCAGCGTACACGCCGTGGCCTCCGGGTCGAAGTGTCCCGCTAGTCTGGCTCTGGCTGTGGCTGTCAGCGTACACGCCGTGGCCTCCGGGTCGAAGTGTCCCGCTAGTCTGGCTCTGGCTGTGGCTGTCAGCGTACACGCCGTGGCCTCCGGGTCGAAGTGTCCCGCTATTCTGACTAAAGGCCGAATTGGAACAGGAGGGACAGTAGGCGTGTGAACAGCCTTTGCAGATGTATTTGTTACACCTGGAGCACGTAGTGTGTGTTTTACAGTCCTTCTTCGTCGGGCAGACCTGACACCTCTTCCTCTTACTTGCTTGCAGATGAGCGGTGGCTGTGGCTGGGGCTGGGGCTGCTGCTGGGGCGGACGGCTCCTGAGGGGGTGGACGAAGTGACGTGCTTTGTTGAAGGGCTTTGACGAGTGCCGCGGAGGCTTCGGTGCGAGGGAGTCGGGCCCTTCTTTGGATGAAGGGAGTGACGAGCGCCTTCCCCAGCTGCTCGAGGAACACCCTCCTCTTGTTGCGCTTACCGGGCATCCAAGTGGGGTTGATTTCTCTCCATATGACAAAGGCGTTGTAGGAGGAAACGTCGAGGATGTTGTGGAAGACGACCAGGGGCCATCGGGCGGTCATCCTCCTGCAGCTGTAGGTTCCAATGACCTTATCTAGGTTGTCGACCCCTCCTTTGTTGCTGTTGTAGTCTAGGATGATGGCGGGCTTCTTGTCGTGGCGCCGGCTAACGTGAGCCCGGGCGGCGTGCAGAGTGCTGAGGAGTAACACGTTCTTGTTCTTCTTTGGGACGTACGACACTAGAGCTGTGGTGGGCGTGAAGGCGAACTTGGAGGAGAAGAGGCTCCTCTTCTCGCTGTCCTTGGAGGCGACGAGCAGCGCGGGCGGTAGCTCGGGCTTGTTCTTTCTGACGGTGCCGACCAGGGTGACGTCCCTCCTCAGCAGGAGCTGGCGCGCGAGTTCGTAGGAGGTGAAGAAATTGTCGCAGGTGACGGTGTGCCCCCTGCCGAGTCCCTGCGTCAACTCGAGCACGACTCGCATCCCCTGGTTCTTCTCGGGGCCTCCGGCGGCGGCGGCGGGCTTGCCGGTGTAGACTTGCATCTTCCAGGCGTAGCTGGATTTGGAGTCGCAGGCCACCCAGGACTTGATGCCGTATTTGGCCGGCTTGCTGGGAATGTACTGACGGAAAGGACAGCGCCCTCTGAAGGGGACCAGTTGCTCGTCCACCGTCACGTCGGGCCCGGGGTTGTAGAGGAGCGGCAGCCGCTCGACCCACTTGTCCCAGACCTCTCTGACGGCGGCCAGTTTGTCCGAGGCTCGCCTGGCGGGCCTGGTCCGCCGGTCGTCGAATCGAAGGAGTCTCGAGTAAGCGTGAAAGACTTTGAGCGGCATGGTAGCGCGGAAAATGGTCCTCCCGCTCTCGGCGTCCCACAGAGAAGCGGCGGCCTCGCCTCGGGACCTGTACACTCCGGCTAGGATGAGCAGCCCTATGTAGGCGCGCAGGTCGGTGGCGTCCATCTCCTTCCAGCAGCCGCCGTCGCCGCCGCCGTCTCCGTATTTTCGAAAGCCCTCCAGATTGGTCATGTCTAGGATGATGTCTTCTATCTCGGGTGTGACAAACAGGCGGAACGTCGAGAGGATGTCGCTGGCCTGGCCAAGGGCGTGCTCCGTAGGCCCCGGCCTCATCTGCGGCGGCGGCCTATTATTATATTGTGAAGCCCCGCCGCCCCGATTGCCGTCGTCGTCGTCGTCGTAGTCGTCGCCGCCGTCGTCGTCGCCGCAGCAGGGCACCGAGGACCATTCGATTTGGCCGTTTCTCGACACGAAAGTCTCTCTTTCCACTCGAGGGATGTCATGTTGTTGTTGTTGTTGTTGTTGGTGTTGTCGTCGGCGGCGGCTGAGGCTGCGGTCTCCTCGCTCTGCTTCTGCTTCTTCGTCTCGCTCTGCTTCTGCTTCTTCGTCTCGCTCTGCTTCTGCTTCTTCGTCTCGCTCTGCTTCTGCTTCTGCTTCTTCGTCTCGCTCTGCTTCTGCGTCTTCGTCTCGCTCTGCTTCTGCGTCTTCGTCTCGCTCTGCTTCTGCTTCTTCGTCTCGTTCTTCTAAGGCTGCTCGTTCTCCTTCTTCTAACCCTTGGGCAGTGTCGTCGTCGTCGTCGTCGTCGTCGTCTGCCGGGTTGTATTCCTCACAATCTTCTTCTTCTGACGCCTCCTCAGCTTCCTCCTCTTCGCAGTCAAACTCTTCTTGGGAAAATATCTGTTCTATGACCTGTTTGGCGGTGAAACTACGACGAGGAACACTCATGGCTTAGTAGGCACCTAACCTAGGCTTGGGGAGCCCCCCCCTCCAAAGACCTCTCACCACGTCGGGACGTGTCTCGATGTTGCGGTGTCCTGCCGCCGCCGCCGCCGCCGCCTCAGGCCTCTGCGGCTGCTGCTGCTGCAATATTTTATTAGTAGTATCTTGTTGTTTCCCTGCCTGCCTGCCCTGGGTCGTTTTGACCCTGACCTGGGCCGTTCTGACCCTCCTCAGAGGACAGGGGCCCCCGGCTGGGTTGGCCGCCACCACTCTCTCTAGCTAGCTAACACATTGCCTGCCTGCCCTGGGTCGTTTTGACCCTGACCTGGGTCGTTCTGACCCTCCTCAGAGGACAGGGGCCCCGGCTGGGTTGGCCGCCACCACTCTCTCTAGCTAGCTAACACATTGCCTGCCTGCCTGCCTGCCCTGGGTCGGGTTGACCCTGACCTGGGTCGTTTTGACCCTCAGAGGACAGGGCCCCGGCTGGGTTGGCAGCTCCACAACCACCACCACCACCACCACCACCACCACCACCACAGCCGGGAGGACAACGGGTTATGCTTGACTAAAGGGATACGGGGGTGGGGCCCAGTGTTCACAGTCAAAGTAAAATTATTCTCAGTAGAAATAGGAGGAGAACCTTTTTTTTTGCAAAGAAAACTAAACAAAACCAAAGAAAAGAAAGATAATAATACTATTATATAACAATACACTGCAGACTCCCTGGACTGGACCTGTGTATATCTATCACACAATAATACAACAACACCAACAACATGTATTCTCTGTCTAACGTCCTTCAGCAGCAGCGGCGGCGGCAGCAGCAGCAGCAGCAGCAGCAGCAGCAGCAGTAGCAGCAGCGGCTGCTAGAGAGGCGAAAGAGGCAGTGCCCCAGGGAACAGAGTAGTCGGCAGCTCGATCCGCTGCTTGTCAAGTGCCTCAGGGTCATGGGAATGCCCCAGTGTGCCGGCTTCTTTGTTGACGAACCCCAGCAGATGAGCTTCACCCGTTTCATCCGCATGCCTTTGGACAGGTACGAGGCCCTAGGGGATGTCTTTGTCGGGCGGTACGCACAACTGCTCGACAGGATCGAGGCTCTGTGTGCCAGCGCCTTCTCCATGCTCCTCCTCGATGATGGTGATGGTGATGACGATGACTTCAAGCCACCTGCCACGCCGGGCGCCTCAGACATCGATGAGCCTGAGCGAAATAGTCTTTCCCTGCTGCTGCTGAGGCCCAAAAGTTCAACGCGTGTGCCTGGCAACGACGGCGACGACGACGACGACGACGACGCAGAGTCCTTTGTTGGTGTTGTCGACGATGAGGAGCCTCCCGTGCCTCGCAGTACCAAAGCTGCTGCTGCTGCTGCTGCTGCTGCTGCTGCTGCCGCTGCTGCTGTTGCTCCTCTACCACTACGACGACGCGCAGCAGCAGCAGGCAACTCGGACACCAACAACAAATCCCCCTTGATACTACCGCGCAGAGACTTTGTCAATCCTCTACTACGACGACGACGACGACGCGCAGCAGCAGCAGCAGGCAACTCTGACAGGAACAACAACAACAACAACAACAACAACAACAACAACAAATCCCCTTTGATACCGTGCAGAGACTTGGTCAATGTGTCTTTGGACGAGAACGGCCAGATGCTAGACGTCTGCCACCACCGGGTTGGCGAGTGCTCCCTGTTCTCTTGGGGGCCTGAGGAGGAGGAGGAGGAGGAGAAGAAGAAGAAAAAGGACCACCGCCACCACCACGACGACGACGACGACGACGACGACAGCCCGTACTTTATCAAGGATACTCAGCAGCAGATGTAGCGTTTCCTATCCTCCCTCTACACTACTGGCTTCAGCGTCAAACAACACAGACGACACACTTGTCTTTCTAGGTGTCCTTCCTTCGGTGACAATTACCACCCAGCCGCCGCGCCGCCCATGGCCTAGTAGGAAGATGGGCATCGTGATGGGGGGTGGGGGGGGGACCCGGCTCCGCAAACCCATGGACATTGTGTCTACTTTCAACTACACCTATGTTGTTTTCAGCCAACTCTGTCGCATTTATTTCACACCATGTACCTTGTTCTACAATAAAGAAATAAAGAAAGGTCGAGTGGTTCTCTCTCTCTCTCTCTCTCTCTCTCTCTCTCTCTCTCTCTCTCTCTCTCTCTACACCCAGAGTTTCTCTTTGGTTTTACCTTTTTATAACAACAACAACAACCTTACACGTTCGCTTTTGACACTTACTTTATTATTTGCCATACATACATACATACATACATACATACATACATACATACATACATACATGTAAGACAACAAGCCTACTAAACGGCTCCAGTGACTACCACTCTCTCTAACAAGTTAGCAGCCATGTGTGTTAGCCCAGGGTTGACACTCTAACATGGCAGGGTCATCCTGACCCAGACAGGGCAACGGGAGGGTTAATGACGGCAGAATAAACGTCAGAAGTAGACTATATACTAAACATTGAGGAAAAACAAAAACCCGAAAGCATCACACTAAGACATGAAAGAAAAATAATCCACAAGCAAACAGAGCAGAGCTTAAATAGACAGAGACATGTCAGTCAGGTGTGGCGTAATGGTGAGAGTCCCAGGATATGATTGGAAACAGCAGCAGGGAATGACTGGTGGAGGCTAGTTGGTCGGCAAATGGGAGAGACGTAGTTGGGAATCCCCAGAGCGAGGCGTGACCACGGGTGGCTCCGTGACGCCTCCAGAGGGTGGCTTGAGAACGTTCATAACAATGGTGGAGTTCGTATTGCATGGCCCGGTGTCCCGGGTGGGCGGAGTTTGTGAATTCTATTCCATTCCGTTGGTCCTTAAGTGAAATCTCCAGCCACCCGGGGCACCGGGCCATGCAAAACCAACTCCACCAATGGCATGACGCGACCCAGTGATGGAGGTGCAACCTATAAATAGCAACATTTGTTTTGCATGTGTCTATTTTGTCTGCCTGCCTGCCTGTCTAACACAGCCTGTCTGTGTTAGAGTTCCAGATGTGGCTGGAGAAGTCTTGAACTTAATCTATAACAGCTGATTCAAGTAAGAATCCCGTAATAGGTACTACTACAGTATTAGGTACTACTACAGTATTAGGTACTACTACAGTGCTAGGTAGATCATTTATATATGTCATTACAGTGCTAATCATATTTCATTAATATACAGGGTCTACTTTGACCCAAAAGAACAATCCAGACTAATTTGCAAAAGGTAAAATCGTAATGAATACTAGTATTATATGGACAGAGTGGACCTGATCCTAGATCAGCACTCCTACTCTGATGGTGAATTCTCTCTCTCCCTCATAATTTCTATAACTTCAGATTGACCCCCTGGTCTATGATTAGTATATCTGGGTGGGTGGACATACAGATCTGGGACTAGCCTAGCAGCAGCTCTTCTCAACTATTGGCAAGGATTTATTTGACATCCAATCACCATGACAGAGAGGTGAGCACCTATCAGATCCCCCCCCCCCCCCCCCCCCGTTTTCCTTCACCCCTCTGTGCAGTCTGCTGACCAGGAAGAAGTCTACCAACCGAAGTAGGACCCATGTTCATCGCCATGCAATGCTCGCCTGACCGAGGTAGACTATGCTTTGAGTAGCAACTGGCTGACAGGCATTAAGGCAGGCAGAGACACACACACTCACATTTGACTTGACCTTATATTGACAGCCCTCTCCCTTCCTATCCAATTCATCTCCCTTTCTACACTCTAGGTACCACATGGTCTCCCATCTCCTTCGTAATGGCCTCAGCTGGATAACATCTTGGTCTAGCCAGGTGAATCAAGAGCTTCACCAGAGACGGAAGAGGAAACGAGACATCCCACTCCCTATTTTGTTTGTTTCAATTGAAGTCAATGAACTAGGTAGACCAGAGCCAGCTGCTATCGCATTGGGTGTCTATGGGAGAGCCACCCCCTTAAGTAGACAATTGTAAACGTTCTGAGTGAACCATCTTCATTTATCCATCATCTTTGGCTTCACCGCCAGCCCAAGGAAACCCACCTGCTTTCTCTTCCCTCCAGTACTGTTTACACCATATTTGTTTGAACAAATTTGTTAGCCTAATTAGAGGCAGCTGCTACCCTTTGTCTCTAATTAGGGATCCCATATATGTTGAGTCTGTCCTTCACTCTGGTGTGGGTTGTTATCGATATATGTCGCAAGTCACGGTGAAGTAAGTGTATTCCTCCTGTTACGTTCGTTCAGTATTCGTGTTTGATTTTGTACGTGTTACGTTTGTTAGATCGTGTCTGTTTTGTATAGTTCGTTCATTGGGCATTTATTACATAGTATAATAAAACACAATGTCGAACTACTATCCCTGCGCTGCGCCTTGGTCATTCCCACACCCACAGCGTGACAGCATCATCTCTTTTATGAATGACTTCTGATTATTCTGGAGTGTTCAGGCATTAAATCTACCTTTAACCCTTAATGTTTTGAAGGGCGCATGAGTATCCACAAAAGTATTTAAGACATGCAAAAAGGCTCAAAGCTAAATCAGGTTCAGGGATAGCTAATATACAATGAAGGTCACTAAAATAAAGATAATGTAAAAAAGCCTGATCACAAAGTTCCTCTTTTCGTATTCTCACATTTCTAACACAAAGAACTGGGCAATGGTCACTAATGTCTTGGGCGAAGACACCAATAAAAATATATTTGTCTGGTGTATTCATTAAAATAAGATTAATCAGAGCTGACTTTGAAGGATCTTTTGGGTTGGGCTGTGTAGACTTAGTCAGCAGCTGGGTTTAGATCATTACACGTCTTTTAGATTGTCTGAAGCCTGGATTTTCCAATCATAATTTATGTCACCCAGGATAATAACTTCTGATTTAATAAAAGAAGACAACAAACTAGTTAACTCCTCGAGTGTACGAAGGATAGCTGAGGGAGGACGGTATATTATTTCCCAGACGAAGGCTTAATGATAGTAACTAAAAATATGTGGCAAGGGAAATAGATTTCAGTAAAGAGACAGAAATAATTTGTAATAGGAATTGTCACTCCACCACCTATAACCTGTCTGTCAGCTCTACACACATAACACTCAATATACTGAATGCCCCCAGAGATCCAAGTTTCAGTCAATACCAGAATGTCTAGATTCTTGCCCAGATCTTGATGTAATCCGGTTTAGGAAGTAAACTCCTAATGTTCAGACGCATCAACTCAACTCCCTTCACAGAACAGCGCAAACTGGCTCTAACCAGAATAGAAAGAGGAGTGGGAGGCCCCGGTGTACAACTGAGCAAGAGGACAAGTACATTAGTGTGTCTAGTTTGAGAAACAGACGCCTCACAAGTCCTCAAATGGTAGCTTCATTAAAGAGTACCCGCAAAACACCAGTCTCAACGTCAACAGTGAAGAGGTGACTCCGGGATGCTGGCCTTCTAGGCAGAGTTGCAAAGAAAAAGCCATATCTTCCTCTGTCCAGTGTCTGTGTTCTTTTGCCTTTAAACTTTTCTTTTTATTGGCCAGTCGGCTTCAGATAAGACATTTCCCCAATAACAGATCCCTTTCCCTCATCCAAGCAAACAAATAAATATCTGAAGCACTGGTGGTCATGTCTCACAGAGTAGATATAGGAGGTCTGACATGAACATGTAACATGCTGACTACACCAGGCACACGCGTTCGTCTACTCGCACTATCGCACCCATGTTGGTTTTGTCCATCCACACCAGACGCGATCAGGACACTCAGGTATCAAAAAGAACTCTGAACCAACTATATTAATTTGGGGACAGGTCAAAACACATATGAAACATTCATGGACATTTATCTAGCTAGCTGGCTGTTGCTAGATAGTTTGATCCGTAGTATAAATATTGGGTTGTTATTTTACCTGAAAGATCCTTTGTTTTCTGGATCTTTGTAGAATATCAAACCATTTTGAGTCACACAAAATCGTGTGTTCTCTAGTCCGACAATTCATCCACAGATAAAAGGGAAAACTAGTTAGTTTCTAGTAATCTCTCCTAGTTTTTTTTATTTCACCTTTATTTAACCAGGTAGGTCAGTTGAGAACAAGTTCTCATTAACAACTGTGACCTGGCCAAGACAAAGCAAGGCAGTGCGACAAAACGCTACACAGAGTTACTCATGAGAATAAAACAAACGTACAGTCAATAACACAATAGAAAAATCTATATACAGAGTGCAAATGTAGTGCAAAATGCAGTAAGTTTAGGAAGACAATAAATAGGCCAATAGTGGCGAAATACATTACAGATTAGAATTATCACTGGAATGATGGAATGTGCAGATGATGATGTGCAAATAGAGATACTGGAGTGCAGAATTGAGCGGAAGTTAAAAAAATAAATATGGGGATGAGGTAGTAGGATGGGATATACCCACGTGGGTATATGCTCCTAAAAACCAATGAGGACATGGGAGAGCCCCTGGCTATGCAGACGCGATGAAATTATTGAATAACAGGTATGTGTACATTTATTTTGCAACACTTTCACACTCAGCGTGCCAAGAGTGTGCAAAGCTGTCATCAAGGTAAAGGGTGGCTACTTTGAAGAATCTCAAATATAACATATATTTTAATTTGTTTAACACTTTTTTTGGTTACTACATGATTCCATATGTGTTATTTCATAGTTTAGATTTCTTCACAATTATTCTACAATTTAGAAAATAGTAAAAATAAAGAATAACCCTTGAATGAGTAGGTGTGTCCAAACTGTTGACTGGTACTGTACATGCCCCATCTCTTTTCTCTAAGCAATACACAAACTATTTAACAGTGCTGCCACTGCTTGTCCAACGCAAGAATCCAATGAGCTCGACCCGGTCCGATTATTTCTTAATTTATCCATTAGAAAGCTAATCTAATGAACATTATCGGATTCTAATGAGAAATATAATTAGTCAGATGGGAAGATTATCTCTGTATAATTACAGTAGCTGTCGCTGTCTGCTTTAATTAAAATGACGGGAGCGAGAGCTTATGGCGCCTTGGTGGACTAGAGGGGGGTACTGGGCAGCCTAACCTGACAGAAAATTGTCTCCATTTGTCAATTCAGAGAGTTCAGACTCCACAAAAAGGAGTTTCAATGCCCCCTAAAAACTGAGTGAAGAATATCTCAGAGTTATGGTTTAAACATAACAGGCAGATCATCAATACAATATACCTAACGTTGGTATACCAACAAAAAGCCATGTACACTGAGTGTACAATACATTAGGAACACCTTCCTAATATTGAGTTGCCCTCAAAACAGGCACGGAGTCTACAAGGTGTTGAAAGCATTCCACAGGGATTTTGGTCCATGTTGACTCCAATGCTTCCCACAGTTGTGTCTAGTAGTTGGCTGGATGTCCTTTGGGTGGTGGAACATTCTGGATACACACAGGAAACCCAGAAGCGTTGCAGTTCTATCATACCCCGTTCAAAGGCACTAAAATCTTTTGTCTTGCCCAATCACCCTCTGAATGGCCCACAGCGACATCAATAAGGGATCATAGCTTTCACCTGGATTCACCTGGTCAGTCTACAGTACAGTGTGTCATAGAAAGAGAAATGTTTTGTACACTCAGTGTAATTTTTCATAGTTTATATAGATGTATGACTTTCCATTTTAATAATCCAGGACAGACCTTTCAAATGAAACTCCACTTGAAGCTATTATCAGCATTCTTTGATTTTATTATAGCCCTTGTTTGACAGCACAGCAAACCAATTTACACAGGAGTGGATGTGGTTACATTTTCCAGGTCACAAGTATCAGGAGTGTCTCTGTGCCGTTGACAGAGGTTTGGTCAAGGCAGAGCTGATACGCCTTTCTATACCTAGGGTTATTGATTGAGCACTCTATATTTACAGAATGTGTGCTGCCCTGAGCTGCCATAGGTTACCAGTACCAGTGACCCCAGAGCAGAGCTGATGGGCTCCAAGGGTCACACAGACTCATAACACTCAATATATTGAATGTACTGAATCACTAGTGATATTATGAGAATGTACACTGCAGAAGGTTAGGGCACAACATAGTGCACACACACACACACACACACACACACACACACACACACACACACACACACACACACACACACACAGATACTGTATACACATAGAAACCCAAGCATTATGAGTCTCTCACCCAAGGACTTGATCATGCTGATGATGTTCATGCGTAATGTTCCTCTTTCATCAGCATGCTGTCGTTTGTCTCACGGATAAACCCCTCGCTCTCTCCGTCTGAGGTGACATGAATATTAATGCCGTTCCCCGTCTCCAGCCTTCCGTGGCTTTGAAGTTGAACGCCATTAGCGCCACTTCTCTTCGTAACGAAAGACCACAATGAAGGAGTAATTACACAGCAATTATCGGTTTGTAATGGAAACAAAAACACTGTTTTCAAGCAGAGGCCCTCCACTTAATTGGTTGTAGCACAAAGGTGTATGCTGAAACGCAGGTACACTTGCCGTCCAGGGGGATGAATAGTTGTGCATGTCACTCTGGTCATTTTGTTTTTCTAAGATCATACTGTGGGGAATATGCATGTGTCTGTTTTTGAAGGTCCTGCACTGTAGGCGGTCTGGGTTTGTTCTTATAAATACGGTAGGGTGTTATTTACGGTCACATCACAGCATGGACTTGCATCCAAGATCTGAGATGCCTCACTTGTATCAGTCTAAATGGATGAAAGTACAACACAGACTGAACAATGCTATCCCTAACTCTAACACCTCGTAGCAGAGCCTTTGGATTTTCTGAAATTCTTTCAGAAAAGTACGGTCCATTGATTGTGATTGGTCCTTTCCAGAGGGCGTGAAGGGGAAGTTGTAATTTCCTACTGAACTTGAAACCACAAAAGGACAAAGCAGTCAATATGCTGATAACATGCGGGCCCTGGAGTTAATCTTTTTAAGCTCTTTTTATCTAAACAACAATGAAAGGAAAGGCTTAGACAATCCCAATGCTAACAAATAACTCCATTTGAATGTCTATATAGAATGAACAGATAAGGAAACGTGCGTATCAAAATACATAACATGCCAAACAAATCTTGGAATTGCACCTCTGGGTACACTTTGCTGAGCCTTAAGTTATGTTTACATTGTTATTATATATTTTCAGCTTGCTATTGACAGGTTATTCATAATAACTATATTTTAACAATGGATACAGCACATTTATCTTATACCGAATGTGGAATCCAAGAGTATTCAGTATCTTTCAAATGACTCTAATGCTACAGCCATTCCCCTTTGACTTAGTCATAATGCCTGCTTAATTATGCCCCTGCATGGACGCAGTGCACCCCATATGTTGAGTATTCTTCATAGAACCCTCTATGAAGAGTTTTGCCTAGAACCCTCTTAAGGTTCTTCCAAGAAGCCTCTATGAACGATCTGATTAGCCTTATTACCAAAATGAAACTTTTTGTGACCTTTAAGGCCTTTATTTGAGGGTCTCTTTATACCCTAACACAGTGGTGTTAGGAAACTCCTGGTTTGCAGGCCACATTAGGCCTGCAAGTCACATTATGCTGGTTTGCAAAGTGATGTGTAATTCCTATTGGAATCCAGCCAGAGGGAGGATATTTAACAATTTGAACTTTTAATCACCTGCAACCTGCATTCAGAATAACTACCAGGGTAAAGAAGATTGACTAATGGGACAATCTAAATAATCTGAACTGGAACAACTATCTCAGCAATGGGTGAAATAAGTACAACAGATTTGATTAGTTTAGAAAAATGTGTTATTTATCTTTGTGTAGCATAAGATTAATTAACCAATCAATGTACATGCAACATTACAGATATTGAAACAAGCGATAAAAAAATATCTACCTGCAATAGAGCATGCTGGGGAATAAGATAATGATGGCCGTGGTTTTGAGTGTTTTACTCAACACAGCAACACAGAGTAAATATTACACAATCACACTCAACTCTGGTTATTAACAACAACAATAGGGTTATTTTACACAACTGAGTGTTAAGTTAATTTAACTACTAAATCAACACAAAAAAATGTTACACTGAAAAAAATTTAGTTAAAGTGGCTCATTTGCTGTGTACCCTACAGTACAATACACCGCTGGTTCACGCTTACTCCCATCCATTCTCCTTCTCTCTGCTCAATAAAATCACAGCAAAAACTAATTTGAAAGACTAATGGCGTGTTATCATGGATGCCAACGGAAGCTAGGCTTCCCCCCAAAAATGGATGAATAAAAAAAAGAAAAAACCTATAAAATCGTTTATACTAAATTGTTTTATGAACGGATGGGTTTATTAGTCTTAAAATAAAGCAGTTTTGGTATTTTTGTACCACCAGCCTGCTTATATCATGCAGCCTGTTTATACTTTTCATAAGGACTAGTTTGATATCGGACGACAATAGAATGTTCATGTCGTCACTGCGACAACCATCTACAGACATTCCAATAGACCAACTGTAAACCAGCCTTAATAGTGTCTTAGATTGAATATGTAATGTACATAAACACACGCACACACACACATTCAGTCGTATATTAACCCCTCTCTCATCAGACACCATCCAGGATGATCCCTTCCACGCAGCAGATCATGCAGTCAATCTTTCAGCTCGCCCCTGATAACCCCCTCACCCTAGCAGTCATCCACCTGCCATGCAGCACTTCCCTCATCCACCCACCCTGTTTAAAAAAAAAAAAATCATTAGGAATTACAAAAGGTCTTGGCGTTGACTGATCCGACGGCACGGCAGATCGATTGGGCTCCCGGGTTAGGGCAGAATGGTAATGTTTGGACCAGCAAGATGATGGACGCACAATTGTGCATCGATGGAAACATTGTTGAGCACAGATAAGAGGGCAACTCATCACCTCATGCGCCTCGTCTCTGAACGCCTCTCCGCTTCACTGGGAGAGGCGCTCCATTATGTTGGAGTTAGAGCTCTTCCTATGTCTCCCTCGTCCCCAGCACTCGTTTGCTCTCCAACCTCCATGACCCATAAAAAAAATCACATTTTATTTGTCACATGCACCGTGAAATGCTTGCTTACGAGCCCTTCCCAACAATGCAGAGTTAAGGTGTCGAAAGCGTTCCACCGGGAGGTGATTTTTATAAGGTTTGTATCACAACTAAGGTGGCCAAATACTTTCTTAAAATTAAGCACATAAATCCGCTTTACAACCAGTGTAACAGGCATACATACACGGCGCGAGAGTTTCAAGTTTGGGGAAGATAATTACCACCACAAAAATGCACCTTTTATAATAAAAGCATTACCTGCATGATCACATTTGTGGTCACTTTTAATAATGGTGTTTTCCCGCTAATGGAACATTTGCGCGTATAGCCTACTGCCGTGTGCGCATATACTTTTAAGAAATAGCCTAAGGGATCATAGCTTTCAGCTGGATTCACCTGGTCAGTCAGGCCGATGGGAAGTTCGAGGCATTATCAAGGCCTTGTCAAATTGTGTGTGTACAGCCTGCGCAAAAAAACTACGCAGAGCTCATGTCTTTCATGCAACTTTTTTTTTCCAATCATCATTAGTCATGTATTAAAAATCAAAACATTGTTTGTATCACAACTAAAGTTACATTAATAACTCTAAATTAAGCATATAGGAGGACCTGATTTTTTTGTTAACCGCTCAACACAGAATAGCCGCATGTGCGCGCTCCCTCAAATCGCTTGGAGAAAATATCCGTTCTATTGTATTCAGCTTTGTTCAATTGTATTCTTCATACTATAAAATACTATAAAATAATGCCATGGAATTCTAAGCTAATCTTGTCTGCTAAATGAACTAGTGTAGCCCACAGCCATTTGGCATAGCCAGATCAGGGCCTAACACCAGGACAACTCAGAGTATGCTATTCTGTTCTTCTGAAATAACTACATTTTCTCATATCATGTAGCACACACCCTTGAGGGGCTCCCCTGTTTAGGGTCAGCGTGGCAGAGGTGTTGTTGCCTACCGTCACCAAATGGGGCCGTTCCGTCCGGATGTCCAGGACCCAGTTACAGAGTGAGGTATTCAGTCCCAGGGCCCCCAACTTGGTGATAAGCTTGGAGTGGACTATGGTGTTGAATGCTGCGCTGTAGTCTATGAACAGCATTCTCACATAGTTATTTCGCCTCTTGTCCAGGTGGGAGAAGTGCAATTGAGATTGCGTCATCTGTGGATCTGCTGGGGCGGTTTGCAAATTGTAGTGGGTTCAGGGTGTCTGGGATGATGGTGTTGATATGTGTCATGACCAGCCTTTCAAAGCTCTTCATAACAAGGCAACAGTAAAAATGCGGTCCCCCAACGAATGACAGCCCCACTTGGGCCAATTGAGATATACTGTAGTGTGTGACAAACACATTTCAATTTTCGTGTGTGACCACATTATACTGACCAGATAACAATGGAAGGCAGTCAGGGGGAGGCAAGATCAGGTGGGACCATTCTAGCCAATGAGAGGGCACAACATGCACAATTCCCGTATCAGTAGACTTGTAACAACCTAAGCACTACGAGACTTCTATTTGATCAAACAAGACACACACAGCAAATAAGCCATTACATTTTTTCTTAACCAAATTCAACACTCTCTCATTGACCTGCATACAATCAACTCCTCGCTTGGTGAGCGTAAAAACTATAGTAATAATAATGCCACCTGCTGGAGAAGACAGAATTTGGGCCCAATTATCCCTCTTGCTAAGCCTCTTCCTCTCTGCTGTGACTCACAACTTTCAGTCAATTACTATAGCTCCCGCCTTGGGCCAATCAGAGTTATTTTGTAAATGCCCGGATCTCTATGGCAAGACGCATACTTCACCCAAGTTTCGCCAAAATAGGGCCATTGCTGTCTGAGATATCGCATGTGACTAATGTACGAACTAATAGATGGACCGAGAAAGACCAGAGTTTGGGCAGAGACCTGCGTTTGGGACCCTCCCCTCCCTAACAAAAAATGTAAGACGTCAGCCAATCACAAAGTATAGACTACTGATCACTGTCCATGGTTCTGAAATTGCGACATCTATGCGGCTGCTATCAGCTATCAGATTAGTGCTTGTAGTATCGCCTATCGCTTTTCTTTAATGGATACATATTTTTTTATTTGATCATTTTTTATTTTCTCATGTTAAGCCTAACATTTACGAGGATATAGGCCTACGGTGTTGCAATGCTGAGATTTAGAATGCCGCCTGGAGGCAATAATGTATTTACTTGTTCAGTAATTAAAGTGGAAAATTCAAACATTGCAGAATGTATAAAATGTTTTTTTTAATTTATGGAATAGCATACTAATCAGTATGCTATTCCATTTCAGTATGATATATATATATATATATATATATACATACAGTGGGTGAAATAAGTATTGAACACGTCACCATTTTTCTCAGTAAATATATTTCCAAAGGTGCTATTGACATGACATTTTCACCAGATGTTGGTAACAACCCAATTAATCCATACATACAAAGAAACCAAAACAAATATGTTCAGAAATTAAGTTATGTGTAATAATGTGAAATGACACAGGGAAAAAGTATTGAACACACAAAGAAAGGGAGGTGCAAAAAGGCATGGAAAGCCAAGACAACAGCTGAAAACTATCAGTAATTAAAAAGCAATCCAGCCCCCTGTCAGTGCAAATTAATATCAGCTGGTTCAGTCCCAACTGATGGCCTACAAAAAGGTCTCATTGCCAAGGTGTCACACAAGACACATCTCATGATGGGTAAAAGCAAAGAGCTGTCTCGAGACCTTCACAACCTAATTGTTGCAAAACATAATGATGGCATTGGTTATAGGCGCATTTCTAAGCTTCTGAATGTTCCAGTGAGCACTGTTGGGGCCATAATACGGAAGTGGAAAGACAATCATTTCACCATAAATTTGCCTCGACCAGGTGCTCCTCGCAAGAGTTTTGACAGAGGAGTGAAAAGAATAATCAGAAGAGTTGTCCAAGAGCCAAGGACCACTTGTGGAGAGCTTCAAAAAGACCTGCAATTAGCAGGTACTGTTGTCTCAAAGAAAACAGTAAGTAATGCACTCCACCGCCATGGCCTGTATGCACGCTTACCACGCAAGACTCCATTGCTGAAAAAAAAGCATGTTGAAGCTTGTTTAAAGTTTGCTGCACAACATTTGGAAAAGCCAGTGAAATACTGGGAGAATATAGTGTGGTCAGATGAGAGCAAAATGTAACTGTTTGAATGTCATAATAAGGAGAAATGGCACTGCACATCACCCTAAAATCACCATACCAACAGTGAAGTTTGGAGGTGGGAACATCATGGTGTGGGGCTGCTTTTCAGCAAATGGTACTGGCAAACTTCACATAATTGAAGGAAGGATGAATGGGCAAATTTACCGAGACATTCTTGACAAAAATCTGCTGCCATCTACAAGGATGATGAAGATGAAACGAGGGTGGACATTTCAGCAAGACAATGATCCCAAACACACAGCCAAGGAAACTCTCAATTGGTTTCAAAGAAAGAAAATAAAGCTGCTAGAATGGCCCAGCCAATCACCTGACTTAAATCCCATTGAAAATCTATGGAAAGAACTGAAGATCAAGATTCATAGAAGAGGCCCACGGAACCTTCAAGATTTGAAGACTGTTTGTGTGGAAGAATGGGCCAAAATCACACCAGAGCAATGTCTGCGACTAGTTTCTCCATACAGGAGGCATCTTGAAGCTGTCGTTACCAACAAAGGCTTTTGTACAAAGTATTAAATAAATATCAGTAAGTGTGTTCAATACTTTATCCCTGTGTCATTTCACATTATTACACATAACTTAATTTCTGAACTTATTTGTTTTGGTTTCTTTGTATGTATGGATTACTTGGGTTGTTACCAACATCTGGTGAAAAGTTCATGTCAATAGCACCTTTGGAAATATATTTACTGAGAAAAATGGTGACGTGTTCAATACTTATTTCACCCGCTGCAGGTGTGAGATGATGGGCCATGGGTCCCCAGAGCTCTAGTCTATGAACAGCAGTGGCTGCGGGGGTTTCCGCTACGCCAGTGCAGACTGGTAGTCCATGTCATTCACCTCCCTGCAGAAATGCATCAGCAGTATAAACCACACTTTCAGAAGTGCATTTGATTTGCACAGCAGCAGCATGCCCTAGTTGGAGGCAGTTGACACTTGATTTAGAGACCGATAGTTCAACACTGAAAGAGCAGTGTGAAAATCCACTATCTACAATGAATGAACTCCCTCTAAAGTAAAATTCAACAAACAATTAGTTCATACCAAGCAAATATTATCCTAAAATGTACCATACTTTACAAGACAATTCAGCGTTATTTGATGGCTCAATAATATGGCAAAGTAATGCATAGTGAAAAAAAGTTTAGCGTTCATTACAAATCTTCTCCCACCTTTTAACTGCTTTTCCTTGGGGGGTTGATTGACAATGTGTTAATTAGCCAATCATGGAGTGAAAGGGGCCCAATACCTGTGTGGCCAGTCCAACCACAATTACCTTCGGCCTGCCTCCTCTGCTCCCTATTAGAGCCAATCTGTTAGCGATAGAATGGCCTAATGGCCCAGTAATAAGACAAGTGCTCCGAGTCTATCTTAATGGAAATCACTGGACCTATCTCAGTCTCACTCCTGTGGCGTATGCATGCAGAGGTGGCCACTCTTACTGATGGTACTGGAGGAGAGGCACATGTTTGAGGACTATCACTATTTGAGTAGATTTTAATAATTTCATTTTTTTTTGGTTCCTTTGGTGAAAGCAGTGATATCATTCATCCACCAGTAGTCTTCAGAGAAAGGATACAGCAATGAAATACATCCTTCCTCATTATCATTAATCCTTCCACTTCTCCAAAAGATCGTTAGTGAATATGATTGGAAAAATCCAAATAATGGAGACCTTGTCAGGACAGGAAGGATGCATTTCTTCTTTAGTTCTACAGTTCTGGCTGTAGCACTAAAATAGTTTGAGAGTCGTATTGACAGTGTGAGTCTTTGAATCAATATACAGCCCTGAATGTTTTGACAGTATGTGTCCCTCCACACCACACACACACTCCCTCCCTCCCTCATTCCCGTTCTCCCTTCCCAAAAGCAAGATGATAAGCAGTCATTTCGAAGCTGTTGTACCTGATTTGCTGAGGAGGGTTTGAAATGACACTGACAAATCCTCTGTGTTCCTCTGTGACAGTTGTGACATTCTCAATCCTATTTACTGTCGACCGGAGGAGATGCGGCAATGAACAGTGAATATTTATACAAGTCTGATACCAGGATACAACCAGCTGATGTTCTTTATTCCTCACAACGTTTTTCACATCTTTATCCATGCAGGACTGTCTGCCCTGGACCACTGATGGCATTGTGGCTGACCCATTGATGCCATTGATTGGTGACAACTACTTGGTTTGTCATTCCTCTCACAGTCTACATAATATAATGTAAATAACATTTGTACCTAAAATAACCCTTCAGCTTCAACTACAAACCATGTAGACGAATAAATCGGAGATGTTATTGCAGGTGTATTGAAATGCTTGTGTTTCTCGCTCCAACAGTGCAGAAATATCTAACAATTCACAACAATACACACACATCTAAAAGTAAAATAATGAAAATAAGAAATATATAAATATTAGGACGAGCAATGTCAGAGTGGCATTGACTAAAATACAGTAGAATAGAATACAGTATATACATACGAGATGATTAAAGCAGTATGTAAACATTATTAAAGTGACTAGTGTTCCATTATTAAAGTGACCAGTGATTCCATGTCTATGTACAGTGGGGAGAACAAGTATTTGATACACTGCCGATTTTGCAGGTTTTCCTACTTACAAAGCATGTAGAGGTCTGTAATTTTTATCATAGCTACACAAAAATCCAGAAAATCACATTGTATGATTATTAAATAATGAATTTGCATTTTATTGCATGACATAAGTATTTGATCACCTACCAACCAGTAAGAATTCCGGCTCTCACAGACCTGTTAGTTTTTATTTAAGAAGCCCTCCTGTTCTCCACTCATTACCTGTATTAACTGCACCTGTTTGAACTCGTTACCTGTATAAAAGACACCTGTCCACACACTCAATCAAACAGACTCCAACCTCTCCACAATGGCCAAGACCAGAGAGCTGTGTAAGGACATCAGGGATAAAATTGTAGACCTGCACAAGGCTGGGATGGGCTACAGGCCAATAGGCAAGCAGCTTGGTGAGAAGGCAACAACTGTTGGCGCAATTATTAGAAAATGGAAGAAGTTCAAGATGACGGTCAATCTCCCTCGGTCTGGGGCGCCATGCAAGATCTCACCTCGTGGGGCATCAATGATCATGAGGAAGGTGAGGGATCAGCCCAGAACTACACGGCAGGACCTTGTCAATGACCTGAAGAGAGCTGGGACCACACTACGCCGTCATGGATTAAAATCCTGCAGCGCACACAAGGTCCCCCTGCTCAAGCCAGCGCATGTCCAGGCCCGTCTGAAGTTTGCCAATGACCATCTGGATGATCCAGAGGAGGAATGGGAGAAGGTCATGTGGTCTGATGAGACAAAAATAGAGCTTTTTGGTCTAAACTCCAATCGCCGTGTTTGGAGGAAGATGGATGAGTACAACCCCAAGAACACCATCCCAACCGTGAAGCATGGAGGTGGAAACATCATTCTTTGGGGATGCTTTTCTGCAAAGGGGACAGGACGACTTCACCGTATTGAGGGGAGGATGAATGGGGCCATGTATCGCGAGATCTTGGCCAACAACCTCCTTCCCTCAGTAAGAGCATTGAAGATGGGTCGTGGCTGGGTCTTCCAGCATGACAATGACCCGAAACACACAGCCAGGGCAACTAAGGAGTGGCTCCGTAAGAAGCATCTCAAGGTCCTGGAGTGGCCTAGCCAGTCTCCAGACCTGAACCCAATAGAAAATCTTTGGAGGAAGCTGAAAGTCCGTATTGCCCAGCGACAGCCCCGAAACCTGAAGGTCTGTATGGAGGAGTGGGCCAAAATCCCTGCTGCAGTGTGTGCAAACCTGGTCAAGAACTACAGGAAATGTATGATCTCTGTAATTGCAAACAAAGGTTTCTGTACCAAATTTTAAGTTCTGCTTTTCTGATGTATCAAATACTTATGTCATGCAATACAATGCAAATTAATTATTTTTGTTTTAGATTCCGTCACTCACAGTTGAAGAGTACCTATGATAAAAATTACAGACTTCCACATGCTTTGTAAGTGGGAAAACCTGCAAAATCGGCAGTGTATCAAATACTTGTTCTCCCCACTGTATATAAGGCAGCAGCCTCTAAGGTGCATGGTTGAGTGACCGGTTGGAAGCCTCCTAGTGATGGCTATTTAACAGTCTGATGGCCTTCAGATAGAAGCTGTTTTTCAGTCTTTGGGTCCCAGCTTTGATGCACCTGTTCTGACCTCGCCTTCTGGATGGTAGTGGGGTGAACAGGCCGTGGCTCGGGTGGTTGATCTCCTTGATGAATCAACAACTATCATGAAGGTGATGGTGGTCTTACTTAAGCACTGCTATTATACCAGTCGTCATGGCACCGCAGTACACAATGTTGTAAGGGAATAGTGGAGAGCATAAGTAGGTACATTATGGTTGGAGAAATAACTTGAACATATAGGTTCCAAATGAACATGAGTTAACCAGTGTTCTAATACAACAAGACCCCATGGAGACTTTGAGTTAACCAGTGTTCTAATACAACAAGACCCCATGGAGACTTTGAGTTAACCAGTGTTCTAATACAACAAGAGCCCATGGAGACTTTGAGTTAACCAGTGTTCTAATACAACAAGACCCCATGGAGACTTTGAGTTAACCAGTGTTCTAATACAACAAGAGCCCATGGAGACTTTGAGTTAACCAGTGTTCTAATACATCAAGACCCCATGGAGACTTTGAGTTAACCAGTGTTCTAATACAACAAGACCCCATGGAGACTTTGCATTCGGTTGCTTTATTGCCAATCAAGCTCTAGAGAAAAGTGAACAGTCATTTTAATTAAATCTGCATTGGTCGTTGGATCAATACATTTATGTCCTTTGATCAATAAAACCATATAAAATGTAACTCTTGGGCTTTAGGGTTTCTTCTCAGAAGAGGTACAAATCATATAATGGACTGTCACGTTCGGGTGTGTAGAGAGACCAAGGCGCAGCGTATCCATAGTTCGACATCTTTATTTAATGAACTATCGAACTATACAAATATAACAACTGAATATAACAAACACACGTAGCACGAACACGGGACATAACATAACAACAATGAACCACGCCAACGGAGTGGAACACAGACATATAAGTAAGATCCCTAATTAGAGGTAATGCAATGCAGCTGCCTCTAATTAGGGATCCCACACACAACACCACACAGACGTAGAAATAATAGATCTGCCAGACTCTGACCATAGAAATATAGAGAAGCAAAGCTTCTCTATGGCCAGAGCCTGACAGTACCCCCCCCCAAAGGCGCGGACTCCCGGCCGCAAGAAAACAAACACAAAAACATGAGGGAAGGGTCAGGGAGGAAAAAACTTCACACAATCTATCGCAGGTGGCAGTTCCGGCCCCGGCGAAGTAGATATCTTCCTCCCTATTTCTACTGGGCCCGGACTAGGCCCTGGTGTGGCTGGCGACTCAGGCCATTTAAAGGGGCAACCCACTAGTCCAGGAAATGACCATGGTGGGGCAAAAGGCTCAGGCCATGGAGCGGGGAAAATAACCGGGCCAGGACTGGGCACCGGTGTAACAGGCGACTCCGGCCATATACAGGGGCAACCCACCGGTCCTAGAAATGACCATGGTGGGGGAAAAGGCTCAGGCCATGGAGCGGGGCAAATAACCGGGCCAGGACTGGGCACCGGTGTGGCAGGCGACTCCGGCCATATAAAGGGGCAACCCACCGGTCCTGGAAACAACAATGGTGGGGAAATAAGTTCAGGCCATGGAGCGGGGCAAATAACCGGGCCAGGACTGAGCACCGGTGTGGCAGGCGACTCCGGCCATATAATCGTCACGGGAGGCTCCGGGCTGTCAATCGTCACGGAAGGTTCCGGGCTGTCGATCGTCACGGAAGGTTCCGGGCTGTCGATCGTCACGGAAGGTTCCGGGCTGTCGATCGTCACGGAAGGTTACGGGCTGTCGATCGTCACGGAAGGTTCCGGGATGTCGATCGTCACGGAAGGTTCCGGGCTGTCGATCGTCACGGAAGGTTCCGGGCTGTCGAGCGTCACGGGAGGCTCCGGGCTGTCGAGCGTCACGGGAGGCTCCGGGCTGTCGAGCGTCACGGGAGGCTCCGGGCTGTCGAGCGTCACGGGAGGCTCCGGGCTGTCGAGCGTCACGGGAGGCTCCGGGCTGTCGAGCGTCACGGGAGGCTCCGGGCTGTCGAGCGTCACGGGAGGCTCCGGGCTGTCGACCGTCACGGGAGGCTCCGGGCTGTCGACCATCACGGGAGGCTCCGGGCTGTCGACCATCACGGGAGGCTCCGGGCTGTCGACTATCACGGGAGTCTCCGGGCTGATGAGGCGCACCGACGGTCTGGTGCGTGTAGCCGGCACTGGAGGTACCTGGCTGGGCACACGCACTGGAGGTCGAGTGCGGGGAGTCGGCACGGGACGTACCAGACTGGAGAGGCGCACTGGAGGCTTGGTGCGTGGAGCCGGTACTGGAGGAACCTGGCTGGGCACACGCACTGGAGGTCGAGTGCGGGGAGTCGGCACGGGACGTACCGGACTGGAGAAGCGCACTGGAGGCCTGGTGCGTGGAGCCGGCACTGGAGGAACCTGGCTGGGCACACACACTGGAGGTCGAGTGCGGGGAGTCGGCACGGGACGTACCAGACTGGAGAGGCGGACTGGAGGCCTGGTGCGTGGAGCTGGCACTGGAGGTACCTGGCTGGGCACACGCACTGGAGGTCGAGTGCGGGGAGTCGGCACGGGACGTACCGGACTGGGGAGGCGCACTGGAGGCCTGGTGCGTGAAGTCGGAACTGGAGGAACCTGGCTATGCACACGCACTGGAGGTCGAGTGCGGGGAGTCGGCACGGGACGTACCGGACTGGGGAGGCGCACTGGAAGCCTGGTGCGTGAAGTCGGCACTGGTGGCACATGACTAATAACACGCACTTCAGGGCGAGTGCGGGGAGCAGGCACAGGACGTACCTGACTGGGAAGGCGCACTGGAAGCCTGGTGCGTGAAGTCGGCACTTGTGGCACAGGACTAATAACACGCACCTCAGGGCTAGTGCGGGGAGCAGGCACATGACGTACCGAACTGGAAAGGCGCATTGGAGGCCTGGTGCGTGGAGTCGGCACTGATGGCGCCGGACTGGTGACACGCACCTCAGGGCGAGTGCGAGGAGCAGGCACATGACGTACCGGACTGGAGAGGCTCACTGGAGTGTAGCAGACGGCCGGACCCCGACTGGGTACCGGTAAAGCGGACTGCTCTTTCACGGGAGTGGAGTAGGCGACTGGGCACGGATTATTCCACTCCGACATTTCCCGTTCAACTTCCTCCGCTATCTCCCACATCTCCTCCAAGACGTCTCCAAAATTTCTCTCCAAATAATCCTCCTCCTCTTCACTTTGCGCCCCCCATTTATATGTCGGGCACAGTGCATCCCACATGGAAAGTGGTACTGGTGCGTCCTCTTCGTTACCAGACCACCCCCATAGCCCCCCCCGAAATTTTCCTGGGGTTGACTACGGGCTCCATTACCTCTAGAACGCCGCTGTCTTCCTTTCTTCCTCTCCGTTGCTCCCGTATAACGCTGCTTGGTCGGGTGGTGGTTCATTCTGTCACGTTCGGGTGTGTAGAGAGACCAAGGCGCAGCGTATCCATAGTTCGACATCTTTATTTAATGAACTATCGAACTATACAAATATAACAACTGAATATAACAAACACACGTAGCACGAACACGGGACATAACATAACAACAATGAACCACGCCAACGGAGTGGAACACAGACATATAAGTAAGATCCCTAATTAGAGGTAATGCAATGCAGCTGCCTCTAATTAGGGATCCCACACACAACACCACACAGACGTAGAAATAATAGATCTGCCAGACTCTGACCATAGAAATATAGAGAAGCAAAGCTTCTCTATGGCCAGAGCCTGACATGGACTCAATATTTTAACGTGATTTCAATACTCTGTTAAAAGAACACAGACACAACAAACCTGCTGTGTATAAATTGGCCTTCAGGTAAACGATTGCAATGTACGAAAGATCTATTAGGATGTAAATAGCCCTTCGCATGAAAATGTTTTACATTTTAATTCACAGACATGCATTTCCATGAAAATGTGCATCTGATAATGGTCTTTAATATATGAACATAACTTCAGATTATGGATATTTACATTAATGATATCAAACAAAGAAACTCAATATAGTTGAAATGTAAGAGCATGCCAATTAACATATTCATTTGTTCTCAGATTACAGATCCAGTAGTTGATCTTAGCGGCGTCAATACCCTAACTCAAGACCAACATTTTTACAGTATGTAGGCATCAACAAAAAAAAATAGACTAAATTCATTCAAATGCCGATTTTAAAATGCAATTAAAATAAAAGTGAAGACAAACCATGACATAACACATATGGAATCATGTAGTAACCAAAAAAAGTGTTAAACAAATCAAAATATAGTTTATATTTGAGATTCTTCAAAGTAGCCACCCTTTGCCTTGATGACAGTTTTGCACACTCAATGCATTCTCTCAACCAGCTTCATAAGGAGCGCCACAGGAATGGAAAACCCAGAAATACCTCTGCTGGAGAAGGATAAGTTCATTAGAGTTACCAGCCTCAGATTGTAGCCCTTTGGTCTGGATTCCAAATTTTGAAAGTTTTGGTACCAACCTCAACCAAATATAGATGGTTTGGGATGAGTCGGACAGCAGTGAAGGAAAAGCAGCCAACAAGTGCTCAGCATATGTGGGAACTCCTTCAAGACTGATGAAAAACCATTCCCAGGTGAAGCTGGTTGAGAGAATGCCAAGAGTGTGCAAAGCTGTCATCAAGGCAAACGGTGGCTATTTGAAGAATCTCAAATATAAAATATAAACCACTTTTTTGGTTACTACATGATTCCATATGTGGTATGTCATAGTTTTGATGTCTGTGCAAATAAAGAAAAACCCTTGAATGAGTAATATTCTACACTTTTGACCCCCAGTGTAGGTTTTGATAGCTGTAGCCTAATTTATATTTCCATTAATTTCGCCCAATAGGCTAGTGCGATTTTGGTTTCATGTATTGGTATGAAAATAAACACAACTGAACTTGCTATTTAGAGCATTTCCCAAAAATACATGTTGTGGGGATGCACTGTTCCATAAGGGTGGCTTCATATAGCTTACAGCAGGGCATGATTTTCATATATGCATTACAGGCTAATGAATAGTTCCCCCAAAAAATGTTTAACTGCCCCCAAATGTGTAACTGCTGTCCATTCAACACCGCGCCACTGAGCTCCACTACGCCTACCTGTACCGAGGCGCCGTCAATTCAGCGGTGCTGAATCTCAAACGTGGCCTTCGCTCCCTTTAAAAAAGGCACGTGTAGATTTTCCTTTTGCGTGTCATTATTTGCTCAAGTTTGTCTTTGTGAGTACTTGCTGATTGTAAGTAAGTCCTTTGATGTATGCCTTTTATTTCAATGCAGGTGTAGGATTTATATTCGCAGTCAGCTGTTTTAAGCTCTGGTTACTTTCACATTGATGTCAGCCTTGTTGTGACTTGATAGCATATATTTTGCATCTATTTCATGTTGCACTATATGCACCATTCCACAAGCAAATTAGTCACTTTATGATGAGGTGAAGTAGTGGTTGACATTGTACACATCGTTCCACAGACCTTTAAATCTAATATTGCAATGATAAATAATGTCCGGGTTAATTGTTTATTTTTTTACTGTTCTCCAAATATTATTTTAGAGTTTTTAAATTGTGTGGAAATGCAGCAAATGAGCTTCAACTTCCCAAAAATTCCTTGGAATTTTTCATACTCTAGGTTTATCTGAACCAACGCCACTGGTTGATCTGGGTCAGGCACAGCAGGCTCTATTGCCCTGAGGAGTTTACATTGTATCCACCCCTTGTCTTGTTAAACCAGGATGTTTTTTCCAGGCCCTTTCTTGCAGTGAGCCATCACGTCTTATCCGAAGCCCTGAGGGATTGGTTGTAGCCTTCCGTATCTGGCCTCTCTCATAGACGGCCTGCACAGATGGGCCACACTCCCTTTATTCACAAGGGAACATAAACGTTGGTATTTTCTCTAGGGCTATCTTGGTGACCAGGAGAGTCCAGAGTCAAGGGCTGTGGATGTGGATACAACCTAACAATCGCAGCCTCTATGGCATTCCCTTATAGGCTTACATAGCAAATCGGCCAGTGTTAACTAGTGTTGATTTTTTTCAGTGTAACATTTATAGTGTTGATTCAGGAGTTAAACTAACTCTGTGGTGTAAAATAACTGAAATGTTGGTGTCAATAACCAGAGATGAACCAAAACCAAGCCTATCATTATCATATTTCCCAGTATGCTCTATTGCAGGTTGATTTTTTTTAGAATTGTTTGTTTTAATATCTATGTTTTTGCATACATTCTCCATACATTGATGGATTAATTCATGATATGCTACTCAAATAAAAATAACATACATTTTCTATACTAATCCAATCTGTTACTTGGACTTGGTAAAACTAGGCCCTGAAAATAAGGCCTTATGAAATATGTATTGTATTGTCATAAATAATTTAATTATAATGATAATATATTAGGATCTCACTTGGTGTTGGCCACAGGACTGAACATGAATGAATGCAACAACCATGTCTTAATCACTAACGATACAGTCATGGGTGGTAACTATAATTCACCCGAAAGGGAAGGCACACTGGGAAATATGCAAATTAAGCTTTACACTAAGCAAAGTGTTAATTTAACACTGAAAAGTGTGGACTCGTATATACACTGGAACAGTTTTAAATGCAACACTCTGTGTTGATTCAAGGCTATGTTCTTGTAGTCTTGAATGGTCTCCATCCTCATATCCTCGCCTTCCTGACCCCCAAAGTTGAGGACTTAAAATATTACAGTGGACACCTATCCAAACTCACATTTGCATTTCCATTAAACTTGATGTGCTCAGACCCCTGCAACGGCTTCAATTACATTTCCAGTCACTCAACAATAACGTCTGTAACCTTCCTTTCAAACTGAAGAAACTAATATCCACAGTTTCCAACGCCTATTGTTACACTTAACTGCAACAGGGACAAAGGTCAGGCAACCCTGACCATTTTCTCTGTTGTATTTGTTTGTTGTTGTTTTTCTGGTTGCCGTCCAACTGTATCTCCACTTCCTGGTGCGACTCAGGCCCAGGTGTCCACGGAATCTTGACGGACAGGTTCCATTATTTTATCTGTGAGGGAATTCAGCCAGTGAGGAGCATGGAGGGGTAGATGTTGTTGAGGGAATCATCAATCTCACTTTGTTTGTTAATGGTAACGTGTGACAGAGACAGCTGGCATTTCCCTGACACGTAGCACTCGCTTCTGATAATCCCTCATCTTCGCTAAGCTGACAGAGAGAAAATGAACCATTTCCACAGAGACAACATTGATAAGGCTCTTCCTCCGCTACACTCCGTGTCGGTTGTTCTTACTACCATACCATAATTAAAGATGGAGTGTTGATCTGCCATGTATGAGCCCTAATATATAAACCAATTATGCAGTCACACATTTACAGAGGGCCAGAAATTGCAATTCTTTTAATAGGTCAATTTTCTTGGTTTAGTTGGAAAAATGGCAGAAGGAAAGGTTGGTGTCTAAAACAGTGATGATGCCATCTGGTTCTAGTACGAAATGCATAGCATAATGTCACAATATTCAAAAGGCCAAATAAAAGACATGAGGTGGCGCACACCTAGAGAAACGTATTATATGTAGAGGTGCTGACTAACGGCGAAGAAATTATAAGCTATGATAAATAAAGAGTTCCACACTCCATTAGGTAAATTACTGGGAGTTTATACATAGTGTACTACTCTATATATTCTGTTTATACAATATCCAAAAGGAAAATAATAATAAAATGCTTCAGTGTGTGTCTAGACGAAAATGTATGGAGCGAGATATTACCCTAGACGTTTTTGCTTTGCTTGAAGGAAAATGTCTAATATGCTATTGTAATTGGACAGATTGTAAACCCCAGATTGTAAAGGACAGTGATCCCTGTCACTCTTTGTTTTGGCGAATAAGAAGGGAGTAAAAAAAGCGACAGTACAAGCAAGGCTCAAGAAACTGAGAACTGGCAGAGATGGACTGAACAGAGAGGAGGAGTACATTTACTCTCTATAACCTCTCTGCCAGGGTCGTGTATTAGGCAGCACCTTTGACCTTCTGTATGCTTGACCTTGCTGCATGAGCTCCCCTGGTACAACTTTTCAATATGGACACTTTTTGTAAGAGTAGGTGATGGTTGATTAGGAGTTAATACATGTATTAAAGCCACATTACCTCTGGAAACCAACCGACTTCTTGGAAATAAACATTAATACCATAAAAGGAATAGAACTACAATTTCCTTTTGCCACCAGAAATGCATTTCCTGTTTTTGTAAAAATGTCATTAGGCTTAAATCAATATAGACATTTTGGCCTACATTCAATTAGATCTATCATTAACTAGTGATAGGCGACGCATCAATTAGATCTATCATTAACTAGTGATAGGCGACACATTCAATTAGATCTATCATTAACTAGTGATAGGCGACGCATCAATTAGATCTATCATTAACTAGTGATAGGTGACGCATCAATTAGATCTATCATTAACTAGTGATAGGCGACACATCAATTAGATCTATCATTAACTAGTGATAGGCGACACATCAATTAGATCTATCATTAACTAGTGATAGGCGACACATCAATTAGATCTATCATTAACTAGTGATAGGCGACACATCAATTAGATCTATCATTAACTAGTGATAGGCGACACATCAATTAGATCTATCATTAACTAGTGATAGGCGACACATCAATTAGATCTATCATTAACTAGTGATAGGCGACGCATCAATTAGATCTAGCATTAACTAGTGATAGGAACGCATCAATTAGATCTAGCATTAACTAGTGATAGGCGACGCATCAATTAGATCTAGCATTAACTAGTGATAGGCGACACATCAATTAGATCTATCATTAACTAGTGATAGGCTACGCATCAATTAGATCTATCATTAACTAGTGATAGGAACGCATCAATTAGATCTAGCATTAACTAGTGATAGGCGACACATCAATTAGATCTATCATTAACTAGTGATAGGCGACACATCAATTAGATCTATCATTAACTAGTGATAGGCGACACATCAATTAGATCTATCATTAACTAGTGATAGGCGACACATCAATTAGATCTATCATTAACTAGTGATAGGAACGCATCAATTAGATCTAGCATTAACTAGTGATAGGCGACACATCAATTAGATCTATCATTAACTAGTGATAGGCGACACATCAATTAGATCTATCATTAACTAGTGATAGGCGACACATCAATTAGATCTAACATTAACTAGTGATAGGCGACACATCAATTAGATCTATCATTAACTAGTGATAGGCGACACATCAATTAGATCTATCATTAACTAGTGATAGGCTACGCATCAATTAGATCTAGCATTAACTAGTGATAGGCGACACATCAATTAGATCTAGCATTAACTAGTGATAGGCGACACATCAATTAGATCTATCATTAACTAGTGATAGGCAACACATCAATTAGATCTATCATTAACTAGTGATAGGCGACACATCAATTAGATCTATCATTAACTAGTGATAGGCAACACATCAATTAGATATATCATTAACTAGTGATAGGCGACACATCAATTAGATCTATCATTAACTAGTGATAGGAACGCATCAATTAGATCTAGCATTAACTAGTGATAGGCGACACATCAATTAGATCTAGCATTAACTAGTGATAGGCGACACATCAATTAGATCTAGCATTAACAAGTGATAGGCGACACATCAATTAGATCTATCATTAACTAGTGATAGGCGACACATCAATTAGATCTAGCATTAACTAGTGATAGGCGACGCATCAATTAGATCTATCATTAACTAGTGATAGGCGACACATCAATTAGATCAATCATTAACTAGTGATAGGCGACACATCAACTAGATCTATCATTAACTAGTGATAGGCTACGCATCAATTAGATCTATCATTAACTAGTGATAGGCTACGCATCAATTAGATCTATCATTAACTAGTGATAGGCGACACATGCATAGCTGGTGTTTTGGTGTAACTGCGTTAGATAGAATAAAATGGTATTTGTCACATGAGCAGAATACGACAGGTGACTTACAATGCAGAGTTAAAGTTGATAAAATTAGAAAAAATACAAATAGTAACACAAAATAAAGGTAGTGGAGATAATTGAGGTAACATGTACATGTAGGTAGGGGTAAAAGGATAGATAATAAACAGTAGCAGCAGCTTATGTGAAGAGTTGAAAAGAGTATGAAACCGACGCCCCCTCAGGTCAAACTTTAGCCTTTAGCCCCATCAGTTTTAGTTTTACGTCCCTATATGAAAATAGTAAAAAAGTTAAAATTATTATTATAGTGACAGGTTGTAGCCCAAATAAAATCTGTATCCCCGCTGCACTGTGTCAGCGCAATCGACAGGGTACGCTGCAGTGTGTTTAGGTAACCTGGTCTCATAGACAGGGTACACTGCAGTGTGTTTACGTAGCCTGGTCTCATAGACAGGGTACGCAGCAGTGTGTTTAGGTAGCCTGGTCTCATAGACAGGGTACGCAGCAGTGTGTTTAGGTAGCCTGGTCTCATAGACAGGGTACGCTGCAGTGTGTTTAGGTAGCCTGGTCTCATAGACAGGGTACGCAGCAGTGTGTTTAGGTAGCCTGGTCTCATAGACAGGGTACGCAGCAGTGTGTTTAGGTAGCCTGGTCTCATAGACAGGGTACGCTGCAGTGTGTTTAGGTAGCCTGGTCTCATAGACAGGGTACGCTGCAGTGTGTTTAGGTAACCTGGTCTCATAGACAGGGTACGCTGCAGTGTGTTTAGGTAGCCTGGTCTCATAGACAGGGTACGCAGCAGTGTGTTTAGGTAGCCTGGTCTCATAGACAGGGTACGCAGCAGTGTGTTTAGGTAACCTGGTCTCATAGACAGGGTACGCTGCAGTGTGTTTAGGTAGCCTGGTCTCATAGACAGGGTACGCAGCAGTGTGTTTAGGTAGCCTGGTCTCATAGACAGGGTACGCAGCAGTGTGTTTAGGTAACCTGGTCTCATAGACAGGGTACGCTGCAGTGTGTTTAGGTAGCCTGGTCTCATAGACAGGGTACGCAGCAGTGTGTTTAGGTAGCCTGGTCTCATAGACAGGGTACGCAGCAGTGTGTTTAGGTAACCTGGTCTCATAGACAGGGTACGCTGCAGTGTGTTTAGGTAACCTGGTCTCATAGACAGGGTACGCAGCAGTGTGTTTAGGTAACCTGGTCTCATAGACAGGGTACCCTGCAGTGTGTTTAGGTAACCTGGTCTCAGACTAGGTAGACCATAGTGAATGTAAATCCAGTCAAATTTGTATTTTATATTACGTTTGGTTACATAAAGACAGAAGGTTACTTAAAAGGTGCAATATGCAGAAATCCTGGTTGCTAAAATTCTAATAGTTTGCCTAATTTTAGTTAATGTGACAAAACAAGCAGTCATTGTGTAGAGAATCATTGTACCACCGAAACCACTGTGAAATATATTTTCCATAACCAAAAATATTGAATTTTCAGCTGTTTGAAGCTGGTGTGCAAAACCATCATTTACCTGCACTGTTAATTTAACCATGCAAATATTAATTTACCTGTACATTTAACCAGACTGTATATTAAGTAAACTATTATTACCCTCACTTATATCATACGCACTTTTAGCTATTTAAGTATCTTTCTGCCATCGACCTGTATAGTATAGATAATCATGCAATTTAAATTTTTTATTTATATCAACTTGCAATAATTGTATATTTTTTTCACCTAGCACTCTATAACAGTGTATTGTGTACATGTCATTCACTCATACTATGCAATGCCTTTTTATAGCTATTTGCACTGCAGACTTCTTGTATTTTTATACTTTTTCATACTGCCACTCTATGTATCATGCATCGTGTATCTGTCTTTTGTGTATTTCATTCTGGCATTTTGCACCTGTGTTTTTCGTAGCTGCTTGACAAAGAAATTTCCCCCCGGGGATCAATAAAGTCTATCTATCTATCTATCTATCTATCTATCTATCTATCTATCTATCTATCTATCTATCTATCTATCTATCTATCTATCTATCTATCTATCTATCTATCTCACTCAACACTGCCCTTTCCCACCTGAACAAAAGGAACACCTATGTGAGAATGCTATTCATTGACTACAGCTCAGCGTTCAACACCATAGTGCCTTCTAAGGACCCTGCGACTAAACAACTCCCTCTGCAACTGGATCCTGGACTTCCTGACGGGCCGCCCCCATGTGGTAAGGGTTGGAAACAACACATCAGCCACGCTGATCCTCAACACAGGTGTGTGTTCAGTCCCCTCCTGTACTCCCTGTTCACTCATGACTGCATGCCAGGCACGACTCCAACACCATCATCAAGTTTACAGATGACAACAGTGGTAGGCCTGATCACGGCAACGATGAGACAGCCTATAGGGAGGTCGTCAGAGACCTGGCCGTGGGGTGCCAGGACAACAACCTCTCCCTCAACGTGATCAAGACAAAGGAGATGATTGTGGACTACAGGAAAAGGAGGACCGACACGCCCCCGTTCTCATCGACGGGGCTGTAGTGGAGCAGGTTGAGAGCTTCAAGTTCCTTGGTGTCCACATCACCAACAAACTATCATGGTCCAAAAACACTAAGACAGTCGTGAAGAGGGCACAACAAAGCCTATTCCCACTCAGGAGACTGAAAAGATTTGGCATGGGTCCTCATATCTTCAAAAGGTTCTACAGCTACACCATCGAGGGCATCCTGACTGGTTGCATCACCGCCTGGTATGGCAACTGCTCGGCCTCCGACCACAAGGAACTACAGAGGGTAGTGCGTACGACCCAGTACATTACTGGGGCCAAGCTTCCTTCAATCCAAGACCTCTATACCAGGTGGTGTCAGAGGAAGGTCCTAAAAATAGTCAAAGACTCCACTCACCCTAGTCATACTGTTCTCTCTGCTACCGCAAAGCAAGAGGTACCAGAGCGCCAAGTCTAGGTCCAAAAGACTTCTTAACAGCTTCTACCCCCAAGCCATAAGACTCCTGAATAGCTAAACAAAGGGCCACCAGACCCCTTTTTTACACTGCTGCTACTCTGTTTATTATCTATGCATAGTCACTAACCGGTCCCCCCTCACATTGACTCTGTACTGGTACTTCCTGTATATAGCCTCCTCACATTGACTCTGTACTGGTACTTCCTGTATATAGCCTCCTCACATTGACTCTGTACTGGTACCCCTATATATTGCCTCCTCACATTGACTCTGTACTGGTACCTCCTGTATATAGCCTCCTCACATTGACTCTGTACTGGTACCTCCTGTATATAGCCTCCTCACATTGACTCTGTACTGGTACTTCCTGTATATAGCCTCCTCACATTGACTGTGTACTGGTACTTCCTGTATATAGCCTCCTCACATTGACTCTGTACTGATACTTCCTGTATATAGCCTCCTCACATTGACTCTGTACTGGTAAATCCTGTATATAGCCTCCTCACATTGACTCTGTACTGGTACTTCCTGTATATAGCCTCCTCACATTGACTCTGTACTGGTACTTCCTGTAAATAGCCTCCTCACATTGACTCTGTACTGGTACTTCCTGTATATAGCCTCCTCACATTGACTCTGTTCTGGTAGTTCCTGTATATAGCCTCCTCACATTGACTCTGTACTGGTACTTCCTGTATATAACCTCCTCACATTGACTACGTACTGGTACTTCCTGTATATATCCTCCTCACATTGACTCTGTACTGGTACTTCCTGTATATAGCCTCCTCACATTGACTCTGTACTGGTACTTCCTGTATATAACCTCCTCACATTGACTCTGTACTGGTACTTCCTGTATATAGCCTCCTCACATTGACTCTGTACTGGTACGTCCTGTATATAACCTCCTCACATTGACTCTGTACTGGTACTTCCTGTATATAACCTCCTCACATTGACTCTGTACTGGTACTTCCTGTATATAGCCTCCTCACATTGACTCTGTACTGGTACTTCCTGTATATAACCTCCTCACATTGACTCTGTACTGGTACTTCCTGTATATAGACTCCTCACATTGACTCTGTACTGGTACTTCCTGTATATAGCCTCCTCACATTGACTCTGTACTGGTACCCCTATATATTGCCTCCTCACATTGACTCTGTACTGGTACTTCCTGTATATAACCTCCTCACATTGACTCTGTACTGGTACTTCCTGTATATAACCTCCTCACATTGACTCTGTACTGGTACTTCCTGTATATAACCTCCTCACATTGACTCTGTACTGGTACTTCCTGTATATAGCCTCCTCACATTGACTCTGTACTGGTACTTCCTGTATATAACCTCCTCACATTGACTATGTACTGGTACTTCCTGTATATAACCTCCTCACATTGACTCTGTACTGGTACTTCCTGTATATAGCCTCCTCACATTGACTCTGTACTGGTACTTCCTGTATATAACCTCCTCACATTGACTCTGTACTGGTACTTCCTGTATATAACCTCCTCACATTGACTCTGTACTGGTACTTCCTGTATATAACCTCCTCACATTGACTCTGTACTGGTACTTCCTGTATATAGCCTCCTCACATTGACTCTGTAATGGTACTTCCTGTATATAACCTCCTCACATTGACTCTGTACTGGTACCCCTATATATTGCCTCCTCACATTGACTCTGTACTGGTACTTCCTGTATATAACCTCCTCACATTGACTCTGTACTGGTACTTCCTGTATATAGCCTCCTCACATTGACTCTGTACTGGTACTTCCTGTATATAGCCTCCTCACATTAACTCTGTACTGGTACTTCCTGTATATAACCTCCTCACATTGACTCTGTACTGGTACTTCCTGTATATAGCCTCCTCAAATTGACTCTGTACTGGTACTTCCTGTATATAACCTCCTCACATTGACTCTGTACTGGTACTTCCTGTATATAACCTCCTCACATTGACTCTGTACTGGTACTTCCTGTATATAGCCTCCTCACATTGACTCTGTACTGGTACTTCCTGTATATAACCTCCTCACATTGACTCTGTACTGGTACTTCCTGTATATAACCTCCTCACATTGACTCTGTACTGGTACTTCCTGTACATAGCCTCCTCACATTGACTCTGTACTGCTACTTCCTGTAAATAGCCTCCTCACATTGACTCTGTACTGCTACTTCCTGTAAATAGCCTCCTCACATTGACTCTGTACTGGTACTTCCTGTATATAGCCTCCTCACATTGATTCTGTACTGGTATCCCTGTATATAGCCTCCTCACATTGACTCTGTACTGGTACTTCCTGTATATAGCCTCCTCACATTGACTCTGTACGGGTACTTCCTGTATATAGCCTCCTCACATTGACTCTGTACTGGTACTTCCTGTATATAGCCTCCTCACATTGACTCTGTACTGGTACCCCTGTATATAGCCTCCTCACATTTACTTTGTACTGGTACTTCCTGTATATAGCCTCCTCACATTGACTCTGTACTGGTACTTCCTGTATATAGCCTCCTCACATTGACTCTGTACAGGTACTTCCTGTATATAGCCTCCTCACATCGACTCTGTACTGATAATTCCTGTATATAGCCTCCTCACATTGACTCTGTACCGGTACTTACTGTATATAACCTCCTCACATTGACTCTGTACCGGTACTTCCTGTATATAACCTCCTCAAATTGACTCTGTACCAGTACTTCCTGTATATAACCTCCTCACATTGACTCTGTACTGGTACTTCCTGTATATAGCCTCCTCACATTGACTCTGTACTGGTACCCCTATATATAGCCTCCTCACATTGACTCTGTACTGGTACTTCCTGTATATAACCTCCTCACATTGACTCTGTACTGGTACTTCCTGTATATAGCCTCCTCACATTGACTCTCTACTGGTACTTCCTGTATATAACCTCCTCACATTTACTCTGTACTGGTACTTCCTGTATATAACCTCCTCACATTGACTCTGTACTGGTACTTCCTGTATATAGCCTCCTCACATTGACTCTGTTCTGGTACTTCCTGTATATAGCCTCCTCACATTGACTCTGTACTGGTACTTCCTGTATATAACCTCCTCACATTGACTATGTACTGGTACTTCCTGTATATAACCTCCTCACATTGACTCTGTACTGGTACTTCCTGTATATAACCTCCTCACATTGACTCTGTACTGGTACTTCCTGTATATAGCCTCCTCACATTGACTCTGTACTGGTACTTCCTGTATATAACCTCCTCACATTGACTATGTACTGGTACTTCCTGTATATAACCTCCTCACATTGACTCTGTACTGGTACTTCCTGTATATAGCCTCCTCACATTGACTCTGTACTGGTACTTCCTGTATATAACCTCCTCACATTGACTCTGTACTGGTACTTCCTGTATATAACCTCCTCACATTGACTCTGTACTGGTACTTCCTGTATATAGCCTCCTCACATTAACTCTGTACTGGTACTTCCTGTATATAACCTCCTCACATTGACTCTGTACTGGTACTTCCTGTATATAGCCTCCTCACATTGACTCTGTACTGGTACTTCCTGTATATAACCTCCTCACATTGACTCTGTACTGGTACTTCCTGTATATAGCCTCCTCACATTGACTATGTACTGGTACTTCCTGTATATAGCCCCCTCACATTGACTCTGTACTGGTAATTCCTGTATATAGCCTCCTCACATTGACTCTGTACTGGTACTTCCTGTATATAGCCTCCTCACATTGACTCTGTACTGGTACTTCCTGTATATAACCTCCTCACATTGACTCTGTACTGGTACTTCCTGTATATAACCTCCTCACATTGACTCTGTACTGGTACTTCCTGTATATAGCCTCCTCACATTGACTCTGTACTGGTACTTCCTGTATATAACCTCCTCACATTGACTCTGTACTGGTACTTCCTGTATATAGCCTCCTCACATTGACTCTGTTCTGGTACTTCCTGTATATAGCCTCCTCACATTGACTCTGTACTGGTACTTCCTGTATATAACCTCCTCACATTGACTATGTACTGGTAATTCCGGTATATAACCTCCTCACATTGACTCTGTACTGGTACTTCCTGTATATAGCCTCCTCACATTGACTCTGTACTGGTACTTCCTGTATATAACCTCCTCACATTGACTCTGTACTGGTACTTCCTGTATATAACCTCCTCACATTGACTCTGTACTGGTACTTCCTGTATATAGCCTCCTCACATTGACTCTGTACTGGTACTTCCTGTATATAACCTCCTCACATTGACTCTGTACTGGTACTTCCTGTATATAGCCTCCTCACATTGACTCTGTACTGGTACTTCCTGTATATAGCCTCCTCACATTGACTCTGTACTGGTACCCCTATATATTGCCTCCTCACATTGACTCTGTACTGGTACCTCCTGTATATAGCCTCCTCACATTGACTCTGTACTGGTACCCCTATATATTGCCTCCTCACATTGACTCTGTACTGGTACCTCATGTATATAGCCTCCTCACATTGACTCTGTACTGGTACCTCCTGTATATAGCCTCCTCACATTGACTCTGTACTGGTACTTCCTGTATATAGCCTCCTCACATTGACTCTGTACTGGTACTTCCTGTATATAACCTCCTCACATTGACTCTGTACTGGTACTTCCTGTATATAACCTCCTCATATTGACTCTGTACTGGTACGTCCTGTATATAGCCTCCTCACATTGACTCTGTACTGGTACTTCCTGTATATAACCTCCTCACATTGACTCTGTACTGGTACTTCCTGTATATAGCCTCCTCACATTGACTCTTTACTGGTACTTCCTGTATATAACCTCCTCACATTGACTCTGTACTGGTACTTCCTGTATATAACCTCCTCACATTGACTCTGTACTGGTACTTCCTGTATATAGCCTCCTCACATTGACTCTGTACTGGTACTTCCTGTATATAACCTCCTCACATTGACTCTGTACTGGTACTTCCTGTATATAGCCTCCTCACATTGACTCTGTACTGGTACTTCCTGTATATAGCCTCCTCACATTGACTCTGTACTGGTACCCCTATATATTGCCTCCTCACATTGACTCTGTACTGGTACTTCCTGTATATAACCTCCTCACATTGACTCTGTACTGGTACTTCCTGTATATAGCCTCCTCACATTGACTCTGTACTGGTACTTCCTGTATATAGCCTCCTCACATTGACTCTGTACTGGTACTTCCTGTATATAGCCTCCTCACATTGACTCTGTACTGCTACTTCCTGTATATAGCCTCCTCACATTGACTCTGTACTGGTACTTCCTGTATATAGCCTCCTCACATTGATTCTGTACTGGTATCCCTGTATATAGCCTCCTCACATTGACTCTGTACTGGTACTTCCTGTATATAGCCTCCTCACATTGACTCTGTACGGGTACTTCCTGTATATAGCCTCCTCACATTGACTCTGTACTGGTACTTCCTGTATATAGCCTCCTCACATTGACCTTGTACTGGTACCCCTGTATATAGCCTCCTCACATTTACTTTGTACTGGTACTTCCTGTATATAGCCTCCTCATATTGACTCTGTACTGGTACTTCCTGTATATAGCCTCCTCACATTGACTCTGTACAGGTACTTCCTGTATATTGCCTCCTCACATTGACTCTGTACTGGTACCCCTGTATATAGCCTCCTCACATTTACTCTGTACTGGTACTTCCTGTATAAAGCCTCCTCACATTGACTCTGTACTGGTACTTCCTGTATATAGCCTCCTCACATTGACTCTGTACTGGTACTTCCTGTATATAGCCTCCTCACATTGACTCTGTACTGGTACTTCCTGTATATAACCTCCTCACATTGACTCTGTACTGGTACTTCCTGTATATAGCCTCCTCACATTGATTCTGTACTGGTATCCCTGTATATAGCCTCCTCACATTGACTCTGTACTGGTACTTCCTGTATATAGCCTCCTCACATTGACTCTGTACAGGTACTTCCTGTATATTGCCTCCTCACATTGACTCTGTACTGGTACCCCTGTATATAGCCTCCTCACATTTACTCTGTACTGGTACTTCCTGTATAAAGCCTCCTCACATTGACTCTGTATTGGTACTTCCTGTATATAGCCTCCTCACATTGACTCTGTACTGGTACTTCCTGTATATAGCCTCCTCACATTGACTCTGTACTGGTACTTCCTGTATATAACCTCCTCACATTGACTCTGTACTGGTACTTCCTGTATATAGCCTCCTCACATTGACTCTGTACTGGTACTTCCTGTATATAGCCTCCTCACATTGACTCTGTACTGGTACTTCCTGTATATAACCTCCTCACATTGACTCTGTACTGGTACTTCCTGTATATAGCCTCCTCACATTGACTCTGTACTGGTACTTCCTGTATATAGCCTCCTCACATTGACTCTGTACTGGTACTTCCTGTATATAACCTCCTCACATTGACTCTGTACTGGTACTTCCTGTATAAAGCCTCACCACTGTTATTTTACTGCTCCTGTTTTACTATTTGTTACTTTTACCTTCTATTTTTTTTATTTTTTTAAAGCATTGTTGGTTAAGAGCTTGTAGGTCAGCAATTCACTGTAAGGTCTACACCTGTTGTATTCGGCGCATGTCACAAATAAAATGTGGTTTGATTTGCTAGGCTGATGGTTTGTTTATTCACACAGGTGAGACTGAGCTCTTCATTAGTGTTCCCATACACTGAGTGTACAAAACATTGAGGGATTATAGCTTTCACCTGGATTAACATGCTCAGTCTGTGGAAAGAGCAGCTGTTCATAATATTGTATACACTCAGTGTATACACTAAATCATCATAGATGTGACTGACTAATGTATTGCTTGTCAAAGGATTGCCAAGGTCGTCTGTCATCAACTTTCATTAGGTATTATTCGGTCAATAGCATTCCATTTCTTCACACATGTTGGTTAAGTACACTTCTTAGTGCACGTAATAACGCCTTATTGTTGCACACATTACTAAAGAGTTATGCAATGGTAACTCTTTCCACCACTTAACTGATGTAGCGAAGTGCAATTATGTCTAAGCTACGCTAGGTAAACACAGTTCCAACATAACACGTATTCCTTTTTCTTTAATTTCCACAAAACATATTAAAGAAGGTTCCGATGGAGGCGGTCCTGGCTTTCCCTGGTGTGCAAGGTCTTCAGAGACATCATGAGCACCCCTGAGTTCTGGCAGGAGGCACATTTTGTATGGCTACCTTTGGAGGGTGCTGTGTGATTTAACAACACCGTTCCCAAAATCAGTACTGTATTGTACAATACTGGAAATAAAATATATTAATAATAAATAAATACATATGTTTTTAGGTAAAGCTTTATATAGTATCATTGGTATGTTTATGGAACAGTAAAGTCCACAACCTTTATTTTAACAATGTCCCAATATGACAAATCCAAAGAAATGAAAAATATAACAGGTCTGTCCTTTAGGAAGGTACCATGGTCCCCCCACGGCAGGCACGCTCTAAGGACTCCAATTCTGTGCAGCAGCGTCTCTGAGTCCTGGGTTAAAGACTTAGATTTTGTCACCAGATGACACTGTTGCGCTGAGGCGCTGAATGCCAAATACAAGACCTCTAAAAACCTCTCTCAAAATTATTAAACAAAAATCACAATTGTAAAGTAACACAATAATATCCAAGTAAAAACAAACGATAAGGGAAAAAACGTAAATAAATTCACACAACTCAATGGGAAATTCAACAATACTTGGTAAGGTATCAGAAGTAAATGGGTAATATAATAAATAGTTAATGTATTAAAATATCTTTAACACTATCCAGATCGAACTAGTAACACTAGAGACTAGTTGGTTTATTTAATTATTACCCCAGCATGTGCGTTATTCCAGACAACAATTTGCACGCGATTTATTTTTCCATTCAATTGACTCATTTTTTTATTCTAGGCGTGCATTCAACATCATTTCTAGACGATAATATGCTTCACTGATAACTAGTGCTTGGCTGCCAAAGGTGTCCCCATAATACTTTTGAGGAAGTGTGATGTTGTTATCTTGCACTTGAACTTGCCATTTCCCCAAAAATGTATCTAAGTGGGGAATCTGGGATGCCCTGCTTTGCGATCTATTGCCTACATAGCTAGCAATGGCAATCATGTTAGCATATTTCTTACTGAGATTACTGTTCTAAAACATGTTCTTGGGTTTTAAATAATCAATACTGAAACGTTCAGATGATGTTTGTGAGTGAGTTAAACATGTTAAATTGCTTATATGAGCTTTTTCTCGCACTGCCCTGAGTTTAGTTCTCTTGGGATTAAGAACATTTCCAAGAACTTTAGTTTAGAGAATCAAATTTCTTCTTAAGGAGAAATGTAAGAAATTGCACAAGAACATTTCCAAGAATAGCAACTTTGCTTAACTTTCTTCTTAAGCCTATAGTTAAGAAAAAAAAAGGCAATTAAGAAGAAGAAGAAGAAGAAGAAGAAGAAGAAGACATTTGTTCTTAAGACGTTTTTGTGAATCCGGCTCTGGTGGGCATTCAACAGCATGCAATGTTTTGGAATATTCACATAGAAATATAATATGTAGAACAAACACTCCTCTCTGACATGTAGAATAAGGAATCTATTTGTGGCATGTCTATCTGGAATGTTCGACAGTAGGTTGAGTAATGAAAACTACAACTCCCTTCAGCCCAGCAACCCATACAGTGCATTCAGAAAGTATTCAGACCCCTTGACGTTTTCCATATTTTGTTACAGCTTTATTCTTAAATGGATTAAGTAAATACAAATCCTCATTAATCTACACAAAATACCCCATAATGACAAAGTGAAAAAAGGCTTTTAGACATATTTACATAAGTATTCAGACCCTTTGCTATGAGACTTGAAATTGAGCTCAGGTGAATACTGTTTCCATTGATCATCCTTGAGATGAACCTATAACTTAATTGGAGATCACCTGTGGTAAATTCAATTGATTAGACATGATTTGGAAAGGCACACACCTGTCTATATAAGGTCTCACAGTTGACAGTGCATGTCAGAGACAAAACTAAGCCATGAGGTCGAAGGAATTTTCCGTAGAGCTCCGAGACAGGATTGTGTCGAGGCACAGATCTGGGGAAGGGTACCAAAACATTTCTGCAGCATTGAAGGTCCCCAAGAACAGTGGCCTCCATACTTCTTAAATGGAAGAAGTTTGGAACCACCAAGGTTCTTCCTGGTCGCCCAGCCAAACTGAGCAGGCCAAACTGGTCAGGGAGGTGACTAAGAACCCGATGGTCACTCTGACTGAGCTCTACTGTAGAGATCCTATGTGGAGATGGGAGAACCTTCTAGAAGGACAACCATCTCTGCAGCACTCCACCAATCAGGCTTTTATGGTAGAGTGGCCAGATGGAAGACACTCCTCAGTAAAAGGCACATGACAGCCCGCTTGGAGTTTGACAAAAGGCACCTAAAGACTTTTAGACCATAAGAAACAAGATTCTCTGTTCTGATGAAACCAAGATTGAACTGAGCGCCATGCGTCACGTCTGGAGGAAACCTTCCACAATACCTACGGTGAAGCATGGTGATGAAAACTTGCTCCAAAGTGCTCAGGACCTCAGTCTGGGTCCAAGGATTCAACTTCCAACAGGACAATGACCCTAAGCACACAGCCAAGACAACGCAGGAGTGGCTTCAGGACAAGTCTCTGAATGTCCTTGAGTGGCCCAGCCAGAGCCTGGAATTGAACCAGATCGAATATCTCTGGAGCGAACTGAAAATAGTTCTGCCATCCATCCTGACAGAGCTTGGGAGGATCTGCAGAGAAGAATGGGAGAAACTCCCCAAATACAGGTGTGCCAAGCTTAGCGTCATACCCAAGAAGACTGAAGGCTGTAATCGCTGCTTCAAAAAAGTACTGAGTAAAGGGTCTGAATATTTATGTAAATGATATTTCTCAAACTAGACACTAATGTACTTGTCCTCTTGCTCAGTTCACGGAGGCCTCACACTCCTCTTTCTATTCTGGTTAGAGACAGTTTGCGCTGTTCTGTGAAGGGAGTGGTACAAAGCGTTGTACGAGATCTTCAGTTTTGGCAATTTCTCGCATGGAAAAGCCTTACATTTTTAGAATAAGAATAGACTGACGAGTTTCAGGAGAAAGGTCTTTGTTTCTGGCCATTTTGAGCCGGAAATCGAACCAACAAATGCTGATGCTCCAGATTTATTGCTTCTTTAATCAGCACAACAGTTTTCATCTGTGCTAACATAATTGCAAAAGGGTTTTCTAATGATCAATTAGCCTTTTAAAATGATCAACATGGATTAGCTAACACAACGTGCCATTGGAACACAGGAGTGATGGTTGCTGAAAATGGGCCCCTGTACACCTATGTAGATATTCCATTGAAAATCAGCCGTTTCCAGCTACAATAGTCATTTACAACATTAACAATGTCTACACTGTATTTCTGATCATTTTGATGTTGTTATTTTAAAAATGGACAAAAACTTGCTTTTCTTTCAAACACAAGGACATTTCTAAGTGCCCCCAAACTTTTTGATCAGTAGTGTACATTTGCTATAATGTCTACAAACCCGTTTTTGCTTTATCATTATGGGGTATTGTGTGTAGATTGATGAGGAAAAACGTATATTTAATAATTTTTAGAATACTTAAGAGCATAACATAACACATAAAAATGTGAAAAAAGTCAAGGGGTCTGAAAACTTTCTGAATGCACTGTAGTTCTTAACTTCATTTCTCTCATGAGTGATTTGATTTCTCTCTAGATAAATGGGGCGTTGGGCTCTCAAAATAACAGAACTAAGTGGAATTCATGTAACTGAACCCACTTCTGTCAATTAGTTGTTACGAAATGTGGTTAATTACTCAGAACTAAGTAGCAGAGAAAATCTGAAGACATTTATGTGACCATTAACTGTCAGACAATTACATTTTGCGAGGGCACACTAAGTAAATAAGACAGAATTTTATTTGAAATAGTTTTAGAGTTGGTATTAGTGAGAGTAATTCAACAAAGTTACACATATTATTGGGAACTACACAAGTATACATGTATTCAAGGCTGAAGGGTGGTTAAATTAAGAAATGTTTTGTCATATTGTATATGACTTGACATACCTGATAATGGCCAGAATTATTTTAACAAAAGTATGGATCATTATTTATTTATATTTTTTCATGCAGAGATTAATGTTTGAAAGGTCGGTAAAGGAGATGATAAAATGAGGGGGAGGAAGGAAAGAGGGATTGAGAGTGAGAGAAAAAGAGTTCCACAAATAATCAGCAAAGGTCAGATCGAAGCTGGCAGAGTGCTTCTCCCTTATGGGGCCTTTTAAATGAAAGAAATGAAAAATTGAAAATGAGCTACTTGATTATCCTCTCGTCAGGGGCTTCGGTGATGCATGGAGGACACTGGGCTTTTTGCACTGCACACCACTTTATTCCATTACAGAGAAGTAGAGGGGATGCTGCCAGCCAAACACAGGTCACTGCTGGAATATCCAAATATGACAGGGAGAGCTGAAAGGTGGACAATGTCTTCTAAAGGACTACAGGTTGACTCCCAGTACGTTCGAGGTTTCTGTAATCACACCTCTGGGTGTGTAGTCTCAATAAAAGGGGTCTTTTAGAGGGTTTGTTGGCAGCAAAATGGAGACCTCAAACCGCCAAACAACCTGGGAGCCGTTGCCACGACAATGACAAACAAGCTGATTTAAATAAAAGCTTGCTAACTATCCAATGTGCTGAAGGCTACCCAAGATCCATTCCCTGAAATCCTTCAATCTGATAAGCCTGACAGGGTACTCAGAACAAATGAGTTTGCAGTAATCCAAGTACATGACTCTGAAATAATTCACTGTTTAAATACGTACATGTATAATGGCGCCATGTTGAAATATATAAAGCCTGCACAATTAATCTTCTCAAAAATCCACCTGTTAATAACTGATAGTGATCATTAGCCAGTGAGCCATTGAGTGATATTTAAAGCAATCCGTGTACTCAGACAGAGATAGGTATTGTCAGAGATTACAAATGATTTAGCCATGTTTTTATAAAACAAACCCCCCCCTCCCAGTCGTTTATCTTAATTTAAATCGGATAAATTGGAGATGTGATAAAGAGATTATTCCCTGAGATTAGAGTGTACGATTTAAATGTAAATGAGAGAGGGAGACTGAAGCTTGGCACTCTGTCCGTCAAAATGGCCAGCTACGGTGGTAATTACTAATTGGCAAGCTGAGAGATGAAGGCTTCTCATTAGAGACCTTCTCCTGTGTCACTGAGGTTTTTCGCATAGTCACTTATCACTCTAGAAGGGATATAGGATTCCTGTTGTGAGACTGAAAGTGATTTTCAGTCTGCCAGGTAGTCTATATGTGAAGGTATTTCAGCCCAGATTCTGCAATGGATTTGACAGTTAAGAATTTGGAGGAATGAAGAACTCTATGGTAGTTAGGATCAAATTCCTGTGCAAATCAAAGTCATGCAACTCTGCAACTTCAAATCTCATTGATATCGCCATAGACAAGAGGATCTACTGACATCTCTACAGCATATCATGGTGCCCTGATCAATAGGGTTATTCTCCTGGCACATACAGTGCCTTCAGAAAGTATTCACACCCCTTGACGTATTCCACATTTTGTTGTGTTACAGCCTGAAATCAATATGGATTACATAGATTTTCTTTCTCATCCATCTACACACATTACCCCATAATGACAGTTAAACAATGTTTTAAGAATTCGTTGCACATTTATATGAAATATCTAAAGTCAAAACTTTGTAGAAACACCTTTGGCAGCAATTACAGATGTGAGTCTTTCTGGGTAAGTCTAAAGAGCTTTCCACACCCGGATTGTGCAACATTTGCACATTATTATTTTCAAATTTCTTCAAGCTCTGTCAAATTTAAGCATCAGCTGTCAGAGCAGCTTACCGATCACTGCACCTGTAAATAGCCCACCCTACTACCTCATCCCCATATTGTAATTTTTGCTCATTTGCACCCCAGTATCTCTATTTTTCACATCATCATCTGCACAACTATCCTTCCAGTGTTAATGCTACATTTTAATTATTTCTCCACTATGGCCTATTTATTGCCTTACCTTCCTAATCTTACTACATTTGCACACACTGTACATAGATTTTCTATTGTGATATTGACTGTACGTTTGTTTATCCCATGTGTAACTCTGTTGTTTTGTCGCATTGCTTTGCTTTGTCTTGGCCAGGTCGTAGTTGTAAATGAGAACTTGTTCTCAACTGGCCTACCTGGTTAAATAAACGTGATTGATCATTGCTAGACAGCCATTTTCAGGTTGACAGATGTTCAAGTAGATTTAAGTCAAAACTTTAACTCGGCCACCCAGGAACATTCACTGTCTTCTTTGTAAGCAACTACTGTGTAGGTTTTGCCTTCTGTTTTAAGTTATTGTCCTGCAGAAGGGATAATTAATCTCCCAGTGTCTGGTGGAAAGCAGAATGATCCAGGTTTTCCTCTAGGATTTTGCCTGTGTTTAGCTCCATTCAGTTTTTTTTTTTTATCCTGAAAAACTCCCCAGTGCTTAACGATTGCAAGCATACACATAACATGATGCAGCCACCACCATGCTTGAAAATATGGAGAGTGGTACTCAGTAATGTGTTGGATTTGCCCCAAACATAACACTTTGTATTCAGGAAATACAAATGTAATTGTTTTGCCACATTTTTTGCAGTATTACTATAGTGCCTTGTTGCAAACAGGATGCATGTTTTGGAATATTTTTATTCTGTACAGGCTTCCATTTCACTCGTTCAATTAGGTTTGTATTGTGGAGTAACTACAATATTGTTGATCCATCCTCAGTTTTCTATCAAGCCATTAAACACTAGAACTGTTTTAAAGTAACCATTAGCCTAATGGTAAAATCCCTGAGTGGTTTCCTTCCTCTCTGCAACTGAGTTAGTAAGGACGCCTGTATCTTTCTAGTGACTGGGTGTATTGATACACCATCGAAAGTGTACTTAATAACTTCACCATGTTCAAAGGGATATTCAATGTCTGCTTTTTAATTTTTACCCATCTTCCAATAGCATCTATTTTTTGCAAGGCATTGGAAAACCACTCTGGTCTTTGTGGTTGAATCGGTGTTTGAAATTCACTGTCGATTGACAGACAGTGTGGGGTACAGAGATGAGGTAGTCATTCAAACATCATGTTAAACACTATTATTGTATTCAGAATGAGTCCATGCAACTTAATGTAACTTGTTAAGCACATTTTGTACTCCTGAACGTATTTAGGCTTGACATAACAAAGGGGTTGAATACTTATTGACTTAAGAGATTTGAGCTTTTACAATTTTGAAAAACAATTCTACTTTGACATTATGGGTATTGTGTGTAGGCCAGTGACAAAAATCAAAATTTAATCCATTTTAAATTCAGAGTGTAACTCAACACCATTTAGAAAATGGGAAGGGGTGTGAACACTTTTTGAAGTCACTGTAGTTCTCTCACAAATATTTTGCAATACCTTGTGGATTGATCTGGTGAATCGTTAATATTTAATTAACATACCATCGCACTCACGTCTTCATATTAGACCTCCAAATCAAATAAAACATATTTATATAGCTCATTTCAGACACGGATGCAACGTGCTTCACAAGTCTATATATACACACACTACCATTCCAAAGTTTGAGGTCATTTAGAAATGTCCTTGTTTGTGAAAGAAAAGCACATTTGTCCATTAAAATAACATCAAATTGATCAGAAATACAGTGTAGACATGATTAATGTTGTAAATGACTATTGTAGCTGGAAACTACTGATTTTTTATGGAACATCTACATAGGCCCATTATCAGCAAGCATCAATCTTGTGTTCCAATGGCACGTTGTGTTAGCTTATCCAAGTTTATCATTTTAAAAGGCTAATTGATCATTAGAAAACCATTTTGCAATTATGGTAGCACAGCTGAAAAATGTTGTGCTGATTAATGAAGCAATAAAACTGTCCTTCTTTAGACCAGTTGAGTATCTGGAGCATCAGCATTTGTGGGTTCGATTACAAGCTCAAAATGGCCACTTTCTCCTGAAACTCTGACATGAAGGCTATTCCATGCAAGAAATTGCCAAGAAACTGAAGATCTCGTACAACGCTGTTTACTACTCCCTTCACAGAACAGCACAAACTGGCTCTAACCAGAATAGAAAGAGGAGTGGGAGGCCCCGGTGCACAACTGAGCAAGAGGACAAGTACATTAGAGTGTCTAGTTTGAGAAACAGATGCCTCACAAGTCCTCAACTGGTAACTTCAATAAATAGTACACGCAAAACACCAGTCTCAACGTCAACAGTGAAGAGGCGACTCTGGGATGCTGGCCTTCTAGGCAGAGTTGCAAAGAAAAAGCCATTTCTCAGACTGGCCAATAAAAATAAAAGACTAAGATGGGCTAAAGAACACAGACACTGGACAGAGGAAGACTGGAAAGAAGTGTTATGAATAGACAAATCTAAGTTTGAGGTGTTCGGATCACAAAGAACATTCATGAGACGCAGACCAAATGAAAAGAGGCTGGAGGAGTGCTTGACGCCATCTGTCGAGCATGGTGGAGGCAATGTGATGGTGTGGGGGGGGGCTTTGGTGTTGGTAAAGTGGGAGATTTGTACAGGGTAAAAGGGATCTTGAAGGAAGCCATGCCATACCCTGTGGACAGGGTTTAATTGGAGCCAATTTCCTCTTACAACAGGACAATGAACCAAAGCACAGCTCCAAACTATGTAAGAACTATTTAGGGAAGAATCAGTCAGCTGGTATTCTGTCTATAATGGAGTGGCCAGCACAGCCACCAGATCTCAACCCTATTGAGCTGTTGTGGGAGCAGCTTGACCATATGATACGTAAGAAGTGTCCATCAAGCCAATCCAACTTGTGGGAGGTGCTTCAGGAAGCATGGGGTGAAATCTCTTCAGATTACCTCAACAAGTTTACAACTAGAATGCCAAAGGTCTGCAAGGCTGTAATTGCTGCAAATGGAGGATTCTTTGATGAAAGCAAAGTTTGAAGGACATCATTATTTAAATGAAAAATCATTATTTATAACCTTGTCAACATTTTGAATATATTTCCTATTCATATCGCAACTCATTTCATGTATGCTTTCATGGAAAACAAGGACATTTCTAAGTGACCCTAAACTTTTGAACAGTAGTATGAGTATATATATATATATATATATATATATATATATATATATATATATATATATATATATATATAATAAACGGTCTGTGCCGTTAATGATGAGGGAGGACGATTTTTACTTTTCATAAGCATTGCATTATTTGTATTACAGCATTTTCCATTCACCCAGCACGATAGGTTTAGGCTACTACATGATACTTGAATTTTCCCTATACCCATCATGAGGTTGCTACAACTTAGCCTATGAATTAAAGTTTACAACATAGGTGCACAGGTCGAGGGAACATTTCAGTAATCAAGGTGATAGTATCACATTCAATAGCACCTTCCACACTCTTGCCTACATCTAGCTGATCTAGGGTGCAATCATTAGTTCAATAGTTACAAACAAGAGTTTCTATGGGACAAATGCAGGTATGGTTATCCCCGTTTCGATCCGTTTGCTTCCGCAATAAACATTTTAACAGAATCGGCGGAATGAATACACACCTAATCACCCGCAAACAGTTTCATAGCAGTAACATACAAACAGCATGATCACTTTACTTGTTATATAATTCCTTATCACATCTACGCGCTCTCCTCTCACCTTACCCTTCACTTGTGGACTTCAATGCATAACACAACAGTTGTCTGTGACCAGTCGAAAACCTTTCCAAGCCAAACCTTCATATCATAACTGCTAAACATGTAGAAAAATCTGCTCTTGTAGTTGAGAAAACTGTTAAGCATTAACCCAGGGTTTATGACCTGCGCAGGGGAGACCTTTTCTGGACGCAACCAGCATTGGATTCTTAGACACAAATACATTTTAGCTTATAAAGTCAAGGTGTAACGAATGCCCCGTGCAAGACGACGGGCCCTCCTCCTCTCCAGCGATCATCCTCGCCGGCGTTCTAAACTGGCGGTCGGGGGAAGATGGTAGCAACTATTTAACCCTGTGTTTTTTGTTTCAACCCTTGCGGGTTATTGTCTATTGTGTGTTGCTGTTTTCTATTAAATGTCATTCGTTCCTTCGCTAAACTTCATCTCTTTTTCATTTTTGCCTCATCACTCACTTCTCACCCCTCGCAATATCACACAAGGAACATCTGGTTCAGATCAGCACTCTCCTCTTTACTGAGTTTTCTTGGCCAGCGTATCTATTATATAAGACATACATATTGGCATTTAAGTGATATACCCACCTCTCTTGAATGTATAAACACGCGAGATTGCCACGTTTCATACTCCCTGTCACGATTCAAAGACAGGACCCGAGGCGCAGAGCTGTAGTACAAAGACATTCCTTTTTCTTCTATAACAAAGGGCGCGACTATAATCATGAACTTGTGTGTACAAACACACAAAAACCCACAATACAGGTGGGAAAAGAATTAACTTAATAGGCTCCCCAATTAGAGACAATGCGGCAAAGACTAAACATAAAGATATCCAGAGAGGTCTCTGGACACTAAACCTGACCAACATAAAGATATCCAGAGACCTCTCTGAACATCAATCATTACACTCCCTAGTACAGTTTCTAACACAACTGTCATTAAGTAAAAAGTTTCCTTCACAATATCCCCGTTTGTGCTATGGAGACTTCTATACCAGCAATCAATCAAAAGGGAAACGCTATCCTCTCTGTCTAATCAGAGAGGCTTCAGAATCTTGAGAAAATAACAAGGATATAATGAACAGGGTTTACCTTTGACAAAGGGCACAACTAACGCTTTGACGTACATCATCGTCATTGCCAGAATCATATGGGTCGGGATCATTTCTATGACAATACGCAGAGTTATCTCCTATTGGACAGTCGTCTTCAGTGGGACAGTTTGTGACATCATTAGATTGGTAGTTAACTGCTTAGTACAGATACTAGACAGACTCTTAATGCATCCTGTTATTACAACAATAGAAACTAACAACAACATTGAAAATATATATAGTACAGTCCTATAATATGTTATGTTAATGATATACTTAACATGCACAATGCTCCTAAAACAAAAATAAAAAACTTTTCCACCTTTTGTGTGTTTCAGCCATTCACTAATCCAGTCACACAGTCACCAAATAATCTACCTTATAAAATGGTACAACACCCAAAGGGATTCCCCCTTTTGTAATGAAAGGAATGTGTATGTGCATACGCGATTTACTGCAACATGACTGATTTACTGCTTTGGCATATTTTAAAGAAAGGGACAAAAATACATTTATTACATAATGTCCATCTGGGTGCAGGTTAGCATCAATGTCTCTTCTGCGGTGCTTGCTCGGTCTCTCTTGTGAACTATTTTGGATTGGTGGAGAAAAAGGAGTATCAGTGTAAGTGTGGGAAACGGTTGGGTTAGGGGAGTGAGTAAATGTAGCTGTGAGGACGGGTACATAACTGCCTTCTTCTGAGCGCCCTACCCTGGGGAGCCCACAATTTCCCTGAGGAGGAGTGGCTAAGACTCCAGTCTCAGCACCACCCGGCCCTGCTTCGCTGGACACTAGTCATATAAACAGGGCCAGGCATGATACCAGGCCCAGAATTACTGTAGTGGCTTTACCGCTTTCCAGCGGCAGTCATCTCGGATTCCAAAATCCAAGCATTTTGGCCATGGCACTTCACTGCAATCTGGGTGGTCAGCAGGATCTGGAATGGTCACTTCCACCTGGGGTCCAAGGGCCCGTCTTGAACGTGCTGCTTAATCAAGACCAGGCCACCCGGTTCTAAGGAATGGTGTGTCTGGTCTCCTGGAGAGGTCGGGGCTGCTTCTACCTGTGAGTGGATAGCTTGAATACAGTCAGTTAGTGCTTTGCAGTATTTCATTGTGTTCTCATCCACCCAGTGTTACTCAGTGGGTGAGGGAGGTGGTGATGCGGGCGTTCTAATGGGTCTGCCCATGAGAATCTCATGGGGGCTTAGTCCAGTCTTTTCCCTTGGTGTGGATCGCATAGACCACAGCATGAAGGGAAGAGAATCAACCCACTTCAGTCCCTTCTCAGCACATACCTTGGCTAGCTTTACCTTTACCTTTACCTTTTATCAACAATTCCCGAGCTCTGGGGATTGTAGAGAGTGTGAAAATGCTGCACTATGCCTAAGGCTTTGTTCATTGCTCTTAGTATTTTTGGAACAAAATGGGGTCCTTGGATTGCTGTTGATTCCCTGAGGAATTCCAAATCGGGGAATAATGTTTTTCATCAAACACTTTACAACAGTTTTTGCTTCCCCATTGCTGGAGGGGAACACTTCCACCCATTTAGAATAGGTGTCTACTACAACTAACATGTATTTCATTTTCTGCCACGTAGGAGACATGTACAAAATCTGAATATTTACAAATGGGCCCAATGGGACTGGCAGTCGAGACAACGAAGTGGGTAGTTGTTTTCCTGCATTGTGTTGTTGGCAATTAAACGTTGTGCACAATCTTGTGCTGTGATCGTAGTAAATATTGGTACCATTATTTTCTGCATGCACTGACCATTTCCCCTTTGGACACATGACTCACACCGTGTCCAAGGTAACCCAACAGTGCTTATGGCTAATCATTCAAGGGTTGTACCTTCCTCAGTAAAACCCTCCCCATATGTAGCCAACATAGTATGAAATTGCAATAATTGGCTACAATAATCAACCAGAAGCCACTGATACAGAGTAGCTTGTTATCGGCTGGAGTATACAACAGTGCCTTCTCTCTCAATCTTGGGAGGAAAACCTCCCTAACCAAGGAGCTCAAAAGATTCCCCCTTGGCAGTGTAACTCAATATTTATTCAGAAGGAAAAATCTAATCAAAAAATAAAAACAGAATCAGAATAACAAACAAAATTAGGACAACAACCCCTGATAAATTCATAAGGACATTATTGTAACCAATAAGGGGATTTAGGGAATAGACCAGAGACAGGTTTCTTTCACACCGCTCATGTGCTTGTTGTGTGTCAGTAGCTTACATGCACATCCCATTGTTCAGATCCCATTGTTCAGGTGCAGCATTCTCTCTCTCCTTCTCGCCCGTCCGAATGCAAATTAGAACTATTGATAAATTATAAAGGGAAAAAATTTGAATCAGGAAGAAAATACAAAAAATATATAAAAACAATAACAATACGCGTCTACATAAGTATCAGCGTTTCAACCAATGTCTCTGATCCTTCCAGGAAGTTGATAAAACCTCACCAGAAAGTCAGAACAGAGGTCATCCAACATCATTAAGTGAGTCTGTTCTTTTATATTTTTTATTATTATCTATTAATTTCACTGTGACCTGCTGTTGCTGAGTGAGTTAGTGGTTACAGGGAAGGAGTGCTGCTGCACGCCCGCCCCTCATGACAACAACGAACAGCAGGACTAGCTAGCTAGCTACATACTTCTCCCTCAAAATTCTTCTTTGCTTCATCCTTTTTATCCTGACCACCCCCAGACCTACCAATCATTACAATCAACAGCAAGGGAGAGAAACTGAGAAATAATCATCCAACAGTTTTCAGAGAGAGAGAGGGAGAGAGGATCAAACCATGTGCTTCCTCTCTGGGTATGTAGCTATCTAACATTGGCATGTTGCCATGTTCGTGATTTTCTTGTAAATTGGGCTACTCTGAAAATGTATTTGTCGCTTGTTGCGGGTTTTGGGGCTATTTCACCGCGGCAGGTATGGCATTTCACTGTGCCCCACTTCTGACTGCCAGTGGCAGTGAGGCAGGCTATTGCTGAGTGAGTGGTGGCGAGGGCCTAAGGGCTGTGTGTGTGTGTGTGTGTGTTGAGAGAGAAGTACAGCTATTTGCTGAGTCACGTGAGGGAGAGAGAGCAGCACACACGCAGGTTGTAACAACGTTTTACCAATTGTAGGTAGGCTATTTAGATTGTCATTATGGAGACACCTACATATTTTTAACCCATTTTCCATAAAACATATTCATACGTTAGAACTGATGCACATCAATAAATAATGGAGATGAAGCACTGGAAAACGACTTTGGGCACATAACATAAATTCGCACAGAGGTGGTTTAAACTGCATTCTAATGTTGACTGCTTAAAGAAAATGGTATCAAGCAAAGTGCTTTATGCATGCTCAGTTCTTGGGTCTCGGGGGCCGCCCGAGTGGAAACTTGAAATGGAAGTTATGGAACTCCCTCGCATGGTTCTTTTCATGGGGAAAGGTTCTCAATTAAATTAATTGAGCCCTTGTGTAGCTACCTGGAGCTGGACCCCATCCTCAGTAGCCTATTCATTTATAAGGGAAACACAAGCACTTGTGTAGCTATCCTCGCTATTCATGTTGAAAATAGTCTGTTAATTTTAACTAAGCATGCTGCTAAAGCGTTCACTTTACATCTTGCCTACATCTTGTAACCTGATAGGCCTACATCTTAAATTAGATGTAGGCCTATCAGGGGCTATAGGCTTTTTAGAAAACCATGACAAAATGGAATTATAATCATAAACCCAGATTATAGTCTGTAGCCTGTCATGTTGAAATCAATCTCGCAAATGGGCCATTTGTAGTCTTAACACTGTTGGCACATAATAACAGCACAATTGCCAGAAAATAGCCTAACATTTGTTTTTTATGTTCATCCATGTGTTTCTTTTAGTCTTAACATTTGGCACACAATAATTATTTTCATGAAAGTTTTTCTTGCTCAGAGATTTCTAGATCTTTCATCACTCAAACTCTCCTGTCGGATTTATCTATAGTGATGCATATGCGCAAAGGGGATTTATTTACAATAATAAACCTGGTTCGAGCCCTGAATGCTGATTAGCTGAAAGCCGTGGTATATCAGACCATATACCACAGGTATGACAAAACGTTTTACTGTTGTAATTACGTCGCCTCACGCCCTGACGGTTTTCTGGCACAGCTGTAACTTGTGATCATTATAGTTTAGGATGGTGATAACGTCTCTCGTGAGTATCTTTAGCTGGGGAGGCGATTAGAATATCATCCATATACAGTCATGTGAAAAAGTAAGTACACCCCCTGGAAAGGTCTCTGTATTTTCTTTTTTTTTTTTTTACATATTTGGACAGGTGGATATGTAATCTTCACTTCAACAGTATTGACAGATAAAGGTTACCCAATTTAACAAATCACACACACTTTGAACTGCCTTTCCTTATGGGGAAAAAGTTAGTACACCCCTACCTTTAATATCACATAAAATGGCTAAAATTAGAATTAGGTACCAAAACAAGTGCAAATGATTAGAAAACATTAGAGAGAAACTATGGTCCAGCCTTCCATGAATATAAGAAAATTGGTCTGGTTTGGTCTTAACCATATGGGTGTGTGGTAACACATCATTCAAAGATCAAAAGACCTACCCGAGGCCCTCAGAAGAAAGATTATTGATGCCCATGAGTCTGTGAGGGGTTACAAATTTTCAAGCAATTCGAAGAACATCATTGCAATTCAAAGTACATCAGCTTGGGTAGTTTCTTTTTATCCTGCTCCTTTCTGGTATTGAGGATATGTTGCACAATTATAATATCATACGTCCTCATATGGTCTGGGTGTCTTTTTTGTGCTACTTTTTTGTGTTTTAACATCTTCCAGCTCTTCTTGTAGTTGTTCATATGAGTTCTGAATGTCGTCATAGTTTGGCCTGGGATCTTTTAGTAGCCTGTTTTTCTAAGGCTTTTATATCTTCCTCTCTTACAGACCCTTCAACTGGCCATGCGGGACAGTTTTTATGCGTGCATTTGGACCAATGTATCTATATTGGCGTTTCCTAATGCAGCCTGTATTTTTCCCGTGTGGTGTCCGGGAGGAACTATTTTTGTTTCCCATTATTCCTAACTATCAAGTCTAGACATGGATTATCGGTCCATATGGGAATATTACTATTAAATACAGTTATCTTTCTTTCAGAACACATACAGTGCATTCGGAAAGTATTCAGACCTCTTGACTTTTTCCACATTTTACATGATCCTTATTCTAAGAATCAATCTACACACAATAATACATAATGACAGAGCAAAAACGTATTTACATAAGTATTCAGACCTTTTGCTAAGAGACTCGAAATTGAGCTCAGGTGCATCCTCTTTTCATTGATCATCCTTGAGATGTTTCTACAACTTGGTTGGAGTCCACCTGTGGTAAATTCAGTTGATTGGACAGGATCTGGAAAGGCACACACCTGTCTATATAAGGTCCCACGGTTGACAGTCCATGTCAGAGCAAAAATCAAGCCATGAGGTCGAAGGGATTATCCATATACAGTCATGTGAAAAAGTAAGTACACCCCCTGGAAAGTCTTTTTTTCAACATATTTGGACAGATGGATATGTAATCTTCACTTCAACACTATTGACAGATAAAGGTTACCCAATTTAACGAATGACACACAAAAAAATGTGAAAATGCTATGCAATTAAAATAAACAAAAATACCTTTTCCTTATGGGGAAAAAGTTAGTACACCCCTACCTTTACCATCACATAAAATGCCTAAAATTATTATTAGGTACCAAAACAAGACTAGCTTCTCTGTAATCCCTTTGTCCATGGACTAGACCCTCAAGTTCCTCCATCTTGCTATTCAGCGATCTCACGTTGCCCATAATGATAGACGGGATGGCCGCCTTATACTTCCTCAGCTTTGCTTTACACTTCCATCCCTCCCTGCATCCACGTCATCGCCTTTTTAACTCATCCAGGATATCAAACTTTTCCCTGGGATGCAGCAGCGCTGAGTGTGTTAAATCCAAGAGCTGGGCTCGGTTGTAAATAATTGAGGACTCTTGTGTACGTTCAGTGCTGCTAAATGTAAGAAAAATGGCATCAGTGATAAAAAGGACCGATAAAACCTTCGTAAAACAGTAGCACTCCATAATCCTGAACTATTATAGTTCAACCGTTGCAAAAAACATACTAAAACAACAATTAACGAACAAACAATGGGAGCTGCTTAACAGGCGACCAGCAGGGCGGCGCCAACACACCAGGTTTCAAGCACATCCACTACTATAAGCAGACAATGAAAGCTCTTACAATATTCGATGATTACATTTCTCTAAAACAGGTTATGGCTACATGTGCACCACCAAGTCAGAACAGTAGGCAAAATTATTAGGGTGAGGCACATTGAACGCTGTTTGGGTCTTTGCCTGTCAAAAAAGATATACGTCAAATAACACTATTTGACTCATTAAATAAGCTTTTAATTTGACACGTTCTATTATAGAATGTTGTGTGTGTGCTGAATTTGAGCTTGTGCTGTGCTCACTTAAACAGGAAGGTGGCGTGGCGGTCTTTTTGTGGGCAAAGTTTGTCATCAAACTAAGTCTGGCATTCTCTGGATTTATGGTGGGAACTTGGGGGAAAAAAAACACACACAGCCACTCCACTGAATAGCAGGCTAGTGATTGCTTTGCAATGCTTGCAGTTAGCCCCTGATTCCTTCCAAACCACTCATTGTTGAGTCAGCAATTTCCAACTTGTTGTGTAATGTTTACGTTCAATGGCCGATGAGCACTGATACATTTTATCTATAATTTATCTTCATTATTTCTCTTCGTATGACAAGGATTAATAAGGATTTGCCAGGAGATTGTCGACTTGATTCATGATGATGACTGTTTGAAAGTAAGATGTTGACATGATCAGTCAAATCAAAATTTACTGTACATATAATGTGATTTGACGTCATTTTATCTGTGGCCAATGACCTTGAGCCTTCTTCGAAGGGCACTTATAATGGACTAAGGACTTAGACTTGGCCTGTGACGTAGTGACAGAACACTGAGCCAATCAGGCGCAATGCTCTTATTTTGGCTGGCTTGCCCAACCACCACAGAAAGCACTGAGTTAGGCTGAAACACCTGCATTTTGGAGCTGCCTTACTCAAGAAAACAAATAGGCCATGTTTGTATGCGGCTTTATTAACTGAATTGTATATATATTTGTTTTACATAGTTTGCAAACTGATATGTATTAATGCCAAAATAACATGCAAAATGGGCAAGGCAAAAAAATACATATATACTGTATATATATATATATATATATATATATATATATATATATATATGTGTTCTGTATTTTGTATTTGCCCTGAATGACGGATCACCACTGTGTGAGTTAGGTTCACATTATCCACTTTTTATTTTACACACAGAGACTTATCATGTACATCATATTCTTTGTTGTTTAATTAGTTAAAACCTGAATTTCAAGAAGGGATCAAGCCTAAGTCACTAGAAATGTCTTTTTTATCCCTCTAGCAGGGATCTTTTTGCATGTTTCAGTGCAAAAAAGAAGTGTCACCTTTTTGGGCCTTCTCCAGTTTGCATCCCTGATAAGACATACTGTACATATTGGCATTTAAACCTCTACTGGATCAGTGTCCGTAAACCGGGACGGTTGCTGCTCAATACGCGATATGTGACTAGAATGACGTTGTAAACAAAAGCTAACTTTCCGGGACATGTCTTATATGGTCAGAAAGCTTAAATTATTGTTAATCTAACTGCAGTGTCCAATTTAAAGTAGCTATTACAGTGAAAAAATACCATGCTATTGTTTGAGGATAGTGCACAACAACAAAACACTTTAATCACTGCAACTGGTTTGATACATTCACCTCTGACGGTATATAATGTACTTACATTCAGTAATTTCCCAGAGTTAAAATGCATTTTTGTTTGATAAAATAAATTTTTATATCCAAACAGGATCTATGTTGTATACAGCGTTTCTAAATGCTAAACCTTGTTTCACCCGGTCAAGTTCAGTTTCTGTGCAATCCTCAGACATTTTTTCATCATTCTACATTACGTATTGGCTACACAATATGTATATTAGCCCACGAAAGGACAGACATCATTACGCACCAATGAGACAGGCGGTGTTCACTTGATTGACAGTCTCTTGGTCCAATGACCACCAATCGTTTTGAAACATAGCTAGCTAGATAGCCAATGAGCTGGGCTTTACATGTGTATGAGATGGCCCTTTGTAGGAGTAACGGCCATTGGCTATCTTCTCTCCACTGAAGATCAACAGGACACAGGGGAGTTGACGTTATGCAGCGCTCACTTTCATCTACAAAGATTTCTCAAAACTTAAAAAGTACAACATGGCTACTAAGCGTGTAAACGCTAAATCAAAATTGACCAGGAGAGGGACACGAGGTGTCCTGCGGTCAAGAAAGATTGGACGGAGAAGGTAACGTTCATTTTAGATCAGAAAGTAAAATGCTTTTTGCTTCTCATGCTAATTCAGTTGTTTAAATGGTTGCATATTCATTTAAGATATTTGTCTTTGATTCTATTTACACTACTGTTCAAAAGTTTGGGGCCAAGCACATTTTTTGTCCATTAAAATAAACAAGTACATTAGAGTGTCTAGTTTGAGAAACAGACGCCTCACAAGTCCTCAAATGGCAGCTTCATTAAATAGTACCCGCAAAACACCAGTCTCAACGTCAACAGTGAAGAGGCGACTCCGGGATGCTGGCCTTCTAGGCAAAAAATAAAAAGCCATATCTCAGACTGGCCAATAAAAAGAAAAGAACACAGACACTGGACAGAGGAAGATATGGCTTTCTCTTTATACTGTATATTCTCTCTGGTTATTAGGTACTTCTAATGTGTTATATTGTAGGCACTAAGGTGCTGAACGCTGAGCTGTAGACAATGAACAGCATTCTCACATAGGTGTTCCTTTTGTCCAGGTGGGAAAGGGCAGTGTGGAGTGCAATTGAGATTGCGTCATCTGTAGATCTGTTGGGGCGGTATGTGAATTGGACTGGGTCTAGGGTTTTCCGGGATGATGGTGTTGATGTGAGCCATGACCAGCCTTTCAAAGCACTTCTTGGTCGCAAGCTTTGGGATTGTTAAAATGGCCAGTGACAGAGCACTTTAGGGACCTACTGGGTACATACCTTTAAAAGCATTTCTGTCATGTATTGGGGTGCACGATCGTGTATTGGGGTGCTCGATCGTGAATTTATTTAAAGACCAATAAAGAATAATCTTTAAATTAATTCTAAGACTCACAGGCAACCAATGCAGAGTTTTTAAAACCGGTGTAATGTGTGCTCTCTGTCTGTTCTTGGTCAGTCTGGCCTTCGTCAGTACCTCCCATGATCCTGATGTTTTTTGTGATTTGCCATATTAATGATTCAGTAACGTAAGAAATGCTGTGGCCAATGTAGCCCACAAATGTTTGCACACACACACAACTGCATTTTTAACAGCATTTGAACCACATTTCGCACTAAGCTTAGACAGCGCCCAGTGAAGATACTATCCCGCCTTTAGCCAGCTGCCACACAATCATATGCCACAAATAGGTGTCAGCTCATATTACTGTGGAGGGACGAGGGAAAAGAAAACTCACTTATCAGACAGCGCATAGGTGAGACATCTCCCCTCTGTCGGGAGATCCATTTTTGGCCACTCTAATAGATTCTTTTTTTAAATCATTAAATCCTAATCATTCACTCAATGAATGGATGTTATATACCAGGACAGGTGTTGTGTAGATTTGTTTATGTTATTCGGTGGTAAAATCTATATGTGAGATTTAGTTAAATCATCGCTGGCGATGGCAGATAGCCTGTGTTTTATGACTGTCCTTCAAAGCCGTTCATATTGTAAATGTTGGAAGGGACATCGGTAGAACAACAGAGATAAAATAATTAACACAGCTATAGAAAAGGGACATATCCCTGAACAGGGGTGTAATATGTAGCAAGTACAGACAACGCAGAAACAACGAAAGCAGTGAATTCCCTCTTAATGCTGCATGCCTTGATTCTTGCTGTCTTACTTATGGCACTAGTTCCTACATACACTAAATTGTATGTGGACAAGCACTTAAAACGTTATGAATTACAATACTTATTTATTATACATTTCATTAAGGGTCTAGATACACTACATGACCAAATGTCTGTGGACACCTGCTCATCAAACAGTTCATTCCAAAATCATCGACATTAATATGGAGTTTGTCCGATCTCGACAAACCATTTCTGTATGCACCCTGCTTTGTGCACGGGGGGCTACTGTATGTCATGCTGAAACAGGAAAGGACATTCCCCAAACTGCATAGAATAATCTAGAATGTCATTGTGTGCTGTAGCTTTAAGATTTCCCTTCACTGGAACTTAGGGGACTAGCCCGAACCATGAAAAACAGCCCCAGATCATTATTCCTCCTCCACCAACCTTTACAGTTGGCACTTTGCATTGGGGCAGGTAGCGTTCTCCTGGCATCTGCCAAACCCAGATTTGTCCGTTGGACTGCCAGATGTGAAGCATGATTCATTACTCCAGAGAACGTGTTTCCAATGCTCCAGAGTCCAATGGTGGTGAGCTTTACACCACTCCAGCCGACGCTTGGCATTGCGCATGGTGATCTTAGGCTTGTGTGAGGCTGCTCGGCCATGGAAATCCATTTCAGGAAGCTCTCGAACAGTTATTGTGCTGAAGTTGCTTCCGAAGCAGTTTGGAGTGTTGCAACTGAGGACAGACTATTTTTAAGCACTACGCGCTTCAGCACTTGGCGGTCCGTTCTATGAGCTTGTGTGGCCTGCCACTTCACGACTTAGCCGCTGTTGCTCCTAGACGTTTCCACTTCACAATAACAGGAAAGGTGGAATCCTATGACGGTGCCACGTTGAAAGTCTCTGAGCTCTTCAGTACGGCCAATATTTGTCTATGGAGATTGCATGGCTGTGTGCTCGATTTTATACACTTGTCAGCAACGGTTGTGGCTGAAATAGCTGAATCCACTCATTTGAAGGGGTCCAAATACTTTTGTATATATAGTGTAAATTGACTTTATTCCATCATTGAAAAGCCAGGGGCAGCCAATATTTAGAGTAGAGTTGTACACTGAACACTGTACATTGACCATAGTCATTATACTCACAACTTCAACTCTTTCTCCCATGTCTTATTTTCCATATCACTTTCATTCTATTTCAACTGCTCTGTTAGAATAGGCTACCGTATTCTATCTGGCCTCTTGGCTTGACATTGGGGACATGGGGGATTCTGACAAATAAACTGTGTCAACAATCAATCTCCTCTGATGCTCTATCTCAATGGGCCTCTATTGTCAATATGGCAATATGACAACCCAGCTGGCTTATCTGTGACCAACATGACCGAACAGACTACATCTGGTTCAAAGACACCACAGTAGCAACTTACTGAAAACATGAATGACACAGAGGTTCTTATTCATTCAAACCTAGTGTCTAGGTTACCTCGAAGGCCGGAAAAATCAAGTCTCTCAGTAGCCAATTGCAAACTGCAGTGTATTCAACAACGCAATAAACAAAGTAAACAATTGTATTTGATAGGCATTTAATCGACTCTGCAGGGGTAGAGATAATACGTTGGTAGTGGCTCAGGCTTGGCTCAAATGTCTATGGACAGATCACATCCTACCAGGTTGACTGCCTTTACGTTTTCAATTTCTTACAGGTCCAATGCAGCCATTTTTATTTCAAATCATTTCTGGGTAACAATTAAGTACTGTATCTTAACTATACAAAGAGGAATTTCTCAAGCAAGAATTTAGCTAGGACTGTCTGGGAGTGGTAGGGAGGGGAATACTGAAAACTAGCTGTTATTGGCAGAGATATTTGAAACTCTTTCTAATTGGCCTATTTGCTTATTTACCGCCTGGTGATGTCACCAGGCAGGCCAAAACTGTATCCCACCAAAACAAGCTGAAATTTCATGTGGTCTTTTCAAACAGCTCTTACACTAAAAGGGAATTATCATAATTTTCACAATTTCACAGTATTATTCCAACCTCATAGTGTGGAAATTTATATAAAACACAGGACAATCATGTTTTTTGACTGCACTGGGCCTTTAAACAAAGCAGGGATGATGGAGTCCTTTTGCCACAAAGGCATATTAAAAAGTTTGTATTCCATTTGTAAGACATTTTTGTCTTTTGTTGAGTTACTGTTTATTTCAACTGAAGTCTTACTCTTCTAAGAACCCATGGAGACCAACTGAGAGGGAAGTGATTATCCTGAAGCCTGCAGGGTGTTCTTTGTTAATCCTTAAGAAACAGTTGACACACCAGTGTGTCAATCTAAGTAACATAAGAAACAAATCCCCATCAAAATCAATCCGTTTAAGCTAGAGATATCAGGGCTGCGTCTCAATCCACCACCTCTGCGGTGGAAGGTGGCAGAGCTAGAGCAGTGTTTGTCAGAACCATGAGACCTCCCGAAAATCGGTCGGCTCACGAAAACCTCTTTAGCGTCCGAACGGTTTGGCCTCCGTCCTGCTCTATGACCCCCAATAAGTGTCACAGGACTCGTCTGAAAATGGTAACGCTGATGTGCCAACCTCTGTCTGTAGCGTCCGAACCGTTTGAGCTACAAACTAATATGACCCCCACTATAGAAAGGGGAGACTCACGTTTGTGTTCTTTGTGTCACGGGACTCGTCTGAAAGTAACCCTTACAAACGAATGGAAGTTTTGTGGTCGTTTTGTGCCCAAGACAATATGGGATTAAATATGTGTAAAAAAATATACTGTATATATTTCATGATCTTTCTTATATCTCCTAGATAAAGGACACTTCAAAACCTTATTACTTATTATTCTTTTTTCGGCCTATTTTGCCGTTATTTCTAAGAGCTATAGAATTAAAGGCCAAATTCAATACTTTATCAAATACATTTTTATATATTTTTGGGATACCTAAAGGGGTCCTAAAATTATATCCATAGTATTATCATCTTCAAAAAATTCCATGTTATCTTAGTACCCCCCCCCTCCCCCCAATGGCTTAGACTTTTTAGAGGCACCTCTGGACGGCAGGGCAGCAGGTAGCCTAGTGGTCAGAGCGTTGGGCCAGTATCTGAAATGTTGCTGGATCGAATCCCCGAACCGACATGTGTCCTTAAGGCACTTAACCCTTATTTGCTCAAGGGGAGCCGTACTACTATGGCTGTCCCTGTAGGTAGGCCGTCATTGTAAATAAGAATTTGTTCTTAACTGACTTGCCTAGTTAAATAAAGATAAAGAAAAAATTCTGTCACTTCTACTGACTGTCGTTTAAGCTTTTTGCCCCGGAAAGTGTTCCAATAAAACTGTTTTGATCATTTATAACCACATGCAAATGAATTCCTGCTTTTGTCTTTGTATCTGCAAACATTTTTTATAATGTGTCATTTTGTTGTATGTTGTTTTGTCTTTTACGTGTGAATTTGCATCACCATGTTTTCAGTCCCCTTATTGTTATTTACTCCACAATGTTCATAGATGAATCCATTGCAGTCAACCTTTCCAGCCAAGGTTTCATAGATGTTCATAGATTAATCTGTTGCAGTCAACCTTTCCAGCCAAGGTTTCATAGATGTTCATAGTTGAATCTGTTGCAGTCAACCTTTCCAGCCAAGGTTTCATAGATGTTCATAGATGAATCTCAACCTTTCCAGCCAAGGTTTCATAGATGTTCATAGATGAATCTCAACCTTTCCAGCCAAGGTTTCATAGATGTTCATAGATGAATCTTAACCTTTCCAGCCAAGGTTTCCAAGGCTTAGCCAACGGAGAAGAAAATGACATTTAATTACTAGTGGGCGGTCATGGTAAGTAATTAGGATCCCCAGAGTTTAGTCATCATAGCTAATTAACTTTTACTTACCAGAAGGCTTTATGGCTTTATGTACAGCCATGTTAGTAGGCAACATGCCATGCTTTAGCAATATCTACAGCATTTGGCTGGTAATCCAAATAACAACTAGCCAACCATCTGGTCAGAAACGCAGTGGTTATATGTAAAGTAATGGATAATGCTATATGTTACTGTACAGTATTCGTTAAACCACAGGGGTAGGCTAGCAGTGAAATGCTTATTTATGGGCCCTTCCCAACAACGCAGAGAGAAAATAGAGAGCCGTTTTTGTGCCCTCTTCACGACTGTGTTGGTGTGTGTGGACCATGGTAGATCGTTAGGGATGTGGACACGAGAAACTCTTTAGTGATGTGGACACTCTTTAGTAATGTGGACACCACCTTCTGTGGTCTAAAGGGATTGGTGCTGGAGGAGACCCTGGTGAGCAGGGGGTCCTGGAGGGCATTTTACATGCAGAACTGCTGAAGGTCTGCAGATGCCTGGGACACATTCACTCTGTTGACGCTCGCTTCAAACTTTCTTCACCGCAGCGAGATTTGATGAGCCGGACATACTTGCTATTTTTGTAGAAAAGAAGTGGAGACAAATAGAATAGTTGATCACACATCTGTTTTTTTCATGCACCGAGAATCTCGAAGCTTTCAACTCGCTCCACTACAGCCCTGTCGATGTAAATGGGGGCGTGTTCGACCCTCTACTTCCTGTAGTCCACGATGCTGACGCTGAGGGACAGATTGTTGTCCTGGCATCACACTGCCAGGTCTCTGACCTCCTCCCTATAGGCTGTGTCATCCAGTGGCGGTCGTTGCTGTCTATGATTAGGCAGGACAATACATTTTTTTATGAGCATGGCCTTGCATTTACATTTAGACGCTCTTATCCAGAGTGACTTACAGATTGGTGCATTCAACTTAGGGGGACAACCACATCTCGATCACAGTAAGTACATTTGCCTTATTTCAATTACAGCATATTGGATGACACATTTATTTTCCATTCACCCATGATACTAAAATGTTCCCTATACCCATCACGAGGTTGCTACAACTTTCAGCCTATGAATGAAAGTTTATAGTATAGGTGCACAGGTCTATAGACAAATTGGCGTAAACAAGGTGACATACAGTGACACATTCAATACCGCGTTGCACACTCTTGCCTGCATCAAGCTGATCTAGGGTGTAATCGTTATTCCAAACAGTTGCAAAAGAGAGTTTCTATTGGACAAATTCAGGTAGGGTTATCAATGCTTCGTGCCGTTTGCTTCCGTTTAAGAAATATTTTTCAACAGAATCGGCATAATGAATACACCCATGATCACCCACAAACAGCATCATCACTTTGCTCATTGTGATTCCATTTGGCATCCTACATGCTATTCACTTCTCTCTTCGCTTGTAGACTTCAGTGCACAACACAACAGCTGTCTGTGACCAGGAGAAAAACCTTCATATCATTAACCGCTAAAACAAAGCCTACATCGATGTCACCATATTAGCTAACATCAAAGTCAACAGTGCATTTGGAAAGTATTCAGACCCCTTGACTTTTCACACATTTTGTTACGTTATAGCCTTATTCTAAAATGGATTAAATAGTTTGATTTCATAATACCTCATAATGACAAAGTAAAAACTGGTTATGCATTTGCACAAATGTATTAAAAACAAACTGAAATATCACATGTACATAAATATTCAGACCCTTTACTCATGACTTTGTTGAAGCACCATTTGCAGCGATTACAGCCTTGAGTTACATAATAAGTTGCATGGACTCACTCTGTGTGCAATAATAGTGTTTAGCGTGATTTTTGAATGACCACCTCATCGCTGTACCCCCTCAGTCGAGCAGCGGATTTCAAACACATATTCAACCACAAAGACCAGGAAGGTTTTCCAATGCCTCACAAAGAAGGGCAACTATTGGTAGATGGGTAAAATATAAAAAAGCATACATTGAATATCCCTTTGTTATTAATTACACTTTGAATATACCCAGTCACTACAAAGATACAGGCATCCTTCCTAACTCAGTTGCCGGAGAGGAAGGAAACTGCTCAGGGATTTCACCATGAGGCCAATGGTGACTTTAAAACAGTTACAGAGTTTAATGTTTGTGATAGGGGAAAACCGAGGATGGATCAACAACATTTTAGTTACTCCACAATAATGACCTAAATGACAGAGTGAAAAAACATGCCATCCTCGTTACTGGAAAGGACGAAGAGGAGCATCTCCAGAACTTGGATACAACCTTACAGAGATTGAAGGACTTCGGACCTGTGAGTTCGCAAGGACAAATTTGCATTCTTCCAATCATCGGTTGAATACCATGGACACATCATCGACACTACGGGCCTTCACAAGGCTCCATCCATGGTCAAGGCTATCTTGGATGCCCCACTCCTCAGAACATGAGCTAATTACGTTATTTCCTGGGTGTCGTCTCCCATATCATGCATTCCGGTGAAGAGAAGCCGATTGCTTTCGCATCGAGTACATTGAACAAAGCAGAAAGTAAGTATGCACAGCCCTAGGAGTGGTTTTTGAAGTATGTAAGTTTCACCATTAACTGTATGGAAGAAAGTTCAACCTTCTTACAGATCAAATCAAAAGTATTCAGACTCCTTCCCATTTTCCACATTTTGTTACGTTAGCCTTATTCTAAAATGTATTAAATGAATGTTTTCCCTCATCAATCTACACACAATACCCATAATGACAAAGCGAAAACAGATTTTTAGATTTGTTATGAAATAGCTCAGGTGCATCATGTATCCATTGATCATCCTTGAGATGTTTCTACGACTTGATTGGAGCCCACCTGAACCATTAACCCTCTACTGCCCTACCTGATAAATAAGACTTTACCCAGCCTAGAGGGATACTGCTTTACCCCAGTTCATCCAGTTTGGAGACTAGGATACAGTGGTTAACCGTATCAAAGGCCTTCTGTAGGTCAAGCAGTACCATTCCACAGAGATTTGCCTCATCAATCTCTTTCCTGATGTAGTCAGTCAAGTAAAGTAGACATGAATCAGTGGAGTATGTTTTTCTAAAACCCAACGTATTCATAAATGTGCTCATGTACATTTCTCCAGGATATTTGATGTTATACTGAGGATATATAATTCCCAGGGTCAGACTTTATTCCCTTCTTATACAGAGGTATAACTTTAGTGTTTCATGTCCCTGGGAAAGATGTTCAAGAGCGAGATTAACGATATGCGTAATACAAGGGGCAATTTGGTCGGCAGAATCTATAAGAAACCTTGCAGGAATATTATCCAGGCTTGTGGCTTTGGAGCACTTAAGCTCTCCTAGCATACTGTTGCTACATTTGCAAAATAGAGTTTGGCTGAACCCCTAACTCTGCATAATACTTATTGACCTGGTCGTTTCCATACAAACCAGAACTGGTTGGCAGCTCAATAAAGTATCTATCTATCTATCTATCTATCTATCTATCTATCTATCTATCTATCTATCTATCTATCTATCTATCTATCTATCTATCTATCTATCTATCTATCTATCTATCTATCTATCTATCTATCTATCTATCTGTCTATCTGTCTATCTGTCTATCTAACCAGCTTGCAACAGAAGTAAACATTTTTTTTTTATTAATTGGCAACCTCTGTTTTTTCATATAACATCTCCCCCTGATGTTCAGTCCAATACTGTTTAGTTTGTTTTTGGTAGTACTACTGCAGCCTAGTTCCTAACATGATTACCAAAGCTATTTAGGGTCATTTTTGTTGTCATTGATTTTATCAGCAAAGTATCCCCTCTTAGCTTCACCCATCCTGCTCTGTGCTTCATTTCTGTGACGTTTATATAGGAAACAATCAAGCTGCTCTTATTCCTTGCTTAGATAGATTCAAGAATCTCATAGTTTAACCAAGGGCTAGATCTCTGCTTTACTCTGACCCGTCTAATGGGATCGATCACATTCAGCACATCAAGAAATCTACATTTAAAGGCTTCCTAGGGACTGTCTACCCCTACACTATCCAGCACAGGTGACCAGTCAATTTTACCCACTTGCTCTCTAAACATTTGAACACAGTATTTTTTGAGTCCTCTGATTCTAACAGTTTTGTGACACTTAAATATATCTTTAAAAACCCTCCTTGTGCAAAATGTAATACAATGATCACTGATTCCATATACTGTTACTCCACTCTGTGATATTTTGAGAACTGGCCTTAATGGCCATCAATTGTTCTAATCTCCACCCGCCACAGCCAGAAGAGGACTGGCCACCCCTCAGAGCCTGGTTCCTCTCTAGGTTTCTTCCTAGGTTTTGCCTTTCTAGGGAGTTTTTCCTAGCCAACGTGCTTCTACATCTGCATTGCTTGCTGTTTGGGGTTTTAGGCTGGGTTTCTGTATAGCACTTTGTGACATCGGCTGATGTAAAAAGGGCTTTATAAATAAATTTGATATAAATACATTTGATTTAGTAGGCTTCAGACATTTAAGCGTACAAAATGAAAACCTTTCTTCCCAAAGGCCTCACTGAATTCCTGATCCACTTGTAACTCGCCTCCCACTGCACTACCATCCTCCCGCTGCACCGCCTCCGGTGGCCTCTCCACCACCATGGAGCACCCCTCCCCAGGTGCTGCTCCGCCGTCCCCACCACAGTGTCCCCCGTCTCTCGCCTCCGGTGGCCTCCACGACGCTGTGGACCCCCCCCTCCTCTGGTGCACTCTCCGTCCTAGGCAAATCCTCTGGTCCCACTCCACCTTCAATGCTCACACACCCTGCGGGTACAGCACATCGACAGCAAAGGTAAGTTTCATTGACCCCATGCCCAAAGCTAGGATCGCTGCATTTTAAATAAATCCACTGCGCGCATTCCAAACAGACCAGAGCTTTGCTATTACTCTTAATCCAACGTTCGCAAGAAGAGCATGGGTGCAAAGGTCATTTAATGGTGTTCGTGATAAACTGAGGTTCAGGGCGTTGATGGATATCACTTAATAAGAGAAGGTATAGAGTTATTATAAGATCATCATTCATTTGAGATTTCAGACTGGCTTTCGATGACCTTATGACCTTAACGTGCAACATGACCTTATCGTTTTGTGCCAAGGTGCTATGAAAGTTTGGTATATAACATTCCTTCCAAATCCGGAGTGCTGGATGCCATCACAAGTGTTGGCATTACTGAGAAGTTGTTAAGAATTTACTGTTCTTTAATCAAGTTTGCAGATGTGATTAAGTAAAATTGCTGTCACCATGCCGAACTTACGGGTCGCCGTCTTCAACCCATTGAAATGTGCAAGGATATCTGTCCTGGAGAAGGGTTGTTTTGAATCCACACATATGACATAAGATATTAGAAAGTAGTCTAAATAGGAGTCTATTTTTGAAGTCTAAGTGATTTGAGGCATGAACACCATATTGGTTTGACTTTGAGATTTTTTTGTAGAGTTTCATTGAACCTCACACTGATTTTTCAGTGGAAATGTAAGTTGTGTGTTGCCTCCTTTGATACCCTAGCTAAATTACTAATGCTTGAAACACAGCTTTTACTCAAGAATAAGCCCACTGCCACGCCTTTATCATGGATTACCTGTTTCAATCTATCAATGCACTCAAAATGTATTTATCTTGATTCCATAACGTGACAACGAGCGATGTAGGTCAGGGAGAATGTGTTTATTTTACCTGTCCTGTGTGGATTCAAACAACCCTTCTCCGAGGCAACACTCTTCAGTCATTTAAGGGGACATTTAAAAAAGACATGATTGTAATTGTATACTCCTCATTTAATGCCCACAAGAGTAGGAAACATGAAGTTGCTGTTAGTTCTGACTTCCGTGAAGATATTGTACGGGTGGAAAGTGATAGTCTCCCAGGCACTAGCTCAGTTAACCCTGATGAAGATTGTCCCACTCAGAGTGCAGAGACTTTTGACCCTGAGTGTCAGTTTGACACAAACGAGTTGAGAGCTCAGTTGAATCAAAATTTGGTCTCTCTATTTTTAATATCTCTGAATCCAACACAGGAAATAGTTGAGCACTTGGGGCAGATATTTTGTCTCTCTGAAACCTTTGTTGAAAAGAACTACCCTCTAGTCATGCCAGTTCAGTATGTAATAGAGCTTCCTGGACACACCGCAGTGTACTGTATATTCCTCTTCTTCAAATGCATCAGGAAATGTTAAAACATACTGATATCATGAACAAAATTCAATAATCTAATATTGCTCAGCCAGGTTATTGTATGTCCAGTAGAGATGGCTCACATTGCCAGGAGAATTAATTGTTATCAACAGGAGAACGTAAATTGTCATTGCTTTGGTATATTGATGAAATACAACTAGCAAATCCACTGGGCACTTCCAGGGAAATACACAAACTGTGCAGTATACTGGGTGCTTGCCAATCTGCCAAATAAATACAGATCAGTCTTGCACGTGATCCAGCTGTCACGACTAGGTAAGGTGCCTGATCTCCATAGGTGCGTTTATGAAAGTACGTTAACAGGCGTTCGCACTCTAGAACAGGATGGTGTTTCATCGAGTCCCTTGGTCAGTGTGTCCAGGGCACTGTCCTGTGTGTTGCCTTAACATGCAACATGACCTTACATTTTAGTCATTTCGCAGACGCTCTTATCCAGAGCGACATACAAATTGGTGCATTCAACTTAGGATAGCCAGTGGGACGACAAAATCTCCATCACGTATATATATATTTAAACAAGCAGCTGTGAGGAAAGTTAGTGCTAGCAGGTTAAATAAGTCAGGTGTTAGTGAAAACAAAAGACAAGTGTTAGTAAAAAAATATATAAACATATATATTTTTTTTAATGGGGGGGTTAGAAGGATTACTGTTATAATATTCCAGATATTCCTTAAAGAGGTCGGGTTTCAAGTGTCTCTGGAAGGTGCGCTGTCCTGGCATCGTGGGGGAGCTTTTTCCACCATTGGGGTGCCAGTGCAGCGAATAGTTTTGACTGGGCTGAGCGGGAACTGTCTGCTTCCGAAGAGATAGGGGGGCTAGCAGGCCAGAGGTGGATGAACGTAGTGCCCTCGTTTAGGCGTAGGGTCTGATCAGAGCCTGAAGGTAAAGAGGTGCCGTTCCCCTCACAGCTCCGTAGGCAAGCACCATGGTTTTGTAGTAGATGCAAGCTTCAACCGGAAGACAGTGGAGTGTGCGGAGGAGCGGGGTGACATGAGAGAACTTGGGAAGGTTGAACACCAGACGGGCTGCAGCGTTCCGGATAAGTTGTAGGAGTTTAATGGAGCAGGATCTGATGGTTCACAGTATCAAAGGAGTGCAACATGACCTTATGACCTTATGACCTTAACGTGCAACATGACCTTAACGTGCAACATGACCTTAACGTGCAACATGACCTTATGACCTTAACGTGCAACATGACCTTAACGTGCAACATGACCTTAACGTGTAACATGTTGTGAATGGGAATGGTCAGAGTCAGTATGGTGTGAAGCGTGACTGTGTTTTGAGACAGATCTTGCAATATTTTCATCCAGTTACTGGTTTCCCACCTGATATACTGCATGATCTGTTTAAAGGTATTGTGCATGTTGAGTTGGCCCTTTGCATCAGCAAGATGATTTGTCTGAAGTATTTCACTCTTGAGTATTTAAACCAGAAAATAGCTTAATTCCCATATCAGTATGCAGACAATATAAAACAGACTACATCCAATCATAAAGACATTAGCAACCAAAGGGACTATCAGTGGAAATGGGCATGAAAATGCAACATTACTCAGACTGATTCCTTCAATGGTTGGTAGTGATGAGCCAGAGGGAGATGAAACATGGGCAGTGTTAACGGATTTGAAAGATGTCATCAAGCTTGTGTTGTCACCAACATTTACAGATGAAACTGTCCAGTATTTGCAATCTAAAATTGGTGATCATAGACAGACTTTACAAGAGGTCTTCCCTGGGTTTAGGCTTCGCCCCAAGCACCACTTTGTTGAGCATTACCCTGAGCTCATCAAGTGTTATGGGTCTCTTGTACACATGAGGTTTGAGGATAAACACTGCTTTTCCAAAAGGGTTGTGCATGACACTTAGAACGTTAAGAGTGGAGGCTGTTATAGCAGCAAAGGGGGGACCATATCTATATTAATGCCCATGATTTTGGAAACGAGATGTTCGACTAGCAGGTGTCCACATACTTTTGATAATGTAGTGTAGTTTGAGCATCTACAGGGGACTATCCAAATAGTTACTGAAGTCTAAACTCTTTAGAAGTTTTAAATATTTTCCTTTCATTGTCATTAATCAGGTTTCCATCCAACCATTTCATGCAGATGAATAAACCTGATGGATGAAAAAAGTAGACAGATATCTTGGTCGTTTTACATGATTGGATAGTCTGTAAAATTACAGTGAACAAAAATATAAACGCAACATGTAAAGTGTTGGTCCCATGTTTAATGAGCCCAAAATCCCTGTTAGTGAGTATTTCTCCTTTGTCAAGATAATCCATCCATCTGATACGAGTGGCATATCAAGAAGCTGATTTAAACAGCATGATCATTACACAGGTGCACCTTGTGCGGGGGACAACAAAAGGCCACTCTAAAATGTGCACAATGCCACAGATGTCTCAAGTTTTGAGGTAGCGTACAATTGGCATGCTGACTGCAGTAATGTCTGCCAGAGCTGTTGCCAGAGAATTTAATGTTCATTTCTCTAGCATAAGCTGCCTCCAACGTCATTTTAGAGAATTTGGTAGTACGTCCAACTAGCCTCACAACTGCAGACCACGTGTATGGCGTTGTGTGGGCGAGCGTTTTGCTGATGTCAACATTGTGAACAGAATGCCCCGTGGTGGTGGTTATGCTATGGGACGGCATAAGCTACGTAAAACAAACACAATTGCATTTTATTGATAGCAATTTGAATGCACAGAGATACAGTGACAAGATCCTGAGGCCCATTGTTGTGCCATTCATCCGCCGCCATCAGCTCATGTTTCAGCATGATATTGCACAGCCCCATGTCACAAGGATCTGTACACAATTCCTGGAAGCTGAAAATGACCCAGTTCTTCCATGGCCTGGATACTCACCAGACATGCCACCCATTGAACATGTTTGGGATTCTCTGGACCGACGTGTATGACAGAGTACTAAGAATATAGTAAGATTTGGTACGTTTTAAGTTAATAGTCCCTACCTAAATCGAGGTAATCAGTTTCCATAAATGGTTTGAGTAAGGTCATAGGAATTTTTGAGTGTCAATGAAGTAAATATTTTGGGTTGGTATGACTATTGCACTAATCAACAAAGTGGAGTCCAGTTAAAGCATATAAATTCAATATAAATCAATTAAATGTATTCAATTAATTAAACAATATTTTCAAGTTGAGTACAATTTAAAACATTTAGTTTGCATAAAACCATTACGCTACCTACAAGTAATTCAAAATAATTAGGTATACCTTACTTTTAACTTTTGAGTTTGTTAACACAAAATTTGAGGGAATAGGTTTCCTAAAAAATTTTGACTTCACAGAACTTATCACGTTTTACAGCGTGTGTGTACTACAGGGCGCTAGTCATTTAGACAGGTTACCTTGGCCTTGGGCACAGGGACAATGGTGGACTGCTTGAAACGTAGGTATTACAGATTTGGTCAGGGAGAGGTTGAAAATGTCAGTGAAGACACTTGCCAGCTGGTCAATGCATGCTCTTAGTACGCGTCCTAGCAATCCGTCTTACTCATATCGGCTAAGGAGAGCGTGGTCATACAATCATCTGGAACAGCTGGTGCTCTCATGCATGGTTCATTGTTGCTTGCCTCATTGCAAGCATAGAAGGCATGTAGCTTGTCTGGTAGGCTTGCGTCACAGTGCAGATGTTGCCTGTAGTATTTATTGGTATCCCCAATGACCTGCTGCCAAGGCAGCGACTACTCTTCCTGGGGTCCAAACAGGAAGAAAAAGCAGCAAATAAAATACATAATATAATACTACCTAATCTCCTGAGTCTGCCTAACGCTTCGATTCAGAAACAGGAGATGGCTCCTGACCTATGATTTTCTGGATTTTTGTTTTAGATTCCGTCTCTCACAGTTGAAGAGTACCTATGATAAAAATTACAGACCTCTACATGCTTTGTAAGTAGGAAAACCTGCAAAATCGGCAGTGTATCAAATACTTGTTCTCCCCACTGTACATTTTTTTGCTAGCTTGAGTTACCTGGTGTGGCAGAGTTCCATGTAGTCATGGCTCTATTTACAGTATTACTGTGCATTTCCCAGCCTCTGTTCTGGAACTGGGGATTGTGTCGGCCCGGATATTTGAACTAGCGACCTTTCGGTTACTGTCCCAACGCTCTTAACCGCTAGGCTACCTGCCGCCTTTGAGGTAGCTTCAATGGAAATGATATAGTATTCATCTGTCAAATGAAAATGTTAGTACGGTGGTGACATTCTCTAAAGCCACAGTTGTAGTGTGAAATATTTTTTACCCTGTTGAATTTGGTAACTGGAGTTGAGTATTTGGAAAATATATATATAATGAATTATTAAAACAGTGCAGATGACCTACAGAGGGAGCCACTTTTGACAATCAATTGACTGGAATGAACTTGTACACCTCTGAGAGGGCAATTAACAGACCACAGTAAGCAACCCCTCACCCTGCGTTAAGAATGAACTTTTAATAACTCAATCCAGAAGCCGGAGCTGTTTAGCTTTCATTAAAGCTAGAATCCTAGAAGCAATAACAAAAGGTTCACCTGTGTTTTGGTAAAACGCTGAGGGACGGGCCTGGAGAAATGTAACCCCTCTCAAATTCATAGACAGAGCAATGGATGCAAGGACTGACCAGCCTCGATATCAAAATGATAGTTTTGACAATTTTTTGAGGCTATACAGTGTTTGCTTACAGTTACAACGTTTACATAGGAGTAAAACAAGCTTATATTTTGGGTTCTGTTTTGGTACAACAGTTGAACTAAGCTCATGAGGCATTTCTTCAAGAATCAATGGGTACACATCATTAATGTATGTCCCAAAAATGTATGTAGCAACTAAGGATTCCAGCTTTATATTGTTTTTGGATTAACATTAGAAGATGTCTCTTTGTTTGCTCAGCGGGTTTGGAGATAGTTCACTATCTAATATTATCCCACACCCGTCTAACCCAAGGCTATATCTCTGTTGTCTTATATCAATCTATTGATGTGGCACCTGTGCCGCGGCCAGCGACCAATCCTTTCTGCCACAGCAGAAGCATATTAATGGCCTATGAGTGGCTTTTTTTTTTTGATCACCTCAGCACCGATCGACTCTTCCTCCCATGCCATCCCAGAAAAGATGGATGGCTTGTCACATCTTGAGAAAGGACACAGGATCTGTCCCTCATGCTCTACCTCTCTCTCTCAGTAAATTTGCGGGGCTCATCTAATTTTGATGAATAGGGCTCTTTGCTGAAATTAAATCATCAGTGGTCATATTACTGATACTTTGCGTGTTTAAGGACTTGCAGAACCAATGCAACTTCATAAGCAACTGCAGGCAACCGAGATTATGGAGTGTGTTGCTCTTTTAATTATGGAGGGCAAACTATGTAGCAATAATTACTGAATAGCATCCTAGCTTCATCATGCTAAAAAAAACAACATATTTTTTCTAATGCAGGCTTTGGGAAGATTTTCTGGCTAGCTAACATTTTAGAATGACGGTTGAATACAGCAGGAGCCAGCAAAGAGCAGTTCCACAGGGCCGGCTTGCTTAATCACATTCCCCCCACATTGCCTCAGTGCATGGGGGATGATAGTTTACCTTAATGAAAGAGGATCATTGGGAATGGATATCTGTTGTGATGAGGAAAAAGCATGAAATTAAAGCAGTACAATATATAGCTAAGTTTCCATCCAGTTGGCTACAGATTTTACCAGAGATATGTTTCCATCAAACGGACTTATTGCAGATAAAAAGCTGTGCGTGATGTATTGCACTTTAAAAATTACTTTTGCGGTTCGTGTCCGATGTACCAAATCAAAAAATACAAGTTAAATGGGTTTCCATTGCATTTTCAACTGATGGTTTTGTCACAATCTGTTATATAGCAAATGTGCCCACTCTGGTAATGGCATGTGTTCTCTAGCTAACCGCTTGCAGATACAGTGCGGGTAGCCTAGCCCACATGATGAAATTATTATGGATAAGAGCGAGATAATTTGTATTTGTCAAATGGCAGCCAAGCATCAATCATCATGTCAACAGAATAAGACCCTCAATATTTATTGGAAAGGAGTATCAAGCTCATTACCGTGCACTTTCACCAACCTGTGAAGTTAATCATTATTTATTTCATCCGTATCCTGTAGTGGGAGGACCACACAACATCTCATTGTGTGACTCCAAATGTACATTCGATATGATGGTTAATAAATCAATATATGCGCATAAAGGCATTTCCACATCCATTTCTTGCATAATACATTTTACAGACACAAAAAGATCCCATCATGTCAAACAAACAAATTGTCTGTTGGCATTTATAAAATTGTACTGGCATGTCCTGTTTCAATCAGCCTAGTCGTGATGTTTTTCACACGCCAGGTAATTCATCCGCATGAAATGGTTGGATGGAACCCTGGTTAATGACAATATGCTCCAGAACAAAACTAGACAAGCTAAAAAGCTTCAGAAAATGGGAAAACGGGATTGCTGTATTCTTCTACAGACACCAGCCCCAACACATGATCTAGAATCAGTCCCCTCTAATGAACACATGATCTAGAATCATTTCCCATTAATGAACACATGATCTAGAATCAGTTCCCCCTAATGAACACATGATCTAGAATCAGTTCCCATTAATGAACACATGATCTAGAATCAGTTCCCCCTAATGAACACATGATCTAGAATCAGTGCCCTGTAATGAACACATGATCTAGAATCAGTGTCCTCTAATGAACACATGATCTAGAATCAGTACCATTAATGAACACATGATCTAGAATCAGTTCCCCCTATTGAACACACGATCTAGAATCAGTTCTCCTTAATGAACACATGATCTAGAATCAGTGCCCTCTAATGAACACATGATCTAGAATCAGTTCCCCCTAATGAACACATGATCTAGAATCAGTGCCCCCTTAATGAACACATGATCTAGAATCAGTCCCATTAATGAACACATGATCTAGAATCAGTTCCCATTAATGAACACATGATCTAGAATCAGTTCCCATTAATGAACACATGATCTAGAATCAGTTCTCCTTAATGAACACATGATCTAGAATCAGTTCTCCTTAATGAACACATGATCTAGAATCAGTTCGCCCTTAATGAACACATGATCTAGAATCAGTTCCCCCTAATGAACACATGATCTAGAATCAGTTCTCCTTAATGAACACATGATCTAGAATCAGTTCGCCCTTAATGAACACATGATCTAGAATCAGTGCCCCCTAATGAACACATGATCTAGAATCAGTTTCCCCTAATGAACACATGATCTAGAATCAGTTCCCCCTAATGAACACATGATCTAGAATCAGTTCTCCTTAATGAAGACATGATCTAGAATCAGTTCCCCCTAATGAACACATGATCTAGAATCAGTTCTCCTTAATGAACACATGATCTAGAATCAGTTCTCCTTAATGAACACATGATCTAGAATCAGTGCCCTGTAATGAACACATGATCAAGAATCAGTTCTCCTTAATGAACACATGATCTAGAATCAGTTATCCTTAATGAACACATGATCTATAATCAGTTTTCCTTAATGAACACATTATCTAGAATCAGTTCTCCTTAATGAACACATGATCTAGAATCAGTTCCCCCTAATGAACACATGATCTAGAATCAGTTCCCCCTAATGAACACATGATCTAGAATCAGTCCCCCTTAATGAACACATGATACATGATCTAGAATCAGTGCCCTGTAATGAACACATGATCTAGAATCAGTTCTCCTTAATGAACACATGATCTAGAATCAGTTCCCCCTAATGAACACATGATCTAGAATCAGTGTCCTTAATGAACACATGATCTAGAATCAGTTCTCCTTAATGAACACATGATCTAGAATCAGTTCCCCCTAATGAACACATGATCTAGAATCAGTTCCCCTTAATGAACACATGATCTAGAATCAGTGCCCTGTAATGAACACATGATCTAGAATCAGTTCCCCCTAATGAACACATGATCTAGAATCAGTTTCCTTAATGAACACATGATCTAGAATCAGTGCCCTCTAATGAACACATGATCTAGAATCAGTTCCCCCTAATGAACACATGATCTAGAATCAGTTCCCCTAAAGAACAATTTACTTTTCTCCCTTTTAATGTTTAATTCTTATCACACTCTCCGCTAAAAATAAAATGTGATCTGACTGGTTCTACCTGTTCCTGGCAATGTAACCATTTCAATTACCTCAGCAGACCACAGGCAATCTTAATAATTTCTTGGTTAATTTGGGTTTACATTAGCCACATGGCATTGCATCGTAATAGACACATCCAAACATGTATTTTTCCTCCAGCCTATTTAAGACTGGCACCACTTAGCTCTGTCAAGTCCCTATTGGGTTGTATGGAATAAAGGTCAAGTAATCAGGCATCTGGAAGGACAGCTCATTTGTCATCCCCTGATAAATGTGTCAGTAGCTAATCCGTGGCGCAGGGCGATACTGCCAACCTCAGAAAAGGTTAACAGATTCAAATCAGTGGGATGGAGCGCGACACAAAAGTAATGATGCTTTTGAGCAGAAAACCTTAATTTTGATTCAATTGTTTGGAGGAATATTTGTGCTTTTTGGTCCAGTGAATGTAAGAAGCTTTTGTATGCCAGCTCCCTAAATGACAACCCACTGAGGTCAACATTAGCTCTGACAAGACTTCAACTCAACACTTCAACTCAACACTTCAATGCTTCTCTATTCCTCTGTCTTTCTTTCTCTCTCTCTTTCTCACTCTCTGACTATTTCCCTGTCCCTTCCCATCTCTCATTCTCCTCCAGCACATTGAAAAAGTATCTGGGTTTCCTGAGGTGACGACTCCAATTGACTGCTGTTTGTGTTTGCGTGATTAATGGAAACTTGTAACTGTAAATAAAATAGATTGATATCAAAGATTATATGCTATTTGCTTGAGAACGCCTCAGTCTTTTTAAAGCTCCAGATGTTAATATCTCCCCAGACACACTACATCATTATTTAATAATGCTTTAGCCTCATTTCAAACAGCTAAATAAAGTGAAATAGATAGTTAGCTATTGTACATAGTTAGCTAGTTTACAAGTAGCTGAAAGCTACTATCACAGGCTTTGAGCTTGCTAGCAGAAAGCATATTAAAATACATCCGTTACTGAGAGATCTGATCATGTTGTCTGCCTAGATTATTGGTGCAGGGGCGTAGGAGTGACTCCGACATGGTGTGGGGGACATTTAGCTACGGGTGTCCGGTGGCATGCCCCCATAATTTTTTGGGATAAAACAGATTTTAAATGGTCATTTCTAGTGACTTTTGAGAAAAGTATACAGACAAATCTTATCTTAGAAAGGATAAAGGGGCCTCTGGTACTGTCCAATCAGTCTCAGTCTGTGACGGTTAATGTGGATATATTCAATTAAAACAACCATTTTGAACACTTCCATTGCTATTGTATGTTTCATTTCCTTGTATCCTTCTTGTACGTTTTAGTAGGCATGAAAAGTCAAACTGAATTTAATCAATATCTGCTCTACACAATTATCAAAAATGTAATATCATCATGGCTGCCATGAACACATGCAATACACTCTCTAGACTTACGCTGCTATCATTTCATCAAAGATCATATATGATAATTCAGAATGCTTCACAATATGACAGATCACCAGTCTGAACTCTATGGGCTTGGAGAGGCACTTTTCACTATCTTACCTGTTGTTTTGTGGTTGTGTGTTCTCCCTCTCCCTCTGTCTGTTCATGGCTGTCACTCTCCTGCCATGATCATGATAGCACCAAACAAAGTCACGTGGAACACACCTTCATGACCCATAATCACTGTGATGAAGTTAAAGACATCTAGGCTGTAAGCACTCGCTTTGCAGTCCAGATTTCCACCTGACCCATTATATAGGCTATCAGTATTATCTATATCAGCCAATAGGGTAGACATAGTTTGAAAGAGAGTTGGAGCGAAATATAGGAGACTGGACTCTTACTGAGCTACTTTTTGCATAACTTTTAGGAGTGGGATGATTTGCAAGCAGAGTAAAAATAAATGTGTGATCAATATAAATGTCGGAGTCTAAACTTCTCCGACCCATATAGCCTAGTCTACAGGCTTTTTAAATTCAGACCACACATATAGGCACACTTGATCTTGCATGCCCAACTAGGAGAAGGAAGGTAGGCTACCGACCTTTATGAAATTTCCCCCCCGGGGGATCAATAAAGTATCTATCTATCTATCTATCTATCTATCTATCTATCTATCTATCTATCTATCTATCTATCTATCTATCTATCTATCTATCTATCTATCTTAAATCGGCAAGAAAATGGCTATTAGAGTTTGTGAATATAGCAACAGACGTGCTTTTAATAGCCTACAAAACAGAAAAACAATGTTTCAAAATAATCGTGAATAACTTTGATAGGAGTGGGACAATTTGCAGGCCGACACAAATAAATGTGTTATTAGTAGTCTTATTTATTTCCAGTCGATGTCGGCGCCTATCATATTTAGAAAGTGAATAATTCTTCAAAAGCCTAAGCCGTTGGCTGGGGGATCTTTTTATTCTAGAAGGTCATACTATGGATAATTTAGCTATTGGTTTTTTAATTTTAGGACTCCTTTAGGTATGAAAAAAGTATATTTACTGCTATAGCCCATAGAAACACATGTTGAATAACACATTCATAAATGGCATAAAAGACAGTCAAAATATAAATAATAATGAATACGTTTTCAAGGGTCTGTCCTAAGAGATCAGGAAATATATAAATATACATATTTAACCCCTTATTTTTGTTGGCACAAAACTACCTCTATACTTCAAATAATTTGTATGGGTTACCTTTAGACGAGTCCTGTGACCATTGTGTTCTTGACAGTCTCCCCTTTCGACAGTCTCCCCTTTCGACAGTCTCCCCTTTCGACAGTCTCCCCTTTCGACAGTCTCCCCTTTCTACAGCAGGGTCATATTAGTTTGTAGCCCAAACGGTTCAGACGCTACAGACAGAAGTTGGCACATTAGTGTTTCGACTTCTGACGAGTCCCGTGGGGCTTGTGGGGGTCGTAGAACAAAACGGAGAACACCATAGTGTTCGTGAGAGTCTCTCCTTTCCATGTAAGCCAAACTGTTCAGATGCTACATTCGTTTTTCGGGATGTCTCCTGGTTTGATAAACAGCGCTGTAGCTCTGCCACTTTTCCACCGCAGATGTGAAAGGACGACATACTGTATGTGGGGGAGGTGGATTGAGACGCAGCCCATGAACAAAAACAGATCTCGCTAGTTTAAACTGACAGATTTAGATTTTTTAAATTATTTTACTTAGATTGACGCCCATGCATATAAGATACAGGCAATTTAATCAACCCCCAGGGATAATCAACCCACCAGGGATATATAACATTTTAATAAAATGTGTTAATTTCACTCTGGACCATCCCTATAGATTTGATGTAGCTTTGATGTTACTAACTGGAAGGTTTGCGTTTTTCATAATGGTTGTAGAGAAGGTTGCACAGGCCATATCTACAGAGACTTGATGGGAGGTCAGAGCTTCATCAGTGATATTTAGACCCTCCAAGCCCTCGTGGGGTGAGAAGATGAGGGATCACCAGGTTGTGAAATGGCCCCCTGATTGTGTGGAGGCCATAGCTTACAGCTAATTGTCAGGTCTGTCAAGTCCTAATTTAGTTTATACTAGAGTTGGAGAAGCTCTTAGAGATGATCCAGAGCGCTGGCTACTTTCTGTACCCTAGTAGCAGACAGGATCAGCTCTTCATACCTCAGTCATAAGCATAATTAGTGTCTATTCCACATTTCTTGAAACTACATTGAAATTACTTGGAGACAACGTTGATTCAACCAGTGTGGGCCCAGTCAGCTTGGACCAGTTATTATGAGGTCGTATCCTTCTCTTTATTGTCCTCATTTGTGTATTTCTATTTGTCAACAACACTGTTGAGAAATGGGTAACAGAAGCTCTGCCATGGTCGTACATGTAGTCAGGACCACCATTCATTTTAATGGAGTAGTTGAGTCATTTTAATGGAGTAGTTGAGTCATTTTAATGGAGTAGTTGAGTCATTTTAATGGAGTAGTTGAGTCATTTTAATGGAGTAGTTGAGTCATTTTAATGGAGTAGTTGAGTCATTTTAATGGAGTAGTTGAGTTATTTTTAACAGAACCAAATAAATTGGTACTGCTACTCAGCGTGGCTAGCAATATTTGTGAGGTATACATTCAGTTGGGTCAAGGAGCATGTCTTTTGATGTGCAACGTAAATATAGGTCCCCCTAAGGCTTTGTATATCGTCAGTATCTGGGAGCTGTATGTCAAATCCCATGGTAAGGGAATTACGCTTAGACTCAGATTTTTCACTTTCAAATGTATGCCAAACTAAAACCATTCATTTCAAAGTTTGAAAACAGAATTACGGTCAAATCTCCCTCAGTTGTTTATGCGCTCTGTTAAATATCCGCTCCGAATTAAGATTCAAAGATGTCTGCAGAAAGAATAGGGTGTCAGCTATGACATGATGCCCTGAGTTTTAAAACATATATTTTAGTTATTGAACTACAGTAAGGGAAGTGGATTTACACCTGTTAACAGAATTACATCATAGGTCCTATTCTGTACTTGTGAGGGCTTGGTTGTGGTAAGGCCTCTTACTCCCACCAGGGGGAGTGGAAGGCACACAATCAAGTCCTCACACCCTAACTGGGGAAATTAATGATCCCCAATCAGAGACAGCTGTCTAGAGTTGTCTCTGATTGGGGATAGTATTTAGGCCCCACACACATCCACCTGTGTGTGGATCATTGTTATCTATCTATCTATCTATCTATCTATCTATCTATCTATCTATCTATCTATCTATCTATCTATCTATCTATCTATCTATCTATCTATCTATCTTAAATCGGCAAGAAAATGGCTATTAGAGTTTGTGAATATAGCAACAGACGTGCTTTTAATAGCCTACAAAACAGAAAAACAATGTTTCAAAATAATCGTGAATAACTTTGATAGGAGTGGGACAATTTGCAGGCCGACACAAATAAATGTGTTATTAGTAGTCTTATTTATTTCCAGTCGATGTCGGCGCCTATCATATTTAGAAAGTGAATAATTCTTCAAAAGCCTAAGCCGTTGGCTGGGGGATCTTTTTATTCTAGAAGGTCATACTATGGATAATTTAGCTATTGGTTTTTTAATTTTAGGACTCCTTTAGGTATGAAAAAAGTATATTTACTGCTATAGCCCATAGAAACACATGTTGAATAACACATTCATAAATGGCATAAAAGACAGTCAAAATATAAATAATAATGAATACGTTTTCAAGGGTCTGTCCTAAGAGATCAGGAAATATATAAATATACATATTTAACCCCTTATTTTTGTTGGCACAAAACTACCTCTATACTTCAAATAATTTGTATGGGTTACCTTTAGACGAGTCCTGTGACCATTGTGTTCTTGACAGTCTCCCCTTTCGACAGTCTCCCCTTTCGACAGTCTCCCCTTTCGACAGTCTCCCCTTTCGACAGTCTCCCCTTTCTACAGCAGGGTCATATTAGTTTGTAGCCCAAACGGTTCAGACGCTACAGACAGAAGTTGGCACATTAGTGTTTCGACTTCTGACGAGTCCCGTGGGGCTTGTGGGGGTCGTAGAACAAAACGGAGAACACCATAGTGTTCGTGAGAGTCTCTCCTTTCCATGTAAGCCAAACTGTTCAGATGCTACATTCGTTTTTCGGGATGTCTCCTGGTTTGATAAACAGCGCTGTAGCTCTGCCACTTTTCCACCGCAGATGTGAAAGGACGACATACTGTATGTGGGGGAGGTGGATTGAGACGCAGCCCATGAACAAAAACAGATCTCGCTAGTTTAAACTGACAGATTTAGATTTTTTAAATTATTTTACTTAGATTGACGCCCATGCATATAAGATACAGGCAATTTAATCAACCCCCAGGGATAATCAACCCACCAGGGATATATAACATTTTAATAAAATGTGTTAATTTCACTCTGGACCATCCCTATAGATTTGATGTAGCTTTGATGTTACTAACTGGAAGGTTTGCGTTTTTCATAATGGTTGTAGAGAAGGTTGCACAGGCCATATCTACAGAGACTTGATGGGAGGTCAGAGCTTCATCAGTGATATTTAGACCCTCCAAGCCCTCGTGGGGTGAGAAGATGAGGGATCACCAGGTTGTGAAATGGCCCCCTGATTGTGTGGAGGCCATAGCTTACAGCTAATTGTCAGGTCTGTCAAGTCCTAATTTAGTTTATACTAGAGTTGGAGAAGCTCTTAGAGATGATCCAGAGCGCTGGCTACTTTCTGTACCCTAGTAGCAGACAGGATCAGCTCTTCATACCTCAGTCATAAGCATAATTAGTGTCTATTCCACATTTCTTGAAACTACATTGAAATTACTTGGAGACAACGTTGATTCAACCAGTGTGGGCCCAGTCAGCTTGGACCAGTTATTATGAGGTCGTATCCTTCTCTTTATTGTCCTCATTTGTGTATTTCTATTTGTCAACAACACTGTTGAGAAATGGGTAACAGAAGCTCTGCCATGGTCGTACATGTAGTCAGGACCACCATTCATTTTAATGGAGTAGTTGAGTCATTTTAATGGAGTAGTTGAGTCATTTTAATGGAGTAGTTGAGTCATTTTAATGGAGTAGTTGAGTCATTTTAATGGAGTAGTTGAGTCATTTTAATGGAGTAGTTGAGTCATTTTAATGGAGTAGTTGAGTTATTTTTAACAGAACCAAATAAATTGGTACTGCTACTCAGCGTGGCTAGCAATATTTGTGAGGTATACATTCAGTTGGGTCAAGGAGCATGTCTTTTGATGTGCAACGTAAATATAGGTCCCCCTAAGGCTTTGTATATCGTCAGTATCTGGGAGCTGTATGTCAAATCCCATGGTAAGGGAATTACGCTTAGACTCAGATTTTTCACTTTCAAATGTATGCCAAACTAAAACCATTCATTTCAAAGTTTGAAAACAGAATTACGGTCAAATCTCCCTCAGTTGTTTATGCGCTCTGTTAAATATCCGCTCCGAATTAAGATTCAAAGATGTCTGCAGAAAGAATAGGGTGTCAGCTATGACATGATGCCCTGAGTTTTAAAACATATATTTTAGTTATTGAACTACAGTAAGGGAAGTGGATTTACACCTGTTAACAGAATTACATCATAGGTCCTATTCTGTACTTGTGAGGGCTTGGTTGTGGTAAGGCCTCTTACTCCCACCAGGGGGAGTGGAAGGCACACAATCAAGTCCTCACACCCTAACTGGGGAAATTAATGATCCCCAATCAGAGACAGCTGTCTAGAGTTGTCTCTGATTGGGGATAGTATTTAGGCCCCACACACATCCACCTGTGTGTGGATCATTGTTCCTGCTTGTCTGCTTTGTGTGTACAGAAAGTAAGTAAGTCACTGTGTTTTTGTTTTGTTATACTCTCCTGTTTATTTATATGCTTCGTGAGAACAACTCATATAATAAAAAGGATGTCACTCCACGAGCGCTCCGTCTACCGTCCCTTACCTACGCACCATGACAGTACTACACAGAAATGCATAATTATGGATATGTACAGTATGTCATTCTCATCATGATGTAATATGCAATTTCATCCTTTATATATATTAGCGTTATTCTACACACTGGCTATTATTCTAATGAGCTCCGCCCCCAAACAAGACCAAATCTGAACCAATCCTAGACGTCTTTCATTCACAAGCTTTGACATCACAGTGAAGCACAGTAAAGTACAGTTCAGTACAGCATAGCACATCACAGTAGCGTAGAGTATAGCAGCGGTTCTCAAATGGTTTAGTCCCAGGACCCAAATGTAAAAAAATTTTTTTTGCCAAAATGCAATCTGGAAAACTGTGTACAAAACATAGGAACACCTTCCCTTTTGCCCTCAGAACAGCCTCAATTCGTCAGGCCATGGACTACAAGATGGTGAAAGCGTTCCACAGGGATGCTGGCCAATGTTCACGCCAATGATTCCCACAGAGAATGCCAAGAGTGTGCAAAGCTGTCATCAAGGCAAAATGGTGGCTACTTTGAAGAATCTCAAATATAAAATGCATTTTGATTTGTTTAACACTTTTTTGGTTACTACATGAGTCCATATGTGTTATGTTATAGTTTTGATGTCTTCACTTTTATTCTACAATGTAAAAAATTGTGCAAATAAAGAAAAACCTTGAACGAGTAATATTCCAAACTTTATGCCCCCAGTGTGTGTGTGTATATATATATATATATATATATATATATATATATATATATATATATATATATATGCAAAATATTCACTTACCTGTTCATTTTTCCAGACTGTATATTAAGTAAACTACTATTACCCTCACTTATATCATACACACATTTAGCTATTTAAGTATTTCTCTGCCATCGACCTGTATAGTATAGATAACCATGCAAATACTCCTTATATATCTATATCAAATTGCAATATTTGTATCATTTTATTTTCAACTGACACTCTGCAACAATGTATAGTGTACATATTCAGCCATCCACCCATACTATGCAATGTCTTTTTATAGATTTTTGCACTTCAGACTTCTTGTATTTTTATACTTTTTCATACTGCTGCTCTATGTATCGTGTATCTGTCTTTTGTGTATTTTCGTTCTGGCATATATATTTTTCTTATTATTTATTTACTATTTAACTAGTCAAGTCCCAGTAGAGTAGAGGTATTTCTATATATAAAATATACTAGAGAAGAATATGTACGTGAGTGAGTGAGTGAGTGAGTGAGTGAGTGAGTGAGTGAGTGAGTGAGAGAGAGACTGATTTGAAGAAAAATTGTTCAGAAGTTAAATTATACAAAAAAAGAATAGGTTCAATATAATTTCTACACACTTTTTACCTGATTTGAGTAATTTAAGTTAAGACTGGACTTTGTTATACTCAGACACTCCCAAATCTGGGTTGCGACCCACCAGTTTAGAATTACTGTAGTAGAGTACAGTAGAGTTCAGTAGAGTAGAGCTCAGTAAAGTAAAGTACAGTACAGTAGAGTTCAGTAGAGTAGAGCTCAGTAAAGTACAGTACAGTAGAGTTCAGTAGAGTAGAGCTCAGTAAAGTACAGTACAGTAGAGTAGAGTAGAGCTCAGTACAGTACAGTACAGTAGAGTTCAGTAAAGTAGAGCTCAATAAAGTACAGTAGAGTTCAGTAGAGTAGAGCTCAGTAAAGTAAAGTACAGTAGAGTTCAGTAGAGTAGAGCTCAGTAAAGTAAAGTACAGTACAGTAGAGTTCAGTAGAGTAGAGCTCAGTAAAGTACAGTAGAGTTCAGTAGAGTAGAGCTCAGTAAAGTACAGTACAGTAGAGTAGAGTAGAGCTCAGTAAAGTAAAGTACAGTAGAGTACAGTAGAGTAGAGCTCAGTAAAGTACAGTAAAGTACAGTAGAGTTCAGTAGAGTAGAGCTCAGTAAAGTACAGTAGAGTTCAGTAAAGTAGAGCTCAGTAAAGTACAGTACAGTAGAGTTCAGTAAAGTAGAGCTCAGTAAAGTAGAGTAGAGATAAATACAGTAGAGCACAGTACTCTAGCGTACTGCACTGAACTCTACTATAGTTTTCTTTACTGTACTCCAGAGGTTGACACAGGGGTGAAAATGAATTCCTGTCACATCTTGTCCCCTGCTCTGCGTGTGAGTAGCCATACCAACTGCTCCGTTTGGCTGCTGCTCAGTGCACACACAGCTGATAACAACCACATTACGAGATTTTGGCATTTACCCAGAGTTGCATAAACTTATGGATATGGACATGTGCAATTGTGTGTATCTGAGGTAAAGTAGTGACTGGCTGCAATTGGAGCGAGGCGCAAAAGTGAGCCAACGGAAGGGCGAGGGGGGAAATTACAATGTATTTTTGTATTAAGTATTAGGTACACCCATCTACCACCAGGTTGGACCCCCCTTTGCCTCCAGAATAGCCTGAATTCTTCTGGGCATGGATTCCACAAGTTGGAAACGTTCCACAGGGATGTTGGTCCATGCTGACGTGATGGCATTACACAACAGGAACTGTGATCCCACTCCTCAATTCTCTATTATTGGTGATTTCGTGCCCACTGGGACAGCTTCTTGTGTTTAGCTGATAGGAGTGGAACCCGGTGTGGTCAACTGCTGCAATAGCCCCTCCATGACAAGGATCAACGAGTTGTACATTCCGAGATGCCGTTCCGCACAACACTGTTGTACTGCGCCGTTACTTGTCTGTTTGTGGCCCGCCTGTTAGCTTGCACCATTCATGCCATTCTCCTTTGACCTCTCTCATCAACAAGCTGTTTTTGGCCACAGGTCTGCTGCTGACTGGATGTTTTTTGTTTGTCGCACCATTCTCGGGAAACCCTAGACACTGTTGTGTGTGAAAAGCTGAGGAGGGGGGCCATTTCTGAGATACTGGATCTGGAGTGCCTGGCACCGACGATCATACCGAGGGCTGTGGCGGTCACGGAATAACTGTTGTTCTCACGGTAATTGACCGTTAATTAACATTTAGCGTCTCCTGGCTTCCACACATAGCCTACAAACATTTGGAACATCTACATTTTAAAAAGTCTAATAAATCCATGTAATATAGTTTACACCTTCACAATAAATCAATGATTTATTTTAGACAGGTTTAAAGAAACATGATATGAATAAAATGTAATCTATTTCAGAAGAACAGCATACTCTGAGTTGTCCTTATGTTAGGTCCTTATCTGGCTATACCAAATGGCTGTGGGCTACAATAGTTAATGTAGCAGACAAGATTTGGTTAGAATTCCGTGGCATTATTTTATAGTATGAAGAATACAGTTGAACAAAGCTTAATTTAGAGTTATTAATGTAACTTTAGTTGTTCTACAAAACGTTGAGCTTTATGTTTTGATTTTTAATACATTTTAAGGCTGCATGATGTGACTCTAATGATGATTTGAAAAAAGTTGCTTGAAAAGCATGAGCTCTGCTTTGTTTTTTGCGCAGGCTGTACACACTTCATCAGTCTCTCATTCCCAATTTTACAAGCACCTTATAATGCTTCGAATATCCCGGCGGCATCCACTTTGTGTGGCCGGTATGCACCCCCCAAAAAATCCATGCCTTTTGCGGCCAGTGGTCATTGTTCCTTTCTCCCTGACTGCTGCGAGCTCCGAAGCACATCTCACTCACATGACTACAAGTGAAGATAGACACTTCGCAACTGCGAACATCCACATCCAATCCAACATTTAGCTTAAAATGTGATAAACTATTAAGCTATTTCTTCACATTCCAGCAGTATAAGCGCAAATGTTCCATTAGCGGGAAAACACCAATATCAAAATTTACCGCAAATGCGATTATGCATGTCATGTTTTTATGGTGCATTTTTATGGTGAAAATTATCTTCCCCAAACATGAAACTCAAGCACTGCTTATTTATGCCAGTTAGGCTCTACACCACTTGTAAAGCCGATTCATGTGTTTAATTTTAAGAAGTTATTTGGCCATTTTGGTTGTGTTACAAACCTTATCAAAAGTTAACGGCCTATGGGCTAGGCTACATAAGGTGTGCTAATATGATTAGAAAAAGTAATAAAAAAAGGTATTGTTTTTTGCCTTACACTAGGCATCATTCACAAGTGATAATAAATTATTTTGAATGAATTTGACTGCCTTCATGACTCGTGACCGCTGGTGTGGCGGTAATACTAAACTGTCCGGTGAGTGTATAGGCCTACACACAGTATTTTTTTATGAAATACACATTACATACAGTATTTCTAAATTCTGTCCTGTCCGCGGGAGTCCTGTTCCTGCGTCAACCTCTACTGTGCTTCATTGTACTGTGCTGTCCAAACTTGTGAAATATAGACTTCAAATTTGGTACGGTCAACCATCATAGATGTCTATGTTTGGGCCAAATCAATGCCGGTCTGGACCAGAAATCAACATCTGTGGACGTTGAAATCAAGGCCATTACGGACTGACGAAATTTCAACTACTTTTCAACATCCATGAAGGTCCAATGTCGGTTGGTGCTTAGTGGGTGCGGATGCTGGTTACAGTAAAGGGACAGAGAGGGGGCTCATGGGTAGGTGTCAGTAAGGGCCGGGAGAGGTGACATTAACTGGAGAGAGAGAGAAGAGGGAGGGAGAGGATGTCCCTGTTTTCATACTCTCGCTTTTCACGCTCGTCCACCAGACGACAGAAAGAGAAAAAAACTGTTATGAGTTGAACATAACAGTATGAAGGAAGGACAGTAGCAGGAGATCCTATGAGCTGAACATAACAGTATAACAGTGGAAGGGAGGACAGTAGCAGGAGACCCTATGAGCTGAACATAACAGTATAACAGTGGGAGGGAGGACAGTAGCAGGAGACCCTATGAGCTGAACATAACAGTATAACAGAGGGAGGGAGGACAGTAGCAGGAGACCCTATGAGCTGAACATAACAGTATAACAGAGGGAGGGAGGACAGTAGCAGGAGACCCTATGAGCTGAACATAACAGTATAACAGAGGGAGGGAGGACAGTAGCAGGAGACCCTATGAGCTGAACATAACAGTATAACAGAGGGAGGGAGGACAGTAGCAGGAGATCGTACTGTGGTTTGTTTGACTACTATGATTCCCAATTTTAACAAATTCAATTGCAGTAATTCAGTTACCGATTTTTCTGGAATTTTGTAACCAATTTGTTTACAGAATTATGAGTTTTAATCACTTAATAATTCTACCTTTACTTGTTACTTCTTTTAACTTTCATTTTCCTCCTTCATGAGAAATTTGAATACATCTTTAAGATATCTGAGTTTTTGGAAATGGAATTATAAAGCACAAGGCAATGTTTCTTAAACTTACAGAAGGCAAATAATTTATCCAAAAATAAACTTGGCAGCCTTCTTTATTTCAACATGTTAAATGTTTGTGTTTTTATGTATTTCTAATGTTAAATGTTTGTGTTTTTATGTATTTCTAATACTTTTAAGACTTATTCTGGTAGATGTTTTCCAAGACCCTTTTTCCATATGTTTTACCAGAAATCAAAGGCATTAGTTATAAACTCAGCAAAAAAAGAAATGTCCCTTTTTCAGGACCCTGTCTTTCAAAGATAATTCGTAAAAATCCAAATAACTTCACATATCTTCATTGTAAAGGGGTTAAACTCTTTTTCCAAAGCTTGTTCAATGAACCATAAACAATTAATGAACATGCACATCTGGAACGGTCATTAAGACACTAACAGCTTACAGACGGTAGGAAATTAAGGTCACAGTTATGAAAACATAGGACGCTAAAGAGGCCTTTCTACTGACTCTGAAAAACACCAAAAGAAATATGCCCAGGGTCCCTGCTCATCTGCGTGAACGTGCCTTAGGCATAATGCAAGGAGGCATGAGGACTGCAAATGTGGCCAGGGCAATAAATACTGTGAGACGCCTAACACAGCGCCACAGGGAGACAGGACGGACAGCAAACCACTTGTAACAACACCTGCACAGGATCGGTACATCCGAACATCACACCTGCGGGACAGGTACAGGATGGCAGCAACAACTGCCTGAGTTACACCAGGAACGCACAATCCCTCCATCAGTGCTCACAGCAAGAACTGGCAAATCTGGTGCAGTCCATGAGGAGGAGATGCACTGCAGTACTTAATGCAGCTGGTGGCCACACCAGATACTGACTGGTACTTTTGATTTTCATCCCCCTTTGTTCAGGGACACATTATTCAATTTCTGTTAGTCACATGTCTTGTTCAGTTTATGTCTCAGTGTTGTATCTTGTTATGTTCATACAAATATTTACACATGTTACGTTTTCTGAAAAATAAACGCAGTTGACAGTGAGAGGACGTTTTTTTTTTTTTGCTGAGTGTATATATACACTCTTAGCTTTAATTTGATATTCTACTATGAGCTTCACATGTTGGTGCTCATGGGTCCTTTTACATGGAAATTACTATAGGTTTTCATATCGCTGAATATAAAAATGTATTATTCATCATGCAAATAATCTGGCACGAAACAAACTTATTGCTCCCCAAAGGGAGAACTATCTAATGAGTTCAGTAGATAAAATATTCATACCTCGGCAGAATTGTGTCATTTTCTCCCTCCCTACTACAGTGTGCCAATAAACCCCCTTGTCCAATATGCCATTAGATATAGTGGCAGACATACAATGATAAGAGTCATTGATCATTGTCACCTAACTGCCTGTGTATAAATGTGTTTACCTGACTGCGCAGAAGGGAGAGATAAATTGACAGCCCATAACTCCCATTAGCTAATATTATCATTTCAGGCAGCACCGTTTCAGCCACCCAGGGCTTTTATCTGAAATGTCATGGTGTCTATCCTTCAATTGATTTTACTGAATTTCCCTGTGGGGTAATTGACTTTCTAAATAGGCATGTGCATGATTTATCACATGGAGCCTTTTTATTTCTCTAGCTTACCTTAAGGAATGGTTTAAAACGTTCAGACATGTAGGTTGTATACTCAGCTAAGTGTGGATTGATATACTTTTGTACGCTTGCATAACTGACCAAGATGACCAAAGCCTACACCAGCGAAAAATGTGATGAAGGAAAGGGGGACTCCATGCTAGGCTGACAAGACAGGCTATACGGCCTCCTCTTCCCAGTATCCGGATGGCTAATGTCAAATCTCTGGAAAGTGCACTTAGAGCAAGGCTTCAATCGCATAGAGACATCAGGGAATGCTGTGTCTTTTGTTTTTACAGAGTGTCACGAAAGGGTGCATGGAGAGACCAAGGCGCAGCGCAGGAATAGTAGTTCGACATGTTTCTAAATTTTTTTAGATAATTTCAAAACAATGACGAACTATACAAATTAAACACGATACAAACAAAACGGAAACACACTTACTTTGAGCTGACCTGAAGTTAATGACCCACACCTAGGGTGTGTAGGATCCCTAATTAGAGACAATGCACTGCAGCTGCCTCTAATTAGGGATCCAACACAAACCACCACATAGAAACAAAAACCATAGACCTGTCAGACTCTAACCATGGTTACATAGAGAAGCAATAGGGTATTTGCCCCGCGGACTCCCGAACGCCAACCAAAAAACACAAATACATGGGGGGAGGGTTAGGGAGGGAAGATTACCTCGTCGGTGGCGGTTCTGGCCCCAGCGAAGTAGACAGCTTCCTCCCATGCTTTTTCCTTATGACCGGGCACGGACTGGGCACCGGTGGGACAAACGGCTCCAGCCATGGAGCGGGGCAAATAACCGGACCCGGACTGGGCACCTGTGGGGTAAACGGCTCCGGCCATTGAGCGGGGCAAATAACCGGGCCCGGACTGGGCACGGTTGGTGGACCTTCACGAGAGGTCGGGTGCGTGGAGCCGGCACTGGACGTACCGGACTGGGCGCACGCACTTGAGGTCGGTTGCGGGGAGCCGGCATGGGACGTACCGGACTGGGGAGGCGCACCGGAGGTCGGGTGCGTGGAGCCGGCACAGGAAGCACCTGGCTGGGCGCACGCACTGGAGCTCGGGTGTGGGGATCAGAGCAGAGGTCCGGACCCGGACTGGACACCGGTGAAGCGGACTGCTCTGGCACTGGAGCGGAGCAGTCGACCGGACCCGGACTGGGCACCGGTAGAGCGGACTGCTCTGGCATGGGAGTGGAGCAGACGACCGGACCCGGACTGGGGATGCTCACCATGGGCACCTTTAATGCCAGTTCCGTCTCTTCCTTCTCGCACTCCCCCTCCAGTTGCCTCAATTCCTCTATCTCCTTACACCTCGCCCCCCCAATAGTACTCCGGCCTTGGCGTATTCCACCTGTGGAGTGGTACTGGTTCCTCCTCCTCCTCTGAGTCCGTCTCAAACCCTCCGAGGAGTTCCGTCACTGTATAGCGCTGCTTCGTCTCTTGGTGGGTCATTCTGTCACGAAAGGGTGCATGGAGAGACCGAGGCGCAGCACAGGAATAGTAGTTTGACATGTTTCTTTATTTTTTTTGATAATTTCAAAACAATTACGAACAATACAAATTAAACACGATGCAAACAAAACGGAAACACATTTATTTTGAGCTGACATGAAGTTAATGACCCACACCTAGGGTGTGTAGGATCCCTAATTAGAGACAATGCACTGCAGCTGCCTCTAATTAGGGATCCAACACAAACCACCACATAGAAACAAAAACCATAGACCTGTCAGACTCTGACCATGGCTACATAGAGAAGCAATAGGCTTCTCTATGGCCAGAGCCTGACACAGAGACATGGCTTATGTTAGATACACTCGACTCTTCCATTCAACCAAATGCTTTTCTATTTTCCGTATGGTAGGCTGGACACATAAAATATATAACTTTTTCCTGACAAAAAACGAGTTAATTGCATCCTCCGTGTAGCCCAGTTTCATTATATTACTATTTGTCCCAGCTGCTTGAAGTAATCGCAAAAAAACAGGCCTTATTTTAGGGCATTTTTCACCCTGCCAGCTACTATTAGTTCTATTGAGGACTGTGGCACCAACTTGCCTTCTAAACGTTCTATTCCCAGGCCATTGTTGTACGTCACAATGATTGCTTCGCTATTGTTGACAATGAGACCTGTCCACGTTGAACTCAGAGACTTACCTCAGCTACGGCTACGGCTAGGGTACACGTTGTTGTGACCCACAGTGCTAACGATGGCTTGCACATAGCGATCAAACGTTAAACATTTTCTGGTCATGGTTAACCATATTTCTTTTCAGAAAAAGTGTAAATCAGAACAAAATGCATGTCTCTGTCCTCTGTTTGTCATCTGTTTGTTCGTAGGCATCGAATTGAGCGAATGCTGCGCAGCTTCACTGAGTTGCAAACCAAATTAATAGGTCTAGCTCATTGATTTGTAGATCTGACGCAGTTGCTACCTCAGATTGTGAGCCTAGGAAGTGTTTACGAATGAGTTATGCAAATCTGATTTTTTTTTTGTTGTTGTGTTATTGCTCACATTATTAGCCCAGAAAGTTTTTTGCATTATTACATACTGCCGGAAATAACTTTTGGATATCAAAGCAGTGGTAACTCACCAGCATTTCGACCAAAATACGACTTTCCTGAATTTAATCCTTTGTTCGTAACCCCCACGGCGATTGAACTTGGCTGCTCCAAGATGCCGCCAGCGGAGAAGAGATATTGGTTTTTTAGTCCAACTCAGGAGGCGTGCACACCATCCACCGCTTCCGAGGATATTACTTGCTAATGTTCAGACCCTGGACAATAAAGTAGACAAGCTCAGGGCGAGGATCTCCTACCAGAGATACAACAGGGACTGTAACATACTCTGTTTCACGGAATCATGGCTTTCTCCGGATATACTGTCCCCTTCCATACAGCCAGCTGGGTTTTCAGTACATCGCACAGACAGGAATAAAGAACTCTCCAGGAAGAAGAAAGGCGGTGGTGTATGTTTATGATTAACTACTCATGGTGTGATTGTGGTAACGTACAGGAACTTAAGTCTTTTTGTTCACCCAACCTCGAATACCTCACAATCAGATGCCGACCGCATTACCTCCAGAGAGAATTATCTTCTTTCATTGTGTATATTCCCCCGCAAGCCAATACAACAATGGCTCTCAAGGTACTACACTTGAGTTTGTACAAACTGGAAACCGCATATCCTGAGGCCGTATTTATTATATGTATCAGGGAGGTGACCAAGAACCCAATGGTCACTCTGACAGAGCTCCATAGCATCGGAGTCACGTCTTTCACAGGCATTTTAAAGCTTGTTTCTATCATAAAGCATCATGAAACTAAGCCATTTTATAGAACATTTGATATAATCTGGATACTTTTCATGTATTTTTTTGAAAATACGAAGCAAACAGTAGATATCCTTTTTGCCATTTTCTTTAACAAAGGGTATGGGTTTTAACCAAACACACCAAGCCCTTCCCAGTCACAGAGGTATTTAAAGGAGTGCATGTGACAGTATTTGGCTATACCGACATCTATGGATAGAATTGTGTCCGTCAAACAGGTACCACTTATTTTTGTGAATAGGAAGAAATAGGCTCCAATTATATATGTAATTCTATGATTATTCCCATAAAACAATGGAGTTCCCTTACCAGACAGAAGGGGATATTACTTTAACCCCTGCATCGAAGAGTTACAATGTTGCTATCACTATGCAGCCAAATACCTATTGTAGGAAACTGAGTTTCCTATTAATAATATGCCACCTGTTATCACACATAGCACGATCCCATAATTGTTACAATTACAATAAAAATAACTGTAGAACTGTAAAAAAGATTGAGATCATTTGAGAAATCAAATCATCTGAGAGAGACAGAGCGAGATAGAGAGAGGTAAGACAACTCGTGCTCAATTGATATGGTGACGAATCCATCAAGTCTCTCTTGATTCATAGCAGAGTGCAGGCGTTTTTGATGAGTTTGAGCCACAGTCTCCACCCTCTCCCAGTTCGCCATCCTCCTATTGTAGTGGGCCACCGAAAACCTTCGTTGGGATATTCCCCTCCTTATCCTGATGTGGCCCAGCCTGCACTAACAAATTCGACTCCCAGACAAAAAACAGAAAAGGTCCCGGTGAGTGGCTAAATCAATAATGAAAGGAAAAGCATTTTAATTGACTTTTACAAGCAGGGCTAACGTTGGCTAACTAGACTAGCTAAGATGTAAATATGTAGGCCTATGCCTGGTTTCTTGAGGCAGGCAGTGGATGGTTCGTGCAGCACACTTGAAAGAAAAAGTGTATTTCCCAAAATTATGTTATAGGTTAGGTTATTCCCCAAACACCTGAATAGTCTTTCCATCATTCCCTAATGAATTTAAGGTAAAAGTAACTGACATTAACTCTAGCTAGCTAGGTATTTAAATTAGCGAACGTTACTAGTATCATCCAAAGTAAACTAGCTAGTAGTAGGCTGGACACATTACATTTTTTACAACGTTTATTTCTGATAGAAATGAGTTAATTGCATCCGCCGTGGAGCCCAGTTTCATAATATGGCCATATTTCACAGCTGCTTGCTGTAGCTTTGAATAATCACGAAAAAAACTGGTCGACCGGACCCGGACTGTATTAAAATAGTATTAGTAAAGAAATAATAATAATAAAATAAATAAATAAATACAAATCTTCACTCATTTGGGCACCCCTATGGATGGACGGAGCCCCTAGCATTTGCCTATTCCGCCTATACCACGGGCCGGCCCTGTGTGTATGCAACTATGTTTGTGAGGTGTGTGTGTGAGAGGGAGGTGTCAATGGTAACCAGACGTGAGAGGTCATCCACAACACTAATACAGTTTATATGCTATGAAGCATTTATTCCTTCGCCCTTCTGGGAGATTGAGGAGGGGTTGTGGGCTGGATGAACACAGAGGAAACGCACCCACCACTCTGTTAGAGATGTTGCCAGATAACTAAATCTAGCGTAGCCTATGGGACCTGTTTCAAATGATGACTTGTACGCTCAATATACGCTTCATTTGGACATTTTTTTTCAATTATATTCTTCTTTCTGTAAAATCATATAATATCAAATAATGACAAGGGACTTAAAAGCCTATCTTTTCAGCTAAATGAACAAGCCTACAGCCTATGGCATGGAGCATAGCCAGATAACATACAGTAGGCCAACTCATACTCTTAAGTTTCTTTAGAACTGCCTAAAATAAATCATACATTTATTGTGATGGTGTATATTAAATAGATGTATTAGACTTTTTAAAATGTAGATGTTCCAAAGGAACGCATCAGTGGCTTGTATACACAGCCACAGCCCTTGACTGCCACAGCCCTATTCAGGTGCAGCTGACTGATTAAAAGAGAATGGTTTCGGAAATACGTCTGTGGGCTAACAAGATATTGAGCAAACAATGCTAGAACACTGCTAATTAATGTAGCTTAGTACATCATTCTCAATGACCTGCCCCTAAACTCCCCCCGCCCACATGATTTTTTCATTGTGTATGATACTCGCTACATAATTTCTTCATTGTGTATGATACTTGCTACATAATTTTTTCATTGTGTATGATACTTGCTACATAATTTTGTCATTGGGTATGATACTTGCTACATAATTTCTTAATTGTGTATGATACTCGCTACATAATTTTTTAATTGTGTATGATACTTGCTACATAATTTCTTAATTGTGTATGATACTCGCTACATAATTTTTTAATTGTGTATGATACTCGCTACATAATTTTTTAATTGTGTATGATACTTGCTACATAATTTGGTGGAACACTTCTCTGGTTTTGTTGAATATCAAACGCCACTCATCAACCCTCTGAGATTATGTCTATCTTCATGATGTTCATTATAGACGCCGTACCCCTCCTGTCTTATTTCTTTCCAACTATCCACCCACGGTAACGCAATTAATCTTCATCACTTGAGGATGTCCAATTTAACCCGCATGTTTACCCAGATGAAAAAAAGACAAGATACGATGAGAGAGAAATATATGCAAATATGGACATCACAGTATGCATTGGAAAATACCCTGTAATATGATAAACGATGTACATGAATTCTTAACCATGAGTGCTCTTATTAATTAGGATTTGTTTATACAGAGGTCTGCGGCCAAACTTTTTTTCCAACACTAAAAGACACTTAGTTGTCAGGGATTTAGAGGCCTATGCACTACCGTGGAAAGATGAGATACTTGAATGGCAATGCAATAATACTGATGTGAGATCCTGACTGCTTTGAATTCCGAAAAGTGTAAACCTCAACTAGCACAGAAGAAATTACTGAGCAACAACAACAGTAAAAAGTTACAAATTTGATTTGGCAATTTCTCAACTAAATTATCTCGTGGTATTTTTTTACGTGAAATTTCAACAATGATCCTCATAGTTTGAAGAGAGGAGAAATGGGGATAGATAAGGGAGTAGGCTACTACATGAAGCAGAATAAGGACTTGTTGTGTCCATTTCCATCCAATATAATACTTACTCTCCGTACAGAATATATCATATTCTGTATTACCATCAGAGTTTAAGGCAGTTTGCTGGATTTAAGGCAACTATCTCAAGAAAATCTACATTTTTTGTCAGCTCTTTTTGTGTCATAGCCCTAAGCTGATTGATTCAAGGCTGGTTGGAAATGTAAAACAGGATTGAGTACTTCTTCATGTAATCATAGATTGCATTGCCATAAACGTGTTAAAGGTTCTAAATTCAATCCATTAAACGATGAACATTTGTGTGCATACGATTCATTTCTGTAGGGCTACCCTGCATGTCTCTGTAGCAGTGCCATAGTTACACTATGGGCTCTATTTTGTCATTAGGTTTACAGGTAATGTAATAATATGATGTACTAGTAATGTTCTCAGCAAACCAAAAATGGTTCTTTGAAAGTTCCCATAACATTCGTTAGGTCGCGGCCAATGTTCTCATAACAAAAACTGTCCAGTCGTATTGATAATAATAGAATGTTTGTATACTGAACGAAAATATATAAACGCACAATGCAACAATTTCAAAGATTTTACTGAGAATGAAATCAGTCAATTGAAATCAATTCATTAGGCCATGATATATGGATTTCACATGACTGGGAATACTGATATGCATCTGTTGTTCACAGATACCTTAAAAAAAAGGTAGAGGATTGATCTGAAAACCAATCAGTATCTGGTGTGATCACTATTTGCCTCATAATAGAGTTGATCAGGCTGTTGATTGTCTCCTGTGGAGTGTTGTCCCACTCCTCTTCAATGGCTGTCCGAAGTTGCTGGATATTGTCGGAAACTGGAACATGCTGTCGTACACGTTGATCCAGAGCATCCCAAACATGCATAATGGGTGACATGTCTGGTGAGTTTGTAGGCCATGGAAGAACTGGTATCTCTGTGCATTAAAATTGATATTGATCAAATGCAATTTTGTTCATTGTCCGTAGCTTGGTGGCGGTGGGCCCATACCATGACCCCACCGCCACCATAGGGCAGTCTGTTCACTACTTTGACATCAGCAAACCACTCGCCCACACAACACCATACATGTGGTCTGCGTTTGTGAGGCGGGTTGGACATACTGCCAAATTCTCTAAAACAATGTTGGTAGAACATAAAAATATCTGGCAACAGCTCTGGTGGACATTCCTGCAGTTAGCATACCAATTGCACGCTCCCTAAAAACTTGAGACATCTGTGGCATTGTGTTGTGTGACAAAACTGCACATTTTAGTGTGTCTTTTTAGTGTCCCCAGCACAAGGTGCATCTGTGTAATGATCATGCTGTTTAATCAGCTTCTTGATATGCCACACCTGTTAGGTGGATGGATTATCTTGGCAAAGGAGAAATGCTCACTAAACAAATGTGTGCACAGCATTTGTGAGAAATAAACTTTTTGTGCACTTTACATGTTGCGTTTATATTTCAGTGTATAAAACATTTGCCTGATGTTGCAATAACTTTTGTAGAACACATATTCTTTAAAAGTTGCCTAGAATGTTTCATTAGGTTGTGGGAACATCTTATGGGAACATTGTGGGGACGTCACAAAATATTTATTCCCAAAACACAAAAAACGATCCAGTTGGGCAGATGATTCTACAATCTTTCTTTTAGGGTGCAAAAAAAACTTTACCTGATGTTACAAGAATGCTCCCAGAACACATTTAGCTTGTTCATTAAAAGTTCACAGAATTTTTTATTAGGTTGTGGGAACATCACAAAAGTTATGTTCCAAAAACACAAAAACTGTCCAGTTGTGCAGATGATTGTATTTTAAGAAAAAAAGCAGGTCTTAACGGTAACGGAAGCGTAGCCTATCCAGCTATGACGCACAGAACCCATGGATCTCATATTTAGAAAACATAAAATACAATTATTAGTTTCCCCTTTTTTCATTTTAGTTTGATTAAAAACCAAACATAGCTTACTCTCCCCTTAATGAAGGCTGATTACATCGCATAGGTTTGACTGCTTATCCTGGCCGTTAGCCAAAAAGCGAATAAAGGGGTTTTAAATATTTGTTTTTGCCCTCATGCTTTTTCACTGTTCACAATACACATACCTGCATACTTCATGTTGGGGTGTTAGGACCTAGTTTCACATTTATGCATCCATCCGTGAGTAACTCTGGTCTGTAATCACTCATTCACTCAGAACTTATTTATTCATTCAGGTCTGTATATACATACTCATGTACAGTTGTTATGTTATATTATATCACATGCAATATTGCAAGTAATTCTCTGACTTAACTTGCGTAGTCATTCACTCAGGAATGCATATTAGTATCCTGTCAGTTGTATCATTTTTCATTGCTTTTAGTATATCGAATGTGCAGTACGTGCATTTATCTGTAATTAAACCCTGCACAAAGGACTGTATTTTAAGGAGAATTACTATTATTACCCTAAATTATATCATACACACATTTAGCTATTTAAGTATATATTCCTGTAATTTACCTGTACAGTTCATGTAACCATGCAAATATTCACTTACCTGTACATTTAACTGTATATTTACCTGTACAGTAATTTAACCATGCAGAATATTCACTTACCTGTTCATTTAACCAGACTGTATATTAAGTAAACTATTATTACCCTCACTTATATCATATGCACATTTGGCTTTTAAAGTATTTCTCTGCCATTGACCTGTATAGTATAGTTAACCATGCAAATACCCCTTATTTATCTATATAAACTTATATTTTATTCATTATAATTTTTTTTCACCTAACAATGTATAGAGTACATATTCAGCCATCCACCCATACTATGCAATGTCTTTTTATAGCTTTTTGCACTCCAGACTTCTTGTATTTCTATACTTTTTCATACTGCCGCTCTATGTATCATGTATCGTCTATCTATCTATCTAATTCATTGAGGAGGATGTTTTTATCCCTACCATGTTTCAGTATTATTGACTGTACCTTTTAGCTTGTTTGTTTGTTTCTCCTCTGTATCCTTATTGACCAATTTATCATTTATCAACTTTAGCCAGTCGTTTTTTAGACTTACCATTCCCAGTGTTGAAAAGCATAAATCGTCTGTGTTCTTCGAGGAGTCTCATTTTCTTTTGGGAATTGGTTCTCCATGCTTACTCTCCCACATATTTAGGTGTTGATTGTATTGGTGATATTGGTCGATACATTTCTCTAGCCTTGTTATTTGTTTTGTGTTGTCAGCCAGATTGAAGGTTATTGCCCACAAGTATGTTGAGTGAAGTGCTGATATTTAGTCAAACCTAACATATATTGAATATTACGTTCTAATCTTAAGGCATTCTGCACCGCTGCCCTTCAGTCCACCACTCTTGGTCTTGACTTGAACCACAGCACTTACAACTTTATGAATTACAATACCTATTTATTATTATCTATTATATATTTCTTTAAGGGTCTAGATACACTACATTACCAAAAGTCTGTGGGCACCTGCTCATCAAACAGTTAATTCCAAAATCATGGGCATTATGTCAATAAAGTATCTATCTATCTATCTATCTATCTATCTATCTATCTATCTATCTATCTATCTATCTATCTATCTATCTATCTATCTATCTATCTATCTATCTATCTATCTATCTATCTATCTATCTATCTATCTATCTATCTATCTATCTATCTATCTATCAATATGGAGTTGGTCCCACCTTTGCTGCTATAAGAAACTCCACTCTTCTGGGAAGGCGTTCCACTAGATATTGCCATGCTGAAACAGGACAGGGCCTTCCCCAAACTGTTGCCATGAAGTTGGAAGCACAGAATCGTCTAGAATGTCAATGTATTAAGATGTCCCTTCACTGGAACTAAGGAGCTTTGCCCGAACCATGAAAAACAGCCCCAGACCATTATTCCTCCTCCACCAAACTTTACAGTTGGCACTATGATATTTACAGTTGGTACAAGAGTTGGTGATTTTAGGCTTGTGTGCGGCTGCTCGGCCATGGAAACCCATTACATGAAGCTCCTGACGAACAGTTCTTGTGCTGACGTTGCTTCCAGAGGCAGTTTGGAACTTGGTAGTGAGTGTTGCAACCGAGGACAGATGATTTTTACACGCTACGCATTTCATCACTTGGTGGTCCCGTTCTGTGAGCTTGTGTGGCCTACCACTTCGCAGCTGAGCCGTTGTTGCTCCTAGATGTTTCGACTTAAAAATAACAGCACTTACAGTTGACCGGGGAAGCCCTAGCATGGCAGAAATGTGATGAACTGACTTGTTGGAAAGTTTGCATCCTATGACGGTGCCCACATTGAAAGTAACTAAGCTATTCAGTAAGGCCATTCTACTGCCAATGTTTATCTATGGAGATGGCATGGCTTTGTGCTCATTGGGTGTGGCTGAAATAGCTAAATCCACTAATTTGAAGGTGTGTCCACATACTTTTGTATACAGAATATAGTGTATTTAGAGGTTTCGATTCTGTGGTGGTCTCTTCTCCCAACAAAAAGGCCTTACATTGGGCTTTATCTCAATTTCTGCCCAAATCTAACTGCCTGTAGCTCAGGACCTGAAGCAAGGATAAGCATATTCTTGATACCATTTAAAAGGAAACACTTTGAAGTTTGAGGAAATGTGAAATTCATGTAGGATAATATAACACATTAGATCTGGTAAAAGATAAAACAAACAAAAAACATGAGTTTTCTATTAAAAATGTGTGTTGCATCATCTTTGAAATGCAAAAGAAAGGCCATACATTGAGATGTTGTCCACAAGAGGGCAGCAGTGTGTGCAACATTTCAGACTGATGCGTTTAAGAATGGGAGCTCTACATTATACTTTTTATCAAGTCTCCCAGGTGTCCCTCACAAGTTTGCCCAAATGTACCCAAGTGGCCAAATTGGTCAATTGATGAATGTGACTCACCACCTGGATTCGGTCTTATGTAGCAACATTTGAAATGCTGTTTTTTACATTGGATAAAAGTAGAGACTCATAGCTACAAAATGGTATATCATACTATGCATTTTTGATGAACAATCTGAAAGTAATTTTGCTTTGAAAGTTGATCAACTTGTAAACTCATTTTTGAGAAAATGGCATTTTAATGTTCTGGTATCTAGTGAAGAGCTCTTCTATGTCTACACCCACTTAAGGTCGCAGTTGTAAATGAGAACCTGTTCTCAACTGGCCTACCTGGTTAAATAAAGGTGAAAAACAATTCAGATTTAGCCCCACCCATCTCGTTTTTCTCTTGGATCGTTCAGAGCGCACACTTGACGCTCCGGCCGATGATTTGTTTACCCCTGGATAACATGAAAACAGCCTAAGCAGCTCTCCTGGCAACAATTTCATTACGCTTTTTTGCAGACGTTTACTGTCACTGACCATATTCAACGTGTGTTGTACACTTGTAGCTAGCTAGCCAGGTAAACAATGAACCTAGCTAGGTAAACAACATGTAAGATCACAGACATGACGTAATGTTAGATAACGAGCCAGCCAGCTAACGTTAGCTAGTTAAACAACAATGAACAGTGCCAAATCATTTCGTTACTACCCTGCATGAATCTGCTGGGAGCTAACCAACCAGGTTCAATGTTAACTAGCTAACATTAGGCTCAAACTAGCAAAGCAAACAGATCTGGGATACGAATAATAACATAATTCACGCAACGTTAGCTAGGCAGCCAGCCAGCCAGCTAACGTTAGCTAGCTAACAGTACACTTTAGCTTAAGACATGTAGCTAGCTACATATAATAACAACAATAATAATAATACATGTAAAAAACAAATAAACCCAAAAGTAAAATGGACCCATTTTTTATCCATATACAGTAGGTTATACACGATTCCTAGTGATAGATTCTTACCAGTTTGCAATCGACTTATCTTATAATTACACATTCCTTTTTGTATTCTGGTGCACATTGACATCTTCGCTGTGCACCCATCTAATAAGTCCCCCAGCTTATAAATATATATGTCAAACTTAAATTAATTTCCACAAGACTTGTCTTAACTGGTTTGCAAGGTAATTCATCTTCGAAGTACATGATTTGGTTATATAAGAGAATATGTGAGCAATCCATTGCAGTCACCCTTGTTTGTCACCTCTAAGGTCACTTCTGATTGTTACAATGAGTGAGTGTGTATGGCTTAAGCCGTCTCCTGAAAAGGAATGGGAAATTGGCCAACCTTACACATCAATACAATTATTTCATCCGGGCTGCGGACCTCCACCCACACACTGCAACATTTGCTCGACATGGACATCAGACCAAAGGAGACCTGTTGTTCTTGAGTTTGAGAAGGCAGGCAAAAGAAGCTCAATGGACCTATGCAAATATCTGTGTATTGGTCAAGAAAATTGATGACTAAAATATGGATAATTTATATATTGATGTGTATAAATATTACATGGACATTGACGGGTGCATAACTTGTGCTAAAGGTTAGTCCTAGTCATGGAGACTTCCTCAACATTAATTTAATTCCACCTCAAGGCATCAATTGCTTTTTCATTGCATGTGCACACTGTTTGTGCAAAGGCATGGTTGGTATTCAGAACATGGCTATCATACAGCAGGAGACCATCATAACGTTGGAGAAAAAACGCCTAATGGTTTATTAAATCACACAAAGCTTCTCTGCAATGTTATGACAATCTATTAAACACAAAATTAAATGCATTGTTTGGTAGAGGACAGCGTCCTATTCCACAAAATGTCAGCTGCATTCTAAAAACGTTAACCTTCCCTTTGTGCCATAAGTGCATTGATGGGGTCGGGTCCCTTTGTCATGTTTCAAAATAAGATAAATGGACTATCAGCATGAATGTAGATAATGTGATTCCTATGACCCACAATGCTGCTGTGTTGTCACAGAGAGGCCCTGAGTGTACACTGAGTGTACAAAATATTAGGAACACCCTTCCATTACATAAACTGACCAGGTTAAAGCTATAATCCCTTATTGATGTCACCTGTTAAATCCACTTCAATGAGTGTTGATAAAGGGGAGGTGACAGGTTAAATGATTTTGAGACCATTGTGTATGTGTGCCATTCAGAGGGTGAAGGGGAAAGACAAAATATTGAATTGCCAAGCTCTGTCACGTGTGGGTGTAGAGAGAGACCAAGGCGAAGCGCAGCGATAGTTCGACATGTTTATTTTAACTAATAAACTTTAAATGTCACGAACTATACAAAACAAAACAACGTAGCAATTAAACTGAAACACTCACTTGGCTAAGACATGAGACGTGGACACTTTCCTCCCTGACGCCAGTCTGATGACCTGTCCTGGAGTGGGACCTGGTCTGGCTAACAGCTCCGGCAATGGAGCAGGGCAGACTCCCAGACCCGGACTGTGCACCGGTGTGGCAGGTGGTTCCGGCTCTGGAGCTGGGCAGACGTCTGGACCCCAACTGGGCACCGGTGGAGTGGACTGCTCCGGCATGGGAGTGGAGCAGACGGCCAAACCCGGATTGGGCAACGGTGTGAGAGGTGGTTCCGGCTCTGGCACTGGAGCGAAAAAGACGACCGGCCCCGGACTGGGCACCGGTGGAGCGGACTGCTCCGGCACTGGAGCGAAGCAGACGACCGGCCCCGGATTGGGCCGGCCCCGGATTGGGCACCGGTGGAGCGGACTGCTCCGGCACTGGAGCGAAGCAGACGACCAGCCCCGGACTGGGCACCGGTGGAGCGGACTGCTCCGGCACTGGAGCGAAGCAGACGACCGGCCCCGGACTGGGTACCGGTAGAGCGGACTGCTCCGGCACTGGAGCGAAGCAGACGACCGGCCCCGGACTGGGCACCGGTGGAGCGGACTGCTCAGGCTCAGTAGCGGAGCAGACGGCTGGACCCGGATTGGGCACCGGTGGAGCGGACTGCTCATGGGACTCCGGGCTGCGGACCTTCGCTGGAGGCTCCGGGCTGCGGACCTTCGCTGGAGGTTCCGGGTTGCTGACCTTCACTGGAGGTTCTGGGTTGCGTACCTTCACTGGAGGTTCTGGGTTGCGGACCTTCACTGGAGGCTCCGGGCTGCGGACCTTCACTGGAGGCTCCGGGCTGCGGACCTTCACTGGAGGCTCCGGGCTGCGGACTTTCACTGGAGGTTCTGGGTTGCGTACCTTCACTGGAGGTTCTGGGTTGCGTACCTTCACTGGAGTTTCTGGTTTGCGGACCTTCACTGTAGGTCGAGTGCGGGGAGCCGGTACTGGGCTGCGGACCTTCACTGGAGGTTCCGGGCTGCGGACCTTCGCTGGAGGTCGAGTGCGGGGAGCTGGTACTGGGTGTACCAGACTGGAGAGGCGCCCTGGAGGCCTGGTGCGTGAATCCGGCACAGATGGCACTGGACTGTTGATATGCACCTCCGGACGTTTACTGGAAGCCGTCACGAGACGTTCCGAACTGGAGAGGCGCATTGGAGACTCGGCTTGGAAGGTTGGCTCCGAACGACCCGGATTGGGAATGCCCTTCATGGGCCTCTTTCCCCTCAGCTCCGTTTTCTCGCTCTCGCATTCCTTCCAATTCTGCCTACTCAGCTCCATGATCCTCCTGAATACTCCAGCCCGGTATTGTGCCTCCTCATCCAACTCCTTCCAGTCCTGTTCCTCTTCCTCCTCGCCATTCCACCTGGAGAGTGGTACTGGCGTCTCCTCCTCTCGACCAGACCACCCCCATAGCCCCCCCAAAAAAATTCCCTTGGGGTTGTTGGCGGGCGTTTCCCCGTATCACGCATAACGCGGCGGCACCTCCTCTCTCTCCCTCTCTCCCCAGTTACGCTGCTTGGTCTGGTAGTGGTGGGTCATTCTGTCACGAGTGGGTGTAGAGTGAGACCAAGGCGAAGCGCAATGATAGTTCGACATGTTTATTTTAACTAATAAACTTTAAATGTCACGAACTATACAAAACAACCTAGCAATGAAACTGAAACACTCACTTGGCTGTGACATGAGACGTACAAACATCCAACAATGACCCACACAACAGGTGTGGGGAAAGGCAACTTAAATAGAATCCCCAATCAGAGACAACGTCTCTCAGCTGTCTCTAATTGGGGATTCAGCACAAAAAGAAAACATAGATCTAGATCTACTAGATCTGTCAGGCTCTGACCCTGGCTATCTAGAGGAGCCAAAGAGCTCCCTATGGCCAGAGCCTGACATCACCGGTTTGAAAGTCTCAAGACCTGCAACTACTGCGTTTTTCATGCTCAACAGTTTCCCGTGTATCAAGAATGGTCCACCAACCCAAGGACATCCAGACATCTTGACCCAACTTTGGGAAGCATTGGAGTCAACATGGGCTAGCATCCCTGTGGAATGCTTTCGACACCTTGTAGAGTAAATGCATCGACGAATTGAGGCTGTTCTGAGGGCAAAAGGGGGTGCAACTCAATAAAATGAAGGTGTTCTTAATGTTTTGTACACTCAGTGTATATGACAATATGTGACCCACCACCTGGATTCGGTCCTATGTAGGAAAATCTGAAATGGTGTTTTTTACATTGGATAAAAGTAGAGACTCCGGGCTAGAAAATGACATATCAAACACTACAGTTGAGGAACAATGACAAAGTAATTCTGCTTTGAAAGTTGATAAACTTGTAATATCACTTTTGAGAAAATGGCCTTTGAATGTTTTGGTACACCTACTGGAGAGCTCTTCTTTGTCTACACCCATTCAGCATTGTTCACACCCTCTTAAACCTGAGCCCCACCCATCTCTTTAAGGATTCACAGTGTAGTAAACAACCAAACATTTCAAGACTAAAAGTGGTGAAAGTAGTAGCAAAAAGTACTACTCAAAATAAACGTCATCTAGTCCTTGGCCTATATCCTAATCGGATTTGGTTGATTGATTTAATTTACTGGACGATATTTTAAAAAATACATGCATAAGGAAACTCCAGCCAGTGACGCCTCCACATACAATTTGCCGCAGGTCGTGTTGTTCTTCACATTACCGTCTCTGGTAAACACACACTATATCAAATCAAATCTAAGTGTATATGTCACATGCACAGGATACAGAAGGTGTAAACAGTACCGTGAAATGGTTACTTGCATAGTGGAGTCTTTTGTTTAGACATAGCTAACTAGCTATCTAAACAATTTACCATAATCCCAACTCTAATGCCGCGTTCAATACAACTGGGAACTCTTTCTAGAGCTCCTACACAGATCATACACAAAACGTTAGATAGCTAACAGTATGCTTTAACTTAACTGATGACAATGGAAGGAAAAAAAAATGAAAAGCTGAAATGTCTTGAGTCAATAAGTATTCAACCTCTTTGTTATGGCAAGCCTAAATAAGTTCAGGAGTAAAAATGTGCTTAACAAGTCACATAATAAGTTGCATGAACTCACTTGGTGTACACCACACATACTGTACAATAATCTGTAAGTCGATCAGTGCATTTCAAACACAGATTCAACCACAAAGACCAGGTAGGTTTTCCAATGCCTCGAAAAGACGGACACCTATCGGTAGATGGGTAAAAATAAAAGAATCAGACATTGAATATCCCTTTGAACATGGTGAAGTTATTAATTACACTTTGGATGGTATATCAATACACCAAGTCATTACCTAGATACAAGCCATCCTTCCAAACTCAGTTGCTGGAGAGGAAGGAAACCGCTCAAGGATTTCACCATGAGGCCAATAGTGACCGTAAAACAGTTAGAGTTTAATGGCTGTGATACGAGAAAACTGAGGATGGATCAACAACATTGTCGTTGCTCCACAATACTAACCTAAATGACAGAGTAAAAAGAAGGAAGCTTGTACAGAAAACATGCATCTTGTTTGCAACAAGCACTAAAGTAATACTGCGGCAAAGCAATTCACTTTTTGCAATGACTAGAAAGTGTTACATTTGGAGCAAATCCAGTACTAGGTAAGTCAGTTAAGAACAAATTCTTATTTACAATGACGGCCTACCTACAGGGTCAGCCATAGTAGTACAACACCCCTGGAGCAAATTAGGCTTAAGTGCCTTGCTCAAGGGCACATCGACAGGTTTTTCACCTTGTCAGCTCAGGTATTCAAACCAGCGACCTTTCAGTTACTGGCCCAATGCTCTAACCGCTAGGCTACCTGACACCCATTAAGGACTGGGGAGATTTCCAGGATAAAAAAAAAAGCACATCTAAGCACTAGCAAAATCCTAGAGGAAAACCTAGTTCAGTCTGCTTTCCACCAGACACTGGGAGATGAATTCACCTTTCAGCAGAACAATAACCTAAAACACAAGGCCAAATCTACACTGGAGTTGCTTACCAAGAAGACATTGAATGTTCCTGAGTGGCAGAGTTACAGTTTGGACTTAAATCTACTTGGAAATATATGGTAAGACCTGAAAATGGTTGTCTAACAATGATCAACAACCAAGTTGACAGAGTTTGAAGAATTTTGAAAATAATAATGGGCAAATGTTGCACAATCCATGTTTGGAAAATACTTACCCAGAAAGACTCACAGCTGTAGTCACTTCCTAAGGTGCTTCTACATTACTCAGGGGTGTGAATACTAATGTAAATTAGATATGTATGTATTTCATTTTCAATACATTTTCAAACATTTCTAAAAGCATGTTTTTACTTAGTCATTATTGGGTTTTGTATGTAAATCAATTGAATCCTTTTTGAATTCCGGCTCTGATACAACAACGTGGAATAAAGTCAAGGGTCATGAAAACTTTCTGGATAACTAGAGCCCTTGTAAAGCACATGCTTTCCCATCACCATTATTAGCCTCAGCCAAACGGATCAGTGTTATTAATTATATAGTCTAATCACAATCATCTAGCATATACCCAATTATGCATTTATGTTAACAGTATGGAATTGGATCACGACACTGGAGCAATATATACATTCCGTAAATATTGGAAATGATGCACAAGGTTGGTGGTTGAATTGTCGTACAAGTATAGGGACAGAATCTGTGGAGTCAGGGTCAGCTACGAGATAAAAAAAAACTTGATTGAAGTGAGGACAGCAAGGATATATAGTTCTTGTAGGATGTGCTGTAGAGAAAGAGTTGAAATTAGGCCTGGTATAATGTCTCTGTGACAGTCATGGCAAGGCCAGACAGATCCTGTATCCAGATTGGCTGAAAACTCTTATCAACACTTTCATGCATGTCTAGCGTCTTTTTGATTTGATTTTTCTCAAGTATCTAATGTGGCTAATTATTTTAACTGTCTTATTTAATGCCTGATGCAGAATCACATATTTTTTTTATCTCAGATTTTAGTGATGGTATTAGTTCTGCTGAACATGTAGTGACTAATTGTTTGGGCACATTTTGAACAAAGATGTCAGACTAACAGAGATTTTCTTGTTTTACTATAAGTCTTTGATCTCTAAATCAGCCAGCAAACACAGTTTTAGCCCTCGGGGGATTACATGAAATAAAGAAATGTTAATGAATTCAATCATTTAAATTATTACATAGTTTTGTTTGCAATTGTATTTTTCTCCTGAAATAGGTTCACCTCTATATAAGATTATTTAAAATACTCTTTGAAGAGGTACGGTTTAATGATTTCCGAAGATGGCGTGAGAGGAAAATTAACATGTTTACCTGTTTTGTTTAATATTAACAGTTAACAATTATATACTAAACAAATAGTACAACATTTCTGTTCTACTAATGCTGTGTTTTGTAAAGGGATGCTTTCTACTCCAGCTCCCTGCAGCTAGTCTAGGCATGTGGTCAAGGACATGGGTTTTACTCAAGATAGGAGAATCTGGAGCTGACAATTGATATATGAATGGTTTGGTGATAAAACCTACAGCATGCATTTCAAAGAACTAGTTGGTGTTTGTGTAATGGAAGGTACCAGGGAGAGACTTGGACAATTATTTTAAAAAATCATCTATATTCAACATCGATTAATTATTGCAATAATGAAACCGTCGACCGCACACTCTAAGTTGTGTCGCCGAGAGCTTAACCAACAATGAAAACAGCCATCTTATATAGGACACTAAGAATGCAGATCAACAAGCATCACTTTGGGTTCATCCTGTCGTTAACAACACATGGTGTTGTTCTAACCCCCAACCCTGGCTTCATTTCCCAGATGTCAGGATGTCTAAGAACCATTAGGCCTTTGAACTACTCCTCTCGATCCCATTTACAACCACCCCACATCCTATCTATGGAATGCAGGCTCAGTTAGACAGGATACATCTCCCTCTGTTTTTTTTATCACCCTCTAGTAACCCATGTCCTCGACACCCAGACTAGCTGCAGGAAGCTAGAGTGGAGATCATAAAAACTCTGCACTTGTACAATAGTAATATCTTACTAGTGTTAATTATATGTTGTTAACTATTACACAAAACAGGTAAATATGTAATTTTTACCCCACACTGTACAATAAGAACAATCTTCCCAGCAAATGCTATCTGGCTGGGGGACACTCCTTTCTCATATATCAAGTCTCACCTTTTGACCCATTCCACACATCTGCTGTTTGTCATGTAGACTAAGAGGGCGTATCTTTGCTATAAAAGATCTTTGTATTCTTTGTATATCAGAACTCTTGGTGTGTTGGGTCGACCAGCCTCCCCCACTGCCTTATTTATACGTTTTGAATAAGGTAATATCCTGATTGGTGATTGACCTTGTCTCTCCTCATTATTGATTAGAATTCCACGACAATGGGCGGGGACTCTGCTGGGGGTGGGAGGGCCAAAAGACCACAGGTGGCAAAATGGAGTGCTCGGGTTGGGGTGTAGGGTTTTAACCTGTCAAGGTAGGTAGGGACAGTTCTTCTTGCTGCTCCATATGCAAGTACCATGGAGGAAAGGGATACAGAAAAGGAAACAATGTAGTTGCAGATTAGTAGGCGAACAGCCTCTAGTAAAGATGAGGTCAAGCGTTATGCCTGCCTTGTGAGTGGGAGGGTGAGGTCAAAAGTGGCAAGGAGGGCAAAGAGAGAGTTGGACTAAAATTAGGTTGAAGTCGCCAAGTACGACGAGCTGTGAGCCGTCGTCAGGAAATTAGCTTATCAAGGTGTCAAGCTCATTAAGGAAGTCGCTAAGTGGACCTGGTGGGCAATAGATGACAACAATGTTAAGCTTAAGTGGACAAGTGACAGTGACATCATGGAATAAGGATATGGACCGGTGAATCAGGGAGAAAATAGAAAATCTCAAATTGAGATAAATTATAAGCCCTGTGCCACCACTGCGACGACTCGGACTATGAGAGAAAACATAGTCAGATGAAGTGAGAGATTAGCAGTGTTCTCTGGGGTGGATCCATGTCTACGACAGGGCCAAAAAGTCAAGGGAATGAAGGTCGGCTTAGGCAGAGATGAACTCTGCGTTCTTGACCGCAGATCGGCTCTTCCAAACGCTGCAAGAGACCAGGAATTCCACATTGTGCGTGCAGGGTACACTAAATTGGAAGGGTTGCAGTCAAGAGGTGGGGAGCATCTGTAAAGCCTACAAGGAGAGGAGCAAACAGGTATAGAAAACACACACATAGTTGGCAAAACTACAAAAGAGAAAAATGAAAATGCATAGGTAATGAGTGTTCTAAAGACATGATCTCACATGTGAAATGTCACGTGTAGTCTTTCAAAAACAACATGTTTTCATGTGATTTTACATGTGAAATGTCACGTGTAGTCTTTCAAAAACATGTTTTCATGTGATTTTACATGTGAAATGTCACGTGTAGTATTTCAAAAACAACATGTTTTCATGTGATTTTACATGTGAAATATCACATGAAGTCTTCCAAAAACAAATGTTCACAGCCAGCATGGCTACCATAGCATTCTGCAGCGAAACACTATATGGTTTGTTCTTAGTAGGACTATTATTTATTTTTTTCAACAGGACAATGACCCAACACACCTCCAGGCTGTGTAAGGGCTATTTGACCAAGAAGGAAAGTGATGGAGTGCTGCATCAGATGACCTGGCCTCCACAATCATCTGTCCTCAACCCAATTGAGATGGTTTGGAATGAGTTGGACCACAGAGTGAAGGAAAAGCAGCCAACAGTTGCTCAGCATATGTGGGAATTGGTTTAAGACTGTTGGAAAAGCATTCCAGGTGAAGCTGGTTGAGAGAATGCCAAGAGTGTACCTTGAATAAGTAGGTGTGTCCAAACTTTTGACTGATACTGTATATCCACACACTCAAAAATAAGTGTATGGTTACGCTACAATGTTGTTTGCTGGTGTACAAAAAGGTCAAAGGTTACACAAAAGAAACTTCAGAGGCACACATAGGACCTCACATGGTACTGCTCGGTACCTTTTAGGGTACATACAGCGGGTGAAATAAGTATTGCACACGTCACCATCTTTCTCAGTAAATATATTTCCAAAGGTGCTATTGACATGACATTTTCACCAGATGTTGGTAGCAACCCAAGTAATCCATACATACAAAGAAACCAAAACAAATAAGTTCAGAAATTAAGTTATGTGTAATAATGTGAAATGACACAGGGAAAAAGTATTGAACACATGAAGAAAGGGAGGTGCAAAAAGGCATGGAAAGCCAAGACAACAGCTGAAAACTATCAGTAAATAAAAAGCAATCCAGCCCCCTGTCAGTGAAAATTAATATCAGCTGGTTCAGCCCCAACTGATGGCCTACAAAAAGGTCTCATTGCCAAGGTGTCACACAAGACACATCTCATGATGGTTAAAAACAAAGAGCTGTCTCAAGACCTTCGCAACCTAATTGTTGCAAAACATAATGATGGCATTGGTTATAGGCGCATTTCTAAGCTTCTGAATGTTCCAGTGAGCACTGTTGGGGCCATAATACGGAAGTGGAAAGACAATCATTTTACCATAAATTTGCCTCGACCAGGTGCTCCTCGCAAGATTTCTGACAGAGGAGTGAAAAGAATAATCAGAAGAGTTGTCCAAGAGCCAAGGACCACTTGTGGAGAGCTTCAAAAAGACCTGCAATTAGCAGGTACTGTTGTCTCAAAGAAAACAGTAAGTAATGCACTCCACCGCCATGGCCTGTATGCACGCTCACCACGCAAGACTCCATTGCTGAAAAAAAAGCATGTTGAAGCTCGTTTAAAGTTTGCTGCACAACATTTGGAAAAGCCAGTGAAATACTGGGAGAATATAGTGTGGTCAGATGAGAGCAAAATTGAACTGTTTGGATGTCATAATACACACCATGTTTGGAGGAGAAATGGCACTGCACATCACCCTAAAAACACAATACCAACAGTGAAGTTTGGAGGTGGGAACATCATGGTGTGGGGCTGCTTTTCAGAAGATGGTACTGGCAAACTTCACATAATTGAAGGAAGGATGAATGGGCAAATTTACCAAGACATTCTTGACAAAAATCTGCTGCCATCTACAAGGATGATGAAGATGAAACGAGGGTGGACATTTCAGCAAGACAATGATCCCAAACACACAGCCAAGGAAACTCTCAATTGGTTTCAAAGAAAGAAAATAAAGCTGCTAGAATGGCCCAGCCAATCACCTGACTTAAATCCCATTGAAAATCTATGGAAAGAACTGAAGATCAAGATTCATAGAAGAGGCCCATGGAACCTTCAAGATTTGAAGACTGTTTGTGTGGAAGAATGGGCCAAAATCACACCAGAGCAATGCATGCGACTAGTTTCTCCATACAGGAGGCGTCTTGAAGCTGTCATTACCAACAAAGGCATTTGTACAAAGTATTAAATAAATATCAGTGTGTTCAATACTTTTTCCCTGTGTCATTTCACATTATTACACATAACTTAATTTCTGAACTTATTTGTTTTGGTTTCTTTGTATGCATGGATTACTTGGGTTGTTACCAACATCTGGTGAAAATGTCATGTCAATAGACGTGTTCAATACTTATTTCACCCGCTGTATGTGGATAATCTAGTATAATGGTAGATTGTTGTATTCAATATATTCAATATAAAGCTGCGTTCGTAACCATGTGAGAGGTAGATATTGAAAAGTTGTGAAGTCATAAATTCCAGTTGTATGCAAGTGCTTTGAATTCGTTGGGAAACGGCAATTGGCTAATGGCCAACAACCTGCGTCGACCATAAACTATCATGTTGTAAATAAATTATATAGTTCAAAGAACATTAGTAGAATGCTTTTTACAAATAATGTGTTGTTGTAACATTTAACTGTGGAAAATGCTGTTATCGAGGTCATTTCCTTAGTAGGTGATGTCATGTGGGAGAAGTCAGAGCTCAGGGATGATAAGCGAGTTTCCCACTAGTAATTACCAGTTAGAGGGCCTTTCAAGTAGATTTTTCCTAGTCATATGTGGTAAATTCCCACGTCCCACTTTGTTCCAAATGCAGCATTAAGTACAATCATTACTGCACTTTGAAATGTAGGTGAGGGCAATGTGCTGGCAGGGGCTCATTAGCATATTTGGGGGCATGGTCTAACATAAGTTGTATTTCTGCCAACCGTCAGTGGAAATGTTGTACCTGTTTAACTGGTTTTATCGATACCTTGATGAAGGTTGAGGATGGGTAACAATGTTGTTGCAAACAATCAAACAAACAATCAAACAAACAATCAAACAAACAAACAAACAAACAAACAAACAAACAAACAAACAAACAAACAAACAGTTGGATGATGGGAAATTCTAAGAAGTATACAATCTTCAGAACTTTGTCTCCTGAATACAAACCAAGTAATCTTACTTTTAGGTATTCTTGTTCTCTTAAGGACCTTGAAATGGAATAGGTCTGCAGTGGTGAGTGCTCTGATGTTGAGCCAGACCGGGATGAAGTGGGCATACCTGCGGTAATAGGTGTGGTAGAGACTTCCAATGTTTGCCCTGTGAATCCTACAAGAGAAAATTTAGGGCAGATGAAAGTAAGATTTTTGGAAAGAGTGGATTTCTGCTTTTTGGCCGACTCATATGTTGTGTCAAGTCATAACTACCTACCAAGCCATTTTGTGTAAATATCTGGCATGCCTGCTGGCAAGTTTGCTAGACAAAAAATTTATATAAAATTGTTTTAATTCTTGGGTTATGATACCCTATAATAGGGTGGCAGTTTAAATTCTTAGAATTCTCCAGACCACCTCAAGTGCTTTGTGCCTCCTCTAAAATAATGGGTGCATGACGCCCCTGTGCCATAGTCTCCCTCAGGGACTCCTGTCACCAGACCTGAGCTGGTACTGGCAAATGTCCACCATGTTCTCCCTGGACCTGAGACTGATAGTGGCTGACACCAACATCCATCACCAAGGATGCTGCTCTGCACTACAACTCGCCCCATGCCGGATCACTGGAGCCGTCTACCCCACAAGCCTATTGCTTCTCTATGTAGCCATGGTCAGTCTGACAGGTCTTTTTTTCCGTTTCTATGTGGTGGTTTGTGTTGGATCCCTAATTAGAGGCAGCTGCAGTGCATTGTCTCTAATTAGGGATCCTACATATGTTTGTAGGTCCCACACCTTAGGGACAACAACAGTAATTGTGTGATGGCAGGGATGCAGGGCTGTGTTCCAAACAAAACCACTACAAGGGTGCTTGTTCTAGTTCTTCCACGGCACTGCTAGGAGAGCTAAACAAAAAAAAGCTCCTTATAGTTTGAAGACTCTTCTTTGAGTCATAAAAGTGCTTTGGAATTACTTAGGAAAACGTGCACACTTTGGAGAGGTGTGTGGCCACTTGGAGACACCAGATAGTCCTCTCACTCAAACCCTTTTCATTTTTTATGTTGCACTTCCAGGAACATTCTTATCATGTTACTGAATGTAACCAGAGTATTTTCCGAGTTCGTTATCAACAAATGCTGCAAAAACTACCAGTAAATGTAAAATGCACATCAAAATAACAGTGTAATGTTTGGGAATCAGTCCTGTGTCAGGTGAACTGTTGTTTCCTCAATTTTGGTCTAATCATTTTCCCATAATCCCCAAACTGTTCTCTTTTAATTGCTACCATGCTTATACATATGCATTTCACATTTAGGGTGGCCGGTAGCCTAGTGGTCAGGTTGCTGGATCAAATCCCTTAGCCGACAAGGTGGAAACGTGTCGATGTGTCATTTAGCATGGCCCTAATTTGCTCCAGGTGCCCCATACTACTATGGCTGTCCATGTAGGTAGGCCGTCATTGTAAATACGAATTTGTTCTTAACTGACTTGCCTAGTTAAATAAAGGTTACATAAAACATTTAAGAAACATTTAAATTGAGCCCTATCCATATAGGCCGATTCCCATGAGTGTAAAGGGTTAGATGTGGTGTGTCACTGCATGGTAGAATATCAGCACATTAACATTTAATTTGAACCGTAAACAAAACAAACAACTGTACTGTAAACAAAACAAACAACTGTACTGTAAACAAAACAAACAACTGTACCGTAAACAAAACAAACGACTGTACCGTAAACAAAACAAACGACTGTACCGTAAACAAAACAAACAACTGTACCGTAGACTTCAAAAACGACTGTACCGTAAACAAAACAAACGACTGTACTGTAAACAAAACAAACAACTGTACCGTAAACAAAACAAACGACTGTACTGTAAACAAAACAAACAACTGTACCGTAAACAAAACAAACGACTGTACCGTAGACTTCAAAAACGACTGTACCGTAGACTTCAAAAATGACTGTACCGTAAACAAAACAAACAACTGTACCGTAAACTTCACAAACAACTGTAACGTAAACTTCACAAACGACTGTACCGTAAACAAAACAAACGACTGTACTGTAAACAAAACAAAAGCCAAAAAACGTAGAAGACAAAGTAAATATTAAAACTCCATATGCAGCCTGGTCAAGTGGTAACAGCTTTTATCCTCAAATGAATGTATAGCGTTGATAAAAATGCATTTCAATGTCTTGATGGTACTATCCAACATGCCCTTTGATGCTATTCCATTGCTCTACAGCCTGATCAACAATTCTGATGGTTTTGTTGAGATAGAGCCTTTAATGATTCATGCTAAATGGCTATCGTGTTCGTCATGTCTACATCAAGCTGTACGCTCCAACTGTGCTTCAGCACTGACACAATAACAGCAGGACAGAACCACAGGAGTTCAGTCACGCATGTGTCAGTCTCCGATTGCTGTGATACAACATCAAAGATTATATATCTAAATAATGTTGTTCACAAAATCCAGGCACTTCCTGACCAATGACTTATCGAAACTTTTGGCAATTTGTGATTTTGTTGCACTGTTCTAGTATGATAAATCAGGCATCCTGTTGAAATCCCCACACAATCTATTATATATATATATACACACACACACATACACAGTATATATATAGCAATATGCACAGGTCTTTGTTGCATTGTTCTAGTATGATAAATCACAAATTGACAAAAGTTTCGATAAGTCATTGGTCAGGAAGTGCCTGGATTTTGTGAACAACTTTATTTAGATCACAGCCTCCATCTGTAACAGGGATCGTCTGGCTACCATTTATAGAATAGATTGTGTGGGGATTTCAACAGGATGCCTCTATGGCAATAGAGATTAGGCAATTAACCTTGATGTCACTGTAATTATTAAGACACTTTAGCTAAATTAATTCATTTCCCAAAAGGTGTTAGAAACAGAATCGTCTTCCGATCCGGCAAACACCACCAATATGGAAATTGGTAATTAGAAGAAGGCCAAGAGTAACAGGAAGGGGTCTGCGCCTTTTGTCAGAGTAACCCAGGAATCAGCAATAAGGAGTTCACATATGATACTGGTGAAGACTGGGATGTGTCATTGTCATGAAAGACCAGTAGTCCAGTTTCACACCGGAGTCATCACTTTTACTTACAATGCTAGGACATCTCATAAGAACAACATAAAACCCATTCCACTAGATCCATCTCCTTTGAGGTAAACTACATGAAGGGTAGCATGTATTGTAGTATTGTATACATGTTTTAAGTGTAGATTGTTAAGCAATACACTGAACAGAAATTATATGCAACATGCAACAATTTCATAGATTTTATTGAGTTACAGTTCATATAAGGAAATCAGTTAATTGAACTAAATTCATTGGGCCCTAATCTATGGATTTCACATGACTGGAAATACAGATACCTTTAAATAAATGTAGGGGCGTGGATCAGAAAACCAGTCAGTATCTGGTGCGACCACCATTTGCTTCATGCAGCGCGACACATCTCCTTCGCATAGAGTTGATCAGGCTGTTGATTGTGGCCTGTGGAATGTTGTCCCACTCCTCTTCAAGAGCTGTGCGAAGTTGCTGGATATTAGCGGGAACTGGGACACGCTGTCATACACGTCGATCCAGAGCATCCCAAAAATGCTCAATGGTTGACATGTCTGGTGTCTGTTGAGTATGCCATGGAATAACTGGGACATTTTTGGCTTCCATGAATTGTGTACAGATCCTTGCGACATGGAGCCGTGCATTATCATGCTGAAACCTGGGTGATGCAGCGGATGAATGGCCTCAAGATCTCGTCACAGTATCTCTGTGTATATTAGATAAAATGCAATTGTTTTCGATGTCTGTAGTTCATGCCTTCCCACACCATAATCCCACTACCACCAAGGGGCAAAACGTTGACATCAGCAAACAGCTCGCCCACACAACACCATACACACTGACTGCCATTTGCCGGGTACAGTTGAAAGCGGGATACATCTGTGAAGAGCACACTTCTCCAGCGTGCCAGTGGCCATCGATGGTGAGCATTTGCCCACTGAAGTCGGTTATAACATTATATTATCTGGCAACAGCTCTGGTGGACATTCCTGCAGTCAGCATGCCAATTGCACGCTCCCTCAAAAGTTGTGGCATTGTGTTGTGTGACAAAACTTCACATTTCAAAGTGGCCTTTTATTGTCCCCAGCATAAAGTGCAACTGTGTAATGATCATTCTGTTTAATCAGCTTCTTGATATGCCACAACTGTCAGGTGGATGGATTATCTTGGCAAAGGAGAAATGCTCACTAACATGGATTCAATGAAATTTTGCACAAAATTTGAGAGAAATAAGCTTTTGTGTGTGTATGGAAGATTTATGTGATCTTTTATTTCAGCTCTTGAAACATGGGACCAACACTTTACATGTTGTGTTTATATTTTTGTTCAGTATAAAATAATCTGTACATCTATCTATAGACCTTACATCCATGAAGTGGCGGTCGGTGTCGTTTAAGATGAGGGAGGCCGATTTTATGTATTTTTACAAGCTTGACTTATTTCTATTACAGCATATTGGATGACTGTCGTTCATATTTCATTCACCTAGCTCAATGCAACAGTGATAGGTTTAGGCTAATACATGACTCATATTTTCCCTATACAACCTAGCCTATGAATGAGGTCGAGAGAAAGGTGACAGACATTGACACATTCAATACCGCCTTGCACACTCTTGCCGGCATCTAGCTGATCTAGGGTGTAATAATTAGTCCAACAGTTGCAAACAAGTTTCTATTGGACAAATTCAGGTACATTTATTCCCATTTCGTTCCATTTTCTTCCAATAAGAAATGTTTTATCAGAATCGGCGGAATGAATACACCCCTGATCACACGCAAACACTGTTCACTTTCATAGCAGCCACATACAAACAACATGATCCTTTGATCGTTGTATAACATGGGACCAACACTTTACATGTTGTGTTTATATTTTTGTTCAGTATAAAATAATCTGTTCATCTATCTATAGACCTTACATCCATGAAGTGGCGGTCGGTGTCGTTTAAGATGAGGGAGGCCGATTTTATGTATTTTTATAAGCTTGACTTATTTCTATTACAGCATATTGGATGACTGTCGTTCATATTTCATTCACCTAGCTCAATGCAACAGTGATAGGTTTAGGCTAATACATTACTCATATTTTCCCTATACAACCTAGCCTATGAATGAGGTCGAGAGAAAGGTGACAGACATTGACACATTCAATACCGCCTTGCACACTCTTGCCGGCATCTAGCTGATCTAGGGTGTAATCATTAGTCCAACAGTTGCAAACAAGTTTCTATTGGACAAATTCAGGTACATTTATTCCCATTTTGTTCCATTTTCTTCCAATAAGAAATGTTTTATCAGAATTGGCGGAATGAATACACCCCTGATCACACGCAAACACAGTTCACTTTCATAGCAGCCACATACAAACAACATGATCCTTTGATCGTTGTATAATTCCTTCTCGCATCTACGTGCTCTCCTCCTCTCACCTTTTCACTTCGCTTGTGGGCTTCAGTGCACAATACATCAGCTGTCTGTAACCAGGTGAAAAAACCTTTCCAAGCCAAACCTTCATATCATAACCGCTAACCGCTACACACAGCCTGCATCATAGTCACAATATTAGCTAACGTCATAGTCAACATAGCTACTAGACCTAACACGTTAGTAAACCCGCTACAGTCATGCAGTACAGTGTACAGTCAGCAAGCAGTTTAGCAGTTACACCGGCGGGCCCCCGTGGCAATAAAACCAAAAGCTTACCTTGAAGAGTTCCAGTGTTGGATAGCCATAGCCAATAAGCTAACATAGCATCCCTCTCTGTTTGAGTGTGAATATATTTGGTATAGTTTGTATCTAAAAAGGATAGGATAAAGGATAACTTTTTTTAATGTTTCACTATTTAAATGTTTATGAAATAAACTATTGTCCTCCCCTTCCTCCTCTGAGGAGCCTCCACTGATCTACTGGATACATGTGAATAATATGCATGACCCTTTTCCAATGCTAACCGGTTAACATAAAAATCCAGCAGATATACCAATTTATTATTTAATGTAGCAAATATTAATGAAATCAACATCACAGCAAAAGAGTCAAAAGTCTTAAGAGTTGCGGTTAACCCAGAACTAAAGTCGCATAATTGGTCAAATTATATTAAGTTCTGGGTTCATACATGTTAAGAGAAGGATTGGATCTGGAACAAAGAGCCCTACGCTCTCTCTTTGCACATTACGGGTGGGTCTATGGGCCAAATGTCCCCTCTCCTCCCCTTCCGAAATTCGAAAGATGCTAACATCTGCGAAATCGTGATTTGTCCAAAACACCGGAACTAACACCTCACACATTCCGTTGTATCATTAACAATCTATGCACCATTTATGTTTACGTTGTCTGTTCACAAGAGATGTTGTTCATTAAATCGAACAGCCCCTACTGTTTGTGTATAGCCCTGCTGCACCACTGTGTGTGTGTGTGTGTGTGTGTGTGTGTGTGTGTGTGTGTGTGGCTATAGAAGTATGCTATTTCAATTAGTATGCACATTTCTACCAGAGATTGTTTTTTTTATTGTTGTTTTTTAAAGTATCTCTCTGGTGACATCAGCATTAAAAAATGTTTTTTCATTCTAGATAAAAACAAATGGATGTAACATGCTGGCACAGTCCTAAGTCGTGCGAATTCCATGAACACACCAGCATCTTTTGTTTTCCTTCTAAATCATATAATAATCTAAATGCCAACAGTAGACTTGAGGATTCTAAATCATTAGATTACCGAATGTTCTAAGTCAGGCTTTTGGCGAGACGGTGTGCCTGACCCTCGTGGTTTGTAGAGATTAATTGCAGTAAATTGGCACAGCGAGGAGCGGCCCATATCGTTGGCCCAGCAGGTGTGCTCTGTTAGTGGTGCATCTCCAGGACTAGCTAATGGGCTGAAAATCAAAGGATTCCCGGGTCAACCCAAGACAGGTAGGGTCAAACGTAGATGAGAGGTGAGGTGTCCAGCTTAGTTTAACCGTCTGAAACACATCGTTCCACACAAAACTCACCCAGCCAATGCCTGATTATGTGGTACTCTGTAGCTCAGTTGGTAGCGCATAGGCTCTTGCAACACCACGATAGTTGGTTTGATTCCCTGGGCCACCTTTACATAAAAAAGTATGCAAGCATGACTGTAAGTCGTTTTGGATAAAAGCGTCTGCTAAATGGCATATATTATTTATATATATTTTTTGTAGGATTTTATGAATATATTATATTTTATTTGGGATCATGACGGTAAAAGGAGTTCTGTAAGTTTAGTTCAGCCTTTTCAATCAGGATGTCACCAGCTCCTAACTCTACTCTACTGAACGTTCAGCTACACATACACTATTCACACTGAAATCAGTTTCTGAATTGTAATTAGGTGTGAGATTCATATAAACAATACTTTTTTTTTATAGGTATGACTTGTTTTAACCTATTTTTATGTATGTATTTATTTTTAATTATAGGAGGTAGATCAGCTTTAATATTGCGGATAGATTGTAGCTTCCATCAATGTAACTGTCTGCGTCACTTCCAATCCTCCATATACAGTGGGGAGAACAAGTATTTGATACACTGCCGATTTTGCAGGTTTTCCCACTTACAAAGCATGTAGAAGTCTGTAATTTTTATCATAGGTACTCTTCAACTGTGAGTGACGGAATCTAAAACAAAAATCCAGAAAATCACATTGTATGATTTTTAAGTAATTAATTTGCATTTTATTGCATGACATAAGTATTTGATACATCAGAAAAGCAGAACTTAATATTTGGTACAGAAACCTTTGTTTGCAATTAAAGAGATCATACGTTTCCTGTAGTTCTTGACCGGGTTTGCACACACTGCAGCAGGGATTTTGGCCCACTCATCCATACAGACCTTATCCAGATCCTTCAGGTTTCGGGGCTGTCGCTGGACAATACGGACTTTCAGCTCCCTCCAAAGATTTTCTATTGGGTTCAGGTCTGGAGACTGGCTAGGCCACTCCAGGACCTTGAGATGCTTCTTACGGAGCCACTCCATAGTTGCCCTGGCTGTGTGTTTCGGGTCGTTGTCATGCTGGAAGACCCAGCCACGACCCATCTTCAATGCTCTTACTGAGGGAAGGAGGTTGTTGGCCAAGATCTCGCGATACATGGCCCCATCCATCCTCCCCTCAATACGGTGCAGTCGTCCTGTCCCCTTTGCAGAAAAGCATCCCCAAAGAATGATGTTTCCACCTCCATGCTTCATGGTTGGGATGGTGTTCTTGGGGTTGTACTCATCCTTCTTCTTCCTCCAAGCTGCTCTTCCTTAGTTTAGACCAAAAAGCTCTATTTTTGTCTCATCAGACCACATGACCGTCTCCCATTCCTCCTCTGGATCATCCAGATGGTCATTGGCAAACTTCAGACGGGCCTGGACATGCGCTGGCTTGAGCAGGGGGACCTTGTGTGCGCTGCAGGATTTTAATCCATGACGGCGTAGTGTATTACTAATGGTTTTCTTTGAGACTGTGGTCCCAGCTCTCTTCAGGTCATTGACCAGGTCCTGCCGTGTAGTTCTGGGCTGATCCCTCACCTTCCTCATGATCATTGATGCCCCACGAGGTGAGATCTTGCATGGTGCCCCAGACCGAGGGAGATTGACCGTCATCTTGAACTTCTTCCATTTTCTAATAATTGCACCAACAGTTGTTGCCTTCTCACCAAGCTGCTTGCCTATTGGCCTGTAGCCCATCCCAGCCTTGTGCAGGTCTACAATTTTATCCCTGATGTCCTTACACAGCTCTCTGGTCTTGGCCATTGTGGAGAGGTTGGAGTCTGTTTGATTGAGTGTGTGGACAGGTGTCTTTTATACAGGTAACGAGTTCAAACAGGTGCAGTTAATACAGGTATTGAGTGGAGAACAGGAGGGCTTCTTAAAGAAAAACTAACAGGTCTGTGAGAGCCGGAATTCTTACTGGTTGGTAGGTGATCAAATACTTATGTCATGCAATAAAATGCAAATTAATTATTTAAAAATCATACAATGTGATTTTCTGCAAAATTGGCAGTGTATCAAATACTTGTTCTCCCCACTGTATATCCTATTTCTTTATCTTTGTAATTAATCCTCCATGTTGACGATGCTCATTAAACACTGTTATGGTAATAAGGGAGAGTCTGTGTTCCCTTTTACAAACACAGTTGCTCATTAGAGGAATGGAAAGGATTTCTCTGACTTTAAAATTCACAAATGGTGCTTTGAAGATGCCCCAGAATGGCGGAACTGATCAACCCCAAGTCTGTATTTGAGTGCAATATTGGTACATTGAAACACACGCAATATTATGATTATGAATATGATTACCAGAATTAAAACGAGTCATAACGCCTTGGGGAAACGGGAGAGATGTGGAACCAAACGATTGATAAAATTACAAATTATCTTAGATCTCAAATGCTGCAAAGGTCAAAGATGAAATGTGACGATTAGCACAGCGTATTACATTTCCTAACATACGTGACTGAAGTAGCATGTTAGTATGTAGGCTATCAGCTCAGAGATATTTACAGCTGGGTCGTAAATCTTCCCATTCTAAATCAACTAGCATGGAAGCTTAATGACTTTAAATAACTGTTTCCATTATAATAACATTGTTCCACCAGTAGGAGGAGCAACACCAATGACGGTAACACCAATGACAGTAACACCAATGACGGCAACACCAACGACGGCAACACCAACGACGGCAACACCAACGACGGCAACACCAATGACGGCAACACCAATGACAAATGTTAGGTTATTGAGGATTTTCTTAAAGGGAGGCCACGAATGCTCAAACCTATAAAAAATTATGACTAATAAAATGTTGATTAATTTTTGCTAACAATGTTATTTCCCTTCATTTAAATTGAGTAACACACCAGACGATCAATGGAATCCTCAAATGTATGACTTGCTAAAAGGATTAGCTAATAATTGCCTTTAATATAGACCACTCCCCTGGTAAGTTTGCCACTGGGGGGAATGCTCAAGGTCCTGGAACATCTTTGTAATGAGTGATTTTCAAGGCGGTGACACCAATTGAGATATTTTATAACTTTTTTTTAACTAGGCAAGTCAGTTAAGAACAAAATATAGGACAAAACACACATCACGACAAGAGACAACACAACACTACATAAAGAGAGACCTAAGACAACAACATAGCATGGTAGCAACACAACATGACAACAACATGGTAGAAACACAACATGGCAGAAGCACATTTGTATTGGGCACAGACAACAGCACAAAGGGCAAGAAGGTAGAGACAACAATACGTCACGCAAAGCAGCCGCAAATGTCAGTAAGAGTGTCCACGATTGATTCTTTGAATGAAGAGATTCAGATAAAACTGTCCAGTTTGAGTGTTTGTTGCAGCTCGTTCCAGTCGCTAGCTGCAGCGAACTGAAAAGAGGAGCGACCCAGGGATGTGTGTGATTGGGGACCTTTAACAGAATGTGACTGGCAGAACTGGTGTTGTATGTGGATATGAGGGCTGCAGTAGATATCTCAGATAGGGGGGAGTGAGGCCTAAGATGGTTTTATAAATAAACATCAACCGGTGGGTCTTGCGACGGGTATACAGAGATGACACTATAATATAATATAATTTAATATAATATAATAAAGTGCAGTGATGTGTCGTATAAGGAGCATTGGTGGCAAATCTGATGGCCGAATGGTAAAGAACAAGAGATAACTCTAAATCCACAAAACATGTCACTACAAGTCTACGCATCATTACTGCAACTAGCCAATTTGCTTACCCTAAGTACATTACATAAAATAAAGTTTTCCAGTATGAATTACTTTTCTTTATCGTTGATAAACAATTGAATATAATATGTGTACAGTAACTATTTGTCATTTTAAAGTGTTTTTCATGGTTGCAAAGGCAAGGGATGCAAATGCCACTGCAATTTAAGAACAACCCGGCTCAATTTTTTATATTTATTAAATTTTTTCCACTTTTATTTAACCAGGTTGGCCAGTTGAGAACAAGTTCTCATTTACAACTGCGACCTGGCCAAGATAAAGCAAAGCAGTGCGACAAAAACAACAACACAGAGTTACACATGGGATAAACAAACGTACAGTCAATAACACAATAGAAAATCTATATACAGTGTGCCCTCGTAGTACTATTAGGAAGGTAAGGCAATAAATAGGCCATAGTGGCGAAATAACTACAATTTAGCATTGTAATTGATGAGCAAAAATAACAATATGGGGATGAGGTAATAGGATGAGCTATTTACAGGTGCAGTGATCGGTAAGCTGCTCTGACAGCTGATGCTTAAAGTTATTGAGGGAGATGGTAGTCTCCAGCTTCAAAGATTTTTGCAATTCGTTCTAGCCAATGGCAGCAGAGAACTGGAAGGAATGGCGGCCAAAGGAGGTGTTGGCTTTGGGGATGACCATATACCTGCTGGAGAGCATGCTATGGGTGGGTGTTGCTAGGGTGACCAGCGAGCTGAGATAAGGTGGGGATTTACCTAGCAAAGACTTATAGATTACCTGGAGACAGTGGGTTTGGCGACGGATATGTAGTGAGGGCCAGCCAACGAGAGCGTACAGGTCGCAGTGGTGGGTAGTATATGGGGATTTGGTAACAAAACGGATGGCACTGTGATAGACTACATCCAATTTGCTGAGTAGCGAGTTGGAGGCTATTTTGTAAATGACATCGCCGAAGTCAAGGATCGGTAGGTTAGTCAGTTTTACAAGGGCATGTTTGGCAGCATGAATGAAGGAGGCTTTGTTGCAAAATAGGAAGCCGATTCTAGATTTCATTTTGGAGTGGAGATGCTTAATGTGAGTCTGGAAGGAGAGTTTGCAGTCTAACCAGACACATAGGCATTTGTAGGTGTTTACATATTCTAAGTCAGACCCGTCGAGAGTAGTGATGCTAGTCCGGCAGGCGGGTGCAGGCAGCGTTCGATTGAAGTTGGATGTTTTAATACCATTTAAGAGCAGTTGGATGCCACGGATGGAGTGTTGTATGGCATTGAAGCTCGTTTGGACGTTTGTTAACACAGTGTCCAAAGAAGGGCCAGATGTATACAGAATGGTGTCAGAGAGTCACCAGCAGCAAGAGCGACATCATTAATATATACAGAGAATAAAGTCGGCCCAAGAATTGAACCCTGTGATACCCCCATAGAGACTGCCAGAGGTCCGGACAACAGGCCCTCTGATTTGACACACTGAACTCTATCTGAGAAGTAGTTGCTGCGGGGGGTGCAGAGCTGTTGGCCGGGGTGGGGGTAGCCAGGTGGAAAGCATGGCCAGCCGTAGCAAAATGCTTATTGAAATTCTCGATTATCGTAGATTTATCCGTGGTGATAGTGTTACCTAGCCTCAGTGCAGTGGACAACTGGGAGGAGGTGCTCTTATTCTTCCAGGATAACCGGGCCAGATCGATTAGAAAGGCCTGCTCGCTGAAGTGTTTTAGGGAGCGTTTGACAGTGATGAAGGGTGGTCGTTTGACCGCGGACCCATTACAGACGCAGGCAATGAGGCAGTGATCGCTGAGATCCTGCTTGAAGACAGCGGAGGTGTATTTGGAGAGCAAGTTAGTCAGGATGATATCTATGAGGGTGCCCATGTTGACGGATTTAGGGTTGTACCTGGTAGGTTCCTTGATAATTTGTAGGTAGCGCGCTGTGCAGACTGGCCGATATTGTCTGAACGAAAGCTGGCTAGTGCAGGCCAAGGGCAGTGGTGAATACCGCTAACAGCGGCTAGCAATGGCTAGTAGCTAGTTAGCAGGCCAGCTTCTGTCGGAGGTCCAGTTATATGGGATAAAGACATAGTAGATCCGTTCCACGTTGGGTGAGGCGGGTTGCAGGAAAGTATATGAGATTAAGAAATATATACGGAAAAACAGAAAAAAAACCAGACTATTTACACAGACAAAAAAAACACGCCCGCACTGTTACGCCATCTTGGAATCATCATGAAGATTATGTTCAAACCCTGCACCCCAATCCGAGCACTCCGTTTTGCCACCTCATGTCTCTTGGCCTTCCCACAGCTACAGGAGGGCAGCTCCTGCTCAGCCCAGTCCAAGCTGGCTCTACTTCCCACACCTACAGGAGGGCAGCTCCCGCTCAGCCCAGTCCAAGCCGGCTCTACTTCCCACACCTACAGGAGGGCAGCTCCCGCTCAGCCCAGTCCAAGCTGGCTCTACTGATAGCAACGTTATTGAGGTGAAATGTACTTTCTATGCCTGTGATATGTGGTTGTCCCACCTAGCGGTCTTTAGATTAATGCACTAACTGGAAGTCGCTCAGGATAAATCTATGTGACTTATACCAAACTAACTACAGTGCAAGAGTGCAACATAATCTCTGCAATAGATGGAGCTACTAATGAGCCCATCAACCTATGTGCTCAGGTTGAACATAGTGCCCTAAAGTAGTCATAAGGAGAGAAGCTCTTTCAGATTGGATAAGCACATTAAATTGACACACATCCACATAGCTGACTTCAAAGTGTCATGAAATGACGAAGCCAGTTAACAAAGAACCCGTATTGTTGTACATTCCAGCAGAAAATGGCTCTCTTGCACCTTTTTGCATGTATGTATTTTTTGTGTGTTTTTAAGCATCCCTTCCTTTATCCTTGTTTGGATTGTCACTATTTACAATTATAGAGTTAATAGAGTACCACAGTATGAATCATAATACCCATAAAACCTAGCGGTCAAACAGGGAAATGTTTTTCCACCATACATTTTTCCCATAGGGGATTTTAGAAACCCTTAAAATAAGGTCTGTGTTTCATGTAGGCTTTTAAAGAATGGACATACTGTATGTCAAACTCATTCCACGGAGGGTCGAGTGTCTGCTGGCTGTCGCTCCTCCCTTGTACTTAATTGATGAATTAAGGTCACTAATTAGTAAGGAACTCCTCTCACCTGATTATCTAGGTCTTATTTGAAAGGAAAAAAAAAAAAAAACAGCGGAAACTAAGCCCTCCATGTAATGAGTTTGACACCCCTGTTTTTAAAGGATTGGATGTTAATATTTAAAGAATGGAGTCTTATTGTATTAAGAGGGGATTATGATGAAGAAACAAATTCTCTCCCTTTTAAATATTGAGACATATTTACTGTTCCCTGTTTCTTTGTGCCTCAGGCCCACTCGGAGGAGTGAACAGAACCGTGAGTAAAACGAGGAGAGGAGCAGATTGGACAGGCTGCCCGAGTTCCCCCATGTAGGCGAAATGATGGCCTACATCATTTTGCTACATTTCCAATTTACCTTCTGTCCAAAATAAATGTCCAAATGTAAATCCTTTTTGCTGGAATCCTTGTGTTTTATGGCTACTTTGGTTCCCAACAAGTCACTGCTAATTAAACCTCATGAAGTCATCAAGAGTCTTGGTGATCAAACCCTCCAACAGTCAGTACTTTATGACAAAGGCGCCACTGCCCCAGCGTTATCTTTAAACGTACGCTGGGGAAAACATAAAAACAATTTGGCTGATATATTTATTTGTGCGTGAAGCAGATGGGATTGGGTCTTGTCTGTGAGAAAAGTTCTTCTCTCTCTTTCTCTGTATCATTCTTTCTTACCCTGACCTTTGACTGACCCCCCCTCCCCACATTAGCATGTGTAAAATAGACTGCATTCCATGTTAATCAGCTGCAATGAAAAGTATAGCCGACTATCATAATGTTTGACAGGGAAACTATGTGGCGCTATGAAATCTTCATACTTAAAACCCCTTACACTCGTGGAAATTAGCCTATATGAATAGGGTCTAATTATTATTATAAAAAGAATATACTGTACATGACCATGGTAACAATTGAAAGATAACACTTTGGAGATTATGGGGAAATGATCAGACCAAAGTGAGGACACAACAGTTCACCTGACACAAGACTGAATCCAAACAGTGTAGACCTACTGTTGATTTTATGTGCATTTTACATTTACTGTACTTTTCACATCATTTGTCAATAACGAAATCAGAAAATACTCTGGATACATTCAGTAACATAACAAGAATACTCATTGACATTATGGAGTAGGTGCAAGATCACACACCTCTACAGACTTTGCACAGTTCCTAAGTCCTTTCAATGCACTTCTACGAGCCTTCAACTATAAAGTATTTTTTAGTTTTGCCATTGAGGAACTGAAGCAAGCAAACTTGTAGTCCTGCGTCCCCACCATCACACAATTACTGTTGTTATTTACACAATCCCCCCAAAAAATCCCATTATAAATTGCAATCTGGGCATCGTTTTAAAGATGATTATATTGCCAACATGGCTAGCTAAGTTGTAAAATACGATATTACAGTGTTAGGCTTTCAAAAAGGACTTCAGAGAAACATTGTAATTTTGGTGTGCGTGCATTCAAGTGCGAGTTCATAAATGTTGATACTGTAAATTACATGCATTTTCAAATATGGAAGTGCACATTTGGACTCACAGGTGTGTGGTTGGCTTGTATGACATCGAAGCGGTATTTACTATAATCTTCAATGCCTCATCTTTCAGAACACAGCATTTTCCCCCTCACTCAGACAAACACAAATGTGCAAAAGTAGCCCAATTAGCGAGAGGATGGGGGCATTTTCTTCTCGTTCTCTGACGTCATGTATAGCATGTTACTGTACATTCTCGATTATCGTAGATTTATCCGTGGTGATAGTGTTACCTAGCCTCAGTGCAGTGGACAACTGGGAGGAGGTGCTCTTATTCTTCCAGGATAACCGGGCCAGATCGATTAGAAAGGCCTGCTCGCTGAAGTGTTTTAGGGAGCGTTTGACAGTGATGAAGGGTGGTCGTTTGACCGCGGACCCATTACAGACGCAGGCAATGAGGCAGTGATCGCTGAGATCCTGCTTGAAGACAGCGGAGGTGTATTTGGAGAGCAAGTTAGTCAGGATGATATCTATGAGGGTGCCCATGTTGACGGATTTAGGGTTGTACCTGGTAGGTTCCTTGATAATTTGTAGGTAGCGCGCTGTGCAGACTGGCCGATATTGTCTGAACGAAAGCTGGCTAGTGCAGGCCAAGGGCAGTGGTGAATACCGCTAACAGCGGCTAGCAATGGCTAGTAGCTAGTTAGCAGGCCAGCTTCTGTCGGAGGTCCAGTTATATGGGATAAAGACATAGTAGATCCGTTCCACGTTGGGTGAGGCGGGTTGCAGGAAAGTATATGAGATTAAGAAATATATACGGAAAAACAGAAAAAAAACCAGACTATTTACACAGACAAAAAAAACACGCCCGCACTGTTACGCCATCTTGGAATCATCATGAAGATTATGTTCAAACCCTGCACCCCAATCCGAGCACTCCGTTTTGCCACCTCATGTCTCTTGGCCTTCCCACAGCTACAGGAGGGCAGCTCCTGCTCAGCCCAGTCCAAGCTGGCTCTACTTCCCACACCTACAGGAGGGCAGCTCCCGCTCAGCCCAGTCCAAGCCGGCTCTACTTCCCACACCTACAGGAGGGCAGCTCCCGCTCAGCCCAGTCCAAGCTGGCTCTACTGATAGCAACGTTATTGAGGTGAAATGTACTTTCTATGCCTGTGATATGTGGTTGTCCCACCTAGCGGTCTTTAGATTAATGCACTAACTGGAAGTCGCTCTGGATAAATCTATGTGATTTATACCAAACTAACTACAGTGCAAGAGTGCAACATAATCTCTGCAATAGATGGAGCTACTAATGAGCCCATCAACCTATGTGCTCAGGTTGAACATAGTGCCCTAAAGTAGTCATAAGGAGAGAAGCTCTTTCAGATTGGATAAGCACATTAAATTGACACACATCCACATAGCTGACTTCAAAGTGTCATGAAATGACGAAGCCAGTTAACAAAGAACCCGTATTGTTGTACATTCCAGCAGAAAATGGCTCTCTTGCACCTTTTTGCATGTATGTATTTTTTGTGTGTTTTTAAGCATCCCTTCCTTTATCCTTGTTTGGATTGTCACTATTTACAATTATAGAGTTAATAGAGTACCACAGTATGAATCATAATACCCATAAAACCTAGCGGTCAAACAGGGAAATGTTTTTCCACCATACATTTTTCCCATAGGGGATTTTAGAAACCCTTAAAATAAGGTCTGTGTTTCATGTAGGCTTTTAAAGAATGGACATACTGTATGTCAAACTCATTCCACGGAGGGTCGAGTGTCTGCTGGCTGTCGCTCCTCCCTTGTACTTAATTGATGAATTAAGGTCACTAATTAGTAAGGAACTCCTCTCACCTGATTATCTAGGTCTTATTTGAAAGGAAAAAAAAAAAAAAACAGCGGAAACTAAGCCCTCCATGTAATGAGTTTGACACCCCTGTTTTTAAAGGATTGGATGTTAATATTTAAAGAATGGAGTCTTATTGTATTAAGAGGGGATTATGATGAAGAAACAAATTCTCTCCCTTTTAAATATTGAGACATATTTACTGTTCCCTGTTTCTTTGTGCCTCAGGCCCACTCGGAGGAGTGAACAGAACCGTGAGTAAAACGAGGAGAGGAGCAGATTGGACAGGCTGCCCGAGTTCCCCCATGTAGGCGAAATGATGGCCTACATCATTTTGCTACATTTCCAATTTACCTTCTGTCCAAAATAAATGTCCAAATGTAAATCCTTTTTGCTGGAATCCTTGTGTTTTATGGCTACTTTGGTTCCCAACAAGTCACTGCTAATTAAACCTCATGAAGTCATCAAGAGTCTTGGTGATCAAACCCTCCAACAGTCAGTACTTTATGACAAAGGCGCCACTGCCCCAGCGTTATCTTTAAACGTACGCTGGGGAAAACATAAAAACAATTTGGCTGATATATTTATTTGTGCGTGAAGCAGATGGGATTGGGTCTTGTCTGTGAGAAAAGTTCTTCTCTCTCTTTCTCTGTATCATTCTTTCTTACCCTGACCTTTGACTGACCCCCCCTCCCCACATTAGCATGTGTAAAATAGACTGCATTCCATGTTAATCAGCTGCAATGAAAAGTATAGCCGACTATCATAATGTTTGACAGGGAAACTATGTGGCGCTATGAAATCTTCATACTTAAAACCCCTTACACTCGTGGAAATTAGCCTATATGAATAGGGTCTAATTATTATTATAAAAAGAATATACTGTACATGACCATGGTAACAATTGAAAGATAACACTTTGGAGATTATGGGGAAATGATCAGACCAAAGTGAGGACACAACAGTTCACCTGACACAAGACTGAATCCAAACAGTGTAGACCTACTGTTGATTTTATGTGCATTTTACATTTACTGTACTTTTCACATCATTTGTCAATAACGAAATCAGAAAATACTCTGGATACATTCAGTAACATAACAAGAATACTCATTGACATTATGGAGTAGGTGCAAGATCACACACCTCTCCAGACTTTGCACAGTTCCTAAGTCCTTTCAATGCACCTCTACGAGCCTTCAACTATAAAGTATTTTTTAGTTTTGCCAATGAGGAACTGAAGCAAGCAAACTTGTAGTTTTTTGTAGTCCTGCGTCCCCACCATCACACAATTACTGTTGTTATTTACACAATCCCAAAAAAAATCCATTATAAATTGCAATCTGGGCATCGTTTTAAAGATGATTATATTGCCAACATGGCTAGCTAAGTTGTAAAATACGATATTACAGTGTTAGGCTTTCAAAAAGGACTTCAGAGAAACATTGTAATTTTGGTGTGCGTGCATTCAAGTGCGAGTTCATAAATGTTGATACTGTAAATTACATGCATTTTCAAATATGGAAGTGCACATTTGGACTCACAGGTGTGTGGTTGGCTTGTATGACATCAAAGTGGTATTTACTATAATCTTCAATGCCTCATCTTTCAGAACACAGCATTTTCCCCCTCACTCAGACAAACACAAATGTGCAAAAGTAGCCCAATTAGCGAGAGGATGGGGGCATTTTCTTCTCGTTCTCTGACGTCATGTTACTGTACAGCCACTGCGTTCCAATTTAGGCGTTTGTTAATGACGAAATTGGCCATTTTTTAACCCGTATACGGGATGACAGGGGCTGTGAGTGGAAAGGCTACAGCCAGTCGCTACGTGTGGAGAGAGAGTACAGCCAGCACACCAGCCGATAATTGAGCAACAAAGACAGATATGACTAATCTAAGGTCCAATGAACAAGATAATTTACACTACTGTTCCCCTTCTCTCTGCCGACTAAATCTCATATACAGATGCCTACACTCTGTGCTTTTATGTAGTTGCAACACAAAGATGCATGTAATACTCAGTACAGGTCAGCAGTGCAAACGGAGATACCATTGAAGAGCCGTCTAGAGGAGTGTTGATACAGTTCAAAGGTTTAAACGTGCCTGCTGGCAGAAAAATGATTTTTTTCTTCTCTGAATGACATCATTTGAATGTTAATATTACAGTTAATAATTAATCATATTAATAACAGTTTCTAATATTAGGAAGTTGATGCATAAACTACAGAGATCACAAAGTAATAAGCTCTAATATGTAATTCTAACAGCCTGCCACTCATACCTGAGTGTTTGCCTGTAGTTGAGATACAACGCACAAACTCAGTTGTGTTCAGGCTCTTGTATCCCATTAATTGGCTGCCTGCGAACAGCCATTTGTTAGATAGCAGAGAGAAAACGGTTACATACTGTATAATAAATATTGTTGTACTATTATTAGTATAACAAATATTGTACTGTAGATTTGACTTATAATTCATGTTAGTTTTCTGTAACATCACAAGCAAGCTTTCATACTTTTTCAGACTTTTCTTCGATTAAAAATGTAGAAATACAAATTTTTTTTTTTTTTTTTTATTTTTTATTTTTTTTTATTTCACCTTTATTTAACCAGGTAGGTCAGTTGAGAACAAGTTCTCATTTGCAACTGCGACCTGGCCAAGACAAAGCAAAGCAGTGCGACAAAAACAACACAGAGTTACACAGTAAACAAACATGGTCAAAAACACAATGGAAAGTCTATATACAGAGTGCAAAATGTAGTGCAAAATGCAGTAAGGTTAAGAGGTAGGACAATAAATAGACCATAGTGGTGAGACAAATTACAGATTATCATCATTAACACAGGAATGAAGGATGTGCAAATTATGATGTGCAAATAGAGATACTGGAGTGCAAGATTTGTGAAAAATAACAAAAATAAATATGGGGATGAGGTAGTAGTGTGGGCTATTTACAGAAGGGCTATATACAGGTGCAGTGATCGATAAGCAGCTTTGACAGCTGACGCTTAAAGTTAGTGAGGGAGATAGGAACCTCTAGCTTCAGTGATTTTTGCAATTCGTTCCAGTCATTGGCAGCAGCGAACTGGAAGGAATGGCGGCCAAAGGAGGTGTTGGCTTTGGGGGTGACCAGTGAGATATACCTGCTGGAGCGCATGCTACGGGTGGGTGTTGCTATAGTGACCAGTGAGCTGAGATAGGGCGGGGATTTACCTAGTAATGACTTATAGATGACCTGGAGCCAGTGGATTTGGCGACGAATATATAATGAAGGCCAGCCAACGAGAGCATACAGGTCGCAGTGGTGGGTAGTGTATGGGGCTTTGGTAACAAAACGGATGGCACTGTGATAGACTACATCCAATTTGCTAAGTAGAGTGTTGGAGGCTAGTTTGTAAATGACATCGCCGAAATCAAGGATCGGTAGGATAGTCAGTTTTACAAGGGCATGTTTGGCAGCATGAGTGAAGGAGGCTTTGTTGCGAAATAGGAAGCCAATTCTGGATTTAATTTTGGATTGGAGATGGTTGATGTGAGTCTGGAAGTTGAGTTTACAGTCTAACCAGATGCCTAGGTATTTGTAGGTGTCCACGTATTCTAATTCGGACCCGTCGAGAGTAGTGATGATAGTCCGGTGGGCGGGTGCTGGCAGCGTTCGATAGAAAAGCATGCACTTAGTTTTACTAGCGTTTAAGAGCAGTTGGAGGCCACGGAAGGAGTGTTGTATGGCGTTGAAGCTTGTTTGAAGGTTAGTAAACACAGTGTCCAAAGAGGGGCCAGATGTATACAGAACGGTGTCATCTGCGTAGAGATGGATCAGAGAGTCACCAGCAGCAAGAGCGACATCGTTGATGTATATAGAGAAAAGGGTTGGCCCAAGAATTGAACCCTGTGGCACCCCCATAGAGACTGCCAGAGGATCGGACAATAGGCCCTCCGATTTGACACACTGAACCCTGTCTGCAAAGTAGTTAGAGAACCAGGCAAGGCAGTCACTTGAGAAACCAAGGCTGTTGAGTCTGCCAATAAGAATGCGGTGATTGACAGAGTCGAAAGCCTTGGCCAGGTCGATGAAGACGGCTGCACAGTACTGTCTTTTATCGATGGCGGTTATGATATCGTTCAGTACCTTGAGCGTAGCTGAGGTGCACCCATGACCAGCTCTGAAACCAGATTGCATAGCAGAGAAGGTACGGTGGGATTCGAAGTGGTCAGTTATCTGTTTGTTAACTTGGCTTTCGAAAACTTTAGAAAGGCAGGGCAGGATGGATATTGGTCTATAACAGTTTGGGTCTAGAGTGTCTCCTCCTTTGAAGAGGGGGATGACCGCAGCAGCTTTCCAATCTCTAGGGATCTCAGACGATACGAAAGAGAGGTTGAACAGGCTAGTGATAGGTGTTGCAACAATTTTGGCTGATAATTTCAGAAAGAGAGGGTCCATATTATCTAGCCCAGCAGATTTGTAGGGGTCCAGACTTAGCAGCTCTTTCAGAACATCAGCCGTCTGGATTTGGGTGAAGGAGAAGCGGGGGGGGCTTGGGCAAGTAGCTGCCGAGGGTGCAGAGCTGTTGGCCGGGGTAGGGGTTGCCAGGTGGAAAGCATGGCCAGCTGTAGCAAAATGCTTATTGAAATTTTCGATAATCGTGGATTTATCGGTAGTAACAGTGTCTCCGAGCCTCAATGCAGTGGGCAACTGGGAGGAGGTGCTCTTATTCTCCATGGACTTTACAGTGTCCCAGAACTTTTTGGAGTTAGTACTACAGGAAGCAAATTTCTGTTTGAAAAAGCTGGCCTTTGCTTTTCTAACTGACTGTGTGTACTTGTTCCTGACTTCCCTGAATAGCTGCATATCGCGGGGGCTATTCGATGCTAATGCAGTGCGCCACAGGATGTTTTTCTGTTGGTCTAGTGCAGTCAAGTCTGGGGTGAACCAAGGGCTATATCTATTCTTAGTTCTACGTTTTTTGAAAGGGGCATGCTTATTTAGGATGGTGAGGAAAGCACTTTTAAAGAACAACCAGGCGTCCTCTACTGACGGGATGAGGTCAATATCCTTCCAGGATACCTGGGCCAGATCGAATAGAAAGGCCTGCTCACAAAAGTGTTTTAGGGAGCGTTTAACAGTGATAAGGGGTGGTCGTTTGACCGCTGACCCATTGCGAACGCAGGCGATGAGGCAGTGATCGCTGAGATCCTGGTTGAAAACAGATGAGGTGTATTTGGAGGGCAGGTTAGTCAGGATGATATCAATAATGGTACCCATGTTTACGGATTTAGGGTTGTACCTGGTGGGTTCCTTGATAATTTGTGTGAGATTGAGGGCATCTATCTTAGATTGAAGGACGGCCGGGGTGTTAAGCATATCCCAGTTTAAGTCACCTAACAGTACAAACTCTGAAGATAGATGGGGGGCAATCAATTCACATATGGAGTCCAGGGCACAGCTGGGGGCTGAGGGGGGTCTGTAACAGGCGGCAACAGTGAGAGACTTATTTCTGGAAAGGTGGATTTTTAAAAGTAGAAGCTCAAACTGTTTGGGCACGGATCTGGACAGTATGACAGAACTCTGCAGGTTATCTCTGCAGTAGATTGCAACTCCGCCACCTTTGGCAGTTCTATCTTGACGGGAAATATTGTAGTTGGGGATGGAGATTTCCGAATTATTGGTGGCCTTCCTGAGCCAGGATTCAGACACAGCTAGGACATCCGGGTTGGCGGAGTGTGCTAAAGCAGTGAATAAATCTAACTTAGGGAGGAGGCTTCTAATGTTGACATGCATGAAACCAAGGCTTTTACGGTTACAGAAGTCAACAAATGAGAGCGCCTGGGGGATAGGTGTAGTACTGGGAGCTACAGGACCTGGGTTTACCTCTACATCACCAGAGGAACAGAGGAGTAATAGAATCAGTATTCTACTAAGGGCTTTAAGAACAGGACGTCTAGTACGTTGGGTACATTGAATAAAAGGAGCAGATTTCTGTGCGTGGTGGAATAGATTGAGGGCATAATGTACAGACAAGGGTATCGTAGGGTGTGAGTTCAGTGGAGGTAAACCTAGGCGTTGGGTAATGAAGAGAGAGGTTGCATCTCTGGAGACACCATTTAAGCTAGGTGAGGTCTCCGCATGTGTGGGGGGAGGGACAAAGGAGCTATCAGAGGCCAGTTGAGCAGGACTGGGGGCTCTACAGTGAAATAAAACAATAATAGCTAACCTAAACAACAAAAGACAAGGCATATTGAAATAAAGGGGCATAAAAACAAACAGTTAATGAGGGACAAAAATTAAAATTAAAAAAAAAAAAAAAAAAAAAAAAAAAAAAAGTTAATTAAGAGGGCTAAGGCAACGACGGGTAATGGCGATGAATGGACAAAGAGGGTCAGTTAGAGAAAAATGTCATATGCTACACACAGGACCTGAGGCCTGGCAGTTAAACAGAAAGAAATACCGTATAACCAGACAGTCCTGCAGACATCAGCTGTGAAGCTGAGCAATCATAGGGTCCGATGAGCAGCAAAGAGGCCAGCCAGAGAGCAGAATTCAATGGGCGCTGCACTAGGCAAGCCAGGAGGCACAGTGTTCAGAGTGTTAGCAGGCCGGGCTAGCAGATGGATCTTCGGCGACGTCGCAGAGGAGAACCCTGTTGAGACCACGTCGGACAATTACGTCGGCAGACCAGTCACGGTGGCTCGGTGGGGCTCCGTATCGACAGTAGAAGGTCCAGGTAGGTTGATAAGGTACTGGAGCCCGGGAGAGTAGCTAGCACACGTCGGCTGTCCGGGAGATGAGCCTAGCTCACGCTAGCATAGGTAGGATGTAAACAAACAATGGAGGTTAGCCAAAAACGTCGGTCACTCGATTGCAGCTAGCTAGCTGTGATGATCCGGTGTGATGGTCCTGTGATTTCAGTGGAAATCCGGTGAAATGGAAGGGAGCGCAGTCCGATATGCGCTGGGTTGGTAGCGCGCTGTGCAGACTGGCCGATAATGTCCGAACTAAAAGCTGTCTGATGCAGGCATAGCAGTGGTGAGGACCGCTAGCAGTGGTTAGCGATGGCTAGAAGCTAGTTAGCAAGCTAGCTAGCAGACTAGCTTCTGACTGCGGTTCAGTTAAAAGAATGAAAAGTAAGGATAATAGATCCGTTTCACGTTGGGTAAGGTGGGTTGCAGGAGAGGTAAATCGGGAACAAAATAAATAAATACAAATGTGTGGAAAGACAATTTACAAACTATTACAAACTATTTACATGAGACGGGACGAACAAAAAATACGTCTGCACTGTTACGCCATCTTGGCAATAGGCTGTCTGTGATGCTCACCCTATAGACAGAAATTGTAATGGCATATTTTTATAGGCACCATGGCTCGTTGGACAAAGCCTATGGGGAAATTAATGCTATGTTTTGTTCTGTGAGATAATGTTCACCAGCTACCTTTAGTCAATTTTGAAAAATGTATGTAATAAACATTTTAAAAAGCACGTAAAGGCTTTATAATTCATAAAGGTCATGTTAACTGACTAATATTATCTCATTGAACAAAACTAATAAGATCTCCTAAGCCTGTGTTAACCTTATATTCAGCATTTATCCCAAAATCCTTTTCTTACCCCATTCATTTTCCCCATAGGGATGGGTGAACCAACCAGAGGTAACTGGCAATCTCTATTATGGTACATGTTTCCCCATCCTCTCTTTCCTGCTCCTGACAGACCAGATGGTTCATCCATCTACAAGCTGCAAATATGTCACGTTCATCTGATGCCTCTCACTCACATCTCTGTCCACGTCCCTACCACATGGGCCCCATGCCACACTCTGACTTCCTGTAATTCTGTCACCCCACTGTTTTCATAACCATCATTTGTCTGTTTTAGCAAATCCCTCTAGTTGGGTTTGCTAAAGGTTCATTTCATTTCTCTATTGAGTAAACTAATGATGACTCGATTTGACTGGTCAACCTTTCCTTGTCCTCGGTTGATAAGGCCTTGGTTTGCTCTGTACACTCATAAAGTAATAATTTCAAAATGTCTTCATTGAGTTGGATTTCATGATAATTCTATGGTATTCTCCTTCGGGTCTCCTACCCAAGGGATTTGTGAGGAGGAAGGTGTGATTAGATCACAGTAGAATCAGAGGGGATTATAACACCACAGTGAGCCCTGATTGAATAACCACATGGAGCTTCCTTCCAGTGGCAATGGGTGTCACTTCAAAATGGCATCTCTCCACGGGCTAATATGCTGCTGGGTCTTCATTGCAAATCATTGTCCATCAGCATACATTAGAAATCAATCAAAAGGAAGGATAAACAAGGACTCCAAACTTAATTAAGGAGATGTAATCAACACTCATGAAAAATGAATATGGGGCACTCATGTAGTACCCTTGTAGATTCAGGTTCACCTTCACAATGACATGATGTGCACACAGGTACGATTAAAACCTCTTGAAATATAGGGCAACATTTTTATTTCTGCCTTACGTCATTATTTTCATGAGATGGCCATAAACAATAACAGGAAATGTTGCATAGTTTTAGAAATGTCTGGAAGTCACCTTTCTTGTAAAAATAGTTAGAAATTGCTGAGGTGTACTCTCAAGTACATAGTACGAATATAAACATATTTATAACCCTTATTTTACCAGGTAAGTTGACTGAGAACACATTCTCATTTACAGCAACGACCTGGGTAATAGTTACAGGGGAGAGGAGGGGGGATGAATGAACCAATTGGAGGCTGGGGATGATTAGATGGCCATGATGGTATTATGAGCCAGATTGGGAATATAGCCAGGACACCGGGGTTAACATACCTACTCTTACGATAGGTGCCATGGGATCTTTAGTGACCACAGGGAGTCAGGTCAACTGTTTAATGTCCCATTCGAACGACCGCACCTTACAGTACACAGGGAAATGTACCCAATCACATCATTGGGGAATTGGGATAATTCTTTAGACCAGAGGAAATAGTGCATCCTCCAATACCACTTCCAGCAGAATCTGGTCTCCCATCTAGGGACTGGGACCAACCATGCTTAGCTTCAGAGGCAAGGCAGCAGTGGGATGCAGGGTGGGATGCTGCTGGCTTATATGATGTTTTCCTATTCAACAAAAGTTGGGGCAATAGGGTTTTGAAATTACAAATTATTTACTAATAATAGAAACTATCAAATTATAAATGACTTAATATAAAATTTAACATTTCTTATAACTGTAAAATAGATATTATCATACTTAGTGACAGTACAATGTTGGCATTATTTCATTTAACTGACGACAGTTAAATGTCCACTGACCAGCACAGAGACACCATTCAAATGTGTGCAGACTACAATTTCTCCGTAACCAATTCTACAAAATTATTTTATATTTTTTTCCTGTTGAGAGCTACAAATCCAACTGAGAACATCACAGAGAGATCAAATGTAAATTGTTCAGCAGTCTTATGGCTTGGGGGGTACAGGAGTGGACTGAGGATGCAACCTTGTGGGGCCCCCGTGTTGAGAATCAGCGTAGAGGAGGTAATGTTGCCTACCTTCACCACCTGGGGGCGGCCCGTCAGGATCTCCAGGACCCAGTTGCATAGTGAGGAGTTCAGACCCAGGGTCGGGAGCTTTGTAATGAGCTTATAGGGCACTATGGTGTTGAAGGCCGAGTTGTAGTCGAGGAACAGCATCCTCACATATGCATTTTGTCCAGGTGGGTAAGGGCAGTGTGCAGTGCAATGACGATTGCATCGTCCGTGGATCTGTTATGGCGGTAGGCGGATCTGTCAGGGCAGTAAGTGTATAAGTTAGACTCCTAGCCTTCCTGGTTTGTCCTGAAGTCTACCAGTCAGACTTCCTCCTGGAGAGCAGTAAAACTACTGAAAATAATAGTTTTATGAAAATAATAGCTGAAACCTGAAGCTGAAAGAATTCGATAATCTCATCATACCATATGACTGACCACAAGAGTGAAACAAAATGGCCACACACAAAGCTCGCTCCAGCCTTACTTAAGATGTCCATCTCCCTGAAACCTCAGCCTGGGCCATCAGGCACTATGGCTGTGTTCAGATGACTCCTGCTGTGAGGCCCACATATGTGGCCCAGTGTGTTTCTACCGTGCACTGCGAGTTAATTAGGATCACACCTTGTTTGGGTAATGCATGTTGATAACTGCGAGCTGACCCGTGAAATGTGAAGGGCAGCGAAAGAGAGCCGAGCAGCCGATACAGCAAGGGTTCACCAGGGATTCTTGCAGAGCAGGGAGAGGGGACAGGAATAGAGAGAGGGAAAGAGAGGGGGAAGAGCAGGAGAGGTGATGGCAATATGAAGTAAGTGAGGATTGTAATACCGTATAATAGAAAGTGCTTAAGGTAAGAGTGGGCTGGGAAGTTTTGCTTTATTTCAACCAGGAAACATTGTCTAATGGGTTCCAATACCCCACAAAGACAGAACTTTTCAGACTAGGAACACTGTTTTTGTAAGTTTGTTTTAAGATCTAAAAAAGCCCAATAAGAGGGAGGCAATAAAGAAGGATGCGATAGATACTATAAAAATGACGTGACGTAACAGGAATCGTGCAATCATAAACATTCATGTCTACAATGACATACCCTGATACATTATAATATAACCAGGTAAGGTTGGAATATTAACTGTCTCATGCCTCATAGATGTAAGTGAATGGTTGTCTTAATATTACCTGTCTCATTGCTTGGTTGTCAACACGTAGCACACATGAGAACATGCTATACACATTATATGAAAGCCTACAGTGGGGTTCCAGAATTATTGACAGATGAGCAAAAATGACGGTGTAAAATAAATAATTAAAATACTGAGCTGCTGTATATAGTATAATGATAAAAAGGGGAATTAGTCATATAATATCTTGTTTTCAAGAAATGTCAATACCTCACCTTGCGAGGGAAATGGCACTGAGCATTTTTCTCAAATGTTTTATGAGTTGGAGAATACATCGGGAGGGATCTTAGACTTTTCCTCGATACAGAATCCTTTCAGATCCTCTATCTATCGTCTGCGCTTATGGACTGGTTTTCAAGTCCGGAGACTGAGATGGCCATTACATTTTATTGATTTTGTGGCCATTTAGCCATTTCTATGTGGATCTTGATGTGTGCTTTGGGTTATTGTCTCGTTAGAAGATCAACTTGCAGACAAGTTTCAGCCTCCAGTAGAGGCAACCTGTCAGGCTCTGGCCATAGAGAAACATAGGCTTCTCTATGTAGTTATGGTCAGAGTCTGACAGTGTCGTTCTTTTCTGTTTCTGTGTGGGGTTTGGGTTGGATCCCTAATTAGAGGCAGCTGCACCGCAGTGTGTTTTCTTTACGTCCGTCCATTAGTGTGTTTTGTGAACGTGACGTTTTTTCTATAGTGTTTGTTTTCGGTTTTGTATAGTTCGTCATATGTTTTGTATTATACATAGTATTTAATTTTACGTAGTATAATAAAACAATGTCGAACTATTATCCCTGCGCTGCGCCTTGGTCTCCCAACACACACATTCGTGACACAACCAGGTATTTTGCAAAAATGTCCTGGTACTGTATAGAGTTCATGAGTTCACATTGACCTTAACAAGGCCCCAGGCCAGTGGAGGCAATATAGCCCCAAAACATTAAAGATCCACCGACATATTTTACAGTATCTATAGGGTTATTTTTTGCTCATGCATTCCCATTTTGACGACACTGGTGGGCGTGGCCAAAAAGCTATATTTTGATTTCATCCAACAAATGTAGATTTCTGGAGTCATTAGCACTTGGAATGGAACCAGTGCTTTGGTCAGAACACATGAAAATAGAGCTCTTTGGCCACGCCCACCAGTGGATGGCCAAAGAACTTTACCCAGTGCACAATTAGTTGAATGGACTCTGTGTGAAATAATAGTGTTTAACGTGATTTTGGAATGACTACCTTATCTTTGTAACCCACACATACAGTTATCTGTAAGGTCCCTCAGTCAAGCAGTGAATTTCAAACACAGCTTCAACCACAAAGACCAGGGAGGTTTTCCTATTCCTCGAAAATAAGGACACCTATTGGTAGATGGGTAAAAATAAAGATAGCAGACATTGAATATCTCTTTGAGCATGGTGAAGTTATTACTTACACTTTGGATCGTGTATCAATACCCCCAGTCACTACAAAGAAACAGGCGTCTTTTCTAACTCAGTTGCCAGAGAGGAAGGAAAGCGCTTAGGGATTTCAACATGAGGCTAATGGTGACTGAGAATGGATTAACAACATTGTAGTTACTCCATAATACTAACCTAATTGACAGAGTAAAAAGAACGAAGCCTGTACAACATAAAAATACTCCGAAATATGCATCCTGTTTGCAACAAGGCACTGAAGTAATACTGCAAAAAATGTGGCAAAGCAATTAACATTTTTTTTCCTGAATACAAATTGTTATGTTTGCAAACATTTCTAAAAACATATTTTCACTTTGTCATTAGAGGAGTGAACAGGCGGTGGAACGGTGGCTGAGGTCCTTGATGATCTTCTTGTCCTTCCTGTGACACTTGAGGGCAGGCAGTGTGCCACTGATGATGCGTTGGGCTGACCGCACCACCCTCTGGAGAGCCCTGCAATTGCGGACGGTGCAACTACCGTACCAGGCAGTGATACAGCCTGTCCGGATGCTCTTAATAGTGCATTTTCAGAAGTTAATGAGTGTCTTAGGGGCCAAGCCAAATTTCTTCAGCCCTCTTCAGTGATGTGCACGTCGAGGAACTTGAACCTTTTCACCCTCTCCACTGCGGCCCTGTCGATGTGTATGAGGGTGTGCTCTCGCTGCTGTCTCCTGAAGTCCACTATCACCTCCTTTGTTTTGATAATGTTGAGGGAGAGGTTATTTTTCTGGCATCACTCCACCAGAGCCCTCACCTCCTCATCGTTGTTGGTAATCAAGCATACCACTGTCGTGTCGTCAGCAAACTTTATGATTGAGTTGCATACATGCGTGGCCATGCAGTCATGGGTAAAACGGGGAGTACAGGAGGGGGCTGAGCACGCACCCTTGTGGGGCCCCAGTGTTGAGGATCAGCGTGGATGAGGTGTTGTTGACTATCTTCACCACCTGGTGTCAGCCTGTCAGGAAGAGCACTATGGTGTTGAAGGCTGAGCTGTAGTCAATGAACAGCCTTCTTACAAACGTAGTCCTCTTGTCCAAATGGGATAGGGAAGTGTGCGGTGTGATGGCGAATGCATCGTCCGTGGATCTGTTTGGGTGGTATGCAAATTGTAGTGGGTCTAGAGGGTGTCAGGTAAGGTGGAGGTGATATGATCCTTAACTAGCCTCAAAGCACTCATGATGACAGAAGTGAGTGATACAGGACGATCGTCATTTAGTTCAGTTACCTTCAATTTATTGAGTACAGGAACAATGTTGGACAACATACTGGGATAGGGAGAGATTGAATATGTCCGTAAACACTCCAGCCAGCTGGTCTGCACATGCTCTGAGGACGTGGCATGTGATGCTGTCTGGGCCGGCAGCCTTGCGAGGGTTAACATGCTTAAGTGTCTTATTTGCGTCGGCCACGTCGAACGAGAGCTCACAGTGAGCGGCGGTGACCCGTGTCGTCGGCTTTGTTTCCTCGAAGCAGGCAAAGAAAGTGTTTAGCTTGTCCGGGAGCAAGGTGTCTGTGTCCGCAACATGGCTGTCTTTCCCTTTATAGTCCTGGATTGTCTGGAGTTCCTGCCACATACCTTTCGTGTCTGAGCCATTGAATTGCGACTCCACTTTGACCCTGTTCCTTTTTGCCTCTTTGATTGGCTTAAGGAGGGCATAGCGGCAGGTAGCCCAGCGGCAGGTAGCCCAGCGGCAGGTAGCCCAGCGGCAGGTAGCCCAGCGGCAGGTAGCCCAGCGGCAGGTAGCCCAGCGGCAGGTAGCCCAGCGGCAGGTAGCCCAGCGGCAGGTAGCCCAGCGGCAGGTAGCCCAGCGGTTAGAGTGTTGGGCCCGTAACTGAAAGGTTGCTGGATCGAATCCCCAAGCTGACAAGGTAAAATCTGTTGTTCTGCCCATGAACAAGGCAGTTAACCCACTGTTCCTAGGCCGTCATTGAAAATAAGAATTTGTTCTTAACTGACTTGCCTACTAAAATAAAGGTAAAAAAATAGCTGGTCTGCTTGTACACATTCATGTTCCCAGTCACCTTGCTGTTGTTAAATGCAGTGGTTTGCGTTTTCAGTTTGCCTGAATGCTGCCATCTATTCACAATTTTGGGGTTTTGATAAGCTGTAGTAGTCACAGTGGGTACAACATCCTCTATGCACTTCCTGAAGAACTCAGTCACCAAGTCAGTGTATACTTCAATACTATTCTCAGAGGCAACCCGGAACTTTTCCCAGTCCGCGTGATCAAAACATTCTTAAAGCATAGTGTACATTCAGAGGATTGATGGTTTCTATATTAGTTTCAAATCAAATCAAATGTTATTGGTCACATACCTGTGGTTAGCAGCTGTTATTGCGAAATGCTTGTTTCACACCTAGAACCATGTTTCCATCCACAGTTTTTATGCGAGCAAAGTCATGCCGTATGAAAAAAAAACACGACAGCTGTGATGGAAACAGGAGTTTCGGTACAATTTTGAAAGATAATTTGTTTGTTCGACATGTTGGGATCTTTTTGTGTTGGTAAAATGTATTATGCGAGAAATGGTGGTGGAAACGAGTGTGGTGTGTGGTCTTCCCACTACGACTCGGGAAACTATGCAGTTTATCAGGCTACAGATTAAATAAATTAGGATGAACTTCACAGGATGGTGAAAGTGCAGGGTATGAGCTGAATGGTTCTTTCCAATAAATGACATGATGATCATTGCTTGACTGCCGTTTGACAAACAAAATAATATCGCTCTTATACATAATAATCTCATCATGTAGACTAACCTACCCGCACAGCCTACTCGCACTGTATCTGTGAGCTGTTGGCTAGAGCATAAATGCCAAGACCAGAGTAGGCATATTTTCAATTTAACGCAACAGTTTGTGACAAAAAAATCGGTAGAGCCGAAAATGTGATGGAAACATATTAAACATTAGATGTGTATTCAGCACATGAAAACTTAAGCAAAAAAGTACATTTTGCACTACGTCATCACGCACAGTTTACCACCACTGGTGGTAAAAAGGAACATATTTTCAATATACAGATTTTAGAAGATTCGTATGAAATTCTGTTGCCAATTGGATGGAAACCTAGCTACTGACAGACTTTTATGAGCTGTTTTGACTACAACTTAGCATATATCTAAGGTCATTTTGATGTTGTACATGGTCATAGCTAGTATATCACAGCAATAATCATTGACGGATACATAAGGTGCGTCATCTTGGCAGGTGATCGGTCTAACTGTTACAGGTCACCCTCCACCCTCTGGTAATATGTATAACTTAATATTATGTCTCCAGAGGAACTTTAATTAAAATAAATACTTATTTTAGATTTGCCCTAGAGTAATCTGGTCAAAGTCACTGATACAGGTCCCTTTCCACCCTCTGGTGGTATGGATAACTTGTTATTATGTCTGCAGATAAACACAGATTCCAATAAAGTCCTAATAATCATATTACTATAGGCAGAATTAGGTGTTTTTGGCTGTGGTCAAAATGACCCCAAAAGGACTTGTATATTTTTATATTATATTTTGATCCGGAAACACTAAACAATGATTTATTAAACACACGTTGATAAAAAAAAAAAAAAGTAATACATATTTGGAAGAATTTAATAAACCACCTTGGATTTATGATAAAAAATGATATGCCTCTGGGGTCAAAATGACTCCAGTCAATATTATGAGGGATAATCTATTTTGCTTTTAAGAAAAAAAAATCCAAACACTGTCCCATGGTGATATTCAGCATGGCTAGGATGGACACACACAGAAATCATACACTTAGTGTGTCCATGCTTGCTTCTGTTTAGGTGCTCATGTCAGATGCAAACCGTCACACTCCTGGTCGATTTTGTTCCCAGACACTTCAGCCCAAATGTGCAAAGAGTATGGGTGCACCAATGCATCAAACTTGGCCTTAGTTAGTCAGTACAGAAAGACCAGGAGAAACTCCTGGCGCATAGGCATTGGCTTAATCACCTTCATCTACCATCCCCTGTACACTAGCACACCACAAGCACAGAGCCACACATCGCAGTCGTGTGATTCGCTCAAATTAAATGGAAACAAAACGCTTTACTCAGTAACGTCACTCCCATAGCATCCTATGGTCTCTCCCACTACGAGCAACTTTGAATTGTTGACGTACCAAGCGCTGTGCAGGCAAGACCGGGCAATACCCCTCTTTTTCCCGACAGAAGTGACCGGATAAAGGTTTTCAGGTTGTCCTTTTGTGACCTTCAATGATGCTGTTCCACTTATTAAACTTCACCACAGTAATCCAAAGACAATAATGTCCTCTACAACATCTGTAGCTCACTTGGTAGAACATGGCACTTGCAACACCAGGGTTGTGGGTTTGATTCCCACAGGGTACCAGAATGAAAATGTATGTACTCACTACTGAAAGTCACTCTGGATAAGAGTGTCTAGTAACATGTAATAGCTGAAGAAGGAATTGGTCATACTCTAAAAATACTGAGAGTAAGCCTGAATATTTCTTGTATTGTCCATATTTTCTCCATACAGACCCCTCAAATGACCCCTTCCACATACGTACTACAAACCTCTTTGTATCCACATTGCCAATAACGAATAACAATATCCAACTCAAAAATACTATGCAAATTACAACCTTTATAATTAGGCTTAAAGAAAAACAAATTTGTGTGACAAATCTAATTAAATGAATTTCCTGCTAATCAAAATCTTATGTTGGTTAATAGTTTTGTCAATAGAAAAAAAATAATAATAATATGATTCAATGCCAACTGTTATATTGGATTATTAAGAAACCTATATTTCAAGTTGCTAACTTATTTCTTTTAACACTAAAAGTACTTTTTCCCTTTAAAAAAAAATACAAATAAATATTATGTAATGAAGTATCGCATGCACTCATGCAAGTATGATCACGACTGCAGTGCTGGCAGAGTACAGGCAGAACTCTGCATGGTGAATATAACAGAACAGATTAACTTGAATGACATTCACTCTGACAGGTGGGTAAAAAGAACAAACTGATAGGTTGCCTCCCGCTACACTGCCCCCACCACTATGCATGAGCTGTTGAAAGCAATTTAGAAACTTTCATTCAATTCCAAAAAAACTACATTGATCTGTCCAATTGCTGACACATTGAATAGGTTGAACAAACCAAATCATATACCATTATTCGAGTTCCCATCACACTGTAGTGGCTCAAAGCCCCTTTCTGACAAGCAGGGCGTCATGCAGTAAAACACTTTAGATGATCAACTGAACCAGCCTACTTTTTACAGTGTTCATATACACTTATGCAAGTATGATTACAGACGCTAGCCATGTCCAAGTTAAAGTTTAATTGATGTATACAATAGACCAAATTAACAGGAATAACTTTCACTCTGACAGGTGTGATAAAATATCAACCTGAAAGCCACGGCCCCAATAAGCCACGCCTCCAACTCTTCTAATAGGCTGCAGACTCTACATTGATCTCACTCCTATTCAATGCTCATGAGGTGTTGAAAGCAATTGAGAAGATTTCATTCAATTAAAAAAAAATCACACTGATCTGACAAATTTGTTATTTGATTTCAGACAAATTGAATAGAATAGGTAGAAGGAACCAAGACTTAATTTTAGATCATTCCAATGATTAAAAGCACTTCAGATGAACAACGTTGCTGTCCCACTTGTTATGCTCACCAAGCTCAGTGTGTCCTATTAACAAGGCTTAGCTGTAGACTGATTCCCAGCAGGCCCAAACATGGCTCCGAATCTCAGAAACTGCTGGCCTTGCAGCCTCTGGGGCACAACTCTGGCCTGGGTCTCCACAATAGCACCACTGTGTGTGGGCATGTTGGTGTGTGTGTGTGTGTGTGTACGTCACACTGACAGGTGAGCGTCCGCACTGGCCCCTCTCGGTCTCCATCACCGCCATATAGACATGTGCGTGGCCACGTCCACCTGTCCCAAAACCTGTTTAAAAACAAAGCTGGACGATCAGGTCCTGCCAGTGTGTATGTATGGTGAGGGCTATTACAGTACGCACCAGTGAGTCTTTACTGCTCGTACAGAAGAAGAGATGTTTGTTTTCTGTATTTGAGAACAATGACACACAGTACACTATTTATTCAAAAGTATGTGGACACCCCTTCAAATTTGTAGATTTTGTCTATTTCAGCTACACCCGTCCATGAAAGGTGTATAGAATCCAGCACAAAGCCAAGAAATCTTCATAGACAAACATTGGCATTAGAATGGCCTTACTGAAGAGCTCACTGACTTCCAACGTGGCACCGTCATAGGATGCCACCTTTCCAACAAGTCAGGTCGTCAAATTTCTGCCCTGCTAGAGCCGCCCAGGTCAACTGTAAGTGCTGTTATTGTGAAGTGGAAACGTCTACGAGCAACAACGGCTCAGTCGCGAAGTGGTAGGCCACACAAGCTCACAGAACGGGACCGCACGTAAAAATCATATGTCCTCGGTTGCAACAATCACTACAGAGTTCCAAACTGCCTCTGAAAGCAAAGTCAGCACAAGAATTGTTCGTCAGGAGCTTCATGAAATGGGTTTCCATGGACGAGCAGCCGCACACAAGCCTAAGATCACCATGCGCAATGCCAAGCGGAAACGCATTCTCTGGAGTGATGAATCCTGGTTCACCATCTGGCAGCCCGAAGGACGAATCTGGATTTGACAGATGCCTGGACAACGCTACCTGCCCTAATGCATAGTGCCAACTGTAAAGTTTGGTGGAGGAGGAATAATGGTCTGGGGCTGTTTTTCAAGGTTTTGGGCTAGGTCCCTTAGTTCCTGTGAAGTGAAATCTTAATGCTAGAGCATACAATTACATTCTAGAAAATTCTGTGCTTCCAACTTTGTGGCAACAGTTTGGGGAAGACTCTTTCCTGTTTCAGCATGCGAGGTCCATACAGAAATGGTTTGTCGAGATTGGTGTGGAAGAACTTGACTGGCCTGCACAGAGCTTTGAACTCAACCCCATCGAACACCTTTGGGATGAATTGGAACGCAGACTGCGAGTCAGGCCTAATTGCCCAACATCAGTGCCCGACCACACTAGTGCACTTCTGGCTGAATGGAAGCAAGTTCCCCCAGCAATGTTCATCTAGTGGAAAACTTTCCCAGAAGAGTGGAGGTTGTTATAGCAGCAAAGGGGGGACCAACTCCATATTAATGCCCATGATTTTGGACAACAAGCAGGTGTCCGACAAGCAGGTGCCCACATACCTTTGTCCACATACCTGCAGTGTATATTCGTGCTAAATGTAATGTCAGTGTAGTTTTTAATTATACTATAAGATAGAACCACCGTGTAGGAGTATTTCATCCACTTGAAACACTTTTGAAACACTTGAAACAATATCCATGCTTGGCTTACATTAGTTTGGAGTCATTCATTTGTGTGGACAGTAACAAATTATATTGCAACAACAATACTGGAATTAACAGTGTGATACATTATGATCAGTAATATCAAACCTTGCATAGATCTGCTTCTAATGCTTTTATCAATTAAACATTTATTTAAACCAGCTGTATGATTTATTTACTCTATTCTTGACTTAATAAAGCTGTCATGAATCAAAACCAAGCTATTTACTACCTGCCTTATCTATGCTACGGCATCGCACCGCGACTCATAGCCTTCTTTTTTCGGACAAAAATAACTAATCCGAGGGCGTTTTCATCAGAGTGAAATTCCAATACTTACTAAAAAAAAAAGCTGAGTGTTATCTAACCTCTGCTGGAGTTCTTCATCAGATGCCAGAGGGAAGTGCACTTCTAATATTCCTAAAGACTTTAGCCACAGAAACGTGCTTGTTAATAGTCCAATTAGGAGATCCGTTAAAAGATGTGATAAATCATCGCAAACGCCATAGTTGACATCAGAGATTAGCCAACATTCATCAAGGCCCAACCAGTCCTGAAAGGGAGCTATTAGAAATTGCTTCTGGGTAACAAAAACACACACACTAAATGTTCTTTTCAACAATATAATAATTAATACAACCACAAGTTAAAATGACCCACCACCTTAACATGTGTTAATGGTCATTCATCCAGAGAACGATGAAGTCGAGTTTTCCCTACATTTGTCACCACATTGACATATTACCCTAAAATTGATCAAGAGAGGATGGATCCTCCTGGACAGCTTTAATTAAATAGGTAATGAAAATATCTTTCAAAAAAGTATGTAGATTCAAGCGTTCTAACCGAGCTACAAGTGAAGATGACTATCTTGAGATGTGATTGGTCGCTCCTGCTTTATTCATGGTAAGAACCTGAGAGACCAGCAGGTTACTGAACTAGCTAAGGGGCTCCCAAGTGGCGCAGTGGTCTAAGGCACTGCATCTCAGTTCTAGAGGCATCACTACAGACAACCTGGTTTGAATCCAGACTGTATCACAACCAGCTGTGATTGGGAGTCCCATAGGGCGGTGCACAATTGGCCCAGCGTGGTCTGTGTTTGGCCGGTGTAGGCCGTCATTGTAAATAAGAATTTGTTCTTAACTGACTTGCCTAGTTAAATAAAGGTTTAAAAAAAAATAGCTGTTCCAATTTAAATGTTTTAGGGAGTCTCATAACTGACAGTCATTCTGAGTGCAGGTTGCTTGTAAATAAAATGGCAAATGTTGGATATCCCCACTCTGTCTGCATTCCAATTACACATCACTTCGCAAGCCAACATAATGTTGAGTTTCAGGCCACTTTATTTGGGTAGAAGTTAGGCCCTCAAAATAACACCTTCTGATTTATCTGTTGTACACATTCACTGGGATCTCACTTGGTTAAGGTCACAGGACTGAAAATGGATGAACGCAACAAAATATTTCTCTGTCATTAACAAACACAGTCATGGATGGTAACTCTACAATTTACATTGGGGAGGACGCAGATGTGGCTTTACACTAAGCAGTGTGTTAATTTAACACTGGTAAGTATGGACCCGTATAGACACTGGACCAGTGTTAAATGTAATACTTTCAGTGCTGACAGAATTTGCTGTGTTGAAATAAACAGCTTGAGCTATATGGTATTAGGCTATCCCAGTGAAGTGTATACGTCAGCAACGTCTACATTCAAATGAATATGAGTAAGGTCAGGCTACATATTGTGTCAAATAATGTACTGTGAATACGCTCAAAGGGCTCACCAAATGATATCACATTCCAGCCAAAGTATTCTGCATATGTAATAAATAATTTATTTTCATCATGGTATGTAAAGTATCTACATAAATTGATAGCCTACAGAAATGAAAAAGGGAAAGAGGGATTCCTAGTCAACTGAACGCATTCAACTGAAATGTGTCTTGCGTATTCAACCCAGAAGCTTAATATATCTATTAATGAATTATTATCTATGAACATAATCTCCTTAAGATGTTTATTTATGAACATGAATTATTTTAATATTGCATGCACTATTGTTCACGACATTAATGTAAATGTATTCGATGTGTAATGCTTAAACATTAACAATAGAAAAACATATTACACCGTTTTTTTCATCCATTCTCAACGGTGAACACTAGTCTCTACAGTTTTTAAAATCTGTGGGCAGATAAAGTATTTGGCCTTTGCTTTATTTCATGCTCTTCTCATTATTTCCAAAAATAGAAAATTCTCCCACTCTCTCTCTCTCTCTCTCTCTCTCTCTCTCTCTCTCCACAATGAGTCCTGCTACTGAGCTGAAAGCGATTCAGCTCTGTTCTTAGCTCTGTTCTCTTGGTACAATGAGAGTTTCTTGTATGGCTGATCATTGCTCCTCCAGAGCTGAAACATATGACAGTAGATTAATGCCTTTGTCAGGAAGATGTCTGGAAATTGCATAACGAATTCCATAACGCCTCCGGTGCATTCTCCACACGCCTACAGTGAGCGCTCACACACTGTCAGATCACACAAAGGCTAAAGCACATACACATACAGTATTCAGATTGTCTCTACTAAATAAGAAGGATTATACAATCCATGACATTACAAAGAAAGGATTCTGCTGTGATTTAGAGTAATGGTTCTGAAATTCTACTTTGACAAACGTTTTATTGGACAGTTTTGATGCTAAGTTTACATGTAAAGGCTGACCCTTTGAGTAGAAGGTCAAAACTAAAATGAGTCATTGTTTTGCTGTGACTGCTCTGACCACAGTCTAAAGACAGACACCGGAGAGGCAATAATGATTGGTAGTAATGGTGGTCTTGTAAAAATATACCTGCAGTAATATTAAAGGGACAAAAGTCACAAACTCTCCGCAAAACACCCATACACGTTTTCCTTAAATTAGTAATCTGGAAATTCTGTCGAAGCATAAGCATTCAGCCAACTACATTTTTAAGTCTACGGAGAGAGAGAGTAGCACCATGGTTCATCAATCTCACTGCTCAACGTGCAAACCCCTGAGACTTGGGGCTCTCTTTTCGGTTCTCTCTGTACTTCTTGCAGTTCTCCAGACACCCCATACAGTTCTCCAAGCAGGTTACCCCACCACTCCACTCTGCAATAGACTACGCTCTCTCTGCAGTAGTGCCTTTACCGTTTCCCCGACATTGCTTGAAAGTTCCAAGTAGGCGCCATGCAGAGCTCGACTTACGTAACTAAACTTTTTCATGCTTGTTTTGTTTTCATTTCAAAGCAACATGTTTTCAGAGATAATATTGTGAAACTCATAGTTCGGGGGTTTATTGTAGTTCCACTGGGGACTGTGAATTCAGCCTAGTGTGGTTTGATGTGCCACCCCCCCACTGTAGTGGCTCAAAGCCCCTTTCTGACAAGCAGGGCGTCATGCAAATCAGCTGTGAATGCTCAGCATAACACAGCTTCCAGCATCCAGCAGACACAAGTGTTTGATAGTAAACGTATACATGATGACAAACAACTTCATGCAATAGGAGCCGAGCTAAAAACAACCAAAAGGGAACCAGCTGAAATTCCTTAAAACTGTCTCAGTGCCCACAAATATTATTGACTGTAAACAGTTAAAAATAAACAATGGTGAAAACCACCTTGCTGTGGTATTCAGAGGTGAACAATGTGTAATCTAACATCAGGTAGAACTCTTAACAGAGTTCATCTCTACATAGCAAAAGAGATTTGGAACAACAGTTGAGCTGATGATTCAACAGAAACATTCAGTACAAAAGGTAAAAAGACACCTCATACTCACCAATGAGTGAGATACTTGTTTTACACTAAGTTGTATTTTTTGCATTGCATTACGACTGGAAGGAATTGGCTAATTCTCTCTCTCCTCAATTTATTTTCCTGGGCAATCAATTGAGAGGAGCTCCATTGACAATTACCAGTTAAGTGAAGTCAATTTTGAACCAGACACCAATAAACTGTGCCACTGCTTACAAACTCCCTTCTTGCCTCTCTTTCTTTGAATGCGACATTTCAGAGCTCATCCCCATGCCTTGCCTGCCTGCACAGGTCCCCATGTCTAGGCATGATTTGTGGGTCTCACAAGAAGAGAATAACTCCTATATGTAAACAAATAAGTCTTCTTCGTGTGTGATGGATGAACTACATCCCTCCCTATTTGTCTGGGCTTTTATGCATCCCATGTATCAATTGTTAAAGAACGTTTGCTTAACATGCACTCCTGAATACAGTAAGACAGTTAAAAACAATGGAAAGACTGATTCAGGAACACCTGTTCTGATGTTTTCCAGGCTCCCATTAAGAATGAGACTTTGGTTGTAGTCTTCTTTCTGTGGCATTTAACTAGAAATGTCCTTAATTAATGTTGAAGAGCGACTGCCCCTAAAAAGCTATTCCTTGTGGCATCGATATGAGTCAGAAACATGTATTATAGTGTCAAAATGTACTACGAAGTGTAAATAGAATAATAATAAGTCTCGTCCAAAACTGAGATTTGCGAGATAATAGGAAAAAATGGTATGTCACGGAATGAAGGGTACCGTAAAACAATTTGTGGTTTGGGTTTATTCTAATCCTGCCAACATGCCCACAGCTGGCAGCACCCAAGTAATCATCAATTTGGAGCGCAGCTCCACACGACCCGGTTGTAATGCCCATGGGGATAGTTAGGGGAAGGGGATACCTATTCATCGGCGCCCGGGGAGCAGTTGTTGTTGGGGGTTAACTGCCTTGCTCAAGGGCAGAACGGCAGATTTCTTCCACTTTGCCGGCTCTGGGATTCGAAACCGCGACCTTTCGCCATAGGGACCAGTTAAGGGCCATCAATAAAATACACATGGCACATGGGACAATAGTTTTAAAATTCAATAACTCCATATGTGTTATTTCATAGTTTTGATGTCTTCACACTATTATTATTGTAGAAAATTGTAAAAATAAAGATAAATGCTTGAATGAGTAGGTGTTCTAAAACCTTTGACCTGTAGTATAAACACTGGGGGCCAAAAGTTTGGAATATTACTCATTCAAGGGTTTTTCTTTATTTGCACTATGTTTAACATTGTCGAATAAAAGTGAAGACATCAAAACTATGACACAACACATATGGAATGATGTAGTAACCAAAAAAGTGTGAAACAAATCAGCCTGTGCCCAAAGCACTGCAGGCGGGTCCAGTTGTTCAAGCTCAATGCTTTTATCATGTTGCTCCCGCTGTTGGTTGTCATGCACACCAGTCGGTCTTCGCTCATCTTCCACGATGCCAGAGAGTCTTTGAGACCCTGGGCTATTACTTCACCCGTATGATCATCGGGGAAATATGATGTCTGGAGGCAGACATTTAGCAAATGTCCATTCTTCATCTATATAGTGGACTGTCAAGCTTAGGTATGGCTCCGACGTTCTGCTCCACCATAGATTGGTTGGACTGTCAAGCTTAGGTATGGCTCCGACGTTCTGCTTAGGTATGGCTCCGACGTTCTGATTGACCATAGATTGGTTGGACTGTCAAGCTTAGGTATGGCTCAGACGCTCTGCTTAGGTATGGCTCTGACATTCTGCTTAGGTATGGCTCCGATATTCTGCTTAGGTATGGCTCCGACATTCTGCTTAGGTATGGCTCCGACGTTCTGCTTAGGTTTGGCTCTGACGTTCTGCTCCACCATAGATTGGTTGTGGTGGAAAATACATATTAGCCAGCTTCTCTGTGACTCTTTCGTGGGTAGCAATGTATAACTATGGCAAAATACTTGCAGCTTGGTAGCCTAGTGGTAGCCTAGTGGTTAGAGCGTTGGGCCTGTAACCGAGGGTCACTTTTTTATTTTTACCTTTATTCAATCAGGTAGGCCAGTTGAGAACAAGTTCTCATTTACAACTGCGACCTAGTCAAGACAAAGCAAAGCAGTGCGACAAAAACAACAACACAGAGTTACACATGGGATAGACAAACGTACAGTCAATAACACAAAATGTATATACAGTGTGTGCAAATGTAATAAGATTAGGAAGGTAAGACAATAAATAGACCATAGTGGTGAAATAATTACAAATGAGCATTAACACTGGACTGATAGATGCGCAGATGATGATGTGCAAATAGAAGATACTGGGGTGCAAATGAGCAAAAATAATAATATGGGGATGAGGTAGTAGGATGGGCTATTTACAGATGGGCTGTATACAGGTGCAGTGATTGGTAAGCTGCTCTGACAGCTGATGCTTAAAGTTAGTGAGGGAGCAGAGAACTGGAAGGAATGGCGGCCAAAGGAGGTGTTGGCTTTGGGGAGGACCAGTGAAATATACCTGCTGGAGCACATGCTACGGCTGGGTGTTGCTATGGTGACCAGCGAGCTGAGATAAGGCGGAGATTTACCTAGTAAAGACTTATAGATGACCTGGAGCCAGTGGGTTTGGCGACGAATATGTCAAGGATCGGTAGGATAGTCAGTTTTACGAGGACATGTTTGGCAGCATCTTTGTCAGCTTGCTGCGGGGGGTACAGAGCTGTTGGCCGGGGTAGGGGTAGCCAGGTGGAAAGCATGGCCAGCCGTAGCAAAATGCTTATTGACATTTTTCGATTATCGTAAATTTATCGGTGGTGACAGTGTTTCCTAGCCTCAGTGCAGTGGGCAACTGGGAGGAGGTGCTCTTATTCTCCATGGAATTTACAGTGTACCAGAACTTTTTGGAATTAGTACAACAGGATGCACATTTCTGTTTGAAAAAGCTAGCCTTTGCTTTTCTAACTGACTGTGTATATTGGTTTCTGACTTCCCTGAACAGTTGCATATCGCGGGGGCTATTCAATGCTAATGCAGTACGCCACAGGATGTTTTTGTGCTGGTCGAGGGCAGTCAAGTCTGGAGTGAACCAAGTGCTATATCTGCTCTTAGTTATACATTTTTTGAATGGGGCATGCTAATTTAAGATGGTGAGGAAAGCACTTTTAAAGAACAACCAGGCATCCTCTACTGACAGGATACCTGGGCCAGATCGATTAGAATGGCCTGCTCACTGAAGTGTTTTAGGGAGCGTTTGACAGTGATAAGGGGTGGTCGTTTGACCGTGGACCCATTACGGACGCAGGCAATGAGGCAGTGATTGCTGAGATCCTGGTTGAAAATAAAGGAAGTGTAATTGGAGGGCAAGTTAGTCAGGATCAATCAATTTACATATGATGTCCAGGGCAAAGCTGGGGGATGAGGGGGTTCTGTAACAAATGGCAACAGTGAGAGACTTATTTCTGGAAAGGTGGATTTTTTAAAGTGTTTGGGCACAGACCTGGATAGTATGACAGAACTCTGCAGGTTATCTCTGCAGTAGACTGCAACTCCGCCTCCTTTGGCAGTTCTATCTTGACGGGAAATATTGTAGTTGGGGATGGAAATGTCAGACATGCATGAAACCAAGGCTTTTACGGTTACAGAAGTCAACAAATGAGAGCGCCTGGGGAATAGATGTAGTACTGGGGGCTACAGGACCTTGGTTTGCCTCAACATCACCAGAGGAACAGAGGAGGAGTAGGATAAGGGTACGGCTAAAGGCTTTAAGAACTGGTCGTCTAGTGCATTGGGTACAGAGAATAAAAGGAGCAGATTTCTGGTAGAAAATAGATTGATGGCATAGTTTACAAATATATATATATATGGGGTCAATTGTGTTTAGCAGCAGGCTTTTCTACTGTATAGATTGGGACCATATCTTATGCTATGTGATAGGTCACCGCATCTGTTATCTCCTTCCACTTCAAACTTTTCTTGTCACGGGATGACATTTGAAAATGATGCGTCTAAGTGTCTTTTACCAGATGTTTCGGGACGACTGGAATCATCAGCATAACGTAGTTTCACGCGTTCTTCTTCTTCTTCTTCTTCCGCGTGTTTCTGTCTCAGGTGCTGGAAGAGGTTAGTTGTGCTGCCACATTTCGTAGCAATGGTCTTTCGACACATGGACATTGGTTTGCTGAACATCTGACCTCTCGAACACGAACCACTTCCATATGACAGAACAAAGATTGCTATTCTTATTGGGAATGATTTCATTCTCACGAGTGGCTGTGCTGGCTTCCTCATTGTCCATTTTGGTCGAATGCTTGCCGCTACATGGGCGTGGTTACAACTTGGGAAAGGCTGTCCAGGATTGCAATTTGTGGACAACTTTTGTGCATGTGCTGTGACGCCGTTGGGGCAAGGTTCGGTTCACAATGGGCCGACAGAGAGTGAGATGCCACATTTGCCAATGTTAGAACGTAAACCATCATAAAAACAACAAAACCTCAATTCTTCCGATACAACAATTTGGGATATCGCACAAAAACATACATTTGAACGATATATCTCGCAGCCCAACCTGGGCTATGCATGTGCTGTTCGATGATGTAGCTGGGTAGCTAGTAGTCCTGTCGTTAGCTTGCTAGCATTCACCTTGTGAGCTAGTAGCCTAGCTATAACAAGCATGCTGTTAGCTGAAGAGAATGTACATTCTTTGTTAGCTAGCTGTCAAAAAAGTCCCTTTTCTCCTTCCACCTAGGTGGGAATAGATAGCAAGAAGCTAAGTGGGCGAGAGTCCTAAATGGTCCATCTGTTAACACAGAGGTCTGTTAAGCAGAGGTCCAAGTCGATGCTAAGGAAAGTAAAGAATCTTAAATCGAATCCGTGAGGAAGACAAAATAAGTAAAGATGGACTAACTAACTAACTAACACTTGGGCCTGATCGGACAGCTCAGAACTTCTGCTACTTCCTGGCCATATATACACATGGATGAGAGGAGGAGGCAAGGCAGATAAGGATCAAGGAGGGAGGGCATGGTTAAATTAAGGCGTTTGTAAGGTGCTCTTAGGTAGTAGCGTAGTGGTATACGTTCAACTATTGCTATTTCCCTAAATTATTTTATTCAAAACAAACTTTAGTAGGTTAAAAGATAACTTAAGAAATTGGATAACGTAGAATATAACAAGTCTACAGTAAATCTGTCCCCCACAAATTATGTAGCCCTCCTTGTGTCAAGTAGTGACTATTATTCCAACGTATGTTGTGTGGATTAACGAGAGAGAGAAAAAAGGGCTGCATATATGAACCAAACGGGACAGGAGATATGCTTGCTCATAGTTTGGCATTTCAGCTGATCATTATAGCACCCCCCTTGGGCCAATCAGTGTAATTGAGGAATTTCAGTTTATTATTATAGCACGCCCTTGGGGCCAATCAGTGTAATTTTGCAAATGCCGGATCTCTATGGCCAGACACATCATTCAAGTGTTGTCAAAATCGGGCCACTGTTGTCTGAGATATTGCGTGTGACGAATGTACAGACATACTACCGTACGGAGACAGAGCCACAGTCCCCTCCCCAATTTCATTGTGGGGGACAATAAAGGTATAATATTAGATGAATGGGAGGTGTGGGGGCGAGGGAGATGATACAAGCCTGAATTAGGGCAAGGGTAGAGAACTCTCATAGAACAGTTAATTGGCCCTCTAGAGGAATAATTAGGTGGCAAAATAAAAGTAACAGTGCATTGGCTGCAAAAGAAAAAGTTTAATTTTCACAGATCATGGCCATTTGTCCTTAATTGGTGAAACTGCCATATCCGTTTGGGATATTACAACAAAATAAGCAAACAATGGAAACTTTTTTTTCCTTGGACATCGTTGAATGTGCGATAGAACAGCAGAATATCTACTGAAATGTTTTAACCATACATACATAAGAACAAAGGGCCAACAGTGGTGCTGTTTCACCTAATGCAGATTCGGTCTTTAAGTAAACAAACCTGTATGAATACTTGTAAGAGCTTGAAAAGTACTGGGTGTCTGGTTAATACATGCATATGAAGCTTACCATTCTGCTACGTTGTTTATAAACCAGTAAAAAACATTTAGCGTTCCACTACTTAGTTAGCGCAGTGTTTTAATTCGTTCACATAAACAAGAATGTATTGTTTATTTGCAAATAAAAAGATGGTAAACCTCCATCCATAAGTGATTATTTCTACTAATGACAAGCGAATGGGACTATAAATAGGAAGCATAGATGGAGAAACAGTCGAGTGAAGCGAAGTGCAACATATATATTTCAGGAAATCTCATGCATTGTTGGGCCAAGTCTGCTAATTGTCATAGACTCAGTGTCACCGTAATGGTAGAATGATTTCACGTTTTTTCCATGTCTTCCTTGGAGAGTATCTTCCCCCCACAAAGAAAGGTACAGAAATGTTTTCTAAGCACTGGGAATACTGCTGAGTTTGATCAAATTAATCTAATCTTAGGGCTGTGTTATTGTCATGACATTTTGTCAGCCGGTTATTGTCATGCAAAAGGATGATAGTCTCACTGTAATTGACCGTTAATTAACATAAACAAGTTTAGCATCTCAAGGCCTCCACGCATACAAGCTGCGTACAAGTCGCTGATGCAAGCTGCATTTAAAAAAAGTCTAAAATCAATTTAACAGATTTCACTTGGTTTCCAAAATTAAGCATTAAGAACATGGTTGTATACAGAGTTTGAATGGAATATTACCTGTCAATCAATGAGAGAATTATCCTCAAACAGTGGTTGGTTGATGTATGGAGTGAAATAAATGTTTTTTATATATTTATTGCTCAGCTGCTATAAGAACACGTATTTCACTCCAAGCATCAATGGAAATTGCATGGCTGTGTGCTTGATTTGACACACCTTTCAGCAATGGGGTGTCGACATACTTTTGGCCATGTAGTTTGCTGCGAGCGCCAGTTAAACACAGGGAAGAGAAAAACGTTAGCCTTTTCGTCACTTGTTTAATTTGAATAAATGACAATAGAGGAGAGCTTGGAAATCGCTAAAGAAAGTTAGTTCACAGTCCAACTTCAATAAAATGCTGTCTATGTATCACAATAAATGTCATGGAAAATGAATAATAAACAATGACAATAAACAACTGTGATTATAATATCTACATGAAGAAAGCCTTATGTTGTACTGTAAGTCTTTGGTGGATGCAAATCATGTTACCAGTTTTGGAAATGCGCCCAAGGACTCTCACACTCTTTTCCCGAGGGGCGCCCACTCCTCTCTCGATCGATTGCAGGCAGCAATGATGGATCGAGGGTGTGAGGACTGGGTCTGTCACAGGGCCTGATGCGTCTTTCTGTGGGGTTAAACTCAATACCTAGCCTGCTCACACTTCCTCCACACTGAAAATGGGCTTTCTGTTTCTGTCAAAGCTCTTGGTAATTTCCAATAGCTTCGTTTCCAAATCTCTTTCATTTGAAACAACTATGCTTTGATCGTGAACAGCACTAAATGTAAGTCAATATCAGTCCGGCTCATGGGTACTGGCTAAGCCTATAGGTGGAATTACTGCTGTCTGAATCAGTTTTTCGTACATGGAAAATGTCAAGAAAATGTGTTTAGTTTGTAGCGGTTTTGTTAGAGAGGGGTAAAGATAAAGATTTTTGTTTGGGCGCCAGGCAGGTGTTTATTAGAGAGAGAGTAGTACTACCAGACACACACATACACACATCAGCAGAAGATACTGCCTAGAGTGTAGCCTGTTTGCCAGATAGCCAGTAGAGAAGAAAAATAAGAAACGTCACAGCACAGAGGTAACCCCTTTTCTTATAACACCTCATACAATAACGATTAAAGTGACTCAGAGACAACCGACAATAAAGAACCCAGTCATCATCAGATGATTTGTAATATTCTGTATTTATTCCCAGAGGGAAGTTTGAATGGGCGTATGAAGTTGCGTTGGTGTAAACAAAAAACAAATAAGGTCGTCAGAAATTTCCCAATGTCTCTTGGGCCAGAAAACCATTGGAACCAAAAATAAATCAAATCTAGTCAATCAATAATAATCCACTGTTAAAAAAGACGTCCTGAAAACAATGATTGTCCAGCAGCACCGAACATACCATGGCGTGCAGCGTAAAAACAAATAAGAAAGTCAGAGAGGGAGAGAGGGCATTGTTCTTAGCTGTAAACTCATCTGTCCATCTGATACACCTGTTGTTTTGTTTGTAAAAGCTTTGTAACGATGTTGCTATTTTTATTTTTTTGTAATTAAAACATACACCCCCACCTCCCCTCCCACCCCCCACACATGGGATACATGAACAATAAAACCACTACAGCTTCACTGAAAGGAATGAATACCACTGAAAACTAACATGTCAGATACAGACCAATAAGTAGTACAAAAAGAAACAAAACAAGAATTAATAGTTGTGACAATGATAATAGCACTCACAAGATTGTGCACTCATTCTAGCAACCGTTCTTTCAGCGGTAATTGCACTCCTCCACATCTGCAAAGTACCGGGTCGGGCTCTATTAATTCTGGCAGACGAAAGTTCAAGAAACAAGATTTCAAGATAGTAGGACAGCCAGTGTTTTACTGAAAGAGTGTGAGGTGGAATCCAGCGTTGGACAATTATCTTTTTGGCTGCAGTCATGCCGGCCAGCCAGAGTTTGCGTGTCCTCTCTGTGATTTGGATCATAGAGTCATCATTTAGAAGATGGAGAGCAGGGTCAATAGGAAAATCTGTACTGGTCATTGAGGAAATAATGTCCACTATTTTGGTCCAAAAGGTGTATACTTCAGGGCAGTCCCACAGCGTGTGCATTAACGTACCTAGGCTACCATGTCGGCAAAATGTACAGTATGGATGGGGTGCCAGACCCATCAAATGCCTTTTCTTTGCGGTCATATAAGTCCTGTGACATATTTTCAGATGAATAAATTGGTGATTGGGATTTTTTGAAGACCCTGTAACATTTTCCCATACTGCATCCAAGCCTACCACTCTTCTCATATGACTCATATCTTTATCCCACTCTTTCGTGCCAGGAATATCGACCCTTGGGTGTGTTATCAGGCTTGCATAAATGTATGATACAATTCTCCTAGGTGCACCTAGAACCAATCGGGTGAGTCTTTAATTCAGGACCCCATGGGATGCGGTACGTTTTAAGGGCTGATCTTAATCTGAAGTAGTAAAACAAAGAGTTCCCAGGAATATTGTATTGGGTGACAAGGTCTAGGAAGCTAAGTAAAGAGTTATCTCCATTCAAATCTTGCAGTACTTGTATACCTTTTCGAGCCCATGTGTCCTGAACGAAAGGTTTACCACCCGTCAGCAGATTAAGGTTCCGCCAAATGGGGGAGGTTCTGTGCCATTTTACTCCCCAAAAACCGTTCAACTGCTATAAAAGTTTGCAACATATATGTTATGATAGGTCCAAAGCGTAGAGAAAACAACAGGTCCTGCAACCTTATAGGTGCTATCAATTCCCTTTCTATATCCTTCCACAGAGTACTGGTTCCAGGATTCATCCAGTGGTTAAGGCAGCGCAATATGAAGGACCAATTATATAATTCCAGCCACCTTGTGATTTATCTGACTGCAGCGTAGACCATTTAATCCTCGGTCGCTTCCCGTTCCAGACAAATTTTCTAAGCAAATAATCTAACTTCGACCAGTAATTGACTGGCGGTGCTAGGGGCAGCATGGAACTAATGAAGTTAATCCTTGGCAGAATATTCATTTTCAACACAGAAATACGATATGGGACTGATGCTGGTAGGGGCATCCACCTATTAATGTCACTCTCTATCTTTTTGAGTATGTTAGAATAGTTGGTCCTTGCCACAGATGAAACAGATTTGCTTATATGAACTCCTAACTAGATTACTTGTTGGGCAGTTGTAATTCCCGGCGGGAGTGCCACTTTATCTTGCTCCATATTGAGCAGCATCAGCACTGACTTAGAAAGGTTCATCTTAAAACCGGATAGCACCCCAAAATCTCCTAGTATTTTAATTGCATTTGGAAGAGAGGTCTGTAAATCAGACATAAATATGAGAGTGTCGTCCGCGTATAGCGATATCGAGTGAGTAGAGGCACCTATTTTAATTGGGGAAATTGAAGTACCTTTCCGGATGAACTGGGAAATTGGTTCCAAAGAAAGTTTGAAAAACAGTGGCGACCCGGGGCAACCCTGTCTCAAGCCGCGGGCTATTCCGAATAACTCTGAGAAGGTCCAACCTGTGCAGACTCGGGCCAAGGGGTTAGCATACAAAACTTGCACCATCTTGATAAAAGCTGGGCCAAAGTTAAACTCTTTGAGAGCTCTCCAGAGATACTCCCATTCTAACCTATCAAAGGCCTTCTCGGCGTCAACAAATAAGAGTCGACTGGGTGAATTGTTCTTCTCTGTTTCTCCTATGACGTGCAGTAGCCGTCGGACATTGTCTGAGGCTAACCCCCCCTTCATAAATCCTGCTTGGTCCGGATTTATCAGACCCCCTACTACTTTTTCCCAATCGGAGGGCTACCACCTTGGCATATATCTTTAAATCAGCATTGATCAACGAGATTGGTCTATGGCTAGAGCATTCTAGCGGGTCCTTGCCCGGCTTTGGTATCACTGTAATAAGCGCTGTATTCAGATCTCTATGGAAGTGACCTTTTTCGATAGCCGAATTCAATGTAGAGAGCCATATTGGGCCCAAAATGTTCCAGAGCGCTAGACATACCTCAGCTGGTATGCCATCAGTAGCTGGGGAACGGCCTGTATTGGTAGAAACCGGCACATCTAGTTTCTCTGAGTCCTCTGATGACAGAGTAGGAAGATCTAGACCAGTAAAGAAATGATCATATTGTTCCTGAGATGGTCGCATTTCAGAAGAATAGAGTTTAGCAAAGAATTGTTTTAGCGTTTCATTAATCAAAAGTCGTGACATGATGTTTGAGAGTAAGAGCAAGGAGACGGCTTGGTCTGCTCCCTTCTGAGTAGTATTTGTGTTTAGTTGTGTGCATTAGGTATTCAACCCCATATTTCAGCAAATTATTGAATTTGGCTTGTTCAGCCTTCAGTATGCGTTCTTTCTCTCTAGTGTAATTAGACTTATTTCTCTAATAAGCTGCAGTTTCGCTATAATTTAGATATTTCTGGTACTTTGGACTTAATGGAGGCCCATACCAGCATTGGGTCGGATTTACTATCTTTATTGAAACCGATAAATTCATTCAATTTGGGCTTTAATTTATCAATATATTCTTGGTTCTGGAGGAGAGTGGTATTAAACCTCCATCTGGATGGTTTACATTTGACAGGTTTGGCAGCCATTCACGGCTGCTCACAGGCGGCCTAAGAATCATTGGAAGATTACAGACACCGGCTGGAGAATGTTTCTGCAAACAGTCTCCTGAAAGCTGCCCTGGTGAATGGATTTTTGCCTGCCCTGGCTGCGCAAGTTCAAAACCACTTGTATTCGCTGGGAAACCGGCACCCTCCAAAATGAGATTGACCATTGCAAATATGCAGAGCTACAGCAATGGGCCATGGAAGAGCGAACTGACCAAGGAGAAGGAGGAGTGGAAGGTCAAAGTGGTCCAGCAAAAACTGCAAGCGGCCCAGCTTGGGAGGCCCCCCTGGCAGGTGAAGAGGACGAGGTGGGGGACCTCAGGCAAGGGGAAGAAACAGGAGAGGGGGCTCGGGAGAAGAAAAATGCTGCTACAATTATGAGAAACCGGGCCACTTTGCTGCTGCCTGCCCTGAACAACCGGCTCAGAAAGGCGGGGCGTGGGGCGGGGCACCACAGACTGCGTACCAGCCGCACCCTCAACAACCAAGGAGTGGATACCGAGGGAAGGGGCACTCCAGATGGCAGACTGGTCTTCAGCGACCACTCAGTATAACCCAGACTACAGCCTGGAAGACTGACTAGAGGCAGGGACAGGAGACTCAGGTGACTCAGCAAAGTTGACACAATTAAAAACACATTTGAAACCTTTGGCAGAGCCCATAATCCTAATCAGCGTCAATTCAATTTCTTGTAGATTTCAATTTGAAAAGAAGTGGTTATCACAATACCCACTGAATGATAAATTGACATGTTATAAATTGTATAGAAAGTGATTTTTGCGCTCTGAGTGTTAGCCTGAACTGTCAGCAGCAAGAGTTTTACCGAGTTGAGAGAAGTGTGCCTCATTTCCATTGCGAAGTCTGATAGCTTAGATTGGGAGGATACTGTTGTTTGGTTGAAGTCTGTGCTGAAAGTTGATGATTGGCAAGAAACTGCTGAAGACTCCAAATATTACCTCACTACACAAACTACTTTTGTCCCTTTTTCCTGGGTAACACCAGAGAGGAATTCATGGTTTAGATCGTGAAAGCGTTCTGTCATTGATGTTATGAATCGCCCTTGTTGGCAAAAGGTAAGTATGACATTGGCAAGATAAAGGGAGTTGAGCCGTTGGTGGTAAAACCCAAAGACACTTACAGACCCTCCAGAACACAGTATCCACTCAGCAAAGAAGCCATTGTGGGTATCACCCCAGTACATGGCTTCTTAGTCGAAAGAGGGGCGATTGTGCCGTGCCGGGAGTCTCCCTGCAACACCTACATTCTACCAGTTAGAAAGGCCTCAGGAGATTGGCGCTTTGTTCAAGATCTAAGGCCAGTTAATGCTGCTGTCTATGCCAGAGCTCCCGTGGTTGCAAACCCTGCCGCTATTCTCTCTGCTGTCCTGCCAACAGCCAATTGGTTTTCAATTATTGATTTCAATTATCTTCACAAATGCTTTTTTTTTTGCATTCCCGTCGCACCAGAATCACAGTTCTGGTTTGCGTTCATATTTCTAGGTAAACGTTGGACTTGGTTGATTTGTCCAATGGGATTCACCGAAATCCCTGTTTACTGCGGCCTTGGCTCAAAATGTACAGTCGTGGCCAAAGGTTTTGAGAATGACACAAGTATTGGTCTCCACAAAGTTAGCTGCTTCATTGTTCTTAGATCTTTATGTCAGTAGTTACTATGGTACACTGAAGTATAATTACAAGTATTCCATAAGTGTCAAAGGCTTTCATTGACAATGACATTCAGTTTATGCAAAGAGTCAATATTTGCAGTGTTGACCCTTCTTTTTCAAGACCTCTGCAATCCGCCCTGGCATGCTGTCAATTAACTTCTGGGCCACATCCTGACTGATGGCAGGCCATTCTTGCATAATCAATGCTTGGAGTTTGTCAGAAGTTGTGGGTTTCTGTTTGTCCACCCGCCTCTTGAGGATCGACCACAAATTCTTAATGGGATTAAGGTCTTGGGAGTTTCCTGGCCATGGACCCAAAATGTCGATGTTTTGTTCCCCGAGCCACTTAGTTATCACTTTTGCCTTATGGCAAGGTGCTCCATCATGCTGGAAAAGGCATTGGTCGTCATCAAACTGTTCTTGGATGGTTGGGAGAAGTTGCTCTCGGAGGATGTGTTGGTACCATTCTTTGTTCATGGCTGTGTTCTTAGGCAAAATTGTGAGTGAGCCCACTCCCTTGACTGAGAAGCAAACCCACACATGAATGGTCTGAGGATGCTTTACTGTTGGCATGACACAGGACTTTACCTTTACCTTTTGCAGAATATCAGTCTGTCTCTGATGTTTTTCCTGGAGAGAAGTGGCTTCTTTGCTGCCCTTCTTGACACCAGGCCATCCTCCAAAGGTCTTCGCCTCACTGTGTGTGCAGATGCCCTCACACCTGCCTGCTGCCATTCCTGAGCAAGCTCTGCACTGGTGGTGCCCCGATCCCGCAGCTGAATCAACTTAAGGAGACGGTCCTGGCGCTTGCTGGACTTTCTTGGTGCCCTGACGCCTTCTTCACAACAATTGAACCCCTCTCCTTGAAGTTGTTGATGATCTGATAAATGGTTGATTTGGGTGCAATCTTACTAGCAGCAATATTGTTGCCTGTGAAGCCCTTTTTGTGCAAAGCAATGATGACGGCACGTGTTTCCTTGCAGGTAACCATGGTTGACAGAGGAAGAACAATGATTTCAAGCACCACCCTCCTTTTAAAGCTTCCAGTCTGTTATTCTGAGTCAATCAGCATGACAGAGTGATCTCCAGCCTTGTCCTCGTCAACACTCTCACCTGTGTTAACGAGACAATCACTGACATGATGGCAGCTGGTCCTTTTGTGGCAGGGCTGAAATGCATTGGGGATTAAGTTCATTTTCATGGCAAATAGGGACATTGCAATTAATTGCAATTCATCTGATCACTCTTCATGACATTCTGGAGTATATGCAAATTGCCATCATCAACACTGAGGCAGCAAACTTTGTGGAGACCAATACTTGTGTCATTCTCAAAACCTTTGGCCACGACTGTACAGGTTTTCATACCTCCCAAAGGGAGTAAACTAACACAGTATTTCGACAATCTCCTACTGTGTTCTGAAAACCTGCATGCATGGGAAGTCGACACCAGAGCTCTGTTAGTGTTTCTTGCGGAAAATGGCCACAAAGTTTCCAAATCTAAATAGCAGCTGTCCTCCCAATCAGTTAGAGATTTGATACATGATATCACCCCTAATGGGAGACAACTGATGCTGAGAGAGTTCTGTCTATTCTGTCTATGCTTGAAACAATTGAACATTATGAAACATCAAAGATACCAGGCAGATTTTGAAAAGGCGTTTGATAAAGTACCACTAGAATTGATATATAAATGCCTGGATTACTTTAATTTCAGTGAATCTCTTATACAAGTGGTTAAAGTTATGTACAGCAACCCCAGATCTAAAAGGGGTTAGAAATCCAGGGGATAAAAACAAAAGTGTCAATGTATGCTGATGACACAAGTCTGCAATCTGGATCCCTCTCATTGAAGATCTTGATTACATTTATAGCCCCTCTGGACTAAAACCTAATTATGACAAGTGCACCATATTACGTTTTGGATCGGTAAAAGACACAGTATTCACACTACCTTGTAGTTTACCAATAAAATGGGCGGATGGTGAAGTAGATATGCTTTGTATTCCTATCTGAATTTTTTTATGAACTTACCACAATCAAAAATAGATAAGATACTGCAACCATGGATAGGTAAATACTTGTCTATTTATGGAAAAATCACATTGATTAACTCTTTGGTCCTGTAACAGTTTACTTACTTAAGCCTACTTCAGACGACTTGTTTTTTAAATCATAAGAGCAAAAATTGTTTCATTTTATTTGGAATGCTAAGCCAGACAAAATTAAACGTGCCTATTTATATAATGAATATGAGTTTGGGGGCTTCATATTATTAAATAAAAAGCTTTAAACCTCTCACTAAAAGCTTCACTCATACATTAGTTATACTTAAACACAAAGTTTTTCTCCAGTAGATTATTAAGAAAGGCTCATCCTTTGTTCAAAAATGGCCTTTTTCACTAAATTGAAAATTACATTTTATTTAACGTATCGCCCTTTCTTAAACAAGCCAAACAAGCTGGATACAATTTCAGTTTAATCCTCCAGAAAAGATAGAACAAATATTACAACAAATGTTATGGTTAAACTCAAATATACTGACTAATTTAAAAAAATGTTTTATGGAAACAACGTTCAGGTTAAAAAATCATTCACTTAAAATGAACCTTACAAATAGCAGTGTTGGGCAATTTGGAAAGACTTAGTCAGTCAATAAATAATATAATAATACCCGTAGGAAAGGTTTTCATCTTTAGCTCACAATCTGTGGACACTATACGATTAGAAAGGTTCAAAATGTATGCAAAACATCATAGCACAATTGAAAAATATATGGCACATGGAAACCAAACGAGGGTGGTCTACGGTGATAGGTGGGATGGGCTGAGAGTGGGATTAAAGAGCTTATGTCTGGTAATGTATTATTGTTATGTGACTGCTTTATATGAAAGTACCATGTATGTAAAATGTGTATGCAAAATATAAATGTAAAAGTTATATGTAAAATGTATGTACTGTATATGCAGCAGAAAAGCTGTAAAAATAGATATACACTACCGTTCAAAAGTTTCCATGTTTTTGAAAGAGAAGCAATGTAGACATCTTTAATGTTGTAAATGACAATTGTAGCTGGAAACGGCTGATCTTTTATGCAATATCTACATAGGCGTACTGAGGCCCATTATCAGCAACCATCACTCCTGTGTTCCAATGGCATGTTGTGTTAGCTAATCCAAGTTTATCATTTTAAAAGGCTAATTGATCATTAGAAAACTATTTTGCAATTATGTTAGCACAGCTGAAAACTGTTCGAAAAAAAGGCTCAAAATGGCCAGAAACAAAGAACTTCTTCTAAACTCGTCAGTCTATTCTTGTTCTGAGAAATGAAGGCTATTCCATACGAGAAATTGCCAAGAAACTGAAGATCTCGTACAGCGCTGTGTACTACTCCCTTCACAGAACAGCACAAACTGTCTCTAACCAGAATAGAAAGAGGAGTGGGATGCCCCGGTTCACAACTGAGCAAAAGGACGTAGGGACACAGCTGCTTGGTATTTGGTATTTTATTAGGATTCCCATTAGCTTTTGCGAAAGCAGCAGCTACTCTTCCTGGGTTCCACACAAATAATGAAACATGACATAATACAGAACATTAATAGACTAGAACATCTAAAGGACAGAACTGCATACATTTTAAACATCACACATAGCCTACATATCAGTACGTACACACAACATTTCTAGGTAAAATAGGGGAGAGGTCTTGCTTTCTCTGCTTTTTTAAACCAGGTTTGCTGTTCACTTGAGATGGAAGGGAGTTCCATGCAATCATGGCTCTATATAATACTGTATGTTTTCTTGAATTTGTCCTGGATTTTGGTACTGTGAAATGACCCCTGGATGTATGTCTGGTCGGGTAAGTTAGTGTGTGTCAGAGCTGTGTGTAAGTTGACAATGCAAACACATTAATGTTTCTTCTAAAAATAAGAAATAGTGCTGTCAGTCTTGCCTCTACTTTTAGCCAAGAGAGTCTGGCATGCATAGTATTGATATCAGCCCTCTGATTACAGTGAAGTGCAAGATGTGCTGCTCTGTTCTGGGCCAGCTGCAGTTTTTCCAGGTTTGTTTTTGCAGCAGCTGACGATGTGACTGGGCAATAACCAAGATGAGATACAACTAGATCATGCAGGACTTGCTTTGTGGAGTGCGGTGTCAAAAAAGCATAGCGGACAGACCTCTCCCAATCTTTACAACCATTGAATCAATATGTTTTGACCATGACAGTTTACAATTCAAGATAACACCACGTCATTTATTCTCCACAACTTGTTCAACAGCCACATTATTCACTCTCAGATTCAGCTGAGGTCTAGAACTTAGGGAATAATTTGTACCAAATACAACGTTCTTAGTTCAGGACTAGTTTATTACTGGCCGGCCATTCTAAAACTGACTGCGACTCTTTGTTTAGGAATGCAGTGATTCCACTATCTGTGGTTGCTGGCTCATATAGGGTTGAATCATCGTCATACATAGACACACAAGCTTTGTTTAATGCCAGTGGCAGGTCATTAGTAAAAATAAAAAAAGAGTAGAGGGCCTAGAGAGCTGGCCTGTGGTATACCACACATGTTTAACATTAGAGAATCTTCCATTAAAGAAAACCCTCTGTGTTCTATTAGATAGATAGCTCTGAATTCACTATATAGCAGAGGTTGAAAAGCCATAACACTTACACTGGGGGACAAAAGCAAGGGTTTTTCTTTATTTGCACTGTTGTTTTTACATTGTAGAATAAAAGTGAAGACATCAAAACTATGACATAACACATATGGAATCATGTAGTAACCAAAAAAAGTGTTAAACAAATCAAAATATATTTGAGATTCTTCTATACCTTGATGACAGCTTTGCACACTCTTGGCATTCATAAACGTTTTGTATGATGCACTCTTTTAGGCCCAGCCTTTGGAACTTTGGCTTTTCTAGATATGGCCAATATATTATGGTCAGTACATCCAATGGGTGTGGATACAGCTTCAGAGCAGAGTTCTGCAGCATTGGTAAATATGTGATCAATACATGTGGATGATATAGTTCATGTAGTGTTTGTAAACACCCTGGTAGGTTGATTAAGGTTGAAGTCTGCACGCCCTCTGAAATCTAATTGGCATAATAATAAAAAAATTCCCATAAAAATGTGTCCGTTTAAGCTAGAGATATCGCATTGGTTGTGACTCAATCCACCACATCCGCCTATGTCGCGCTTCCGCATATGTGGTGAAAGGTGAGAGCTAGACCGGGATTAGTCAGACCATGAGACATCGGTCTTCTCACAAAATCGTTTGTAGTGTCTGAACAGTTTTGGCCTATAAACTATTATGACCCCTCTGTGGAAAGATGAGACTCTCTAGGACGCCCACAGGTCTCACAAGACTCGTCTGAAAGTCCCCTGGTACCGGTTGAAAAACTGAAAGGAAGTATATATGGAGACTGTTTAGTGCCAAAAATAAGGGGTTAAATATACAAGGCTTGGACTCTTCTAGGCACTGGTTACAGTGAGCAACTTCCTCTTTTTTTTTTTACCTTTATTTTACTAGGCAAGTCAGTTAAGAACAAATTCTTATTTACAATGACGGCCTAGGAACAGTGGGTTAACTGCCTTGTTCAGGGGCAGAACAACAGATTTTACCTTGTCAGCTCGGGGATTCGATCTGGCAACCTTTCAGTTAAAGGCCCAACACTCTAACCACTGGGCTACCTGCCGCCCCAAAATATTTTCCTCTTGAGAGGACAGCTTGATGAAAACCAGTCTATATTCTATTAACATTACACACATTATCAAGTATTGCACATATTATCCAGATAACGAATGTTTGAGGGACCTGGGACACATTTATAGGACAGACAGAGTCACATGGCTTGGTCTTAACTACAAACTGTAGACAAATCAAACTAATCCAAACTCATGGATCCAAGAGTAGTTGAGTTAGCTATATATATCCAATGGTGCACAGAATGCAGTTGAAAAGGTTTACTTTGCTTAAAGTACACAGTGCAGCCTATATTTAATGAGAAACTGGACTTTTATGGACTTTTTCAAACAGCAACCTGGTGACCTTATGTGCAGTCGATTTAATGTTGTGCATTTGTAGAAATTAAAGGGAATAAGACAATCTTCAGTGCATTTTGAGTACTTTGGGAGTGTTTCATCAGGAAGTGATGCGTGAAGGAGTGGGACCTTGTTATCCTGCTCAAAGGGAGATGATATAACACCATATTTACACATATTTTTTCTCTGGCTTTTTTTTCTCTCTGCCAGACCACCCAGTGGCTTCTCTTGACCCTCTGTGTCACTTTATTTATTTATTCATTCAAAATATTTCCATATGCAATATGACATGGCATGATATCAATTCACATTACCATATGGTCTGCTGAAAGCAACATACTGTATTTCTCTTTTAATACAGGCTGGCACCGCTAGCTCTCGGTGGAGGGGACTCCACTCCACTCCACTACATCATGCACCCTCTGTGAACTTCTCTAAATAGGGAGAGAATTTAATAATTTATACATTTATTCCATGTCCATCTGCCCCTCACCAGACTTAGCAACAATAAACCAAGGGGTTCTTCACTTAGTGCCAGAGAATGAAGGGAGAGAGACACAGACTGGAGAAAAAAATTGTCATTGCATTCGACAAGCAAATCTCACGTCGAAATGTGATGTTTTTGCTCTGTCATGAGTTTAGAGGGCATGCACGCTATTTTACTCTGTCACTCTTTCTCAGACCTTTCTCAGACCTCTTGAGAAGTGTAATTTTACAGATACTGTAAATATGTAAATTGTTTGACCCTGATGTGGAATGGTGTTTTGCAATGTTCCCCTTTTGCAATTTGAGAGATCTGCCTTAGAGTTATGCACCCTCATCACTGACTTTCTAATATAAAGGATGTCAATAGTGAGACCCCATTATTAAACATTACTTTAGAAATACTGGTTCACCTGGGTCACTTGCTGTAAAGCCACGATCCTGAATCCTCCCACAATATATTTTCTCAAGTCTAGGTTTATAGCCACCAGGGTTCAGATACTGTAAGTGCTTGCTAACTGGGTCAGTCTTCATCTTCATTCTAGTCATTCCTATTGTATCCAATACATCTCATTTAAAACTCGAAGGAGTGATCGGTTCTCAACATGTGTTTCATTATCTTAAATTCCCCTGGACAAAAGTATAAGTTAGAAATTAAATGTTCAGGTGGTGATGGTGTCATAGTAGGTGTCATAGTATCCAATCCTTAGCACCCTGTCACTCTCTCTTCTCTGTCTACAATCTAACTCATCCTGTCACTGAACACTAGTTATTTCAGATGACGAATATCACTTGTGGCATTCAATCGCATACAGGCTTAGGGCCAATTCCAGTTAAACTGTCTGTTAAGGGAGGGGGAATTCCGACCCGAACCTAATTCCCTTTTTATGCACTTTTCTCTCTACGCGTTTCTGACATTGAACTTAAGCACGAGGATATTATGCTATTGACCCGCTATTTGTTTGGGGTGGAGATCGAATAAATTATGGTGTGGCGGAGGTATGTCTACAGATACACCGATTTTCTGACGTTGACTTAATTCCACCACTTTTATGCACGAGGAAACCATGAATAAGGTCTAGTGAACCTACTAGTTCCAAGTGGAAAAAGCCTCTCGTTCATCTTTTCCAAAATAAGATTTATAAGGTAAATCTGTAATCCGTCTGACTGTACAATGAGTAATAGGTCAGGCTGTACAACCGATTGGAAAACGTACTGCAAACTGAGAAATCATGTGACTAAACTGAATAAAAAGAAGAAGAAACTGCACTATTAAACAAAGATAAATGACATAAAGAATGATAGTAAAAAGCTTTGGATCACCTTCAATTACATTTTGGGCAAAAAGGCAAACTCAGCTCCATCCTTCATTGAATCAGATGGCTCATTCATCACAAAACCCACTGATATTGACAACTACTTTAATGATTTTTTTCATTGGCAAGACTAGTAAATACTATCAACAAGGCAAGTTCTACAGGCCCTAGTTTTGTTGAACATGTACTACTCTGCAGTTGTGTGGTCAGGTGCCACCAAGAGGAAATTGCAAAGTGGGGGAGCGATTGACTTCATTACTATTTGTGAGAAGTATTGACATGTTGAATGCACCGAGCTGTCTGTTTGAACTACTGGCACACAGCTCGGACACCCATGCATACACCACAATATATGTCACCAGATGTCTCTTTACAGTCCCCAAGTCCAGAACAGGCTATGGGAGGTGCACAGTACTACATAGAGCCATGACTACATGAACATCTATTCCACATCAAGTAACTCATGCAAGCAGTAACATTTTATTTAAAAAACAGATACAAATACACCTTATGGAACAGTAGAGACTGTGAAGCAACACAAACATAGACACATGCATACAAACACACAATAACATACGCACTATACACACACGGACACATGGATTTTATGTTGGAGATATGTGGTGGTGGTGGAGTAGGGGTCTGAGGGCACACACTTAATATGTTGTGAAATCAGTTGTTAATGTATTGTAATGTTTTAAAAAAATGTATAACTGCCTTAATTTTGTTGGACCCCAGGAAGAGTAGCTGCTGCCTTGGCTATTGGGGATCCATAATAAATACAAATACCAACTTGCAGGAATGGGCACTCTCTAATGTCATAATTATAGGCTACCCTGACTTTCTATGTTTCATATTTCTATAATTTTAAATATTAGCCATTATCAGTATCGACATTCACTAGGCCTACTAACCACACACACTCAACTGCCAATTGACTGTTAGTTCCCTTTAGTTGGTATAGCCTACATCAGGGGTATTCAACTCTTACCCTACGAGGTCCGAAGCCTGCTGGTTTTCTGTTCTACCTGATGATTAATTGCACCCACCTGGTGTCCCAGGTCTAAATCAGTCCCTGATGAGAGGGAAACAATTAAAAAACACAGTGGAACTGGCTTCGAGGTTAAGAGTTGAGTTTGAGGGGCCTACATTTTCATTGGTATAGCCTACATCAGGGACGGGCAACTCCAGTCCTCGGGGGCCTGATTGGTGTCAAACTTTTGCCCTAGTCACAGCTAACACACCTGACTCCAATAAGCAACTAATCATTGCAAATTAGTTTAATCAGCTGTGTTTGCTAAGTATGAGGGAAAAGTGTGACACCACTCCTTGGGGACTGGAGTTTCCCATCCCTGGCCTACACTATAATTTCATTTAATTACATTGTTTTGCTTACCTTCATTTGCTTCCTCTGGTAACACCGTCACGGCTGTGTGGTTGTTTCTGAGGATCATTAGTAACAGTTGATCATATAAAAAAATAAATACTAATTAAATCATTATGGAGCGGTGCGCAGACCAAGTCATGACAGTTTGAACACGACACATGGTGCAATACTTGGTCGTGTCATCACACAGTTCCATGGTTAGTGAAGGCAATAGATGAGAGTATAGTTTACTATTGAACACTATTCTCCCTATTATAATTATATATACACTAATATTACAACATTAACCTGGGTTGAAGAACTGTGGCAATTTTCAGAATGAATCAAACAACCGTTTTCTTTCTTTTGTGCATAAAGACTTTATAATTGATTAATATATTCCTCAACCTAAATAATCTACAATATCAGAGTATCAGAGTACCTCAGTCATTGTATCATTTCAAATCCATAGTGCTTGAGTACAGAGCCAAAACATCAACATAATGTGTTACTGTCCCAATACTTTTGAAAAGAAGTGCCTTGACTTTCATTAGTTTCAGTGAATTAAGATTATGGTTGGATGCATGCAGGTAAATGAAAAATTCATGCCGCTAGGCCTCCCATCCCTAAATACTCTGCTTATCAAACACAGGCAGCCAGCTGTAGGATGACTCTGCTGCAGGTTAGAGGGCTGGTGATATTTTCCCTTGGCCTGAATTAGATGTAATTATATGAGTGTGTGTTGCTGCTCTCTCACTGGTGATGTGTGAGCTTTGCAGTCCCGAGTAATTAAAATTCTAGATGCCTCCTCTGTCAAAGGCTTGACGTATGTTTCATGAATGCAATATGCGCCTATGTCCTACCACGGACATAAATGTCACCCTGTCTCACCTTCTTTCTCTCCTCAGATCGGTGGCGATTTTAGCAATCTTGGTGGGGCAAATATACAAAAAATTGTGGGATGCATGCCAGCAAAGCCACCAGACAACACAACACTAAACAATACTTTATTTGCGCTATAACAGTGACAAACGGTGCCCACAAACTGTTAGGGCCTACATATAACGCTGTCCCAACAGCAGTCCCAATACCTTACCACTGCTACACCTGGCTATCAGCAGAGCCTTGTCTGGCAGCAAAACAATTAATTCAGCCTCATTTACTGCCTTTAAAAAAAACATAGCTAATATGGCTGACGTGCTTAAACAAATGTGGTTTCTACTGACAGTTGAGGTGTTCAAACTATGTCATAAGGGGACGACAAGCAGATAAGAGGCAATACGTAATTTCGATTAAGACATTAATGTGGGAGCTAGGATGGATGTAGTCAATATAACTATTTGTTCAGAACAGAATTCAGAACATGGGCTGTTCTTACAGTGTTCTCCCTGTACACCAAGTCAGAACCGTAGGATAAATAAAGGAGGCTTATAAGCAGGCAATGAAAGCTCTTACAATATTCAATGATTACATTTCTCTAAAACAGGTTATAGGCTACATGTGCACCACCAAGTCAGAACAGTAGGTCAAATTAAGAGCGGTACATAGACCAAATTATTAGGGTGAGGCACATGGGCTCCTAACAGCTTACTACACAACACACACTTAGTATTACTTTCTTAGCTACAGTATACATATCTCCCTGACATATTACATCATTTATGCAGCAGCATACAATACATTTTTGGACTCACCTTGTTGTTCTGTTCTCAGTTGAACAACAAATTTTGTCTTCAGAGTCTAGCATTCGCTGGATTTATGGTGCTTTCTGTGAACTCAGAAAAAAACAAGGTTGAATCATGATGATGTCAGTGATCTTCAGGTCGTAGCTCTTTCTAGAGTTGGCTAACCGTTCAAAACTATTTTTCTTGAGTTCCCAGTTGTCTTGAAGTCCGATTTCGCAGTTCTGAGTTAACAGTTGTGTTGAGCGCGACACAACTCATGATTTATTGACAACATGGCCAATGTTGAATGTTTATCATTTTAAGCTAGGAAAATATACCCTTAATCCCAGATTTGGGACCACACAGCCACTGTGTTAGCCACTGATTAGCCACTGATTGCTTCCAAACCACTCATTGTTGTATTTGCGATTTCCAACTTGTTGTGTAATGTTTATGTCCAATGGCCGATGAACACTGATACGTTTTATCTATAATTTCTTCATTATTTATCTTTATGTGACTAGGATTTGCCAGTAGATTGTCGACTTGATTCATGATGATGACTGCTAACCAAGATTTTGAAAGTAAGATTTTGACATGATCAGTCCAATCAAAGCTACTGTTGATATAACGTGATTTGACGTCATTTTATCTGTGGCCAATGACCTTCAGCCATCTTGGATGGGCACTTCTAATGTAACTCTAAGGCAGCAGCCAAAGGACTTGAATTATCAAGCTCTGACGTAGTGTCCCCATGAGTGACAGAACACTGGACTAATCACGGCACAACTAGAGAACATTATCAACCCCTAAGCTCCGTATATTCCGCTGGCAGCCCCACCACCACAGAAAGCACTGCATTTTGGAGCTGCCTTACTCAAGAAAGCAAAAAAAATACCAGTTTTGTATGTGACTTTATTAACTCAATAATTTAAAAAAACTGATATGTGACACGTATTAATACCAAAATAACATTTTTTAATTTGATCTAAAAATGTGGGTCTCAAAACAGGTGGGGCTCTGCCCTGAATGACGGGTCACCACTGCGTTTTTAGTTGCATTAATTAGAGACTTATCTCATTTATTTTTTTCCCATTCGTATTCCATACTCTTGAGGGAGAAGCTGTATGGACAAAAGTGCATTCCCAAGCCTCTTTGGTAGAATCATTTCTGGTTGAACAATATGTTATGTCTGAACTTATAGTTTTTTCCTCATCCTCATACCAGTCTGTCCTAAAACATGCTTCCCCACACATTCTAACCACCTTACCACACAACTAATTGTGTCTGGGTAGAACCTTATAGCCTGCTTCTGCATTATTTCCCCTTCTAGCTAAAACTGTACTTTCAATTTGATGGAAATTGACATTGATCTGTCTTCGGATCCCAACTGTATTTTGAGGTTTAAATTGATGTCATATTTTGGTAAATTGTACTAAATGGAATCGTATGTATCTCTCGGTATTCGCTAGACAAAGCAGCCACAAAAGAGAGTCTATCGAAATGAGAAAACCTGGTAGGCTGTTATGTTGTTTTTCGCTCCCCAATCGATTTTTGCAATCACAATGTGCAGCTGTGGGAAGGCAAAGCAATAACTTGCTAATTGATTGGCAGGTATTTGCATATACAGTACAGGAAAAATGTCATGTTGCGCTATCCGATGACCTAAAGGGTCTGGCAGAGAAGAGGGCTGATGAGGGTCTTTAACTCTTGGCCGCCTGTCCGGTCAGGCTATTGTTAGTGTTGCCAGTCACCTGTCATAACGCTAGCGATTCGTGAGGGGAGATTCAGCATACTCCTCCTTCTATCCCGTCTGTCTTTATCCCCATGTCTCTCCTCATTCTATTTCCAGCCTTCTATCTCTGTTCCATTCTTTCACTCTAGTCTTCTTTCCTTGCCCATCCCTTTTCCATGTCTTTTCCACGGTTCCCAACCTTCACTATTCGATCTCTCTTTCTCTCTCTCTCTCCACCTTCCCCTCTCTACGTCTTTCCAGGCCTCCAGCGAAGTGACTTCCACTGATGTGGAAAGGTTGACATTCAGGTGTCTCTGGTGGGTCACCACCGATGTAAATCAATCGGTTTTGGTAACAGCAATCCAGAATAACTGGCGGTCAACAAAGCTCCAGCTTCCTCTTTGCTCCAGTAATCCTGTTACTACACTGCTTGGCTTCTTCCCTTCCCACCCCACAGGGCTGGACTCTGACGTTGGACACCGCTAACATACCCTGCAGAAGGTCACTAACTATTCTGACTGAAGCGTGGACAAGTGAGACATTTACTTGTATTGTGTCTACCTATTGTGCAACCCTCGGGGGTTTGTGGTATACTGTATGTCCAATACAACACGGCTAAGGGCTGTATCCAGACACTCCGCACTGTGTCTTGCAGAAGAACAGCCTTTAGCCATGGTATATTGGCCATATACCACACCCCCTCGGGCCTTATTGCTTAACTATATCTGAACTTTCTGTTCAGGTCACTTGTCAATGGCTTCGATGCATTCTAACACATCTACTAAAGTCACTCAACAATTACATGATGCACTCTATGGGTGTCTGAACAATGTTTATCCATCTTATACTACACAAATGGACTCCTCTAAGGACCCTCTACCGCTGGTCGATACTGACAGATTTGTCAAACTGACATCATAGACAAGCTCACGCCAAGGAAATGCATAAAATGTCAATTGTCATGTAAAAAGGTGGATCGAACCCTTCTATTCCTGGATGTCTCGTATTCCAAGGTCAAGGATGATTCAATTCGTGGAGCCGCAGTGTTCCCAAGTCGTCCTCTGGGTTGTCAGCACCCGACTGATAATCATAATACTGTCAGGAACATAAAATAAGAAATGTTACCCTTAGTCCTTGGAGATGTGTCACTCAGGACTATTGAGAAGCGAACAGCACAAAAGCATTACCACATGAACAAAAGCAAATGGATATGTACATACTGCATACCCAAGTACTGTGCACATACACACACACATATATATATATATATATATATATATATATATATATATATATATATATACTAGCTGATTATATCCAATAGATCAGCACTAGCCAACAATGCATTTTGATGAATGACTGCTTTGCTCTGCATTTGTATCACTGTACTGTACTGTACTGACCGTATCCATGAGCAGGGTTCAGAGGTTCTCAAATGGGGTTGTTGTAAAATGGACGTTGCCTCGTGTCCAGCGAGTTGGTTGATGATTGATGCCAAACTATCAGTACAACTTTTAACATTGTGACTGTCACCTGGCTGGTCTAGCTGTAATGCTGCAGCCTCCGGCACATATGTCTAAGGTGTAGGAGTTCAAATCTATACAATAAAGTCAGAAAATACCCCAAAAGGTTATCACAAAGTCAATGTTTTGTAGATGTTGTATTGTCATAGAGAGCCCAGCCTAAACCCAGCCTAAAACCCCAAACAGCAAGCAATGCTGATGTAGAAGCATGGTGTCTAGGAAAAACTCCCTAGAAAGGCAAAAACCTAGGAAGAAACCTAGAGAGGAACCAGGCTCTGAGGGGTGGCCAGTCCCCTTCTGGCTGTGCCGGGTGGAGATTAGAACAATTCATGGCCATTAAGGCCAGTTCTTTCTCCAAGATGTTCATAGATGACCAGCAGGGTCAAATAATAAGTGGTTGTAACAGGTAAGTACATCAGGAGTAAATGTAATTTGGCTTTTCATAGCCGGGCATTTAGATGTTGAAATAGCAGGTGCGGTAGAGAGAGAGAGTTGAAAACAGCAGGTCTGGGACAAGGTGGCACGTCCGGTGAAACAGGTCAGGGTTCACACAGAACAGCAGATAAGACAGAATAATTTCACCCGATAGGACAGACTGACCCTAGCCCCCCGGCACATAGACTATTGCAGCATAGATACTGGAGGCTGAGGAAATAAAACACAAACAAATTGGCGTAATTGAATTTAATTATAGGTGGGGCCCGTTTCTTTGAATGTTATTATTCAAATTGAGTAGTGTAAATAAAGGTTACAAATGAATTGTGTTTTATAGCAAATTTTATAGCGAATTTCAATAATTATTGAATGCATGTTATGTTATGTAATATGTAATGCTACATAGGCTACATCTGCTACATCATCATAATGGATTATCTAAATAAATAGGATTGTTTCTGCTTTTTTTGGGTCAGATTTTCCAATCGTACCTCTCTCACTCTCCTGATGTGACATAAGTGCTTACATTCTTAATCTTACATAAAATGTGACTTGTTTCAGGAAACTACGCGTATGGCATCACTCCTTCACAGGAGAGGCATTTGAACGTAAACATGAATGTGTCTTAATAACAAACTTTACATTTTTATATATTTTTATATGAGCCTAGTTGGTTTAGCCACGGGAAAAGACAGGAACGTTAATGGCTAGCCATGATTGGCTGAGATAATGGATGGGCTAGACATCCCGAGAGATAAGTTTAGATTGGTCTGCCATGTAGCACGCTTCTGTCTATAACATGAGCTGCTCAGTATGTGTAGGTAATCCTTTCTAACGCTGAGTTTTTTAATGATATCACGAAAGAACTGCAAAAGTGTTGCAGTTTCTGGAGGACCGAGTTTTAAACTCAGCGGAACCACCGTGGAAGCACAATATGATGGCATTTGATTGCAAATATGCAGAGGGAGTTGAAAAGAGAACGCACATTAAGCTATTATATAAAACACCTGTCTTTGGATTACATCTTCAAACTAAGGGCAACCATGGCATCCGTGAAAGAGAAGGAGAAGTGTTCATCTATGTATACAGGTAAGAGGGTCTATCTAGCTACATATTATAAGTTATTTTCATTGCATGTTAATGCGTACTGTTAGCTAGCTAGCTAACATTAGCTGGCTGGCTCGCTAGCTAATGTTACGTGAATGTATTTTATTTTATTAATTTTTTTACCTTTATTTAACCAGGTAGGCCAGTTGAGAACAAGTTCTCATTTACAACTGCGACCTGGCCAAGACAAAGCAAAGCAGTGCGACAAAAAACAACAGAGTTACACATGAGAATAAAACAAATGTACAGTCAATAACACAATAGAGAATCTATATACAGAGTGATAGTGTAGTAATATTATTCGTATCTCAGAGCCATTTGCATTGCTATTTATAGCCTAATGTTAGCTAGCTAGCTAACATTGAACCTAGTTGCTTAGCCACCTGCAGATGAATGCAGGATAGTAACATTATGAGTTGGGATTATGGTTAATTGCTTAGCTAGCTAGCTAGCTACATGTCCAAACAAAAGACTCCACTATGCAAGTAACCATTTCACTGTACCGTTTACACATCTCCTGTGCATGTGACAAATACACATAGATTTTATTTGATATAGTGTGTATTTATCAGAGACGGTAATGTGAAGAACAACATGACTGGCACCGGTAGAATGACCTGCTTTTATTTCATCACACTCACAGCCGTAAGTTATTTTCTGTAATTAGCTCGCCATTACCTTGTAAATAATGGTCTTGTTGTTGTAAGTTTGTTTTCCTAAAATATTGAATATAAATTAGCTAAAGTTGTCAAGTTGACATTGTCAGCTATACGTTATGGTCATTATTTGAACTGGCTATCCAGGCAATTTAACGTTAGCTAGCTAGCTAGCTAACAAGATAGAAGCAAACCAAAACATTGTTTGAAATATGCTTTTAGTTCCCTGATTTGCTAGATTGCCATATACTAAATACCTTTTTTAAAACAGGTGGGTTTATTGGTGTTAAAATACACCAGTTCTTCTATTTTGGACCAACAGGCTAGTTTTTGTGTTTATACAAAACGACAAGGACAAGTTTGATGTCGGACTACAAAAGAAGGTTCATGATGTCACTGCGACAACTCTATACAGACATGTCGATAGGCTTAGTATAAACCAGCCTTTAGTCTTGAAACCTTTGGTTGTTTAGTACATTACCGTACTCACTCTGTTTAGCTCAGACCCGTCTTTGCCTAGGACTATTAACAACATCTATAATGTACTCTAGCACTTCCCTTCTCCTGCACACTTGCTCTCTATGAGCAGACATCTGACCGCCGATTTAATATTTTATGAAGGCACTGTACAACATACTACATGTGAAACGTCTAAATAAGTGGCTGTGTATGGGAGTATCCTGTTTGCACATGTCTGTACCATAAGTGATATATAATATAGAGTTAGGGTTGGAGTCGAAATGTGTGGCTCTCCCCAGGACTGAGGTGCAATGATGGACTGGCCATCTGGAGCACCGGGAGTTTTCCCCGTGGGCCACATGACAATTGGGGCAGATGCAACGCAAAATATAAATAACCCCACCCCCCGCTTAAATAAAAATATCGACTTATTTGGGGCTTCAGATACCAAACGATTTAAACAAATCCTTTTCCCTCAATTATACTCGCCTACTTCAAAGGACCGAGGAGAACCTAAATAGATGGAGAGATTTGCCTTTATCGTTGATGGGGCGAGTTAACTCTGTCAAAATGAACGTATTGCCTAAATATCTGTATTTGTTTCAGATGTTACCCATCGACGTGCCCAAGGTTTTCTTCAAGCGTCCTAATACTTACGTATCGCAGTTCATTTGGAATAGAAAATGCTGCGGATTAAAATGACAGTGCTTCAGCGACCTCTAGAGAACGGTGGACTTAATGTTCCTAACTTTGAGCTATTCTATTGGGCAGCCCAGGCAAGGACAGTTTGGGTATGGCAGTCTGAATCGATGTGTCCTCCATCATGGAGACAAATTGAGGAATTCCACCTAAATCTGCCATTGGCCTCAGTCCCGTATATACCCAAATTTAAATTGCTCAAGTCGTTGACAGGGAATCCTTTTATAAGGCATACATATAGAATATGGAGGAGGATCTGTGTAAGAACAGGAAGTGTTCAGCCGATTTACCATTCATCTCCGTTTCATGTTAATCGACTTTTACCGAAACCACTGAGGGATGGACTTACACGTATGTGGTATGTCAATGGAATTAAGACCTTTGGAGATCTATATAAAGATGGCAAGCTGCAGCCCTTTTCTGAACTTGTATCACAGTTCGGTCTCCCTCAAACTCACTTTTTCAAATACCGTCAGGTGAGACATTATATTTCTACTGAACAGGGAGGCCTTCTATCGCCGTTAAAGAAGCTCCCCCTAGAGGACATGCTGGGTAGCAGATCTGGTACTAAGGGTTTTGTCTCTTATGCCTATTCCACCTTCCGCCAAATCTCGGGCTGGGAGGTGTTGGGGGCTAAAAGGAAACGGGAGGAAGATCTGGGCTATACCTTTGAAGAGGAGGATTGGTCGGAGATATGTTTGAATGGTCAATATTTCTCTTTTAATAGTAGACATAAACTCATGCAGTACAACTTAATCCACCGAGTGTACTATACGCCAGAAAGAATGCACAGGATAAGTTCCAAACACTCTCAGTTTTGTCCCAGGTGTAAAATAGAGACTGGTACATTGATGCATATGTTTTGGACCTGCCCTCTTCTAAGCCTATATTGGAGTAAGGTACTCAGGACAATCGGCCAAATCACAAAAACTGACATCCCTATGGAGGCACGGCTAATCTTGCTGGGGGACACATCTAGGCTGACAGCTGATTACTGTACCCTGAAATTCATACGAATTGCCCTGGTGGCAGCGAATAAATGTATTGCCATATGTTGGAGGGATGAGAATCCCCCACTGATGACAAGATGGGTAGCAGAGTTGACTTCATGTATCCCTAGTGAAAAGATCATGTATAACATAAAGCGGAGACCGAGAGAGTTTGACAAAATTTGGGGTGGGTTCATATCCTTTATAAACTTTGAACTACGTAATACTGACCAGCCAGTCCTTCCAGCAGAGGAAGTAATGGCCTGAGATTGCATGGGTAGGTATGAATATATGTATACGTATACGTATGTGTAGGTATATACTTTAATTTCCCCCTTTCCATTAAAGTAAACAGTGGTTTGTTTCTCAATTTGTTTTTCCTTTTTTTTGTATATATATATATATACTGTATAATTAATATTTTTCCTTATTATTTATTTATTGTCTATTTGTTTATTTTTCTTGTGAATGGGCATTATTTATTTCTCCCCTTCCATGGGGAGAACTGATATGTTACTCAATAGCTGTGTTATGTAAATGTGCGGGTGTTTGACTATCCAGGAGGGGGGGGGGGGGGTTGGTCTTTGAACTGCTGACAGGAATGTTGTAAAAAAAAATGTAAACCTCAATAAATATAATGTTCAAAAAATAGATATATCTAAGTGCTGTGTGTCTGACTGGCCCAGGTGAGTGAGCTGCCGGCCTACTCCTACTGCGGTTGGGTATTACATCTTTCAGCCTCTCTCTCCCAGCCAATTACTTTTGGTCCAGTCCATTCTAACTTTACCTGGGCTCCGCCCCTTTCCCATCTCTGTTAAGTGGTGACATTTGGATAAATAGTGGAGTGGAGCAAGATGGACGAACAAAAAAGAGATAAAACCTTAAGGTGGTGCTGAAAAGAGGAGAGAGAAGATATTGAAGTCCCTTTAGGCTGATGCAGACAAATGATTTAATGACGGAACAAAACCTACAAAACTGATAAATGTTGGTTGAGTATTTCTTAAACTGCTGTATTGTCCAATTGGAATTGATATTATACTAGTGGTATATACTATACCATTATACAGTGGGGAGAACAAGTATTTGATACACTGCCGATTTTGCAGGTTTTCCTACTTACAAAGCATGTAGAGGTCTGTAAGTTTTATCATAGGTACTCTTCAACTGCGAGAGACGGAATCTAAAACAAAAATCCAGAAAATCACATTGTATGATTTTTAAGTAATTAATTTGCATTTTATTGCATGACATAAGTATTTGATACATCAGAAAAGCAGAACTTAATATTTGGTACAATTAATATTTGGTGCAACTACAGAGATCATACGTTTCCTGTAGTTCTATACCAGGTTTGCACACACTGCAGCAGGGATTTTGGCCCACTCCTCCATACAGATCCTTCAGGTTTCGGGGCTGTCGCTGGGCAATACGGATTTCGGGTCGTTGTCATACTGGAAGACCCAGCCACGACCCATCTTCAATGCTCTTACTGAGGGAAGGAGGTTGTTGGCCAAGATCTCGCAATACATGGCCCCATCCATCCTCCCCTCAATACGGTGCAGTCGTCCTGTCCCCTTTGCAGAAAAGCATCCCCAAAGAATTATGTTTCCACCTCCATGCTTCACGGTTGGGATGGTGTTCTTGGGGTTGTACTCATCCTTCTTCTTCCTCCAAACACGGCAAGTGGAGTTTAGACCAAAAAGCTCTATTTTTGGCTCATCAGACCACATGACCTTCTCCCATTCCTCCTCTGGATCATCCAGATGGTCATTGGCAAACTTCAGACGGGCCTGGACATGCGCTGGCTTGAGCAGGGGGACCTTGCGTGCGCTGCAGGATTTTAATCCATGACGGCATAGTGTGTTACTAATGGTTTTCTTTGAGACTGTGGTCCCAGCTCTCTTCAGGTCATTGACCAGGTCCTGCCGTGTAGTTCTGGGCTGATCCCTCACCTTCCTCATGGTCATTGATGCCCCACGAGGTGAGATCTTGCATGGTGCCCTAGACCGAGGGAGATTGACCGTCATCTTGAACTTCTTCCATTTTCTAATAATTGCGCCAACAGTTGTTGCCTTCTCACCAAGCTGCTTGCCTATTGTCCTGTAGCCCATCCCAGCCTTGTGCAGGTCTATAATTTTATCCCTGATGTCCTTACACAGCTCTCTGGTCTTGGCCATTGTGGAGAGGTTGGAGTCTGTTTGATTGAGTGTGTGGACAGGTGTCTTTTATACAGGTAACAAGTTCAAACAGGTGCAGTTAATACAGGTAATGAGTGGAGAACAGGAGGGCTTCTTAAAGAAAAACTAACAGCTCTGTGAGAGCCGGAATTCTTACTGGTTGGTAGGTGATCAAATACTTATGTCATGCAATAAAATGCAAATTAATTATTTAAAAATCATACAATGTGATTTTCTGGATTTTTGTTTTAGATTCCGCCTCTCACAGTTGAAGAGTACCTATGATAAAAATTACAGACCTCTACATGCTTTGTAAGTAGGAAAACCTGCAAAATCGGCAGTGTATTAAATACTTGTTCTCCCCACTGTATATGGATATACTAACATAATAAGCTGATCAGGAAGGCTAGCTCTGTTCTGGGGATTAGCCTTGACAATCTAGAGTAGGTGGCGGAGAGACTGATCCTGTCCAAACTGCTGGCCATCATGGACAACATCACCCTCCCTCTGCATGCCATGGTTATGACGCAGAGGAGCACCTTCAGTCACAGACTGATCCCACCACGGTGTGACAGAGAGCGCTACAGGAGGTCTTTCCTGGCGACGGCTATTAGACTATTTAATGCCTCACCGGGGTGCCGTGCCGTCGTCAACATAGACCTGGAACTGTTGGGGTGTTAGGACCTAGTTTATCAATTATGCATCCATCCAACTCTGGTCTGTAATCACTCATTCACTCAGGACTTATTTATTCATTCAGGTCTGTATATAGATATTCATGTACAGTTGTTATATCATATCACGTGCAATATTGTAAGTAATTCTTGGACTGAACTTACGTAGTCATTTACTCAGGAATGCATATTAGTATCCTGTCAGTTGTATCTTTTTTAATTGATTTTAGTATATCGAATGTGCAATACGTGCATTTATCTGTAATTAAGCCCTGCAAACTAAGGACTGTATTTAAAATTACTATTATTACCCTAAATTATATCATACACACATTTAGCTATTTAAGTATCTCTTCCTGTCATTTACCAGTACAGTTAATGTAACCATGCAAATATTCACTTACCTGTAAATTGAACTGTATATTTACCTGTACAGTTCATTTAACCATGCAAAATGTCTGTATATTAAGTAAACAATTATTACCCTCACTTATATCATACACACTTTTAGCTATTTAAGTATGTCTCTGCCATCGACCTGTATAGTATAGTTAACCATGCACCATCCACCAATGTATAGTGTACATATTCAGCCATCCACCCATACTATGCAATGTCTTTTTATAGCTTTATTGCACTCCAGACTTATTGTATTTTGATACTTTTTCATACTGCCGCTCTATGTATCATGTTTTGTGTATCTGTCTTTTGTGTATTTTCGTTCTGGCATTTTGCACCTGCCCTGTGTTTTTTTCGTAGCTGCTTGACAAAGAAATTTCCCCTCAGGGATCAATAACATCTATCTATCTATCTATCTATCTATCTATCTATCTATCTATCTATCTATCTATCTATCTATCTATCTATCTATCTATCTATCTATCTATCTATCTATCTATCTATCTATCTATCTATCTATCTATCTATCTATCTATCTATCTACAGTGGGGAGAACAAGTATTTGATACACTGCCGATTTTGCAGGTTTTCCCACTTACAAAGCATGTAGAAGTCTGTAATTTTTATCATAGGTACTCTTCAACTGTGAGTGGCGGAATCTAAAACAAAAATCCAGAAAATCACATTGTATGATTTTTAAGTAATTCATTTGCATTTTATTGCATGACATAAGTATTTGATACATCAGAAAAGCAGAACTTAATATTTGGTACAGAAACCTTTGTTTGCAATTACAGAGATCATACGTATCCTGTAGTTCTTGACCAGGTTTTCACACACTGCAGCAGGGATTTTGGCCCACTCCTCCATCCAGATCCTTCAGGTTTCGGGGCTGTCGCTGGGCAATACAGACTTTCAGCTCCCTCCAAAGATTTTCTATTGGGTTCAGGTCTGGAGACTGGCTAGGCCACTCCAGGACCTTGAGATGCTTCTTACGGAGCCACTCCTTAGTTGCCCTGGCTGTGTGTTTCGGATCGTTGTCATGCTGGAAGACCCAGCCACGACCCATCTTCAATGCTCTTACTGAGGGAAGGAGGTTGTTGGCCAAGATCTCGCGATACATGGCCCCATCCATCCTCCCCTCAATACGGTGCAGTCGTCCTGTCCCCTTTGCAGAAACGCATCCCCAAAGAATGATGTTTCCACCTCCATGCTTCACGGTTGGGATGGTGTTCTTGGGGTTGTACTCATCCTTCTTCTTCCTCCAAACACGGCGAGTGGAGTTTAGACAAAAAAGCTCTATTTTTGTCTCATCAGACCACATGACCTTCTCCCATTACTCCTCTGGATCATCCAGATGGTCATTGGCAAACTTCAGACGGGCCTGGACATGCGCTGGCTTGAGCAGACGGACCTTGCGTGCGCTGCAGGATTTTAATCCATGACTGCGTAGTGTGTTACTAATGGTTTTCTTTGAGACTGTGGTCCCAGCTCTCTTCAGGTCATTGACCAGGTCCTGCCGTGTAGTTCTGGGCTGATCCCTCACCTTCCTCATGATCATTGATGCCCCACGAGGTGAGATCTTGCATGGCGCCCCAGACCGAGGGAGATTGACCGTCATCTTGAACTTCTTCCATTTTCTAATAATTGCACCAACAGTTGTTGCCTTCTCACCAAGCTGCTTGCCTATTGGCCTGTAGCCCATCCCAGCCTTGTGCAGGTCTACAATTTTATCCCTGATGTCCTTACACAGCTCTCTGGTCTTGGCCATTGTGGAGAGGTTGGAGTCTGTTTGATTGAGTGTGTGGACAGGTGTCTTTTATACAGGTAACAAGTTCAAACAGGTGCAGTTAATACAGGTAATGAGTGGAGAACAGGAGGGCTTCTTAAAGAAAAACTAACAGGTCTGTGAGTGCCGGAATTATTACTGGTTGGTAGGTGATCAAATACTTATGTCATGCAATAAAATGCAAATTAATTATTTAAAAATCATTTTCTGGATTTTTCTGTCTCTCACAGTCGAAGTGTACCTATGATAAAAATTACAGACCTCTACATGATTTGTAAGTAGGAAATCCTGCAAAATCGGCATTGTATCAAATACTTGTTCTCCCCACTGTATCTATCTATCTATCTATCTATCTATCTATCTATCTATCTATCTATCTATCTATCTATCTATCTATCTATCTATCTATCTATCTATCTATCTATCTATCTATCTATCTATCTATCTATCTATCTATCTATCTATAATATAATTAATATATTATTATACTATCATTATACTATTATATTTTATATTATACTTTTATTTAATCTTATAATATTATACTAATATACTAATTTATACTAATTACTCATCCAGGTTGAGGATTGTGCATCTGCAGCGGACAGAGCCAGGATGCCACTGCCACCCCAAATTTTGATTATTTTAAGAGGCCGAAGTCAGGGAACCTAGATATGTTTTTTAGTTCCCACCCTCAACAAAAGTCTGTGGTGCAGAAGGTTTTCCTTTGTAAAGATGGGACCAACAGGAAGTGGCTGTCATACAGTGAAGAGAACCATGCTTTATTCTGCTTCATTTGTATGGCATTTGCAAAGCCCACAGAGAACAGCCCTTTCATGAATGGAATGGCAGACTGGAAGCATATCCATCAAAGAGTGGAAGAGCATGAGAAGAGCATTATGCATAGAGGTTATGCTGAGGCCTACTTTCTAAGGTCCTCCAAAGGTAACATCGAGAGCCTGTTCATTGACAGTCAGATAGAGAGCAAGTGTGCAGAAGAAGGCAAGTGGTAGAGCGTACTACAGAGGTTGTTAAAGTCATAGGTAAGAGGGGTCTGAGCTACAGAGGCATGCAGTCTGAAGCAGCTTATACATTAGATGACAGCAGCAACTTTTTAGAGATGATCATTCCACTGGGAAAGTACAACCTGTGTATGAAAGAGCATCTCACTGCCTGCATAGAGAAAATCAAAAAACTGCACGAGTCTGGGTCAAGAGGAGGCAGAAGCTCTCTAATCACTCTATTATTAAAGATTACCATTGATAACGTAATTATGTGGGTGGCAGGTAGCCTAGTGGGTGAAAACCTGTTGATGTGTCCTTGAGCAAGGCGCTTAACCCTTATTTGCTCCAAGGGTGCTGTACTACTATGACTGTCATTGTAAATACACATTTGTTCTTAACTGACTTTCCTAGTTAAATAAAGGTTTTAAATAAAAAACACCATACACATTTTTAACCTTGTTTTGGCAGACACAACAGAGTGTCTTGAAATTGGGTCACTTTTTTCTTTCTTAACAACATAGCTATGTTCTTCCGTGAATCCTACCAGAGGATGAACATTTGGTAGAAGGAGAGCAAGGACCCAAGACACAGACGTCTTGCTCCAATTGGAAAGACACACTGGTGGGCTAAAGACATTACCTTAAAGAAGGTCTTTGGAGCTTTTGGAAATCCAGATGAGGGTCTGTATGTTGATGGCCTTCTCACTCTGTCAACCATGCAAGAACAGAAACACACTACTGCACGGGTCAAGGTACAAGGATACATTAAGGGGTTGCTGAAGTATGAAACAATACGAATATTTCAGGTCACCTCACCAGTCTCAAAATATCTTCCAACAAGTGGAATGGACATTCTGTCTGCCAATCGTATGGTTGTGTCTACAGAGGAGCAGCTGCAGACACATTTGTTCAGTGGGCCAACAGGAAGTTGCAGGAACGGGATGAGGAAACAGAGCTGGAGTTAGAGACCACTCTGTCAATGAAAAGGGCTCGAAAGAAGAAAACCATGCCTGGAGAGATGGCACAATATGAGACTTTAACTGGGGCAGAGAGTGCATACAGGATTGGTGTCCATAATCAAATTCTGGATACAGTTATAGATAGCATCCATCTGCGATTTCTGAGTAATGGCACTTTGTATGCTGACATGGCTCTTCTGGACCGTAAAAACTTTAGTCAGCTAACATCCAGTGCCAGTGGCCTTCCACAGACAGCCCTTCAAGAACTAAGCAAATGTTTAATCAAATTTGACAGCAGAGCAACGGTAGCCAATTTACAGAGTGAGCTCATGAGTCTGGCAGAACAGGGGACTAGGTTAAAACAATCAGAATTTGAAGAATACACAACCAGGACTATGGAGGATCATGGACCTGAAGGAAATGAAGATGAGGTGGAGATGGTGAACAAGAGCTGTTCATCTTGCATGGACTGTCCAGTGTGTTTCTACCGTAATCTTAGTCAGTACAACCTATTGACCGACGCATACCACATCCTGGGCATTGCTTACAAGTTCCTACTTACCCTGTCAGTAACCCAGGTAGCTTGCGAGAGGAGCTTCTCTACTCTGAAATCATCAAGAGTAGGCTCAGGAGCATCTCAACAGCACCTGGAGGCTTTTATGCACATGGCTACTGAGCGAGATGTTTTAATGGCCCTGGACTGTGACCTGGTTATAGATGGCATTGCTGAGAGAAGTGAGCTCCTGCAGAAATTGCTAATTTAAGGCGGTAGGAAATATGTTATCTTTTATTCTGTGACTTGCCTACTCACCAGTCTTTTCACCAACACATTTCTTCCTGTATTTTTTAAGGGATTGATCAGCTTTAATATATATATATATACAGTGGGGAGAACAAGTATTTGATACACTGCCGACTTTACAGGTTTTCCTACTTACAAAGCATGTAGAGGTCTGTAATTTTTATCATAGGTACACTTCAACTGTGAGAGACGGCATCTAAAACAAAAACAATAATTTATTTGCATGTTATTGCATGGCATAAGTATTTGATCACCTACCAACCAGTAAGAATTCTGGCTCTCACAGACCTGTTAGTTTTTATTTAAGAAACCCTCCTGTTCTCCACTCATTACCTGTATTAACTGCACCTGTTTGAACTCGTTACCTGTATAAAAGACACCTGTCCACACACTCAATCAAACAGACTCCAACCTCTCCACAATGGCCAAGACCAGAGAGCTGTGTAAGGACATCAGGGATAAAATTGTAGACCGGCACAAGGCTGGGATGGGCTACAGGACAATAGGCAAGCAGCTTGGTGAGAAGGCAACAACTGTTGGCGCAATTATTAGAAAATGGAAGAAGATCAAGATGACGATCAATCTCACTCGGTCTGGGGCACCATGCAAGATCTCACCTCGTGGGGCATCAATGATCATGAGGAAGGTGAGGGATCAGCCCAGAACTACACGGCAGGACCTGGTCAATGACCTGAAGAGAGCTGGGACCACAGTCTCAAAGAAAACCATTAGTAACACACTACGCCGTCATGGATTAAAATCCTGCAGCGCACGCAAGGTCCCCCTGCTCAAGCCATCGCATGTCCAGGCCCGTCTGAAGTTTGCCAATGACCATCTGGATGATCCAGAGGAGGAATGGGAGAAGGTCATGTGGTCTGATGAGACAAAAATAGAGCTTTTTTGTCTAAACTCCACTCGCCGTGTTTGGAGGAAGAAGAAGGATGAGTACAACCCCAAGAACACCATCCCAACTGTGAAGCATGGAGGTGGAAACATCATTCTTTGGGGATGCTTTTCTGCAAAGGGGACAGGACGACTGCACCGTATTGAGGGGAGGATGGATGGGGCCATGTATCTCGAGATCTTGGCCAACAACCGCCTTCCCTCAGTAAGAGCATTGAAGATGGGTCGTGGCGGGTCTTCCAGCATGACAACGACCCGAAACACACAGCCAGGGCAACTAAGGAGTGGCTCCGTAAGAAGCATCTCAAGGTCCTGGAGTGGCCTAGCCAGTCTCCAGACCTGAACCCAATAGAACATCTTTGGAGGGAGCTGAAAGTCCGTATTGCCCAGCGACAGCCCCGAAACCTGAAGGATCTGGATGGAGGAGTGGGCCAAAATCCCTGCTGCAGTGTGTGCAAACCTGGTCAAGAACTACAGGAAACGTATGATCTCTGTAATTGCAAACAAAGGTTTCTGTACCAAATATTAAGTTCTGCTTTTCTGATGTATCAAATACTTATGTCATGCAATAAAATGCAAATTAATTACTTAAAAATCATACAATGTGATTTTCTGGATTTTTGTTTTAGATTCCGTCACTCACAGTTGAAGTGTACCTATGATAAAAATGACAGACTTTTACATGCTTTGTAAGCGGGAAAACCTGCAAAATCAGCAGTGTATCAAATACTTGTTCTCCCCACTGTATATTTATATATATATCCATATACATACATGATTACACATACCCACACATATGCATATAAACATTCATACACATACCCACATATATACATGTATACATATAAACATTCATACACATACATTTATACATACATACAGTATATACATATACATATACAGTGGGGAGAACAAGTATTTGATACACTGCCGATTTTGCAGGTCTGTGAGAGCCGGAATTCTTACTGGTTATATATACAGATTTCATATTAACAAACTATAGTTTTGGCAAGTCGGTTAGGACATCTACTTTGTGCATGACACAAGTAATTCTTCAAACAATTGTTTTCAACTGTATATATACACTTACACACACATACATATAGTATACACACATACACAAAATGTATACCTTCCTTTATTATTCCCCGCAAACCCTACCACCGCTCGCCCAATGTCTTCCTGTGTTATTTATTTTACTGGTCAGATGGTTCCAGAGATTCTTGCCACATTGCTGCCAGGGCCATTGTGCCAATATGTGCTCCTTCTAGCCAGCCTCCTCCTAAGAGCAACATGTTCCCCTTCTTCTATTTTACATCTATTTTACTAAAGTTATTGTTATAAATATTGTTCAGTAATCTTGTTTATATAAAGTGTGGTGTGGGTTGTGTGGGTGGTGGTGTATCGCTGGGGGGGTTTTGGTGGGCCGGTCTGAGTCAAAAAGTCCAGGGCCATTTTTCATTCCCAGTCCGTCCCTGCTGAGGTGGACACAGGTGTTACGATGGACAAGATCTCTGTGGACAGGATGATAGCGGGCGGGGGGGGGGAATGACTTCAACATTCCACAGAGGGACACTGCCTGCAGATGATTTATGACTGGGTCAGAGCTACTACTTGAAGGGCAGGTTAGGATTAATCTGACAGTACCAAAAGATACCCCTGGCATTAGTAGTAGAACAGGACAATACCTTGCTACCTCTTTTAACAGGGTATACCCAACTCCCCCATGACAGATTGAGAGCCAAGTCTTGCTCAGTTCTCCTGAATTCCCCCTACTCTCCATGCATGAAATGACTTTTTCAAAGCATTTATCATTCTGATAATTCAATTGTGCTGTTTCTCCCACATAATCCCTGAGCATTTAGAAGATACTGTGTATGTTTTAAATTATGGGTTGTTGGAAAATTTCACTTACTTAGATTTTACAGGATGATGTAAAACAGCAATTCCCATAGTCATTTAGATGAAGGACTGATTTGCAGACCAAATTAACATAGAAAAGTTTATTCTAGATCTGTCATTGTCATTGAAAGCAAGTCTGATAAGTGGTAGATCCGTTCTATGTGTGCTATTTCTATGTTGCCCTCTGATAGATAGATAGATAGATAGATAGATAGATAGATAGATAGATAGATAGATAGATAGATAGATAGATAGATAGATAGATAGATAGATAGATAGATAGATAGATAGATAGATAGATAGATAGATATTGATCCCTGAGGGGAAATTTCTTCGCCAAGCAGCTACAAAAAAACACAGGGCAGGTGCAAAATGCCAGAACGAAAATACACAAAAGACAGAAACACGATACATAGTGCGGCAGTATGAAAAAGCTTGGAGTGCAAAAAGCTATAAAAAGACATTGCATAGTATGGGTGAATGGCTGAATATGTACACTATACATTGTTATTTTTTTATATATATACTATATTATATATATAAATATATATATATATATAATGTATAATATAAATGTGTATATATATATAATATACATATATATATATAATATAAACATATATAATATGTATATATAATATGTATTCTTGCCACATTGCTGCCAGGGCCATTGTGCCAATATGTGCTCCTTCTAGCCAGCCTCCTCCTAAGAGCAACATGTATAATATAAATATATATATATATATATATAATATATATATAATGTATAATATAAATGTGTATATATATATAATATACATATATAATATGTAATATAATATAAATATATATCTAAATATTTATATATTTATATATATATATATATATATATATATATATATATATATATATATATATATATATATATATATATATTTAAGACCATTTAGACTGAAAACAAATATAGTAAGCAACATTATTGTTACCCAGAAATGAGGACTGCTTTACTGGGCCTTTAATGCAGTTATTCTCCCTGAATGATGGCAAATGCAAAGGACCAGGTAATTCTGGTCCACTGTCAACAAGGAACGGTATGGAAACAGCACTGCTTTACGTTTCTCCCTCACATGCAGTGGTTATAAAACTATACACCCAGATATCTTCAGGGGCGCAACTTTTTATTTTTATTTTTTTATTAGCCCCCCTGCCACACCCCTTGACAACAAGAAGAAAAAAACTATTGGTCTTCTGCACTATTCAACCAATCCAGTAAATGTGGAGGAGTTAAGATGGAGTGTAGCCTTCTTATGTTCCAAAAGCGGAAGTAGAGTCACAGGCTCTCTTTCTATTTCCCCTGATAACCGGAACATCTGGTTGTTGGGGACTCAGCAGAGGCTAAGTGGTGTCAGATTTCACATCATACTTCACACAGGTGGAAGTGATACACTCCTGTGCCCGTGAGTACCAGGGCTACCGCTCAATGCAAGCCATTTCAATATATGGTGTCCACAGATCGATTTATAAGTGAAAATTACGAGCCTAGTTGGTTTAGCCAAAGAAAAGGACAGCAACCTTCCCGCTAGACATGATTGGCTAAGATAATTAGTGGGCTGGACATGCCGTGAGAGGAGTTTGGATTGGTCTGCCATATAGCAAGTGTCTGTCTATTGGAGCTGGTCAGTATGTCTAGGTAATCGTGTTGTAATACTGCATCAACCTAATGTCAAGTTAAAGTGTACTGTTAGCTAGCTAACGGTTGGCTCATTAGCTAACGTTATGTTCATGCTCTCCACTTTCTGGAAGACAACTCCTGTCTGGATTACATCTTCAAACTAAGGGCAACCATGCATGACATCAGACAGGAGGCACGTCCAACCATGATGTATACGGGTAAAATAGTCTAGCTAGCCACATTTTCAGATATTGCACATTTCAAATTTTGACAGAAAGTGGTTTCATTTCAAGTGTACTGTTAGCTAGCTAACGTTAGCTGGCTGGGTCGCTAGCTGACGTTATATGTATGATCTTATTCTTCGTATCTCAGACACATTTGCTTGACTAGATGAACCTGGTTGGTTAGCTACCTGCAGATTCATGCAGGGTATTAACGTCATGAGTTGTGATTATGTTCCATTCTTCAGCTAGCTAGCTAGCTACATGTTTTAACAAAAGACTCCAATATACAAATATCCATTACAATAGAATGTCACTGCAAATGTTGATAGACGTACTAGCTGGTAAATTCGCTCTGGCTATCTACTCCGATTTCATACCATGGGTAAGATAGTCTAGCTAGCTACATTTTCAGATATTACGCGTTTCTAATTTTGACAAAGTATTTTCATTTCAATTTAAAATGTACTATTAGCTAGCTAGCTAACGTTAGCTGGTTGGCTCACTAACTAACGTTACCTAGCTAGCTATCTAGCTAAATTTTTAAACAAAAGACTCTCGTCTTAGTGTGCCAGAGCGCAGAATAACTGATGAATTTATGAACGCTCAACACCTGTTGAATATGGCCGGTGTCATTAAACTTCGGCAAAAAGCGTAATTAAATTGTTGCCAGCAGCACAATTCTAGTCACCAACGCTCCGGATAAAATGAAAACAGCCTAACCAGCTCTGCTAGTGTGAGTAAAATAGTCAGAGTGGGGTTCTCTCTAATTATGTGTCTGGAAGTAGCTAGCCAATGTTAGCCAGTTAGCTTGGGTGCTTGACTGTAGTTGTGAGGTCAGATCTTTTGGATCAACCCTACTTATTTGCCAGAGCGTCCAACGCGAAACTCTGAATTTACAAACGGACAGCACAGTTGCAGTCACCAAGGCTCTCGATAACATAACAGCCTAACCAGCTCTGCTAGGGCGAGTAATGTTCAGTGAGCTTTTCTCTCTCTCTCTTGGATGTCTGGAAGTAGCTGGCAAGTTAGTACGAAATGTTCGGATTAACCCTTAAAGAGATGGGTGGGGCTAAGGCTTAAGAGGGTGTGAACAATGCTGAATTGGTGTAGACAAAGAAGGGCTCTCCAATAGTAGTACCAAAACATTGAAACACGGTTTTGTTAAAAGTGAGTTTAGAAGTTGATCAGCTTTCAAAGCAGAAATACATTCCCATTGTGTCCTCAAATGCAGTGTATGATATACCATTTCGTCGCTCTGAGTCTCTGCCTTTTATGTAGAAAAACTGAAATTCAAATTTTGCTACGTAAGACCGAATCCAGGTGGTGACTCACAAATGTGCTGGGAATGTTCCAAAGCCAAGCAACTATCCTGCACCATTCCCCCAGAAAGGTTATATGCAGAATAGCAATAGGACAACTACGTTCTCACCAAGCTCTAAGAAACATGGTTCTCTGAACGGTATGTGCTAGCTGGGAAACTTGAGGGTTTTCATGCGAGCGAAGGTTTTATCATGGTAATAGATAATTGCCCAACACACAATTTGTCAGATGGCCTGCAATTATACATTTGCACTATAAAAAGAGAGGAATTATTTGTCAAATCTCTCCCTTTCACTATAAAAGGGGAATTTGTTGGCCATAGACACAGATGAGACCAAGCATATCATTGTGGGATTTTGCGGATGCGACAACGCTTCAATCACTGTTGGGCATTTGAGCGTCTTCTAATTGTTTTGATTTTGAATTGCAGATCACCTACCTCACATGAATAGGAAGGCTGTACCGCTGAATAATTGCAGCCAGATATGAACCATAATGTCGTTAATCATCACAACAATAAATATGAATGAACATGCAGTTGGGGAAATTAATGTAGGAAGCGTTGGTAATTATCAAGATGAGCGTTACAAAAACACATGCTGAATAAGGTCATAATATAGTGGTACATTAAAATCTCCCAACTGACCGAATTATATGTCGGCTTCAATTAGCATGTCAGTATACCACCACTTTTCCTCTAAAGCCATTTGCTCTTTCTTACTGTGAGTCGTCTTGCTTATGCAAAAAAAAACCCTGGGGATAATTTATTCATGGTTCAGCATTTAGCAACTCTAATCTTTTGGTGATATTGTTACTGGTGCACATAATTGTATAAAACTGCTAAAGGGAGAATTTCAGACAATTGCTGTTACCATCTATAGTTTCAGCAGAGCGAGAGAAAAAGGGGCTTTGCAACCAGAAAATCAGCTGGCAGCTTGGTAAGTGGGGGGCAGAATTACCGTGATGAGACGGGATGGGCTTTCTCTCATGCATATTTCGGTCTATTGTCACCACTCTCTGCCCCTAATAAGAACTGACAGGATGGAAATGGGGTTTTAAAGGAACTGGCAAAGGTTTTCTAATTTAGGCTGTGGATGAGCAGCCCGGGCATCCAGCTGCTTTGCTTCATCTGGATGCAGTGGGGCTAAACTCAACACACCAGGACCTGATTATGAACAAGTGGCTTGTTTATTTCCTCATATTCCTCACTGTTGTTAGTCTTTCCATTGGCAGCTTTGAAAGGAAACAAGAAAGGAACGGAGCTTTGGAATGGAGGAATTGAATTACGTTTTTGGGTTAGTGCGGCCTTGCAAACTCTGCCTCCATGCCTTGTCTTCTTTCATTGTTGTGGTCACTGGTAGATGAAGAGGGTTTCCACCATATTGGACGGGGGCTGGCCCAGCCACTGCCTCTGTGTATGAAAAGGCAGCCATGAAACGATCTTTAGAAGCTGCATCATTACCCAAACCTTGTAAAGTCCCAGATAGGTCTTTATGTCTGGGTAGATACTAAATTAAATGGGGCAAGAGGGGCCACTCTCTGCTCAAGACGTTGGTAACATTTTAATGGTATCCAGTCATTGAAAGTGTTATGTTTTAATAGACCCTTCTCTGGCAGGGTGACTAGGTAGTTCCCATTCCCTGTTACCCAGAATATGAGAGGACTCGTTATCAAAGGCCTTTCTAAACTTGCTTTCAGGGAATGTCAGCCCCTGCATTATCACAGCCTGAATTGCTGGACCAGTTTTAAAAGACATAGACAAATATTAAGGACACACTCCGGAGTCGGTGTTTATGCTCAATGACAGCCAAGCCACCTCCAGTATAAAAGTGAGAGATTGGTCTGGGGAAATGTAAGCACTCTCAAATTCATGAATGGAATACAAATAAAACTGTATAATACTGCCTGAGGAATTCAACCCTGCTAGAGTCACAGTAGAGAAATGAATGACAATATGAAAATATAAGGTCAATTAGTTACACATATCACCTAATGCACCCTGATGCTGCAATTCAGCCATTCAATAATCAAACAGAGTATTGTTTTTTGACTCTGATGATTGGCGAGAAGGGAGGTGTGTTAGCAGTCATGGACGTTTCACACAAACACTCACACCATATCCCAGGGTGCTGCTGCAGCGAAGGTGGAGTTGCCCCGAAGGTGGCTGTGTAATAGGAGGCTGATAGTGATGTTAAATGGACCTTGACGCCTGGCTGACACAGGTGCATCTCCTCTGAGCCCATGGAGGATTTCGGCAAAGAAGAAGAGGATGAGAGAAAGAAGAGAGGTGGGGTGAATCAGGAGGAAAGAGTGAGAGAAAGGGAAACACAAGAGCTTGTTGATCCATCCTATGTTTTCTCCCATCACAGCCATACAACTCTGTAATTGTTTTACAATCACTAATGGACTCATGGTTACATCCCTGAGCAGTTTCATTACTGTCCTGCAGCTCAGTTCAGAAGGACGACTGTATCTTTGATGTGTCTGCGGGGTTTTAATACTTAGTGTGTTTATCTATCTATCTATCTATCTATCTATCTATCTATCTATCTATCTATCTATCTATCATACTGAAAAAACATTGAATATAAAGCACACTTTTAATAAGTGTATTGAAGTGTAAGGATATTATATTTATAGTATACTTAAGATATACTATAAAAATACATCTCGTAAGTGAGGTATATTATTTGACAATTTGTATATTTAAGTATAATTGCGTATACTTGTAATATATTAAAATATATACAACATTTTCTTGGGTTTAAACCGTAGTGATTTGTGTTTAATGTCGTAAACGAGTCTGAAACTTTATGTGCTGCTATTTGTTATCGGGTAAAATAAAAAAAGTAATCTACCAAGCAGCTCCAAATACAGTTCATCATTGAATGTGAGAAGGACATACACTGTTGCCGGGTAATTTGAAAAAATGTAGGCCAATATGTTTACAATAATATTTATTTTTATTTAGAGTTGTGCATAATCTACTATGTATTTGTTTCTGTTTTGGGCTGAAATGCTGTCACATTTTGCAGGTAATATCAACTGGTCGAAGATAAAACACTGTAAATATTAACACACTAATGACACCCCAGGAACTTTGTAGTGTTTGTATGTTTTCTTCCCCTGACATTTTTTCGTCTGAGGGTTAATAATAACAGCCTTAGCCCTACTAGGGAAAGCAGCTATGGAAGGTATATAACATATTGATTGTACTTCCACCATTGCAAGCACAGTAAAAAATTATATATTGTATGTCATCCAAACAATGTACAATGTGACAATTGTACTGCTAGTTCATGTTACCTAATCCAATTAAGACATCAGGTTTTGTGTCTGTCTCTTTAACAATTGTACTTTCTTTCTAAAGATGGAGATGAGAAAAATGGTCTGTCACTGTTTGTTACAGCACATTGCAAAACCCATACAGACCCTGAACAGTCAACCAAAGGGTTCAAGGATAAGATGGAAATAACCTTGGGTCATATTGTAAAGCATGTTTCAATTGTGATTTGTTAGAAGTTGTCCCTTTAACGCTGGTCCATGGTCAGATCTTTTTATCCTCCTGAAAAGGTTAGGATTTGGACTTCATCGCACATAGAAAATCCGTTTTGTGTTGGAGGAAGATTCTCTCTCCCTCTCTCTGTCCTGTGCTCTTTCTCTCTCTCTCACACACACACACACACACACACAAGAAAGGCGTCAGGTTTTATGAATATTAATTAATTAATTCATTTAATCCATCAGGGCGGCAGGTAGCCTAGCGGTCCGAGCGTTGGGCCAGTAACCGAAAGGTCGCTGGTTCGAATACTAGAGCCGAATAGGTGAAAAACCTGTCGATGTGTCCTTGAGCAAGGCACTTAAATCTAATTTGCTCCAGGGGCTGACCCTGTAGGTAGGCCGTCATTGTGAATATGAATTTGTTCTTTACTGACTTGCCTAGTTAAATACAAAAGTAATACTTCATATCCCTTGAGAGCATTGGAATGCCATCACTTTACCTGAAAAGTCCATAACTTGGAAATCCCACATGGTTATTTTAATACCCAAATTAAGTTTGTAGAAGCATGACTTCTAACACAATTGCCTCCAGGATACCAGTAGGTTATTGGAATTCAATCAAGGGGAATTAAATATGTCAGCCACCTTGTTAGGCAGCGTATGCTGTTGGTAGCGTATGCAGGCTCTCAGCATCCCTCTCGCAGTATACCTTTAAACTATAGTGCATTGTTAGGCAGCCATTACATAAGCATTACTTCATGCCATTCTCTTCTCCAGGCTGTTTGCTGATCCTGAGGAATTTCATGAGCAAACACTAGTATACAAATGTATGCACACACACACACACACACACACACACACACACCGGCAGCTCTATGCTGAGAAACATCTTGGTTCCCAGAGCAAAACACCTGTGCTATCCTGGGGCACAAGTACAGGACATTACTAAACTGCTTCCTACTGTTCTACTACAGCTGCCGATGGCTAAGCTCGGAACTGCTGAAACTGGATTGTAAAGAACTGATTTGAGCTCTAGAATACTCCAAAAAAGCGGCCAATTATTTCAGGCCCTGTGCCGTCGCTGGGCCGCGGCAGCGAACAATTCAGCAGGCTACTGGCATTACACATCTGGCTAAAAGACTACTGTAGCTCTGTTGGCATAACTTTTGTAGATAACTTTTGACACCTTTTGGAAACACAAAAGTCTCTACAGGAATGACGGAGTCCATCCAGATAATCTTGGTTCCTGGACCCGTGCTGCTGCAGATGTACATTTTCCCAGGGGTCATAATGTAAGTAACATACTTTTATTCCTCCAACTCCCATAAATGCCTCTGTCAATCCGAAAGCTATTGTCAGCAGTAATCATCTGTCTATGAACCTGATTTACACTGTTGGCACTGAGACGGTTTGCCCTAGTAGGAAGCCCACTGTGAGCAATTCACCCGACACTATCATCTCAAATGTAAATATCACTGTCATGTTTACCTCTGATAAGCCTCCCAGTAAAGCACTGAAAACAAACAAGTAACCAGAAAAGAGCTTAAAATAGCCCACATTAAAGCAAAATGCCACTAGTTAATACCCTTGCATGAGAGCAATCCATTTTTTAAGATGTAGAACCTTCAAAATACAGAAAGTGTCACAGTATGATCCATCTTGCTAAAACTAGGCCAGAATACAGTTGATAAATAAATGCATGTACAATAAGAAAACCACAGCCCCTCAGACTAAAGTCTACATTTAAAGTCTACATTTAAAGTCTACATTTAAAGTCTACATTTTGACCATTCTATATATTTTGTGCTTTCGAAAGTCTCAAACTATTCTATTAAGTTAATATATTCACATAACGTATGTCATATAACTTAATGCAGGTGATTTGAATATCTTCTTTGATATTTTCATATATTTGATACGTGTGTATATTGCACAAATGCATTTAAAGAGCAGCTGAACCAAAAAAACTACTTATTTGTTTGAAAACTGCCGTTGCGGCATCGGTTGTAGTCATAAACATCAACTCTAGTGCCAAAGGTGTAAGTTGGATAACTTTGGTCATAAAGTCAGTATTTTAGATAGATATATGATAGATAGGTACTTTATTGATCCCAGAGGGGGAAATTTATTTTTCCAAAACTGAGATTTGCAAGATTTAGGAAATGAATGAAGATGCCAATTTCCTTGGATATTTTAGGTTTGGCTTTGGATTTCAATCATGCCCCTATGCCCACAGGACAGCTGGCAGCACCCAAATGATCTGAGCATGCTGCACAACTACACACTGTCCAATCGTAGCAGCAAAATAAACCTATTGTCATTAGCATGCACTGCCTCGGGACTTGTTTGATTGACATGAGACAACACACCATACATAGATACAATACATTGTCACCAATATTATTTTGAAAGAACAAGACTTGTCTTTGGTTTGAAAAAAAATAATCAAACATCCTCACATTCGTCAGCTAACGTTAGCATCGCAAAAACTGTCAAATGGATCTTCCAGCAAGACAATAACCCAAGCACACATCAAAATCCACAAAGAAATTGTTAATTGAACACAAAATCAACATTTCGCAATGGCCATCTCAGTCTCCGGATTTGAACTCCATTGAAAACCTGTGGTTTGAATTGAAAAGGGCAGTCCATAAGCACAGACAAAGGATATCAAGGATCTGGAAAGATGTTATATGGAGGAATGGTCTAAGATGCCTCCCAATGTGTTCTCCAATCTCATAAAACATTTTAGAAAAAGGCTGTTTTTATCCTCGCAAGGGTAGGGTGATGGAATATTGGCAATTTTTATCCCCATCTTTAAAAAAAATAATTATATTACCTGTTAGACAAAATCTCTTTCTCTGAGCAATTGTATTAGTATAACATAATAACTGTGAGCATACAATATAGCTCACTATTTGTATTATTTATTTTATACAGTATTTTTTGCTCATCTGCATCAAAGGTGCCAATAATGTTGGACCTGATTGTATATAAAATTATATTCATATTTGTACAGGATGCCTTTTATCAGAATATTTGGCGCATCGCAGAAAGTTAGAAAAGGCTCCTGCTGCATAACATTCCGACGCGTGCCTGCTCGAGCTGAGGAGTTACAGAAGGCAGGTATTTTTTTTTACTGAACGTTGCCAGTCAGTACTTAAAAAAAAAATCTAAGACAGATTTGTATAAATATTTGTGTGTAGTTCTAATGAAATACTTTGAAAAACCGACATATGGTAAGTTAATTCACTCAGAAACACCTATACAATCTAACATATATAAAATTGCCATGTTTTCATGGCTTTGACGATGCGAAAATGAGGCTCATTCTTAGCAGAAGTAAAGTTGATGCGTCAGAAGCACATTGTATATCGAACATAACACACCCACATCTATCCAATCCCTAAGGTGCAATGACGAGGATTTGAGAGCATAATATTATACTCATGAACTGTTGTTCAAGTGTTCTTCCAGGGAAATATTGTGAATGTATACGATGCACTGTATGTTATTGAGACACACACATTTTTGCACATTCTACCAACCAGCCACATTGATACAACAAGATTGTGTCAGTTGAAATAATGAGGAAACAATTCATCAAATGTCATTTTTGCCTGGTGCATACATTAGGATGATGTAAATCAATGTTTCTCTCTGTTTTTTCCCATAATCCCAGAGAAAACATACATTGAGACTACAGACAGAAGTAGAAGTTGTGTTCTAAATTGGCCCATATACTACATGTATTTGCTGCCAATAAGATCTGCACTACCAAAAGGGTGCTCACACTGGTCACTACCTGTTTCTTCTGAACAGCACGCAAAACTGCATGTTGGTGGTATCTTATCCAGCAGTGTCAAAGTTTACAAGCTGGAGAGCTGCCCTCCCCCATTGGCTATCGTAAAGTTAAGTTGAAACTTTGAGCTTTAGTTGCAAACTCTGTATTCACCAGTTTGAAAATCATTAAATGTCTTGTGTCTCCTCCTTCCATTAAATATGTCAGTTTAAATGGGGCTACAAACATAGAAAATATTACCTTTCTTCATAAATGGGTTCTGTACAATTGTCTGGTTGCTTTAATTATGTACTTTTTCATATTCTGTACTTATAATATTTCATATTATAGGAAAAAAGAATTCAACAGCTTAAAAAGGCAGAGCCACTTGACTTTGTTCAAATGAACAAGACAGACCAGTAGCTTAAGGACATAGCTCATTGTGTATGCACAGTTTATGATTGGCAATGTGACCACATTCTCAGTGCTAAATAAGGTTTTCTACAAAGATACAACATATTAAAAAAAAACAAAAAAAAAAAAAACTGTTAAATATATAACTATAGGCTTTTGAAAATACATGTAATGTTTCTTCCCCCAAAACAGATATGACGGATTTACTCTTTTCTTCCTCTTCGTTCTTGATGATAAATTATTATCTTGTTTCACTATAACCAGCCATGCTGACTGTAAATTCACCAAATATAGCAAATGAAAATGTAAATCTGATTTAATGTATGTTCAAAATAGAGCAGTGAGTACACAAGTACAGTTTAGTAGTCCAAAAGAAATATAATTGACAAAATTACACTATCCTTTGACTTGTTTCTTTTGCCTTCCAGTTTTTGTCATTAATTTGTACACAATTACTCTGCGAAACGTTTATCACCATTTGTGGGTATGTCTAGAGTCTATCATAGTGTGAGTGGGAATACAGGATTGAACAACTTGAAGAAGTCTAAACCCCTTATCCCATAGTCCACTGTGTCCTCCAAAACATGGTCTCTAACTTTGGTCTGTGTTCTGTAAAAACACTACAGAGGATATGCCAAGTGTAAAATCCAAAAGAGAATCTCGTCCCGGGTCATATCCAGAAGTTCATGACGACCCACTTTGGAATTACCCAAATTCAACTGAAAAATAAGTTTGGTCTCCCACAGTATTGCAGAATCCATATGTTTGATGTTTAGCTCCAGCTCCTGTATTCGGAGTCCGGGCCTTTGGCAACGTAGGTTTTACGTGGTTTCACACTGTTGCACAGAACAATGGACGAACAGCTGATGATAAGACGACGTGTGCTCCACACAGGCGGTGACGATGGACCATGGGAAGCAGCTCACACACCATCTTCGCTCTCTTTCGGGTGAGTCTTTCCCCGCCATCGTCAGGAGACCTGAGAATCGATAGGAAAACAACAGCCATCAGGGGAGCAGAGAATCCATAACGACACATTACATCTGGCTCTGCAACGAGAGCCCTTCTGCTTGTGTAAGCAATGTGTTTATAGTGATGGCCACCATCGATAAAATGACAAGCCTATCAATTCAGGGGACTCATTGCAGCCCGGTACACGTACAGAGGTCCAAAATGAATGGCACCTTTGATATAGATGAGTATTAATGACTGTATAAAATACATAATTCAACTACTGAGCTACAGTGGGGAGAACAAGTATTTGATACACTGCCGATTTTGCAGGTTTTCCTACTTACAAAGCATGTAGAGGTCTGTAATTTTTATCATAGGTACACTTCAACTGTGAGAGACAGAAAAATCCAGAAAATCACATTGTATGATTTTTAAATAATTAATTTGCATTTTATTGCATGACATAAGTATTTGATCACCTACCAACCAGTAAGAATTCCGTCTCTCACAGACCTGTTAGTTTTTCTTTAAGAAGCCCTCCTGTTCTCCACTCATTACCTGTATTAACTGCACCTGTTTGAACTCGTTACCTGTATAAAAGACACCTGTCCACACACTCAATCAAACAGACTCCAACCTCTCCACAATGGCCAAGACCAGAGAGCTGTGTAAGGACATCAGGGATAAAATTGTAGACCTGCACAAGGCTGGGATGGGCTACAGGACAATAGGCAAGCAGCTTGGTGAGAAGGCAACAACTGTTGGCGCAATTATTAGAAAATGGAAGAAGTTCAAGTTGACGGTCAATCTCCCTCGGTCTGGGGCACCATGCAAGATCTCACCTCGTGGGGCATCAATGATCATGAGGAAGGTGAGGGATCAGCCCAGAACTACACGGCAGGACCTGGTCAATGACCTGAAGAGAGCTGGGACCACATTCTCAAAGAAAACCATTAGTAACACACTACCCGGTCATGGATTAAAATCCTGCGGCGCGCACAAGGTCCCCCTGCTCAAGCCAGTGCATGTCCAGGCCCGTCTGAAGTTTGCCAATGACCATCTGGATGATCCAGAGGAGGAATGGGAGAAGGTCATGTGGTCTGATGAGACAAAAATAGAGCTTTTTGGTCTAAACTCCACTCGCCGTGTTTGGAGGAAGAAGAAGGATGAGTACAACCCCAAGAACACCATCCCAACCGTGAAGCATGGAGGTGGAAACATCATTCTTTGGGGATGCTTTTCTGCAAAGGGGACAGGACGGCTGCACCGTATTGAGGGGAGGATGGATGGGGCCACGTATCGCGAGATCTTGGCCAACAACCTCCTTCCCTCAGTAAAAGCATTGAAGATGGGTCGTGGCTGGGTCTTCCAGCATGACAACGACCCGAAACACACAGCCAGGGCAACTAAGGAGTGGCTCCGTAAGAAGCATCTCAAGGTCCTGGAGTGGCCTAGCCAGTCTCCAGACCTGAACCCAATAGAAAATCTTTGGAGGGAGCTGAAAGTCCGTATTGCCCAGCGACAGCCCCGGAACCTGAAGGATCTGGAGAAGGTCTGTATGGAGGAGTGGGCCAAAATCCCTGCTGCAGTGTGTGCAAACCTGGTCAAGAACTACAGGAAACGTATGATCTCTGTACCAAATATTAAGTTCTGCTTTTCTGATGTATCAAATACTTATGTCATGCAATAAAATACAAATTAATTACTTAAAAATCTTTGTTTTAGATTCCGTCACTCACAGTTGAAGAGTACCTATGATAAAAATTACAGACTTCTACATGCTTTGTAAGTGGAAAAACCTGCAAAATCGGCAGTGTATCAAATACTTGTTCTCCCCACTGTATATTGTATGTAAAAAAACGTTGTTGTTTTTTTTGCTCAAAAAAGATAGGGTTCAAAATGATTGACTCTCCAAACTTGTTGGATGCATTTGCAGTTTGTTTTGGTTGTGTTTCACATTGTGTCCAACATAAAGTAATGGTAAATAATGTATTGTGTCATTTTGGAGTCACGTTTATTGTAAATAAGAATATGCTTCTAAACACTTCTACATTAATTTGGAGGCTATCATTATTACGGATAATCCTGAATGAATTGTGAATAATGATGAGTGAGAAAGTTTGAGGGTCAACGTTCATACCCCCAGACATGCTAACCTCTCACCATAACAATAATTGCCTACTTCCCCCACATTTTATTTTTGCAAAAAGGTAGTGTGTAGTTCCAGTAGTTACCTTCTACATGGCAAAACACAACAGAAATACTGAAAACACTGCTTAGATTTGAATTTAGTTCAACTACCACCAAGCTACTGCAAATTGTAGTTAAATCACTATTTGAGTACTCCCCAATACTAACTATTTCTCCATATACATGTCTTAAATTCTGTATATGAAGTTGCACAGAGGGAAAACATTGTCAACTTCCTTCCATCTGTTTGAGTTAAAGCTCTTAATTTGATCAAGGGATTGAATGTTCTTTATTCTCGGAATGTGTGACGTTAATTTCAGTTAATGAACTCTCTCTAATGATGCCAAGCTGTTTCTCAGGTCGAGATTAGACACCAACATATGTAAATGAAGTGGAGAATATTGTGGCATGAGGAAGACCTCACTGTATGACTGCGCCTTAATTCAATGAAATACCAGCCCTGCCACAGTTGTCAAGTCCTACGATGACCCAACATTACAGGAATTAAAGAGTGTGACGGATCTTCTCCATACACAGACAAAGCTTTTAAATGTAATCAGGGTCGTTCCCGAATTCACTGCAATTTGCCACGGCCCTCATGTACCAAAGATAGTGTGGGGCTGCACATTGCCCTCTAGCGATTTGGTTATGCATGAAAGTATAACAAAATCACAGAGAAGTGAAGCATGATTTCTTCCCTGCATGCTCTCAGGGTCTTCACAAAGCAAATGAACTGAGGTACGCCTCTGTCAAAATGGACTGGAGTGGTAGCATAAGTCACTGTCCCCACACTAACAATACAATGTCAAGCACGCTTCATAATGTTTCCTCCACCATTGTCCTGATATAGAGTATATAGTGGCCAGTGGTTATTTTAAATAATTGGATTTATTGCTATATATTGATGAATGATACTTCAATAATGAAAAAAAGCGTCCCCTTGCATCTCACCCCCTTGATGAAACCACAGGTATTAAGTTAACTTTCAGTGGTTGGAGTGTCAGCCTTGATATTGGAAGGTTGGTAGTTCGATCCCTGGGTGAAAACAGAGTTTAGACTGGCCACTATTTAAAAGAGCATCCCAGTTCTCATGCTGCTATATTTACTGTTACATTCTTAAAATTAAGCATATTAATCCACTTTAAAACAAGTGTAACCTACCTGGCATATTAAATACATAACCACGGGAAGCGCTTCCTCCATTCACTATTCAAGTGCAGGCCACACATATATTTTTTATTTATTTTATTTATTTCACCTTTATTTAACCAGGTAGGTCAGTTGAGAACAAGTTCTCATTTACAACTGTGACCTGGCCAAGACAAAGCAAAGCAGTGCGACAAAAAAACCAATACAGAGTTACACAATAAACAAACATAGTCAAAAACACAATAGAAAATCTATATACAGAGTGCAAAATGTAGTGCAAAATGCAGTAAGGTTAGGAAGGTAGGACAATAAATAGACCATAGTGGTGAAATAAATTACAGATTAGCATTAACACTGGAATGATGGATGTGCAAATTATGATGTGCAAATAGAGATACTGGAGTGCAAAATTAGCTAAAATAATAAAATAAATATGGGGATGAGGTAGTAGTGTGGGCTATTTACAGAAGGACTATATACAGGTGCAGTGATCGATAAGCAGCTTTGACAGCTGATGCTTAAAGTTAGTGAGGGAGATAGGAACCTCTAGCTTCAATGATTTTTGCAATTCGTTCCAGTCATTGGCAGCAGAGAACTGGAAGGAATGGTGGCCAAAGGAGGTGTTGGCTTTGGGGGTGACCAGTGAGATGTACCTGCTGGAGCGCATGCTATGGGTGGGTGTTGCTATGGTGACCAGCGAGCTGAGATAGGATGGGGATTTACCTAATAAAGACTTATAGATGACCTGGAGCCAGTGGGTTTGGCAACGAATATGTAATGAGGGCCAGCCAACGAGAGCATACAGGTCGCAGTGGTGGGTAGTATATGGGGCTTTGGTAACAAAACAGATGGCACTGTGATAGATTACATCCAATTTGCTGAGCAGAGTGTTGGAGGCTATTTTGTAAATGACATCACCGAAGTCAAGGATCGGTAGGATAGTCAGTTTTACAAGGGCATGTTTGGCAGCATGAGTGAAGGAGGCTTTGTTGCGAAATAGGAAGCCGATTCTAGATTTAATGTGAGTCTGGAAGTTGAGTTTACAGTCTAACCAGACGCCTAGGTATTTGTAGGAGTCCACATATTCTAAGTCGGACCCATCGAGAGTAGTGATGATAGTCCGGTGCGGGCAGCGTTCTATTGAAAAGCATGCATTTAGTCTTACTAGTATTTAAGAGCAGTTGGAGGCCACGGAAGGAGTGTTGTATGGCATTGAAGCTTGTTTGAAGGTTAGTTAACACAGTGTCCAAAGAGGGGCCAGATGTATACAGAATGGTGTCGTCTGCGTAGAGATGGATCAGAGAGTCACCAGCAGTGAGAGCGACATCGTTGATGTATATAGAGAAAAGGGTTGGCCCAAGAATTGAACCCTGTGGCACCCCCATAGAAACTGCCAGAGGATCGGACAATAGGCCCTCCGATTTGACACACTGAACTCCGTCTGAGAAGTAGTTGGAGAACCAATATTAGTATATTAGTAAGCTATATGTAAAGACCAGATGGCTGCCCAGCACTACGCACTCCTGTCACCATCATTACGCACACCTGTTCCCCTCGTCACGCGCATCAGCGATTATTGGACTCACCTGGACTAAATCACCTGTTGTCGTTACCTCCCCTATATCTGTCTGTTCCCTGCTTCAGAATTAATTGTGTTTTGTGTTCATGTTCCGACGCTGTTCCCGTTATGTTTCATGTCCGTCTGTCAGTCATCAAACCTAAACTCCCTGTACCTGATTCTCATCTCCAGCGTCGATCCTTACAGAGAATATTATCAAGTGCTTGTCAAATAAAATACTGAAATATTACATTTACATAAGTATTCAGACCCTTTACTCAGTACTTTGTTGAAGCACCTTCAGCAGAGATTACAGCATAGAGTATTCTTGGTTATGACGCTTTTAGCTTGGAACACTATTTGGGGAGTTTCTCCCATTTTTCTCTGCAGATCCTCTCAAGCTCTGTCAGGTTGGATGGGGAGAGTTGAGATATTTGATCGGGTTCAAGTCCGGGCTCTGGCTGGGCCACTAAAGGACATTCAGAGACTTGTCCCGAAGCCACTCCTGCGTTGTCTTGGCTGTGTGCTAAGGGTCGTTGTCCTGTTGGAAGGTGAACCGTCACCCCAGTATGAGAACCTGAGTGCTCTGGAGCAGGTTTTCATCAAGGATCTCTCTGTACTTTGCTCCGTTCAGCTTTCCCTCAATCCTGACTAGTCTCCCGGTCCCTGCCTCTGAAAAACATCCCCACAGCATTTGTTATATTTGTTAAATGTAACTTTGCAAGTCAGTTAAGAACAAATTCTTATTTATAATGACGGCCTACCCCTGCCAAACCCAGACGGCGCTGGACCCATTGTATGCCCCCCTATGGGACTCCCAATCACGGCCGGATTGCAATACAGCCTGAAATCTAACCAGGGTCTGTAGTGACGCCTCAAGCACTGAGATGGCAGCCTCATTGATGTCCAATCAATGAGGCTGCCACCACCATGCTTCACCATAGGGATGGTGCCAGGTTTCCTCCAGACGTGACGCTTGGCATTCAGGCCAAAGAGTTCAATCTTGTTTCTCATGGTCTGAGAGTCTTTAAATGCCTTTTGGCAAACTCCAAGTGGGCTGTCGTGCCTTTTACTGAGGAGTGGCTTCCATCTGGCCACTCTACCATGAAGGGCTGATTGGGGGAGTGCTGCAGAGATGGTTGTCCTTCTGGAAGGTTCGCCCATCTCCACAGAGGAACTCTAGAGCTCTGTCAGAGTGACCATCGGGTTCTTGGTCACCTCCCTCACCAAGGCTCTTCTCCCCCGATTGCTCAGTTTGGCAGGGCGGCCAGCTCTAGAAAGAGTCTTGGTGGTTCTAAACTTCCTCCATTTAAGAATGGTGGAGGCCACTGTGTTCTTCGGGACCTTCAATGCTGCAGAAATGTTTTGTTACCCTTGACTAGATCTGTACCTCGACACAATGCTGTCTCGGAGCTCTACGAACAATTTCTTAGACCTCATGGCTTGATTTTTGCTTGACATGCAATGTCAACTGTGGGAACTTATATAGACAGGTGTGTGCCTTTCCAAATCATGTTCAATCAATTGAATTTACCACAGGTGGACATCTCAACGATGAACAATGGAAACAGGGATGCACCTGAGCTCAATTTCGAATCTCAGAGAAAAGTGTCTGAATACTTATATAAATAAGGTATCTGTTTATTTCTTTTTTATACATTTGCAAAAATTTCTAAAAACCTGTTTTCGCGTTGTCATTATGGGGTATTGTGTGTAGATTGATGAGATTTTAGAATAAGGCTGTAACGTAACAAAATGTGGAAAAGGTCAAGGGGTCTGAATACTTTCAGAATGCAATGTGCAGTAGATGTTCCAAAGGACCGCTCAGTGGCTTATAGGCTATGCGTGGAAGCCCGGAGATGCAAAACGTGTTTATGTTAATTAACGGTCAATTAAATCAAATCAAATCTCATTTTATTGGTCGCATACACATACTGTATATAGCAGATGTTATTGTGGGTGTAGTGAAATGTTTATGTTCCTAGCTCCAACAGTGCAGAAATATCTAACAATACACAACAATACACACATCTAAAAGTAAAATAATGGAATTAAGAAATATATAAGAGCGAGTGCCACCCTGGTGGTCCCTTACGGGAAAACCACATGATTTCATGTGACATTCCACATGTTTTGATCTGGATTTTAACATGTGGACACCAAGGAGCTTGATACTCTCGACATGTACCACTACAGCCCTATCGATGTGTTCGGCTCTCCTTTGTCTTGCTCATGTTGAGGGAGAGGTTGTTGTCTCTGACCTCCTCCCTATAGGCTGTTTCATCAGCAAACTCAATGATGGTGTTGGAGTCGTGCTTGGCCACAAAGTCGTGGGTGAACAGGGAGTACAGGAGGGGAATAAGCACGAACCGCTGATGGGCCCCCGTTTTGATGATCAGCATGGCAGATGTGATGTTGCCGACCCTTACAACCTGGGGGCGGCCCGTCAGGAAGTCCAGGATCCAGTTGCAGAGGGAGGTGTTTAGTCCCAGGGTCCTTAGCTTAGTGATGAGCTGTAGTCAATGAACAGCATTCTCACATAGGTGTTTCTTTTGTCCAGGTGGGAAAGGAGTGCGTTTGAGATTCCGTCATCTGTGGATCTGTTGGGGTGGTATGCAAATTGGAGTGGGTCTAGGGTTTCCGGGATGATGGTGATGTGAGCTATAACCAGCCTTTCAAAGAACCTCATGGCTACCGACGTGAGTGCTACGGGCCGGTAGTCATTTAGACAGGTTACTTTTGCTTTCTTTCCCTTTGTAGTCCGTATTGGTTTGCAAGCCCTGCCACACCTGACGAGTGTCAGAGCCGGTGTAGTAGGATTCAAACTGAGTCCTGTATTGACGCTTTGCCTGTTTGATGGTTCGTTGGAGGGCATAGTGGGATTTCTTATAAGCGTCCAGATTAGTGTCCCGCTCCTTGAAAGTGGCAGCTCTAACCTTTAGCTCGGTGTGGATGTTGCCTGTAATCCATGGCTTCTAGTTGGGATATGTACGTACGGTCACTGTGGGGACGTCGATGCACTTATTGATGAAGCCGGTGACTGAGGTGGTATACTCCTCAATGCCATTGGATGAATCCCGGAACATCTTCCAGTCTGTGCTAGCAAAGCAGTCCTGTAGTGTAGCATCCATGTCATCTGACCACTTCCATATTGAGCTTGTCACTAGTACTTCCTGCTTTAGTTTTTGCTTGTAAGCAGGAATCAGGAGGATAGAATTAGACATTGCACACCAGCTGTTATTGACAATAGACACACACCAGACGTAGCTGTTCTGTCCTGCCGATGCACGGAAAAAACCCATTCAACTGAACATTATCCGTGTCGTCGTACAGCCACGACTCGGTGAAACATGGATATTACAGTTTTTAATGTCCTGTTGGTAAGATCGTCTAGAGCGGAGATCATCCAGTTTATTTTCCAGTGATTTCACGTTGGCCAATAGAAAGGATGGTAGAGGTGGGTTACCCACTCGCCGATGAATTCTCACATGGAAAATCGATCTCCACACCCTGCATTTTAGTCTTTTCTTCCAGTTTGAGGTGTGTAATCCCTGTTCTGATATCCAGAAACTCTTTTCGGTCATAAGAGACGGTAGCAGCAACATTATGCACAAAATAAGTGACAAACAATGCAAAACAACACACAAAATAACAGATGGTTAGGATCCCTTAAAACGGCAGCCATTATCAAACATCTAATGTAACATTCAACCTTAAAATGAGTAACACATACAGTACATGGCCACATTTTGGAATCATTTAAAATGTGCATGTTCCAGATAGCATGCATAGGTCGTTGCAGGTCTGTGGAGATCTTCACAATTACTGTAATAATCTCACAGAATCTCGAATGGCATTGATCACTTGCACCATGTACTTTTTATGTAATCTCAACTGCAATCCAGGTCATTTGGTTCTGCTATTAGATGAGCACGGTTCTATCACATTAATCTTTTGTATAAATAAATAATAATATAAAAAATTATAATTTGACAATTTCCATTTGAACTCTACTGTGCTTCAAATCAAATGATATTTGTCACGTACACTAGTGTAGCAGATGGTATTGCGGGTGTTTTTCCATTGGATTTTGGTTGAAAGCATAGTGATAACACAGTGGAAATTCAAATAACTTTTGGCTGTATTTTTGAGTGGGTGAATATAGGTTGTAATCTCATTGATGAACATCTCAATCAAATATTACCCAATTATCCACATTGAAATGACGTAGCGTGCCCAGTGGGTCACAGCTAAACAATAAATCATAAATTTAACTGACAGAGATCAGTTAAACACAAGCAGACTACAAACAAAGATACCATGGTAGAAATGTATGAATACACAGCACATACACATGGTTTATTTTTTCTTTAGCCATAACACCATATGACTGCTTGACTCCGAGCCAGACTACATTGGATATTCATGTGTAGCACAGACTATAACTTTATGCCCCGAAATAGGCAGACAGTACATGTATATTTCCGGATAGCAAGTCTTCTATAAAAATACATATTTTTGTCCGTTAAAAGTTTCATAATCGCTTCCAGGTGAAGACTTTGAACAGATGCACCTTTGGGGCAAGTATGCATTGAATAATTCATGACTGTCTAGTAATTCAAAAGAGACAGGAACAGTGAGGTAATAATAATGAAACTGTGCTATAGACTTGTATATTGTGACACTGCCTACTCTGCCTCAGAAGAAAACATAAAGATTGAATCTCCCCTATTATTGACTAAAGCTGATTAAACAGGGATTGAATACACTTTGTATTAATCATTTCAGATATCATTGATATGTTAACGTTGAAACCCTACAGGTTAATCACTCAGAATCCACTGTAAAACATTTTTTTTTGAATACGTTCAATATTTCATTGGATACTGTTACATCATCACGGAAGAGAAAACAAGTGTGTAATTTTCCATCACAATGAGTAATCATGCATATGACATTGAATTAATCTGTACCTTGCTGTGTCGCTCTAGCCTGCCAGGATCTGCGGTTTCTCCCCTGTCTGTCCTTGAAAAGAGGTTGAGTTTTGCTGTCTGTCTGGCTGGAAACGCCTTCTGTCTTTGTGTGTGTGTTGTCAAAGGGCCTGAAATCACAGGGAGAGTTGCTTGCATTTTTTTGGTCATCTGGATGGGGATGAAGTGAAGCATGGATCCTATACTAGATTAAGAGTGGTAGTATTTTCTTTGGTTATCTTAAACACATTTTTTTTTTTTTGCGCTGTAAAAATGTATAATTGTGTTCAATATACGAACGGTTTTCTTTGTGTGTGAACAAAAACAAACAACTGTAGCAATTGAAACATTCTCTATGGCAGTGTTAATCTGATATTGCGTCTCCAGGAATTCCCAGTTATCTGTTTTGATTGAAAGATTATTTGATTTGTGATTGATAATGTAGCATAGATAGCACAGGATGAAGCATAGTGATATTTGGAAGCATGGGGAAGAATATAAGACACACAGTAAAGCATGGTGACACAACATAGTGGAATATAGGGATAAATAATAAGTGCATAAGGGGTACATTGTCGATAAAGGTGATAAGGAAGGAAGGTGGATCCCATGCTCAATTACAATCATATTAGAACATGTATATTTCAATAAGCAACACAGTTAAAACATTGGAAGTCATGAGTAATAACGTGATTGTTTCTCGTAATTAGAGAGGGGGGGATAGCATTGACATTTGGAGAATGCTGAGGTGAGGTTATCGTTGCCTCTTACTGTGCATGCGGAAAGTATTCAGACCCCTTGACTTTTTCCACATTTTGGTAAGTTAGTGTTACTCAAAAAGTGTATTAAATTGTTTTCCCCATCGATCTACCCCATAATGAAAATACGAAAGCATAGGTTTATAGACATTTTTGCAAATGTATTAAACATAAAAAACAGAAATAACTTATTTACATAAGTATTCAAACCCTTAGTTATGAAACTCGAAATGGAGCTCAGGTGCATCCTGATTCTATTGATCACCCTTGAGATCTTTCTACAACTTGATTGGAGTCCACCTGTGGTACATTTAATTGATTGGACATGATTTGTAAAAGCACACACCTGTCTATATAAAGGTCCCACAGTCGACAGTGCATGTCAGAGCAAAAACCAAACCATGAGGTCATAGGAATTGTCTGTAGGGCTCAGAGACAGGATTGTGTCGAGGCACAGAACTGGGGAAGGGTACCAAAATATTTCAGGCCTTTATGGTAGAGTGGCCAGATGGAAGCCACACAGTTAAGCCACGCCTGTTTTCACACATGACAGCCCGCTTGTAGTCTGCCAAAAGGCACCTAAATGACTCTCAGACCATGAGAAACAAGATTCTCTGGTCGGAAGAAACCAAGATTGAACTCTTTGGCCTGAATGTCAAGCATGGTGTGGCAGCATCATGCTGTGGGGATGTTTTTCAGCGGCAGGGACTGGGAGACTAGTGAGGATCAAGTGAAAGATGAACGGAGCAAAGTACAGAGAGATCCTTGATGAAAACTTGCTCCAGAGTGCTCAGGTCCTCATACTGGGGCGAAGGTTCACCTTCCAACAGGACAACGACCCTAACCCAAGACAACGCAAGAGTAGTTTCAGGACAAGTCTCTGAATGTCCTTGAGTGGTTCAGCCAGAGCCCGGACTTGAACCCTATCGAACAACTCTGGAGAGACCTGAAAATAGCTGTGCATGTCTCGTCATATATAAGGATCGGGAGACAAGTGCAGGAATGCGTAATAGGGTTTTTTATTTATTCCTAAATTACAGCGTGCCATGTAACGGAACGGCTTTAAAGCCCAAAACAAACAAGTACACAAAAACACAGGACTGTGGCCCAAACAAAAGATAGGTACTTTATTGATTTCTTAAGAGCGAGGTAAACCTCTAATCAATACACGGGATGAAACTAAATAAATAGACGGGTCGAGACCCGAAATAGCAAGTGCACAATATGACGCGGGAGGAGACCCGTAATCACATTTGCACAATAATACACGCAGCACGAACACCAAAACAACAAAGCACAGGTACTCACAGGCCCAACGGGCATGGTAACAATAAACTAAGAGACAATGGTGAACGCAGGGCACATTTATACAATTACTAATCCGTGGGAAATGGGAACCAGGTGTGCGTAATAACACAGTTCAGTCACGCCTAGAGACCGGTGACATAGACCTCCGGAACTGGTGCACGGAATGAACAGCTGTACCAGAGGGATCCGTGACAGTGCAGCGACGCTCCCCATCCAACCTGACAGAGCTTGAGAGGATCTGCAGAGAAGAATGGGAGAAACTCCCCAAATACAGGTGTGCCAAGCTTGTAGCATCATACCTCTCCGGTGCGCTGAGGATTCAAGGCTGTAATCACTGGCAAAGGTGATTCAACAAAGTACTGAGTAAAGGGTCTGAATACTTATGTAAATGTAATATTTCCGTTTTTTTTATTTTATACATTTGCAAAAAAAAAAAAAAAAATGTTTGCTTTGTCATTATGGGGTATTGTGTGTAGATTAATGAGGGGGGAAAAATTTAACAAAATGTGGAAAAAGTCAAGGGGTCTGAATACTTTCCGAATGCACTGTATGTTCTGACCTACGGCCAGTCTAGTATTGTACCTCCATAATGCTTAATGTTAGGAGTTGTGAAGGGTGGGTTGTTCCAACAACCTTTACATGCTGTATAGTGCTTAAACGAGCAGCTGGCCTCTCCATGGTGACTGTGTTCAACCTGTGTTTTGATTGGTCCCGTTAAAGCATAGCTGCCCAATGGGATCAATTAGGGAAAGAAAATCAGCTACACCCCAGCCCAGTCTGCCTGTCATCTGTAGATCTCTATGCTGTCCACTCATGCATTCCCTCAATCGGAAGAGCTTTTTAACTCATCACTGGGCACACACACGCACACACACACACACACACACACACACACACACACACACACACACACACACACACACACACACACACACACACTGTATGTACACATAAAAGGCAACAGACACAAGCGTGCACAAACTCACATCCATGTACAGTGAAAATGAAAACAAATATTTATGCAAATATATTCACACACACTTCTGGTCAAATATTCATGGGTATCATCGCAGCACTCACACACACACACACACACACACACACACACACACACACACACACACACACACACACACACACACACACACACACACACACACACACACACACACACACACACACACACACACACACAGCCCTAGACATATTCAAATAGTTCATACCAATACTCTTTATCAAAAAGGTGTTGCATACATAGGGAAAGAGTTGGGCTGCTGACTGAGAATGAACCATAGTTTGCTTCTTTCTGCATCTTCACACGGAGTCTTCATGTCTGCTGCCAAATATGACTGATTATAGTAATCTTCTTCCTGAACTTTAATGATGATGTACCATAGAATGCTCATTTCTACAAGCTCAAGAGAGAGATAATAACCAATGAGCATTCATCATGTAATTAACAACTTTCATTGCATCTAGAAAATAGTGTGAATGTGAGACTACAATTGGGTTTTAATTTAATGCATGTACAGTGGGGAGAACAAGTATTTGATACACTGCCGATTTTGCAGGTTTTCCTACTTACAAAGCATGTAGAGTTATGTAATTTTTATCATAGGTACACTTCAACTCTGAGAGACGGAATCTAAAACAAAAATAATTAATTTGTATTTTATTGCATGACATAAGTATTTGATCACCTTCCAACCAGTAAGAATTCCGGCTCTCACAGACCTGTTAGTTTTTCTTTAAGAAGCCCTCCTGTTCTCCACTCATTACCTGTATTAACTGCACCTGTTTGAACTCGTTACCTGTATAAAAGACACCTGTCCACACACTCAATCAAACAGACTCCAACCTCTCCACAATGGCCAAGGCCAGAGAGCTGTGTAAGGACATCAGGGATAAAATTGTAGACCTGCACAAGGCTGGGATGGGCTACAGGACAATAGGCAAGTAGCTTGGTGAGAAGGCAACAACTGTTGGCGCAATTATTTGAAAATGGACAATCTCCCTCGGTCTGGGGCACCATGCAAGATCTCACCTCGTGGGGCATCAATGATCACGAGGAAGGTGAGGGATCAGCCCAGAACTACACGGCAGGACCTGGTCAATGACCTGAAGAGAGCTGGGACCACAGTCTCAAAGAAAACCATTAGTAACGCACTATGCCGTCATGGATTAAAATCCTGCAGCGCACGCAAGGTCCCCCTGCTCAAGCCAGCGCATGTCCAGGCCCGTCTGAAGTTTGCCAATGACCATCTGGATGATCCAGAGGAGGAATGGGAGAAGGTCATGTGGTCTGATGAGACAAAAATAGAGCTTTTTGGTCTAAACTCCACTCGCCGTGTTTGGAGGAAGAAGAAGGATGAGTACAACCCCAAGAACACCATCCCAACCGTGAAGCATGGAGGTGGAAACATCATTCTTTGGGGATGCTTTTCTGCAAAGGGGACAGTACGACTGCACCGTATTGAGGGGAGGATGGATGGGGCCATGTATCGCGAGATCTTGGCCAACAACCTCCTTCCCTCAGTAAGAGCATTGAAGATGGGTCGTGGCTGGGTCTTCCAGCATGACAACCACCCGAAACACACAGCCAGGGAAACTAAGGAGTGGCTCCGTAAGAAGCATCTCAAGGTCCTGGAGTGGCCTAGCCAGTCTCCAGACCTGAACCCAATAGAAAATATTTGGAGGGAGCTGAAAGTCCGTATTGCCCAGTGACAGCCCCGAAACCTGAAGGATCTGTATGGAGGAGTGGGCCAAAATCCCTGCTGCAGTGTGTGCAAACCTGGTCAAGAACTACAGGAAACGTATGATCTCTGTAATTGCAAACAAAGGTTTCTGTACCAAATATTAAGTTCTGCTTTTCTGATGTATCAAATACTTATGTCATGCAATAAAATGCAAATTAATTACTTAAAAATCATGTGATTTTCTGGATTTTTGTTTTAGATTCCGTCACTCACAGTTGAAGAGTACCTATGATAAAAATTAGACTTCTACATGCTTTGTAAGTGGGAGAACCTGCAAAATCGGCAGTGTATCAAATACTTGTTCACCCCACTGTATATGTCATTTTTTAAATGTTGCTAAAATTAATTGGAAAACAAAAAGGGGCTGTGTTTTCTGGGTATGAACATAATAACTTGTTGATAAATCATAAAAGGAATTCGGTTTGGGAGCATACACAAGCAAATATTTCAAAGCAAAGAAACCAGGGAAATGATCGCAAGTCAGTCATAATGTGGCTAATAGGCTAGCATATCTATTTATGTAGCAACTAGCTAAAAACACGGAGCCTAACGTTAGTTAGTTAGCTAGCTAGCTGCTAGGAGGAGTGGGTGAGTGACTAACTTTTCCCCTCATATCGTTTTTCGGTGGCTATACACAGCTAAGGATGCAGGTGTCATTTGGTTAGCTAGCAAGAACTTGAACGACTTATCGACTTAGCATATCTCTTGCGTTCAGATATAGATAGATACTTTATTGACTTATATTCACTCTGGCTATGTATCTACTCCAATTTCAGAGCATCTTGTCTGAGTGTACCAGAGCACAGAATAATTGATGAATTTTGCAAACAAGTAACATACGCTGAATATGTGTCAGTAAATGTAGGAAAATAAAGAAATAGTTAGTCACGAACGCTCTGGATAACATGTAAACAGCCTAAGCAGTTCTGCTAGGGTGAGTAAAATGGTCAGAGTGAGGTGTTCTCTCATTTGTGTCTGGAAGTAGCCAGCTCATAAGCTAGCCAACTTTAGCTTGGTTAGGACAAGCATGCATTGTTGGCAAGCAAGCTGCAGAAGAACGAGTATGCTACAATTCCCCATCGTTTATCAGTGCAATTTTGATGGTCAACTAGCTGAACAAGTTTGAGAGGGTTTATCTAATGTTCCTTCGTTAGACGTTAGCTCATCTTTCTCTGGCTATCATTAGTTGTTGATCTTGTTGTTGTTGATGTGCATAGTCAACTGAGAGAGAGAGAGAGACTACCCTTTTCATGGTTGTTTGATCAATTGGACTGTAAAGTTTTTATCAAGGGTCTCTCTGTACTTTGCTCCGTTCAGCTTTCCCTCAATCCTGACTAGTCTCCCAGGTCTGCCGCAGAAAAACATGCCCACAGCATGATGCTGCCACCATGCTTCACCGTAGGGATGGTGCCAGGTTTCCTCCAGACGTGACGCTTGGCATTCAGGCCAAAGAGTTCAATCTTGGTATTATCAGACCAGAGAATCTTGTTTCTCATGGTCTGAGTGTATCTTAGGTGCCTTTTGGCAAACTCCAAGCGGGCTGTCATGTGCTTTTTACTGAGGAGTGGCTTCCGGTCTGGGACCACTGTACCATAGTCTCTGAGAGGCTAGAGAACCGTTGAAGATACATATGGTGCCAAGATGCACAAGGGAGATTATTGAGTGTGTTTGGGAGAAGAAGCCTCGTGAGGTATTGGTCTGTCACATGCATGACCTAGTATTGGTCTGTCACATGCATGACCTAGTATTGGTCTGTCACATGCATGAAGCAAATGTTAATGATGAATTAATTATGAGTGATGAATATGCTAAATCATGCTAATATAACCTGTCTGTATATAACAGAACTAACGGGACTGAGGGGGAGCTCCTGATCGACGTGTACTCGGTGCGTTGAGATGGTTGGAACCTCTCCGGCACGCTGATAATAAAGAATTATTTAAGATTAACAATGAAAAGTGTGGACCCATATAGACACTGGACAATTGTTAAATATAATACTGTCAGTGTTGATACAACACTGGAGAATTTTCTGTGCAGGTAAGGAAGGAACCACCATTACCCCCAAATCATTCTGCTTAATCACTTTAAGCTTATAAGATTGGTACATGTTAAATATGCCATAATTGGTGTTCAATGATTTTAACAGACCAAAAAGTCCATAGCACTAGGCCTACAGTCAGGTCCAAAATGATTAACACATTTCCATTAAACATAATGATTTGGGGGTAATGGTGGTTCATTCTTTACCTGCACAGCAATTTCTCCAGTGTTTTATAAACACTGACAGTATTACAGTTAACACTTGTCCAGTGTCTATGTGGGTCCACACTTTTCATTGTTAAATGACACTTTGCTTATCAATCAATCAATCAAAATGTATTTATAAAGCGCTTTTTACATCAGCCGATGTCACAAAGTGCTATACAGAAACCCAGCCTAAAACCCCAAACAGCAAGCAATGCAGATGTAGAAGCACGGTGGCTAGGAAAAACTCCCTAGAAAGGCAAAACCTAGGAAGAAACCTAGAGAGGAACCAGGCTCTGAGGGGTGGCCAGTCCTCTTCTGGCTGTGCCGGGTGGAGATTAAAACAATTTATGGCCATTAAGGCCAGTTCTTTCTCCAAGATGTTCAAATGTTCATAGATGACCAGCAGGGTCAAATAATAATAAAAGTAGTTGTGGAGGTTGCAACAGGTAAATACATCAGCAGTGAATGTCACTTGGTTTTTCAGTGCAATTGAGCGAGAGCGAGGTGAAAACAGCAGGTCTGGGACAGGGTGGCACGTCCAATGAACAGGTCAGGGTTCCATAACCGCAGGCAGAGGAGTTGAAACCGGTGCAGCAGCACGACCAGCTTATTGCTGACACTAACAGTTTCTAAAAGTTATTGCCACGCTTTCACAGAGGCCTAGTTCAAACCACAAAATGTTTAATACAAAGGCAAACTGTAGCAGATAAATGATAAGCTGGTTAAATAAAAGACTTTCAGACTGCCATTGTTTTTTGGGGGAAATAGGGACGTCTGTCTATTTCACCAAGTATCTCAAAATGTATGTACTTTGATGTTTTAAAAGTTCTACACCACTTCTTTCTAATGATGTACGTCTGGGCAGCTTACTATGCTGTGACTAATTGCTGGTAGTTACAAATGTACTAATGGAAACTCAGAGGTCGTCCCATTGTCTCCTAAAGAGAGCTATGCCTTTTTATTGAATAAAATCTCTAAATATGTATACTATGATTTTTTTCAAGTCAAACATAATTTTAATCAGGATAACTTCCTCTTTGTTATAATGTAAGGCTGGGCAGCATATTCCCGTTGTTAACAAAAGCAAGCATTTGAAATGTAAAAAATGACACATTACTGTTGGAACTGAGGCTGCCCATTGTTTCCCCACATGGATATGTCTGTCTATTTCTTCAAATATCTCACAATATGTATATTTAGAGTTTTTCAAGTCGGACAGAGTAAGGCTGGACTTTTTGCCCTTGGAACTCTGAGCTCCCCTCATTGTTTTCCTATGGAGAGAAATGCTGGTCTATTTCGGCAAATATCTCACAATGTGTATCCTGAATGCTGATTGGCTAAAACCACATTCCAGAAGGTGTCTATTCCACAAGTTACCACCGGTTAAATATATGAACGGAGCAAAGTACAGAGAGATTTTTGATGAAACCTGCTCCAGAGCACTCAGGATCTCAGACTGGGGCGAAGATTCACCTTCCAACAGGACAACAACCCTAAGCACACAGCCAAGACAACCCAGGAGTGGGACAAGCCTGTGAATGTCCTTGAGTGGCCCAGCCAGAGCCCGGACTTGAACCCTATCTAACATCTCTATAACGGCACAAGGCGAGACCCAGACACAGGAGGCAGATGGTTTGAGCTCCGATATTTATTAAGGCACAAGGGGTAGGCAAAAGGCAGGTCAGGGACAGGCAAGAGTTCATAAACCAGGCAGCAGGCAGTCTCAAGGTCAGGGCAGGAAGAATGGTCAGGCAGGTGGGCTCATTGTCAGGACAGGCAAGGGTCAGAACCAGGAGGACCGGGACTGGGAGAAAAAGGAGCTGAGAGAAAAATCACTGGTTGACTTTGCTAACAAGACGAACTGGCACAGAGAGACAGAAAACACAGGTAGAAATACACAGGGGATGATGAGCGACACCTGGAGGGGGTGGAGACAAGCACAAGGACAGGTGAAACAGATCAGGATGTGACAATCTCTGGAGAGACCTGAAAATAGCTGTGCATCAACGCTCCCCATCCAACCAGAGCTTGAGAGGATCTGCAGAGAAGAATGAGAAACACTCCCCAAATACAGGTGTGCCAAGCTTGTCGTTTCATACCCAAGAAGACTCAAGGTTGTAATCAATGCCAACGAATAAATTAGCGATAATGTCTAAAAACCTGTTTTGCTTTGTCATTATGGGGTATTGTGTGTAGATTGATGAGAATGTTTTCATAATTTTCAGAATAAGGCTGTAACCTAACAAAATGTGGAACAAGTCAAGGGGTCTCACGACTGTGTGGGTGTGTGTGTGTGGAGCATGTTAAGTCCTTAGTGATGTTGACACCAAGGAACTTGAAGCTCTCGACCCACTCCACTACAGCCCGTCTATGTGGATGGGAGTGTCCTCTCCTCTCTTTCTGCTGTAGTCCAGCTCCTTGGTCTTAGTTGAGGGAGAGGTAGTTGTCCTGACACCACACTGCTAAGTCTCTGACCTCCTATGTTGGCTGTCTCATTGCTGTTGGAGATCAGGCCTATCACCGTTGTGCCGTCAGCAAACTTGATGATGGTGTTGGAGTCGTGCGTGACGACGCAGGCGTGGGAGTACAGGAGGGGACTAAGCACAAACCCCTGTGGGGCCCCTGTGTTGAGAATCAGTGTGGTGGTGTATTTACCTACCCTCACTAACTGGGACCTGCCTGTCAGGATGTCCAGGATCCAGAGGAAGGTGTTCAGTCCCATGGTACCCAGTTTTGTGGTGTGCTTGGAGGGGACTATGGTGTTGAAAGCTGGGCTGTAGTCTATGAACAGCATTCTCACATAGTTATTTCCCCTCTTATTCAGGTGGGAAAGGGCAGTGTGAAGTGATATGATATCATACACACATTTAGCTATTAAAGTATCTCTTCCTGTCATTTACCTGTACAGTTTGTGTAAACATGCAAGTATTCACTTATCTGTAAATATAACTGTATACCTAACTGTACAGCTAATTTAACTAATTTAACCATGCAAAATTTTCACTTACCTGTTAATTTACCCAGTCTGTCTATTAAGTAAACTATTATTACCCTCGCTCATATCATACGCATTTTTAGCTACTGAAGTATTTCTCTGCCATCGACCTGTATAGTATAGTTAACCATCCAACATCCACCAATGTATAGTGTACATATTCAGCCAACCACTCATACTATGCAATGTCCTTTTATAGCTCTTTTTTTTTTGCACTCCAGATATCTTGTATTTCTATACTTTTTCATACTGCCGCTCTATGTATCATGTACCGTGTATCTGTCTTTTGTGTACTTTTCGTTGTGGCATTTTGCACCTGCCCTGTGTTTTGTTGTAGCTGCTTGACAATGAAATTTCCCCCCCGGGGGAGCAATAAAGTACCTATCTATCTATCTATCTATCTATCTATCTATCTATCTATCTATCTATCTATCTATCTATCTATCTATCTATCTATCTATCTATCTATCTATCTATCTATCTATCTATCTATGTGCAATTGACCCTTCGCTAAGCCCTGCCACCCTTGCAACCTCGGGGAAGCCCAATTCCTCATTCAACCACTGGCGAAATCCCCTCTCAATGATCTCAAACTGAGTTCCTAAATACAAAATTTAATTTAAGATAGACTACCCATTGTTAATCAGGACATTTTTGGTATGTTGTCGTGGACTGTCAATAAAATTGCTTCACAGGAACCTGGTAAAATTATGTTTGTAGTGTAGGTAGACACTGAATGGCTCTGAATTCACTGTCAGCATACAGCCAAAGCTATAACCACTTTTTGGAACTAACTAGTGCTCCCAAATCGTATCCTGATGTTGACAGCAGATGAGAGTTATATTCATAACATTGCTAACTTAGCTAGCTAACATACATTTTGAGAATACAAGTTATATTAAGTGTCTAACTAGCTAGTAATCCCTGTGCACTGTTAAATTATTTAGCATTTTAAAAAAATTATAAATATTTATAAATAGCCCTCACTGGCTGAGGTGACAGACTTGACGACAGGTGCTATCAATTGGAGCATTTCGATTGGTTGCCTAAAATTCGGGGGCTTAGCGAAGGGTCAATAGAAATTGCGTAATCTGTGAATCTGTTGGGGCGCTATGCGAATTGGAGTGGTTACAGGGTGTCTGGTATGATGGTGCCGATGTGTGTCATGACCAGCCTTTCAAAGTGCTTCATAATTACAGATGAGCGCTACAGGGTGATAGTCATTTAGACAGGTTACCTTGAAGTTCTTGGGAACAGGGACAATTGTGGTCAACTTGAAACATGTTGGGACAAGGAGAGAGTGAACATGTCTGTGTGCTTTGTTTATGGCCCCATACAGTTTAACTGCCAAAGGGGTGTTGGCTTATGGAGGAATGAAGACAGCCGTGATAATAATGGATGAGAACTCTCTTGGTAGATAAAAGGATCTGCAGCTTGCCATGAGGTATTTTATATCACGTGAGCAAAAGCTTGAGATTTCCTTCACACTGGAAGCAGCGCACAAGTTGTTGTTTATGTAGAGGCACACCCCTCCCCCTTTGGACTTGCCTGAGGTCGCTTTCTTCCAATCGAGCTTCTACATGGAGAAACCACTGAGTTCTACATACATAGAGTTATCCAGCCACATCTCTGCAAGGCATAGAATATTGCTGCTTTTCAAGTCTCTGATAGGAGACTCTTGAACAAAGTTACTGGACATTTGCCAATAGAACTGAGGGTGGTTTTCTCTTTGTCTCAATCTCACCAGGATGCCGGCACGACTACTGCGTCTACACATGCAGCGCTTTGGTAGCCCATGAAACAAAGAAACGGGTCCGGTATGAACAAGGGAACAGCTGACTCAAAGTTGAAGTCGGATTTGAAGTTCGAAAACCAAAACACGCCCCAACCTACTACCAAGCTACTATACCCTCCTGGAGGCTTTCATTCCAACGTGGAAGATTTCATTCCAACCTAGCATACTGGATTGTACTAATTAGTTGCTCACCAGGACCTTGATTAGCTATATCAGGTGTGTTACCATGGGGATGGCTCGGAAGTTTGCACATCTAGACCAATTAGTGGAAAAAATATCAGAATTGGGCTGCCTGTTTAACCCTAACCCTAAATTGGGCTGCCTGTTTAACCATAACCCTAACCCTAAATTGGGCTGCCTGTTTAACCCTAACCCTAAATGGGGCTGCCTGTTTAAATTCAGCCCTGGTGGAGCTCCATGACCACTGTTGGATAACTCTGACATTCTTTAGTATGTAAGGACGATTTGACATAACCACTCCTTCTTTCATGAATTAGAAAAAATAATGCAGTTCTTCTGGGTCCAATAATCATTGTGTACTACTTAGTACTGTATTATCAAATACATATGTAGTAACACATGGAGAATGCATAAACATTGTGTTAACATGATTGTAATTATATTGTGTTAATGTCCTGTATATGTTTTTAAGATAAATTGCATGTAGTCAAGACCAATCCATAGTTTTAAGACAATATGTAGAAAATGTCAGTGGTTACATTACTGTGACTTGCACAATCCTTATGCAACAATGTTTATTTTTTTTGTCTTTGGCAAAGGGGTTCAACAACATCCGAGGCAGGGCTTAACTTTGGATGTCTGTTTGTAGTTAATTTCGGGGAAAAAAAAGGTGTGTTTGTTTGTCCCTGTTAAAGCCTTATGGTTACATAGCTGAATCCCTTAGGATCATCTACAATTGGCAGAGAATGGAGTCTGCTGCTGCCATACAGGAGATGGCTCTAATTGTCCACCAAGACACAACTGTGAGTTATTTGAAACAGACTTTACAGGGTTAGCAGCCCCCTGTCCATCTTTAAAAACAAGCCCCATTAAAAGCAATGGCACCTGAACAGAGGATTTCTGCAAATAAAATGCTGGACTTTGAAAGCGATCCTTGGGTTGACAGGTTTCATTATTCAGTGACTAGACTGACAGCCCACCAGCCTCCTGTCTCAGCCAACGAACCATGGCACTGAGGACCTGAGCATGCATGACTACCCTTTGGCCTTCAAAACACTTCTGGAGGGAAATTCAGAGATTTCTGCCTGATTCTTTACAATGCAGAAGAATATCACAGATTTGTATGATAGTCGGCAAACCACTATATATGCTATATGCTATATATAGGCAACTGTAATTAAAGCAATAACAAATTTGTTAATTATACACATTTTGTACAAATGTTATAAAAAAAAAAGCTATTAGGTTGATCATCTGCACTGCATGTTTTTTTTAATTTTTTTAATTTCACCTTTATTTAACCAGGTAGGTCAGTTGAGAACAAGTTCTCATTTGCAACTGCGACCTGGCCAAGACAAAGCAAAGCAGTGCGACAAAAAACAACAACACAGAGTTACACAGTAAACAAAACATAGTCAAAAACACAATAGAAAATCTATATACAGAGTGCAAAATGTAGTGCAAAATGCAGTAAGGTTAGGAGGTAGGACAATAAATAGACCATAGTGGTGATATAAATTACTGATTAGCATTAACACAGGAATGAAGGATGTGCAAATTATGATGTGCAAATAGAGATACTGGAGTGCAAGATTAGCGAAAAATAATAAAAATAAATATGGGGATGAGGTAGTAGTGTGGGCTAGATGTGGCATAGATTTAAATGGACAACCTTCTGTTACATTTATGAACATTTTATTCATTTAGCAGACGCTCTTATCCAGAGCGACATACAGTAGTGAGTGCATACAATTTTCATACTGGTCCCCCGTGGGAATCAAACCCACAACCCTGGCGTTGCAAGTGCCACGCTCTACCATCTGAGCCACACGGGACTACATCAGACACCATGCCAATGATGGGGATGCAAATTAATGCTGCATAATGAAGCTATTGAAATGTAGCTCCTTAATCAGCTGTGAAATTGATGCCTTAGCGACAGAAGCATCATTCAGTGAGTGACGTTAAGTGTGCATGAGTGAGAATTATTTCATCAACAAACCTAAGCTTTTACGACCAGGAATAGGTCTTTCCAGAATTGGATCCTTTGTTCGTAACCCCCCAGGGCAATTGAACTGATTCCAGAGACTGATCCAAAACACCTCCGGCGACGAAGAGGTATTCGGAGTGGACTACTAGTCCGATTTACAATTAATCGCTAATGTTTAGTCTCAGGATAATAAAGTAGACAAGCTCAGGGCGAGGAACTCTTCCAGAGAGACATCCGGGATTGTAACATACTGTACTCTGTTTTCAAACAGCCATCTGGGTTCTCAGTACATCGCGCAGACAGAAATAAAGAACTCTCCGGGAAAGAAGAAAGGCGGGGGTGTATGTTTCATGATTAACTTCTCATGGTGTGATTGTGAAAACATACAGAAACTCTAGTTCTTTTGTTCACCCGACCTAGAATACCTCACAATCAAATGCCGACTGTATTACCTCCCAAGAGAATTATCTTTGGTTATAGTCACAGCCGTGTATATTTCCCCTCAAGCCGATACCACAACGGCTGTCAAAGAACTACACTGGACTTTATGCAAATTGGAAACCACATATCCCGAGGCCGCATTTATTGTAGCTAGGGATTTTAATACAGCAAATTTGAGGAAAATGCTACCAAAGTTCTAACAACACATTGACTGTAATACTCACTCTGAGAAAACATTGGACCAATGCTACTCAGCTTTTCGAAATGCCTACAAGGCACTCCATTTTGCTCCTACCTTCCTATAGGCAGAAACTCAAACAGGAAGTACCCATGCTAAGGACTATTCAACGCTGGTCTGACCAATCGGAATTCATGCATCAAGATTGTTTTGATCACGCGGACTGGGATATGTTCCGGGTAGCCTCTGAGAATAACATTGACGAATACACGGATACGGTGACTGAGTTCATCAGGAAGTTTATAAGAGATGTTTTTTACCCACTGTGACTATTAAAACCTACGTAAACCAGAAACCGTGGATAGATGGCAGCAATTGCGCGAACTACCGCATTTAACCAAGGTGACTGGGAATATGGCCAAATACAAACAGTGTAGTTATTCCCTCTATAAGGGAATCAAACAGGTAAAACGTCAGTGGAGTCGCAATTCAGTGGAGTCGCAATTCAACGGCTCAGACAGAAGAAGTGTGTGACAGGGTCTACAGACAATCACAGACTTCAAAGCGAAAACCAGTCACGTCGCAGACAACGACGTCTTGCTTCCGGACAAGCTAAACACCTTCTTTGACTGCTTTGAGGATAACAGAGTGCCACCAACGCGGCACGCTACCAAGGACTGTGGGCTCTCCTTCTCCATGGCTGACATGAGTAAGACATTTAAGCGTGTTAGCCCTCGCAAGGCTGCCAGCATCCCTAGCCGCATCCTCAGAGTATGTGCAGACCAGCAGACTGGAGTGTTTACGGACATATTAAATCTCTCCCTATCCCAGTCTGCTGTCCCCACTTGCATCAAGATGTTCACCATTGTTCTGTACACAAGAAAGCAAAGGTAACTGAACTAAATGACTATCGCCCCATCATGAAGTGCTTTGAGAGGCTAGTTAAGGATCATATTACCTCTACCTTACCTGACACCCTAGACCCACTCCAATTTGCTTACCACCCCAATAGATCCACAGACGATGCAACCGCCATCGCACTGCACACTGCCCTATCCCATCTGGACAAGAGGAATACCCATGTAAGAATGCTGTTCATTGACTATAGCTCAGCATTCAACACCATAGTAACCTCCAAGCTTATCAAAAGCTTGGGGCCCTGGGTCTGAACCCCGCCCTGTGCAACTGGGTCCTGGACTTCCTGACGGGCCACCACCAGGTGATGAAGGTGGGAAACAACACCTCCACTTCGCTGATCAACAACACAATGGCCCCACAAGGGTGCATGCTCAGCCCCCTCCTGTACCAACTCAATCATCAAGATTGCAGACGACACAACAGTACTAGTCCTGATTACCAACAATGACAAGACATTCTACAGGGAGGAGGTGAGGGCCCTGGGAGTGTGTTGCCAGGAAAATAACCTCTCACTCAACGTCAACCAAAACAAAGGACCTATTCGTGGACTTCAGGAAACAGCAGAGGGAGCACATCGATGGGACTGCAGTGGAGAAGGTGGAAAACGTCAAGTTCCTCTGCGATCTGGAATGGTCCACTCACACAGACAGTGTGGTGAAGAAGGCACAACAGCACCTCTTCAACCTCAGGAGGCTAAAGAAATGTGGCTTGGTACCTAAAACCCTCACAAACTTTTACAGATGCATAATTGAGAGCTTCCTGTCGGGCTGTATCACTGCCTGGTACGGAAACTGCAACGCCCGCAACGGCAGGGCTCTCCAAGTCATACAAACAACTTGGAATCACTTACCACATATAGACACAAATAACACATACTGTAACACATTCCAATGGCTAAGTGATGCAGTCATACAAACAACTGATTATATCAGGCAATGACCACATAGACATACAGTTGAAGTCGGAAGTTTACATACACTTTCAACCACTCCACAGATTTCATGTTAACAAACAATAGTTTTGGCAAGTCGGTTAGGACATCTACTTTGTGCATGACACAAGTAATTCTTCCAACAATTGTTTACAGACAGATTATTTCGCTTATAATTCACTATATCACAATTCCAATGGGTCAGAAGTTTACATACACTAAGTTGACTGTGCCTTTAAACAGCTTAGAAAATTCCAGAAAATGATGTCATGGCTTTAGAAGATTCTGATAGGCTAATTTACATAATTGGAGGTGTACCTGTGGATGTATTTCCAGGCCTACCTTTAAACTCAGTGCCTCTTTGCTCGACATCATGGGAAAATCAAAAGAAATCAGCCAAGAACTCCACAAGTCTGCTTCATCCTTGGGAGCAATTTCCAAACGCCTGAAGGTACCATTTTCATCTGTACAAACAATATTAGTAAGTATAAACACCATGGGACCACGCAGCCATCATACCGCTCAGGAAGGAGATGCGTTCTGTCTCCTAGAGATGAACGAACTTTGGTGCGAAAAGTTCAAATCAATCCCAGAACAACAGCAAAGGACTTTGTGAAGATGCTGGAGGAAAAAACCTGAAAGGCCGCACAGCGAGGAAGAAGCCACTGTTCCAAAGCGGCCATAAAAAAGCCAGACTACGGTTTGCAACTGCACATGGGGACAAAGATAATATTTTTGGAGAAATGTCCTCTGGTCTGATGAAACAAAAATAGAACCGTTTGGCCTTAATGACCATCAATATGTTTGGAGGAAAAAGGGGGAGGCTTGCAAGCCGAAGAACACCATCCCAACCGTGAAGCACGGTGGTGGCAGCATCTTGTTGTGGGGGTGCTTTGCTGCAGGAGGGACTGGTACACTTTACAAAATAGATGGCATCATGACGAAGGAAAATTATGTGGATATATTGAAGCAACATCTCAAGATATCAGTCAGGAAGTTAAATCTTGGTCACAAATGGATCTTCTAAATGGACAATGACCCCAAGCATACTTCCAAAGTTGTGGCAAAATGGCTTAAGGACAACAAAGTCAAGGTATTAGAGTGGCCATCATGAAGCCCTGACCTCAATCCTATAGAACATTTGTGGGCAGAACTGAAAAAGCATGTGCGAGCAAGGAGGCCTACAAACCTGACTCAGTTACACCAGTTCTGTAGGAATGGGCCAATATTCACCCAACTTATTGTGGCTAAGCTTGTGGAAGGCTACCCAAAGCATTTTACCCAAGTTAAACTATTTAAAGGCAATGCTACCAAATACTAATTGAGTGTATGTAAACTTCTGACCCACTGGGAATGTGATGAAAGAAATAAAAGCTGAAATAAATCGTTCTCTCTACTATTATTCTGACATTACACATTCTTAAAATAAAGCGGTGATCCTAACTGACCTAAAACAGGGAATTGTTACTAGGATTAAATGTCAGGAATTGTGAAAAACTGAGTTTAAATGTAGTTGGCTAAGGTTTATGTAAACTTCAACTGTAGGTGGCAAAGGATCATATTCAATGAAGTTCTCCAGCAAATAAATAGTATGGCTCTGAATGTTTCCACAGGGGCCTCTAGGCCATTCCCTGAAACACATAAAGACGAAACACTGGTCTCTGGACAGGTCTTATGACTACAAGGAATCTGGTCACTCTAACTGTGACAGATTGTGTGGTTACGAGGCTTGGCAGTCTTGTCTTACCGTGGTGGTCTTCACTCGGCCCCCAGGCTGTGTGCATGTCCAGCCCGACTGGTTTATTAAGAGGTCACAGCCCTCGTCTTCCAAGCAAGGCATCATATCACACCACTGCCGGCTCCTCACAATGCGAGCTGTGGGGAGAGGAGAAGAAGAGGGACGGTTAACTCTCGTTATGGCCGTGGCTCAGTGTCTGTCTGTCTGTCTATCTAACTGGCTGCTTTTGTAAACAGCCCAGCTAGCACATTTTGGTCCTTGGAAGTTGTGGGAACTTATTTTTTCGCATTGGTTCTGGGAACAAAGCCATATGTTTTCTGACCGGTAAAACGGAACGTTTTTTTAACGTTCTTACAACGGAAGAACAAAAAATCTGGGTTATTTGAAGGTAATTAAATAAACTTTTAAGAACATTCTCTAAATGTTTTGAACGTTTTGTTATATAGTGAATATTTTGAACAAAATGTTTTGGTTATTTGCTTTTTGAATAACTTCCATAAAACTTAAACAGTTTTGTACTCAAAGCACAGATAGGACACATGGAAATTAATTAGCTTAAGCATTAATCATGCAATCACAGATGAGTGAGATTCAAACCTATGATCTTCTGTTCTCTATCCCTGGAATTAGGATGGAGGTAGCATGTTTTTTTCAACTCATACAAAGATGTACATTTTTTATCAAACAGACCCCATTTCAAAGGAAACAAGCACTCATTAAGATCGGGTGTGGCCAATTAGTGGGCGTGGCCAAAATGGAGGATAGAGAAAGTTTTTTGTTGACGCTGAGAACAGAATGTATGCAAAATATTAACACCACCTGCTCTCTCCATGACATAGAATGACCAGTTGAATCCAGGTGAAAGCTTATTGACCACGTTTACATGCACACCAATATCCCATTATTATTTGGGTTGACGCATATAAACATCATATCCCGTTTACAATAACCCGAAAAAGCTTGTATCCCGGTTATGAGAAACCAGATAAGATGCCTGGAATATGCTGATCTAAGACAGGAAACTGTGGTATGTACACACCTATCCCATTTACTGTTGTTTTTGTGGTCTGCGCAGGCTCAGTTTTGCATATTATAGGTGTTGTGTGATGATGTTTTCATCCGATTGTCAAACAAATCACTTCACAAAGTAGGCTACCTGCGCCGTTTGATCCATCATAATAATTCAGCCTACTATAATACGTTTACTATCATTTTAATTAAGTATCTCCTTTTGGTAGGCAACATAATTATGACATTTGGTAGGCCAATTGTTTGCCAACTATAGTTTGATGCATGCAGCTTCTCTTCTGTCATAACTTGTTGCACCAGAAATCTAAATAAACTATTGCTCTTACATCAATATAATTAATGCTTTAGTAATCTAGTTAATACTGGTAAAGTTGTCTTTCATTTTGGGACCAGGAAGAAAACACAAAAACTCCAAAACAGTTGAAAGATTGGTCCTGTTCAACATGTCCAAATGTCATCAGTTTGACCGGTTTTAAAGAAATGAAAAGATGAGAAAATGACTAAACATGTTTCATGATAAGACTTAATTTCGTCTTGGGTTCATATTTTATGTGTTTGAAATACTGCCTGCTTGCATAACAGTGTTAAAGATAACACAGCACACGCACATTTTCTCAAGAGACGCTGAAATTTCTCCACTCCTGTTTCCATTAAAAAAATAACACGTGTTGTATAATTTCACTACAAGAAGAGCATTATATCACGCTACATGTGACAAGTTACAGTCCATATTTCAGTTACTATTCCATTTAACCCAAATGAATTTAAATGAGGAATATTCTGTTTATTCATGGATACAGGAATACTCTGAGTGGGATATCAAAGGTGCATGTAGACAGCTTATCCCGAATAAGACCTTGACGCTGGGCCAATTGTGCGCCACCCTATGGGACTCCCAATCACAGACGGTTGTGATACAGTCTGGATATGAACCAGGTTGCCTGTAGTGACGTGTAAACGGCAAGAATCTGTCAAGACTCGCATAGAGTTATGTGATTACAAGCAGCAGTAGTTCCTCGTTTTGGTTTTCTTCATTGATTATTTGGACGAATCAGGATTACGCAAAGGCGGTGCTTAAACTGAGGTGGTAGGGAGGGAGGGAACAGCCAATGAAGTCCCACCCAGTTGACTTCAAATGGTGGAAGCCCTCAATTGCACTGCCCATGCTAATATGGCCTTTTGACCTCTAGTGGCCTGTATCATTCTCTATGACAGCATCAGATACATGGGCTACACATACTGAGACAGAGGGGAACTGTTTCCCTTGCTTTTCCGGTGCGATAGATACAGCCAATTGTTAATTGAAGGAAAATTATGTAAACACAGAGATTAAAGAGAAATTGTTTTATCATAAAAAAAAAATATATTGGTCAAATTATTTGGGAAGCCTGGCTTCCCTTGGCATCCTTGAATACATACACGCCACTGGTGTGTGTGTGTGTGTGTGTGTGTGTGCGCACGCACACGTGTGAGACACCTGCTCGACAATGGAGACTGTCGCCGACCACCACAATACCACATGTTGGGAGAGGGTGTGTGTTCAGGCCCCTAAAGCCAATTCCTGTTCACTAGCACGCTCAGAGGTGAAAACAACACACAGCAATGACAAAGGGAAAGAAAAGGGCAGAATAAAACATGCCAATGAATAAATGGATCTATATTATGAAAAATATCATTTTAGCTCTACAAAGAGCTTTCTCCTCTTGAAATAGACCTGATTTTATACTTGATCGTACACAAATGTCTATTCATAAGAAAGTAGGGCATTTGCACATCATGACACCCCAATTGGCCCTCAGAGGGAGAGAGAGAGAGAGAGAGAGAGAGAGAGAGAGAGAGAGAGAGATTTACATATTTAGGTCAAGAGGAAATAATAATTGAGCTAATAACAAACAAAAATGCAACTATGCAAATGTCAGCATATACAGTGAAGGGGAGAAACAAATCAATGTTATTGTGTTCACACAGAGAGCAATGTTAAGGAAGCAATCTCAATACCTCCACAAGCAGTACAAACAAATCAATTGTACAAACTCAATCAAGTTACAGTAGATTTAAGCTGTAATGGAGAAAAAAACTAACAAAAAAACCTCCAACAGAGGATTACAACAGAGGTCTGCGCAGGACTGATTTCTTCACCCCACTCCCGCATGCACCCACTGGCTTTCTGTCCACTCCCAATTGGTCCCGAACCCAACCGCCGTCCTGAATGTTATTTTAGCCATGGTCCCAGCTATTTTTGGTCCTATAGGCAATATCAAACAGAGTAAAAATAACCAAAGAAATAAATCAAATTGAATCAAAGTTTATTTGTCACGTGCGCCGAATACAACAGTTGTAGACCTTACAGTGAAATGCTTACAAGCCCTAACCAACAGTGTAGTTTAAGTAAAACATAAGTATTATGTAAACAATAGATAAGTAAAGAAATAAAAAATAAAAAAAATTGTAAAATGACAGTGAAAAAAAAAATATATATATACACAGGTGGTATACAGGTGGTACCGGTACAGAGTCAATGTGCAGGGGCACTGGTTAGTCGGGCTAATTTAAGTAATATGTACATGTAGGTATAGTTAAAGTGACTATACATAGATGGTAAACAGAGAGTAGCAGCAGCGTGAAATAGAGAGGGTGGGGGGGGCGAGACACAATGCAAATAGTCCGGGTAGCCATTTGATTAGCTGTTCAGGAGTCTTATGGCTTGGGGGTAAAAACTGTTGAGAAGCCTTTTGGACCTAGACTTGGCGCTCCGGTACCTCTTGCCATGCGGTAGCAGAGAGAACCGTCTATGACTGGGGCGGCTGGAGTCTTTGACAATTTTTAGGGCCTTCCTCTGACACTGCCTGGTATAGAGGTCCTGGATGGCAGGAAGCTTGGCCCCAGTGATGTACTGGGCCGTACGCACTTCCCTCTGTAGTGCCTTGCGGTCGGAGGCCGAGCAGTTGCCATACCAGGCAGTGATGCAACCGGTCAGGATGCTTTCAATATTGCAGCTATAGAACCTTTTAAAGATCTGAGGACCCAAGCCAAATCTTTTCAGTCTCCTGAGGTGGAATAGGCTTTGTCGTGCCCTCTTCACGACTGTCTTGGTGTGTTTGGACCATTCTAGTTTGTTGGTGATGTGGACACCAAGGAACTTGAAGCTCTCAACCTGGTTAAGGTTAAGAGGTTAAGTTACTTGATGTTCTCACGTTGACCATTAGGCTAGCGGTATTACTGGGCTATATCAGCCAATAGGCTACATGTAGTTTGAAGAGAGCAGAGTTGGAGAAAGAGCGGACACTTGCACTTTCTCTTGAGCTCTGTCTGACCGCCCACTCCTGCCCGCAGCATGAAAAATTATTTCTGTCAGCCCTACTGTTGATGTTGTAATGGGAACAGCTGATGCCAATTTTCTTAAATTGGACATATGTAATCACAAAGGAACTAGACAAGGAAAAAGGGTGAAGGAAAAAAAATATTAAAAAAACATGAACATTGAGTGATAATACATTCCCATCCCCTCAATCTCAATTACATTAAACTTTGCCAGGGATGCTGCAGGTATCCGTCTGGAAATGAACAATTCACATGGGGCGGAATAGGAAAGCCAGAGATATACAGTTGATAACAAAAAGGAAGAGGCAAAACACGTTATCTATTCAAAATGCACTCGGATAAACTGCACTAAATTACAATACGTTAGGCTGGCCCAGAGAGAAAATAGAATACTAATACTGACTGCTTAATAAGGTCATGCATTATCCAGTGGTATATTGAGACTGGCAATTTTATAGGGACTGTAATTGCCTCAATTATCAATAAGATTTTCAGTTGAACAACACAAATGGTACTTAATTAAATTCTTACATTTCCCCATACCTTAATCTGACGGGGAGGGGGTTGTGGAAGTGAAACATATATCACTAATACCAAAGAACCACGGAAACAGAAAGAACCTGTATATAATCTACCTTCATGTAGGTGGGGGCGGATGGGGGCACAGTTCATCTTGCAGAGATAAGACAGAAATAACATTATTATATCCACCGGTTTGGGCAGTATGTCTGTGAAATAGCATATCTAATGGGCAATCAACAGCTGGCCACCCTGGGTAATAAATACTGCTTAAAGGTCCAGTGCTGTCAAAAAAATGATTTTGCTGTCTTTTATATACACTTAGTGTACAAAACTTTAGAGACATCTGCTCTTTCTATGACATAGACTGACCGGGTGAATCCAGGTGAAAGCTATGCTTCCTTATTGATGTCACCACTTCAATCAGTGTAGATGAATGGGAGGAGAAGGATTTTCAAGCCTTGAGACAAATGGATTGTGTATGTGTGCCATTCATAGGGGGAAGGATTTAAGTGCCTTTGAACGGGCTATGTCTCCTGAGGGGGAAAAGGTGTTGTCGTGCCCTCTTCACTACTGTCTTGGTGTGTTTGGACCATGATAGTTTGTTGGTGATGTGGACACCAAGGAACTTGAAACTCTCGACCCGCTCCACTACAGCCCTGTCGATGTTAATGGGGGCCTGTTCAGCCCGCCTTTTCCTGTAGTCCACGACAACAGGAAGTCCAGTCTCCTTTGTCTTGCTCACAAGGAGGGAGAGGTTGTTATCACGGCGCCACACTGCCAGGTCTCTGACCTCCTCTCTAAAGGCTGTCTCATCGTTGTCGGTGATCAGGCCTACCACTGTTGTGTCGTCTGCAAACTTAATGATGGTGTTGGAGTCGTGTTTGGCCACGCGGTTGTGGGTGAACAGGGAGTACAGGAGGGACTTAAGCACGCACCCCTGAGGGGCCCCAGAGACTGTGTGTATGTTTTGGTTCTACAAATCTGTGTCCATCATAACATTAATTTATTTGCATTCATTATTGCACCATGCAATCAATTGTATGTAAACATGTATTTTTATTTTCCTGCAGCATGATATATTTATATTAGCATTAAATATAGCATAGGCTATATGACAGAAAGTTGTCACTGGAGGAGCGCTTATTAATCCTGAAGAATTAGAATTAAAGTCACTCAGAAAAACAAATCACGAATCTCTAGTCAGTAAAAAGAGTTGTTCAAAAACAACCCTAATCGTTCGCAAACTGCACATCACTAGCCAGTGACGGTGTCTTGTGAAATGGCCTGCATCAATTGAGAGCGGTTAACTAAATCAGCGGTTCTCAATTCTCTTCTCAGAGACCCCAGCCTCTCCAGAGCTAGCACACCTGATTCCACTAGTCAATGAAGACAATAAAAACCTATGGAATATTAACAATATAATATGGCTAACCACAATAAAAAAAAAACTGTATGGTTCTTCAGAAGGATTTACAAAGAACCTTTGAGATTTGGGAAGGTTCTTAATAGAACTAATCTTCATAAAGGTTCTATAAACAACCCCCCAAAAAGTTCTAAATACTGTAACCCCAAAAAGGGTTGTAACTAGGGCTTTTGCTGTTTCATGAAGGCAGTCAAATTCCACGTGACCGTTTAGTCACAGTAATTAGGCTTCTCCTAGCTCTGATGCTGCTGGTGGTCATTAGTAGTCTACCAAATTTGCTAACTGCCTGGTACTCAGCACTCTATTGTCCCTCTAATCACTCTAACATCAATGAAAACGTAATCAAAAATCTAATAAAACACTTCATGAGAGCCCATGATCTCATTATGCGCAACATATCTATAGGCTTTGCAATTGTGCGAGAAAAAAGAGTGATGGCCTCTACTAAAAAGAGGAGGATCCCATCAGCTTTCTATAGGCTAGGACTACTATATTTATTTCTCAACTTTCCTATTATTAAGCACATTGCTTCTCTTTACAACAGGAGTATAGTCTACCTGGCTGGCATGAAAATGAACCACGGGAAAAGCGTCCTCCGTTCACTATTTAAGGGCATAGATTACATGTATTTTTTCCAGCTGCCCCTGTTTCGAGACAGGTGCATGATAATGGTCCATTCTAAATCAAAACGAATTTCACACATAAATGATTTAGTATATGTAAAGACAAGATTAAATCATGAATAGTCTGATGGGTGATAATATTAGACTATCACTTGTGAATTATATATTATCACTTGTGAATGATGCCAAGTAAAAGAAACTGCCATTTTTTTGCTACTTTTTTGAATCACAGTCGCACACCCCAGTCTGAGGTCCTGAGCGCTCTGGAGCAGGTTTTCATCAAGGATCTCTCTATATTTTGCTCTGTTCATCTTTCCCTCGATCCTGACTAGTATCCCAGTCCCTGCTGCTGAAAGACATCCCCACAGCATGATGCTACCACCACCATGCTTCACCGTAGGGATGGTGCCAGGTTTCATCCAGACGTGACACTTTGCATTCAGGCCAAAAAATGTAATCTTGGTTTCATCATACCAGAATCTTGTTTCTCATGGTCTGAGTGTCCTTTAGGTGTCTCTTTGCAAATTCCAGCCGGGCTAACATGTTTTTTACTGAAGAGTGGCTTCAGTATGGCTACTCTACCATAAAGGCCTGATTGGTGGAGTTCTACAGAGATAGTTGTCCTTCTGGAAGGTTCTCCCATCTCCACAGAGGAACTCTGGAGCTCCGTCAGAGTGACCATTGGGTTCTTGTCCAGCTCCCTGACCACGGCCTTTCTCCCCCGATTGCTCAGATTGGCTGTGTGGCCAGCTCTAGGAAAAGTCTTGGTGGTTCCAAACTTCTTCTATTTAAGAATGAGGCCACTGTGTTCTTGGGGATCTTCAATGCTGCAGAACTGTTTTGGTACCCTTCCCCGGATCTGTGCCTTGACACAATCCTGTCTTGGAGCTCTACGGACAATTACCTTGACCCATGGCTTGGTTTTTGCTCTGACATGCACTGTCAACTGTGGGACCTTATATAGACAGATGTGTGCTTTTCCAAATCATGTCCAATCAATTGAATTTACCACAGGTGGACTCATCTCAAGGTTGATTAATGGAAACAGGATGCACCTGAGCTCAATTTGGAGTCTTATAGCAACGGGTCTGAATACTTATGTACTTCTGTTTTTAATTTTTTATAAATGAACTACAATTTCGAAAATAACTGTTTTCGCTCTGTCATTATGGGGTATTGTGTGTAGGTTTGCTTCGTCATTATGGGGTATTGTGTGTAGGTTGATGAGGGGAAAAAAACACATTTTAATACATTTTAGAATAAGGCTGTAACGTAACAAAATGTGGAAAAAGTCACATTTGTGGTCACTTTTGATAATGGTGTTTTCCTGATAATGGAACATTCAGGCTTATAGCCTACTGCCATGTGTGCATTGCTGCGTTTATAATGTGAAGAAATAGCCTAATAGTTTATCAATATTTTAAGCTAAATGTTCTGATTCCAATATCTTCAATATGCACCTCGAAATTGGATAAGGACGCACGCAGTTGCGTCTCCGATGTGTGTCTTCACTTGTAGCCTGTGAGAAAGACTCATCACGTAATGAAGAGCCATGTGAGTGAGAGGTGCTTAGGAGAGCACAGCATTCAGGAAGAAGGGCACAATGCAGCACTCCGGGCCAAGGGCACAATGCAGCACTCCGGGCCAAGGGCACAATGCAGCACTCCGGGCCAAGGGCACAATGCAGCACTCCGGGCCAAGGGCACAATGCAGCACTCCGGGCCAAGGGCACAATGCAGCACTCCGGGCCAAGGGCACAATGCAGCACTCCGGGCCAAGGCCGCAAAAGGCATGGATTCAACAGAGACAAAAACATTCCAGGATTCACTGCTCCCTTTATTTGTGGAATAAGTAAACTATCAAAACACATAAATCTTTATTTTTGCTCATGATGTTCTGCTTTCCTAAATTGTAGGTAGGCCTACTGCTTAAGCCTTTTAGAGGTTAGACGTTTGTCAAATTGCATTCTGCTTCGATGCAATAAAAAGATCCTGAAGAGCTCAGCCTGGAAAATACCACAGACATCCATGCCTTCTATTTCTGTGCCGCACACAGTCATTTGCTTAATTAACAATGTTCTCTATTCATCAGCTCACTGGTGCGATTCACTTCTCTTTCTCACCAAATCGCAGGGGTCACTATGCAGTGCTGTGTTCTCGATAAGAACAAAGTCCTACATAATTACTCATACATGGCCCCTGTTTTAATGAGATGATTCCACTCAGTTGGTGGGATTGATGAGGATCTACAAAATGAAGGAGATGGAAAAAGGTATAAATATTTTTGAAACTACTGAGGGTTCTGCTGAAAGTTGAATTTCTAGTCTGGTACTTCTATGATGCCCCAGGTCAGTAGACAACACAGACCTTGAAGATGATCTAACGGGATGTGTCTCTGCACCAACACTCATCTTCCCCATCTTTCCTACTGTATTGAGCAGGTTCTCATGTCCAAAATATAAAATTGATTACTTGAAATCAGCCAAAGAACAATAGTTATATCAATCTATTTGTATTCCTTCTGATGACAGTAGTACGCTGATAGCACAATTCATGTGTCAAAACATGGCCTAACAGCATATATTTTGAGAGGCATTGAAATATCAACGCAGTCATTTCAGTCATCTGCGATATTCTTTCCAAATGTTCTCAGGTTGGATTAATGCGAGCAATATTTAAAGAAACAAACAGACTCCCACCCCTATTAACTATCATGGCTACAGAGCCATGCACTAAGACTCCCTCTCTAATGAGACGGCCACTGTCTCTTCAGCTCGGAGTGCCTGTCACTCAGCGGGGACACAGACTATGGAGGAACGCAGCTGTTCCCAGTGCAGCCTTTTTCTAAATCAATAGATCAAAGCGCTGTACTCTGCCTGAACCCAGAACTGCCAGCCAAATACCCCAAAACAAACAGGAGTGTGAAAAATTGGAGGAACCAGCTCAGTAAGTAACTGGGCTCCCTGAATACCTGAGTTTATTCTCAGGGTAACTACCAGAGCCACCTCATATTGCCTTAGCTTACCTGGCTGACTATAGGGGAGTGTGGGGTAAGTTGAGCCAAAGGGTTAGTTTCACCACCCCTCATTTGCAGGAAACAATACACAAAATTAATCATGTGACCAAATGTTTACGAAGAGGTCATCATATCATGGAAAAAGTATTAAGCAAGTTAGGTCCAAAAAACAAATTTCAAATACATTTGGTTGTGTTATATGTTTCATGATGATTGCATCTAAACCAAAGTACAATGAACAAAAATATAAATGCAACATGAAACAATTTCAAAGGTTCTTACTGAGTTACAGTTAATATAAGAAAATCGGTCCATTTAAATAAATGTATTAGGCCCTAATCTATTGATTTCACATGACTGGGAATACCTTAACAAATAAAGTAGGGGCGTAGATCAGAAAACCAGTCAGTATCTGGTGTGACCATCAATCAATCAAATCAAATGTATTTATAAAGCCCTTTTTACATCAGCCGATGACACAAAGTGCTATACAGAAACCCAGCCTAAAACCCCAAACAGCAAGCAATGCATGTAGCGTGACAAATCTCTTTCGCTGGCCTGTGAAATGTTGTCCCACTCCTCTTCAATGGCTGTGCAAAGTTTCTGCATATTGATTGGCGGGAACTGAAACAAGCTGTCGTACACGTTGATTCAGAGCATCCCAAACATGCTCAATGGGTGACACGTCTGGTGAATATGCAGGCTATGGAAAAACTGGAGCACAGCTTCCAGGAATTGTGTACAGATCCTTGCGACATGGGGCCGTGCATTATCATGCTGAAACATGAGGTGATGGTGGATTATGAATGGCACAACAATGGGCCTCAGGATCTCGTCACGGTATCTCTGTACATTCCTGCCCATACCATAACCCCACCGCCACCATGGGGCACTCTGTTCACAACGTTAACATCAGCAAACCACTCGGCTAAACGACACGTTCTATGGTTGTGAGGACGGTTGAATGTAATGCCAAATTATGCCGTGAAGAGCACACTTCTCCTGCGTGGCAGTGGCTATCAAAGGTGAGCATTTTGCTTACTGAAGTCGGTTACGGCACCAAACTGCAGTCAGGTCAAGACCCTGGTGAGGACGACAAGCACGCAGATGAGCTTCCCTGAGACGGGGTAAGTTGTGCCAAAAGATCACTTTTTTATTTTCAAAACTGTTATGGTTACATGAATTCTGATTATTTCCAGGGATGCATTCCATCTTGAAATATAGTATTCTTTCTAACAAATATATCTACATATATTTCCCTTGATGTAGTAATGCTGAATGAAAAAAAAAATGGCTCAACATACTCCACTCTCCCCTGCCGAGGTAAGTATGGGGAAATGTTTGAGTTTCATGGAGAATCTACAGAATTTCCCTCTTTAAAAATATACCCTTATAAACTCTGTAATATGTATTGTTATTTAAACGTGCAAAGAGAAGTGTCAGAGGCAAAAGGTTTTTTTTTAAATAGGGAAAGCGAGAACACAGCAGTCACCTGTTTTCCCTGTAAAATTAATTCACCGATCCAATAAATAAAGGCTGTTTTGTCCTTGAAAAGATTAAAACCCGGCAGAATAAAGGTAATTCTTCTTCGTGAGCTCTTGTGGGTTCATTGTTCCTTAATCTATTTCCCTGGGAATGTCTCGGTCCTCCATCATCCCAGGACACCTTCTCTAAGTGCGTGCGCCACACGCCTCCCTTGATAATCCAGTCGCTTGTCTTTGCTAGTTCTCGGAACGGCTTTTCCCGGAAGCCTTGTAGCTAGAACCGGGTTATGGACATGCTTTATGTATTACTACAAGCACAAGGCTCTCAAAGGGATCCTTGCTCTGCAGCAATGATGCACTGACCGACTTCAAGCTTTATCTGAAGAGAACTGAAAGAAGGCATCGGATCTCCCTTATCTAAAGGCACCTGGAGTATGTAGCAACTGTGGTGGGCAGGTAGCTAAGATAAAAAGTCTACTATACATAGGTTACCAATATAGAGAACAAATATTCACAAAGAAAACACGCTTGTGGCACAAATTACATTACAAGGTTCACATGATAAAAAAAACATTAATTGCACAGTGGAGTTGCAGTAAAGCTGCAGTGAGCCCCTCTTTTCTGCAAACGGCTCCACCAAATTCCCCTGAATTCCTCCCGCATTCTGCGGGTTCCTATTAGGCCTGAGCGATTGCCCGGTCCCAGCTGTGTTCCGCCAGAGTTCTGCAGACAAAGAGGGAGAAAACGGTCTCTGGAGCCTCGGCGGTCTTGACCCAGTTAAGGTAGGCAATGACTGATGGCCGATGCAGAGACCTGCCGACAAGATTTATTGAGACGATAAATGAGAAGGGCTTTGTGTTGCAGTGGATGAGAGATTATTTATATATTTAGATAAATACTTTTGGTAAGCACTACTGTCTGTGGTTTGTGTTCATTTGCATGGAAAGCAAAGGGCCTAACTCAGAGGTAACTCCGAGGCCCTTTCCTCAGAGACGGACAAACAAACAAACAAAAAGATGAATCAAACTCTTTTTGATACTGCAACACACTTTGGGAGAGCTTTAGTTAGTGCAACTTCACAAGTCTGTTTCCTTTATAGACCCATTGTTTCTGTCCTGTTAGCAGGTTTCCCTCAGTAATAACAGTTGATAACAGATAGAGGACAACACTATGTCAGCTATTTGTGTACTATAGTTGATTCAAATGCAGAGAAGATTAGCAATTTATGAAAATGTCAGTAGCACTAATGACATAAACAGTATAAAAACTGGCATGGCTAACCATCAGTTACACTGTACAGTTCATAGCTCAGAAAGGCAGAGCTAACATCTGTGAGCACTGACTGACCGGCTGTTGTACTTGACATTTTAAACAAATTAGCTTGAATCAATAGCAAAGGTTATCACAGCAACACTCTGGGCCTACTATATGAAGTCCGTCCGCTTAGCTCTGAACCCCCTCCACTAAACGCTTGACCGTCTCTGAGTGGGTTCCCTTCCATAAACGATTGGAAACGGTATGAGCCGCTCCAAACAGGCTGGAAGCCCTTAAAGGGCAATTCTGCCACTTTTCATATTCAATATCTCCAGCACCAAACCAGTGTTGATCTGTAGTTAAAAGAAGGTCATATATGCTTCATACTTTTATCTCCTACACGGATGTTTTCACAATATGTAAACACTGGTTTGGAGCTGGTGAGAATGAATATGAGGTTGAAAAGTCTTTATTTGTTTTTGTTCTTGTGGCGATTTAAATGGTATTGTTGTGTTGTGAGTGGGTAGAACATATATCAACTGTGGATTCCAGTGGCTCAGAAGTGTTCTTTCCAAGCTAATTCTCTCATATCATGGGCAAAATGATTTCTTTGTAAATTCCAGCAGAAACATGACTTTAACATAGTGTTACCAAACCCTGCACTGCTTCAGGTCAGGAGCAGAAAGTCTTACCAAGTGAAAAGTGTGGTTTGAAGAAAGGCCTGAACACTACACACATACAGTACCTGCCTCAACGGAGCAACTCTCTCAACCTTTGTATAGCAATGGTAAACAACTGGATCAATAGTTCATTTGTCATTGGAGTCAGGAGAAAGCAAGTTAGGGGAATTCCAGCTTTTTCCATAAGAAATGAGCCAAACAATTTCCAGTTTAGTGAGACTATCAAAAGGGAAAGGGGCTACAACTCAACTGAAGGTTGATTCTCTGCATGCCCCAAAACTCTATTTTTCAGCTTAAACTATTACTACTCTGAGGGAGTGGGAGCCCTGCTATGCCCTGTTGGCATGTGGATGGCATAGCGTCCCCTGTCACAGCCTGAAGATGACTGAAACTGGTGTATTATAGGTGTATTATTCTTCAGGTTGCCCATTCCCTTAACAAATTCAAATATTTCAAAGGTGCAGCAGTCGCTATAGTTACCCTCTAACAAAAATCTCTGTTCAGTATTGCAACATTTCAAGTAGTGTTCCAAGTAATGTTCTAAGTCTCCAGGGCTGGTCCCTGTTCCCTAAATGCTGTCCAAATTATATATAATCACAATTACCATGGCTAAATGTGAAGCATAACTATCTATGTGACTGCATATTTAATCAATGATAGGCTTTCTGTGGTGGCAGGACATGTAGCATATAGCATTTTGTCATGCTAAGCCTAACAATAATGTAATTACTTGTTCGGTAAATAAAGTTGGAGATTCAAACATTGCAGATTGTAAAATAAACGTTCTATGCAAAAGAATACTAATCAGTTACCAATAGATTTAGTTTAATATACAACTGTCCTGCATAGCCTACCTGAGCCTGCATGACGAGCCGTCCTAGCCCTCTCTCCCAGCCTGGATAGAAAGTTGTTGTACATAAAACCAGTCTATTGATCCCAAATAATAGTCAATGCACCATAAAAAATCAAGCTTACTAGTGATTGTTTAATTATGCAGTGTAGCCTGCTATCTATAGCTATATAGCCTACATATGTAGCTAATATTTAGCTACATTGTTGAACTAGGTAGGTTTTTGTCTGGCTAATAGTCTGCACAAATGGGCTGCAATATTCAAGGTGAATTAAATCTAGCAAGAGAGACTTGCCTTGTCTCCTGAAGTCTTCCTTGCTGCTTCTCTCTCTCTCTCTCTGTCTCATTTTCTCTTTCTTCCTCTTAAAGGAAAGCATCTCTGTGTCTCTCTTTTTGTTCTATGTAGAAGCCTATAGTAGCTACAGTATGCGACTGCATCGCCAGTGGTGTAGCTTCAGCCGGTGCAGTTGCACCAGGGCCCGAGACGTACATGGGCCCGGTGGCGGGCCCGGATCTGCGGAGCCGCAGGCCCCCTATGTAATTTGAATATGGCCCCACCATGCCCAAGTATTAATTTGACGCGGGTCCATCACGTCTACGATTTGACGAGAAGATCAAATGATCCCACTGATGGTTTCACCAAAAAAAACATGTTTTGTCACTACATAAGTCAGCATGATATTTTAGTGTATTGATGACAATAAATCAAATTGATATATTAATACATTAATATTATTCAATAGTTTCAATAACATGTTAAGATAATGAAATGCATTCTGGGATTCATTGTGCAAATACTCTCCAAAGAGTTGTAGTTTCTGTCATCGTTTTAAGCAACAGTTGAGCTAGCAATCAAGAGACAACGAACCAAAAAAAAATGAAGAGAGAAAGTCGAGTATAGAAAATTACGGATTTAATAATCAGCAATGTATCAACAAAAAAGTGGAGCACAAAAGAGGAAAGCCAAAAACGAGAAAGCAAAGGAGGTATCAACATTTTGTTAAATTAAGATTCCTTTTCAAATGCAGTTCAAGTGCAGCCATTGCTAGCACAAGCAATGTAGCGGGACCAGAAGAGGATGTAGGATTATCATCGCCAGCAACAGCTTTTAGCGGGTCAAGTGAGCCAAGGCCAAGCTGTTCAATCATGCCAGAAGAAGCAACTTTTTATTTTTACAAAACAGACAGATAATGACAACAAACAATACATTGAGAATACCCCCCCACCCCTAAATATATATATATATACACACACACACAGTGGGGAGAACAAGTATTTGATACACTGCCGATTTTGCAGGTTTTCCCACTTACAAAGCATGTAGAAGTCTGTAATTTTTATCATAGGTACTCTTCAACTGTGAGTGACGGAATCTAAAACATTCTGCATGTTTTAATCATACAAAATCATTGTAAGATTTTTAAGTAATTAATTTGCATTTTATTGCATGACAAATATTTGATACATCAGAAAAGCAGAACTTAATATTTGGTACAGAAACCTTTGTTTGCAATTACAGAGATCATACGTTTCCTGTAGTTCTTGACCAGGTTTGCACACACTGCAGCAGGGATTTTGGCCCACTCCTCCATCCAGATCCTTCAGGTTTCGTGGCTGTCGCTGGGCAATACGGAGTTTCAGCTCCCTCCAAAGATTTTCTATTGGGTTCAGGTCTGGAGACTGGCTAGGCCACTCCAGGACCTTGAGATGCTTCTTACGGAGCCACTCCTTAGTTGCCCTGGCTTTGTGTTTCGGGTCGTTGTCATGCTGGAAGACCCAGCCACGACCCAACTTCAATGCTCTTACTGAGGGAAGGAGGTTGTTGGCACAGATCTCGCGATACATGGTCCCATCCATCCTCCCCTCAATACGGTGCAGTCGTCCTGTCCCCTTTGCCCAAAAGCATCCCCAAAGAATGATGTTTCCACCTCCATGCTTCACGGTTGGGATGGTGTTCTTGGGGTTGTACTCATCCTTCTTCTTCCTCCAAACACGGCGAGTGGAGTTTAGACCAAAAAGCTCTATTTTTGTCTCATCAGACCACATGACCTTCTCCCATTCCTCCTCTGGATCATCCAGATGGTCATTGGCAAACTTCAGACGGGCCTGAACATGCGCTGGCTTGAGCAGGGGGACCTTGCGTGCGCTGCAGGATTTTAATCCATGACGGCGTAGTGTGTTACTAATGGTTTTCTTTGAGACTGTGGTCCCAGCTCTCTTCAGGTCATTGACCAGGTCCTGCCGTGTAGTTCTGGGCTGACCCCTCACCTTCCTCATAATCATTGATGCCCCACGAGGTGAGATCTTGCATGGTGCCCCAGACCGAGGGAGATTGACCGTCATCTTACATTTTCTAGTAATTTCTAGTAACAGTTGTTGCCTTCTCACCAAGCTGCTTGCCTATTGTCCTGTAGCCCATCCCAGCCTTGTGCAGGTCTACAATTTTATCCCTGATGTCCTTACACAGCTCTCTGGTCTTGGCCATTGTGGAGAGGTTTGAGTGTGTGGACAGGTGTCTTTTATACAGGTAACGAGTTCAAACAGGTGCAGTTAATACAGGTAATGAGTGGAGAACAGGAGGGCTTCTTAAAGAAAAACTAACAGGTCTGTGAGAGCCGGAATTCTTACTGATTGGTAGGTGATCAAATACTTATGTCATGCAATAAAATGCAAATTAATTATTTAAAAATCGTACAATGTGATTTTTGTTTTAGATTCAGTCTCTCACAGTTGAAGTGTACCTATGATAAAAATTACAGACCTCTACATGCTTTGTAAGTAGGAAAACCTGTAAAATCGGCAGTGTATCAAATACTTGTTCTCCCCACTGTATATGTTACTATAAGAGTGGTGTAAAATTGGTAGAACGTTATTCAAAATCATTCACAGATGTAATGGCTGCCAAAAGTGCTTCCACCAAGTATTAACTCTGGGGTGTGAAGACGTACGCAATCAAGACATCTTAGCTTTTTATTTGATTCATTCGGACAATTTTCTATAATTCTATTTCACTTTGAAAATGTGGAGCAGGTTGTGTAGACTTGTATAAAAAACAAATCCAATGTAATCCCTTTTTAGATTTAATTGTAAGGCAGCAAAATGTAGACTGTGTAAGGGCGGTGCAGACCTTCACTGGGCACTGTACTTAATTGGCATATATAATTTGCAACACTGAATAAATCCTTTAATAAAATACCTTTTGGATGATTGATTTGTATTGATTACATTTTATTTGTGTCTGTAATTCCTTTTACTCATGCAAGGAGGCAAGCTCATCGGTGTTATGATAACAGGGAATATTTTGTAATGGGACAGTTCAGGAACTTTTTATAGTTCTTAGCTCGTGAGTCTGTGCTGATTGAGTGGATCCATTGAGAGGTCTCTCTGGGAAAGGGGGTCATGGGAGAAATAATCTGCCATGATGCTACAGTACATATTAATTCACACATCATTTATCCTCTCTGCTTGTAGATATCATCTGTAATCATCTGCCTTTTTGCCATCCCTCACTTGTTATTCTAAGCCTGTCGTTGAGGTAATGAAACACATTTTGTCACCCCCTACACTCTGTATATGCCATGAACACCTTTGCCTGGAGTGACAGAATAAAAGGATGTTCACTTTTTATATGGCCCCGGACCAGATGGATGTTGTGTGGGATAATGATATTGATAATGATGTATGTCCTCATGCGTTAACGGGACCGTGAGAGTACAATATTTTTTTTTGTGAATAGAAAAGTACAGGCAACCACTTCCCAATGCACACAGCTGGTTGAAACAGTCTTGTTGTGTTACTTCCCAGCCAGGTTTGCCATCAGAACTGAATAAGCCATGATAAGGGACTTACAGGTTTTCAATCAAGTGTCAACTCCCTCCCTGGGACACAATGCTTTTTATGTCTTTAATTTATTGAATGCCGGAAACAGGAAAAGTAAGAGATTCAAGAAAAGTTTCCCCGCAGGAACTTCACAAAACAACAACACTAAATCAATGTCATAAATCTATTCTATTACAATAATATAGAACAGAATCAAAAGAGGATCAAAAGGCAGGTCAACATTTCACTATCTGTGTTACAGCAGAGTGCCTGCTGAATGAGTCCCTTATGTAAACATCATTTACCTGTACACTAGGCTTTTTTCTGAAAAATAGCATCTCTGTGATGTTTTGTTTACATCAAATTGCTAATGACCTAACGAACAACATCGTTCCTTATTCCAAATGACTAGAAACTGTAGGGAGTCCCATCATGTCTAAACATAAAACACACGAAAGGACTACGATTTATAATAGACCGATAAAGTGCTCAAATCCCGCCTTGTGTGCAGTGCTATCAGACCGTTAGCTTACAGCTAACGAAGAGTCAACATGCTTGTCTCCATGGCACGTTTTAAGCACTTCTGAAGATTGCTAAATTACCTGAAAGAACATGTCAAAATGTCAAATCACAGCAATACAAGGGTGCATGTGTGTGATCTTTCCCAACGCACTAGCATGTGTTCAGTTTAAGTGAGCCTTTAACCAACATTGCAGTTTTTATGAAAATATAGTTAAGAAAATATTTACTAAATAAACTGAAGTAAAAAAGAAAGAAAGAAAGAAAGAAAGAAAAGCAACAATAAAGTAACAATAATGAGTAGATATATATATATACAGTGGGGAGAACAAGTATTTGATACACTGCCGATTTTGCAGGTTTTCCCACTTACAAAGCATGTAGAAGTCTGTAATTTTTATCATAGGTACTCTTCAACTGTTAGTGACGGAATCTAAAACAAAAATCCAGAAAATCACATTGTATGATTTTTAAGTAATTCATTTGCATTTTATTGCATGACATAAGTATTTGATACATCAGAAAAGCAGAACTTAATATTTGGCACAGAAACCTTTGTTTGCAATTACAGAGATCATATGTTTCCTGTAGTTCTTGACCAGGTTTGCACACACTGCAGCAGGGATTTTGGCCCATTCCTCCATACAGATCCTTCAGGTTTCGGGGCTGTCGCTGGGCAATACGGACTTTCAGCTCCCTCCAAAGATTTTCTATTGGGTTCAGGTCTGGAGACTGGCTAGGCCACTCCAGGACCTTGAGATGCTTCTTACGGAGCCACTCCTTAGTTGCCCTGGCTGTGTGTTTCGGGTCGTTGTCATGCTGGAAGACCCAGCCACGACCCATCTTCAATGCTCTTACTGAGGGAAGGAGGTTGTTGGCCAAGATCTCGCGATACATGGCCCCATCCATCCTCCCCTCAATACGGTGCAGTCATCCTGTCCCCTTTGCAGAAAAGAATCCCCAAAGAATGATGTTTCCACCTCCATGCTTCACGGTTGGGATGGTGTTCTTGGGGTTGTACTCATCCTTCTTCTTCCTCCAAACACGGCGAGTGGAGTTTAGACCAAAAAGCTATATTTTTGTCTCATCAGACCACATGACCTTCTCCCATTCCTCCTCTGGATCATCCAGATGGTCGTTGGCAAACTTCAGACGGGCCTGGACATGCGCTGGCTTGAGCAGGGGGACCTTGCGTGCGCTGCAGGATTTTAATACATGACGGCGTAGTGTGTTACTAATGGTTTTCTTTGAGACTGTGGTCCCAGCTCTCTTCAGGTCATTGGCCAGGTCCTGCCGTGTAGTTCTGGGCTGATCCCTCACCTTCCTTATGATCATTGATGCCCCACGAGGTGAGATCTTGCATGGTGCCCCAGAACGAGGGAGATTGACCGTCATCTTGAACTTCTTCCATTTTCTAATAATTGCGCCAACAGATGTTGCATTCTCACCAAGCTGCTTGCCTATTGTCCTGTAGCCCATCCCAGTCTTGTGCAGGTCTACAATTTTATCCCTGATGTCCTTACACAGCTCTCTGGTCTTGGCCGTTGTGGAGAGGTTGGAGTCTGTTTGATTGAGTGTGTGGACAGGTGTCTTTTATACAGGTAACGAGTTCAAACAGGTGCAGTTAATACAGGTAATGAGTGGAGAACAGGAGGGCTTCTTAAAGAAATACTAACAGGTCTGTGAGAGCCGGAATTCTTACTGGTTGGTAGGTGATCAAATACTTATGTCATGCAATAAAATGCAAATTAATTATTTAAAAATCATACAATGTGATTTTCTGGATTTTTGTTTTAGATTCCGTCTCTCACAGTTGAAGTGTACCTATGATAAAAATTACAGACCTCTACATGCTTTGTAAGTGGGAAAACCTGCAAAATCGGCAGTGTATCAAATACTTGTTCTCCCCACTGTATATATATACCAAGTCAATGTGTGGGGTTAAAGGTTATTCGAGGTAATTTGTAGATGTACAGTAGTGGCCAAAAGTTGAGAATGACACAAGTATTGGTCTCCACAAAGTTTGCTGCCTCAGTGTTGATGATGGCAATTTGCATATACTCCAGAATGTCATGAAGAGTGATCAGATGAATTGCAATTAATTGCAATGTCCCTATTTGCCATGAAAATGAACTTAATCCTAAAAAAAAAAAACATTTCCACTGCATTTCAGCCCTGCCACAAAAGGACCAGCTGCCATCATGTCAGTGATTGTCTCGTTAACACAGGTGAGAGTGTTGACGAGGACAAGGCTGGAGATCACGCTGTCATGCTGATTGAGTCAGAATAACAGACTGGAAATGTTAAAAGGCAAGGATATTGCTTCTGGTAAGATTGCACCTAAATCAACCATTTATCGGATCATCAAGAACTTCAAGGAGAGAGGTTCAATTGTTGTGAAGAATGCGTCAGGGTGCCCAAGAAAGTCCAGCAAGCGCCAGGACCGTCTCTTAAAGTTGATTCAGCTGCGGGATCGGGGCACCACCAGTGCAGAGCTTGCTCAGGAATGGCAGCAGGCAGGTGTGAATGCATCTGCATGCACAGTGAGGCGAAGACTTTTGGAGGATGGCCTGGTGTCAAGGGCAGCAAAGAAGCCACTTCTCTCCAGGAAAAACATCAGAGACAGACTGATATTCTGCAAAAGGTACAGGGATTGGACTGCTGAGGACTGGTGTAGAGTCATTTTCATTTCCGATTGTTTGGGCCATCCGGAAAACACCTTTTCCGGAGAAGACAAGGTGAGCGCTACCATCAGTCCTGTGTCATGCCAACAGTAAAGCATCCTGAGACCATTCATGTGTGGGGTTGCTTCTCAGCCAAGGGAGTGGGCTCACTCACAATTTTGCCTAAGAACACAGCCATGAATAAAGAATGGTACCAATACATGCTCCGAGAGCAACTTCTCCCAACCATCCAAGAACAGTTTGGTGACGACCAATGCCTTTTCCAGCATGATGGAGCACCTTGCCATAAGGCAAAAGTGATAATTAAGTGGCTCGGGGAACAAAACATTGACATTCTGGGTCCATGGCCAGGAAACTCCCAGACCTTAATCCCATTGAGAACTTGTGGTCGATCCTCAAGAGGCGGGTGGACAAACAAAAACCCACAACTTCTGACAAACTCCAAGCATTGATTATGCAAGGCCTGCCGCCAGTCAGGATGTGGCCCAGAAGTTAATTGACAGCATGCCAGGGCGGATTGCAGAGGTCTTGAAAAAGAAGGGTCAACTCTGCAAATATTGACTCTTTGCATAAACTGAATGTACCATAGTAACTACTGACTTAAAGATCTAAGAACACTGAAGCAGCAAACTTTGTGGAGACCAATACTTGTCATTCTCAAAACTTTTGGCCATGACTGTAGGTAGGGGTAGTGACTATGCATAGATAATAAACAGCGAGTAGTAGCTGTGTAAAAACAGGGGGGTGGTGTAAGGTTTTATGTTCAGAAAGGTCTCTGGAAAACTTTATGTTTTTCAAGTTTAGTGTCCAGAGACCTCTCTGGAATTCTCTATGTATCTTTTGGAATTGGACCCGACCCGACCATACCTTTATTCCGTATAATAATCCACAAACCGAACAAAGGAGCGACAGCGACCTTGAACTGGCGTGCAACAAACCCAAATGAAACACACACAAAAAAAAACACCAACACAGGTGTGAATACTGAACATAAATAGGCTCCCCAATTAGAGGCAATGCGGCGCAGCTGCCTCTAATTGAGGAGCCTATTTATGTTCAGCACGGTGATCGTGACAGGTGGGGGGGGTTAAGACTTGGCTCTCCGGTAACGCTTGCCGTGCGGTAGCAGAGGGAACAGTTTACGGCTTAGGTGACTGGAGTCTTGTTTTGGGGGGGCCTTCCTATGACACAGCCAAGTTTATAGGTCCTGGAGGGCAGGAAGCTTGGCCCCAGTGATGTACTGGGCTATACACACTACCCTCTGTAGTGCCTTACGGTACTACAACTGGTCAGGATGCAACTGGTCAGGATGCTCTCGATGGTGCAGCTGTAGAACGTTTTGAGGATCTGAGGACCCATGCAAAATCTTTTCAGTCTCCTGAGGGGGAAAAGGCGTTGTCGTGCCCTCTTCACAACTTTCTTGGTGTGTTTGGACCATGATAGTTTGTTGGTGATGTGGACACCAAGGAACTTGAAACTCTCGACCCACTCCACTACATCCCCGTCGATGTGAATGGGGGCCTGTTCGGGCCCACGTTTTCCTGTAGTCCACGATCAACTCCTAAGTCTTGTTCACGTTGAGGGAGAGGTTTTCGTCTCCCTATAGGCTGTCACATCATTGATTGTGATCAGGCCTACCACCGTTGTCGTCAGCAAACGTAATAACGGTGTTGGGGTTGTGCTTGACGACGCAGTCGTGGGTGAACAGGGAGTACAGGAGGGGACTGAACACTAGGCAGAGTTACAAAGAAAAAGCCATATCTTCCTCTGTCCATATCTTCCTCTGTCCAGTGTCTGTTCTTTTGCCTATCTTAAACTTTTATTTTTACTCTGCCTAGAAGGCCAGCATCCCGGAGTCGCCTCTTCACTGTTGACGTTGAGACTGGTGTTTTGCGGGTACTATTTAATTAAGCTGCCAGTTGAGCACTTGTGAGGTGTCTGTTTCTCAAACTAGACACTCTAATGTACTTGTCCTATTGCTCAGTTGTACACCGGGGCCTCCCACTCCTCTTTCTATTCTGGTTAGAGCCAGTTTGCGCTGTTCTGTGAAGGGAGTAGTACACGTCGTTGTACGAGACCTTCAGTTTCATGGCAATTTCTCGCATGGAATAGCCTTCATTTCTCAGAACAAGAATAGAATAACGAGTTTCAGAAAAAAGTTATTTGTTTCTGGACATTTTGAGCCTGTAATCGAACCCACAAATACTGATTCTCCAGATACTCAACTAGTCTAAAGAAGGTTTTATTGCTTCTTTAATCAACACAGCAGTTTTCAGCTGTGCTAACATAATTACAAAAGCGTTTTCTAATGATAAATTATTCTTTAAAAATTATAAACTTGGATTAGCTAACACAACGTTCCATTGGAACACAGGAGTGATGGTTGCTGATAATGGGCCTCTGTACGCCTACGGTGATATTCCATAACAAATCAGCCGTTTCCAGCTACAATCGTCATTTACAACATTAACAATGTCTACACTGTATTTCTGATCAATTTGATGTTATTTTAATGGACAAAAAATGTGCTTTTCTTTCAAAACCAAGGAAATGTCTAAGTGACCCCAAACTTGCTAGCAGTTACCATAGACTGTGTGCTAGTAGATACCAAAGACTTCCAGTCATTTCGCTAACACTAGTTAGCATTGGCTTGCGAAACTACCTCTAACTTTATTCATACTGGACATAAAAATGTTATCGACAAGTTCATCTGACTCTGGGTAAGTGGAAAAACGCCAGAATCTCCCTTCAACACTTACTCAAAATTCATGCCTAAACTTAATCATTGAGGTTAGTTTCGGTTTCGCTTTTGCGCAGTTTGACTGACAGCTAACAGACGCAACACACTCTGTAATTAAAACGGCAGTTTGGCTGCAGTTATGACAATCTCTACGTTTGCCTTGTAAAATGCAATTGTGTTCGTTGTCCGTAGCTTATGCCTGACCATAACCCCACCGACACCATGGGGCACTCTGTTCACAATGTTGACCTCAGCAAACCGCTCGCCAAACACGACGCCATGCCCTGTCTGCAATCTGCCCGGTACAGTTGAAATCAGAATGTATCCGTGAAGAGCACACTTCTTCAGCGTGCCATGGGCCATCGAAGGTGAACATTTGCCCACTGAAGTTTGTTACGCTGAACTGAAGTCAGGTCAAGACCCTGGTGAGGACGACGAGCACGCAGATGAGCTTTCCTGAGACGATTACAGTTTGTGCAGAAATTCTTTGGTTGCGCAAACCCACAGTTTCATCAGCTGTCCGGGTGGCTGGTCTCAGATGATCCCGCAGATGAAGAAGCTGGTGATGTGGTGGTCCTGGGCTGGCGTGTTTACACATGGTCTGCAGTTGTGAGGCAGATAGGATGTACTGCCAAATTCTCTAAAATGACGTTGCCTCTGCTTATGGTAGGGAAATTAACATTTAAATTCTTTGTCAACATCTCTGTTGGCATTCCTGCAGTCAGCATAACATTTGCACGCTCTCTCAAAACTTGAGACATCTGTGGCATTGTGCTGTGTGACAAAACTGCATGTTTTAGAGTGGCCTTTTATTGTCCCCAGCACAAGGTGCACCTGTGTAATGATCATGCTGTTTAATCAACTTCTTAATATGCCGCACCTGTCAGGTGGATGGATTATCTTGGTAAAGGAGAAATGCTCACTAACAGGGATGTAAACTAATTTGTGCACAATATTTGAGAGAAAATACGCTTTTTGTGCGTATGGAACATTTCTGGGATATTTGATTTCAGCTCATGAAACATGGGACCAACACTTTACATGTGCCGTTCATATTTTTGTTCAGTATATATATATATAAGGTACCTCTTTTGTTCTATCCAAGACACCGGCGATGAATTGAAAGGATTCAACTGCAAAGCCACAGCACACACATCTGCCCTTTAGGTGACCTTTTGTCCACATTTAAAGGTCTCTGCTCCAACTTATTCTATAATCACAATTGAAAAGAGTAATGGGTCTCCAGTTAAGATAAACTGTATAATGGCCTTTTAGTCATTCTCCTGGCTTCTTGCAGTGATATCATTACATCCAGCTCAGACTTCAACAACAGCACTAATCTGCCTGGTGCCTACAGTACCTCATCCCCTGACAATAGCACCTTTTCATCTCTCTCTTTAACTGAAATCCATACCAGGGCTTTAGGGCAGGGGTCTCCAACAGGTCGAGCCCACCTATGAGTAGCTCGCCGAACAATTCTGACAGTACATGCAATTTTCACGTGTTCCACCGCTGTCATAAACAAATCTCACAAGTATCAGACACTGTACGCTCCCAGCTACTATCTAATCAACACATCTACATTATCAAGTATCAGACACTGTACGCTCCCAGCTACTATCTAATCAACACATCTACATTATCAAGTATCAGACACTGTACGCTCCAAGCTACTATCTAATCAACACATCTACATTATCAAGTATCAGACACTGTACGCTCCAAGCTACTATCTAATCAACACATCTACATTATCAAGTATCAGACACTGTACGCTCCCAGCTACTATCTAATCAACGCAACATCAACATTATCAAGTATCAGACACCATAAGCCCCAGCTACTATCTAATCAACGCAACATCAACATTATCAAGTATCAGACACCATAAGCCCCAGCTACTATCTAATCAACATATCTACATTATCAAGTATCAGACACTGTAAGCTCCCAGCTACTATCTAATCAACGCAACATCAACATTATCAAGTATCAGACAGCGTAAGCCCCCAGCTACTATCTAATCTACCCAACATTATCCAACCCCTGGCTAGCCACTATTGGCATAAAAAGACATACCTAACACTATCTGCCAATTTATTTCCAGCATTATTGCCCATCTGTCTGTGTGGTGCTACTGTTTGTTTATCACTCTGTGGGTAGCCAGTTGATGTGATAACTGTCTTGTGGGATGTCAGAAGTACTATCCCACAAACCTTCTCAATTAAATGTTAACTGCGAAGTAGGCATACCTGGCAGAAGTACATCATGAGTAAGTATATAGTTTGCAAACTTTCCCATGAAATGAGCTGCAGTACAGAACCATCGCTAGACAGGCACATTAAACGGTATATTTAAATGGCCAGATGTGCAATTAAAGTGTATTATTCTCATGTGATTTAAGCATTGACGTGGACATCCAATTTCTTTGTTTCTCTATGAAGAATTAATAATTTGGGACGCCCTTTAGAGTTCTTTATGAACCAGGTATATTGACAGAAAACATAGTTTACTCCTTTATCTTGTACACTAAGTACCCAGGGAAGAGAAGAAGAGAACAATCTGCCTATTTGAAAGCTAGAATAAAATGAGTAGCTCGCGACATGTTTACATTTACAATTTACAATGCTAGAAAAAGGTTGGAGACCCCTGCTTTAGGGAGACGATAAAAGGAGGCCCGGGAAGCATAAAATGTCAGAGAATCTACGTCTATATGAAAACAACACAAAACCCAACAATGGCTACACTGTCAGAAATAAAGGTTTAAGGTAAAATGTGCCAAAAAAGCTCAGATATATCATGTATGGTAAAGCCTAGCTTTAAAGGGAAAAATGTTGTGGTAAGAATTGGGGTGAGCTGTTGTCTCTTCTCAAGGGTTATGTTATTGTTCGGTGTTGGACTGTGATGTTGTGCATTTCACAGACTCCTGCTAAGTCTGCACCCTAACACGAGTCCATTGTGTTCTGCAACTGTTGCTTGTATAAAATTGCTGTTGTGTAAAGAATATGATTGTATTATCACCTCCCACTATATAAAGGACATGTAACCATTTGCTCTTCAAGCTCCTCCCCTGACTGATCAGAGAGGGATCTACCTTGCAGCTGCTTGTATGTATTAAAGATTCACTATTATAATTATAAATTAGTCTCTGCCTAATCTTTGGATCAATCTTACCACAACATTTCTGCTTGGGCCCAGCGGTTCTAGTGTAAAGGGGTACAACTGTTTGACACTGGGGTGGTACCCTGTAACGTCATCATTTGTATCTTTAGTTACATAATTGTACCTTAGCTAATACCTTTCTCGTATATAGTCCACAGGTACAAAAGCATATCTTCAGAATAGGTACAACGTGCCTTTAGTGAGAACCACCAAAGTGACAACGCCATTTACTGTATGTTCCTATGGTAGAGGTTATTGGACCAATTAAACTAGTACAACACTTCCACTCGAAAAATAATGAACTAAAAGCCACACCCCCACTAAGCCACGCCTCCAATATAATTTCCCAGTGTGCCTTCTATGACTCAATTTGTAAGTGAGAGAGAAATGGTTGTTGAATACATCCATTGTCAGTCCTGTGGCCTTCACCAAGTGAGTTTCTAGATGTATGTGTTTATGAAAATATTATTTATGACAATGCATTACAGATCTCATAAGGCCTTATTTTACCTAGGTTTATCATAATACATTGGCCTGACACTCATCAACTTTACTAGAATTCCCAGATTTTCAAGAAAAGGACTTCCTGCATATAGCATTCAGTTTCCAGGTATATTTCTGGAAAACTTAGGAAGTTTGGGGAAGTTACCAGAATTTTGCAACTCTACCTGCAAGTCACATTATGCTGGCTTGCAAAGTGATGTCTAATTCATATTGGAATCTAGTAGTGATGCTACGTTTGATACTGGATCTCCGAGGCATGCGTCAAATTCGTTAAGCAGCTAACTTCAAAGCAGTGTGCCGATGCATGTATCACTATCACAAGTATGTCATCAAGGACTTCTGATAAAGTGATACATGCATCGGCACACTGCTTGGCAGTTAGCTGCTCATGAAAAATTTGAGATCACACTGACTTCGCTGTGGTTCCGGTGCTTTCTTCGATTCCAAGCCGCTTTCAAACACTGACCTCTACGGGACACCATACTTACAAATATAGTTAGGATTTTGTAAAAATGTTTGCCTTGAACGGTAGCTTAGTAGATAGAGCAGAGAACTACAAAACATTCAGGGACGTGAGGGTATGAGGTCGAATCCCGTTGAAGGCACACTGTTTAGAAAAATGTTTTATGTGAAACCACAGCATTGTTGTTCAAATAATTTGTTTAATTTTGTATAATATAAGCTTCTGTCTTAAGCATCCTAAATAATGCCATAGATTCATTTTATTATTAATTTTTTAACTTGATTATAGGCTACTAAAGCCAACAACTTACCGCTGCGCCACAGAGTTTTGATGAAAACAGTAAAAAAACAATAATCACACGATGCTATTTATTGCAGACCAGCAGATGTCACTGATGTGTATCTTGAACCAATAACGAAGCTCAGAGTAATTAACTATTTTTCGGCACAATTTGGTGAAAGTGCCGAAGACTTCAGAAAGCCTCAGCTTCCCATTACTAGAATCTAGCGAGAGTTAGGATATCCAACAGTTGGAATTTTTATTTTTTTTATCAATAAACATGGCGCTACACACAGCAAATCCGCCCAGAACTGCTTGTTCTGTTAGAATTTTTTGTTTTTGATTGTGTGTATTGTTATTGCATTGTTAGATATTCCTGCAATGTTGGAGCTAAAAACATAAGCATTTCACTGCACCTGTCATAAAATCAGCTAATTTGTGTACATGACCAATAAACCTAAATGTTTTATTTGAAACCGTATCCCTTTTTTTGAGAATGAGTGTGATTATTGTACCTTTAATATTCAAAATATTGGTTAGAAAAATGTATTGTTATACTCATTATGTACCCTAAAAGGCACTGAACAGTACCATGTGAAATCATTATGTGTACGGTACCTCTGAAAGTACATTATGTGCATTTTAATATTTTTGTACCGCAAGGAACAATACTCTACCCTAAGCGTGAATTGATTTCCAAGAGTGTATACCAACTACTGCTTTTTATTGATTCTTTTGAATTTTCTATTTCCTTCTGAACTCATACACTGAAGGAATGTTTCACTCATTATTTCTTTGAAAGTAATTTGCCACTGCAAATGGCAGCTGTTCCTTGAGGGTCTTTCAACGAGAACAAAGTCACAGGTGAAACCATTACATGGCAACATTTCCACAAAGGCAGAAGCAATCTACTCTCTGATTGTGCCTTCCTAAATATAATCAAACTCATTATGAGCAAAAGACAACGCTGTATGAAAGATGACTGATTTTGCAGATTTTTGTGATATTTACGCCCACATCCTTGCAGTTTGACTGAAGCAGAGGACTTAAATTGGATATATGGATTATCCTGTTAGAAATATGACCTCTGTGGAATGGGAATAAAGGAAAGAGACATTTGTAGCATTTGGAACTGCAGCCTGAGGACCTTGAGAACTGAAGGGAAGATTAAAAATAACTGAAATCTCATTTGTTTTCCACTGTGATGGAGTAAACCCTGCTCTATGGCTCACCAATGTTTATTTCTGGAACAAACAACAAAAGAAAGTGAGTGCCCGAGCTAAGATGCGACCTGACATAAATACCAAGCTTGCAAAGATGTGTCATGCTCTAGGTAAGTAAAGGTCACCCAAGATGTATTGCCAACATCTTATAAAATGCAATGACAACCACCAGCCACCTCAGGTGTTAAACCTGTCATTAAGATGTTGTGTTATGTGCTTCACTCAGGTACAGGGGTAGCATAGCAACAACCGCAGCAGGAAGAGTGTCAAAGGCAAGTTGTCAACAGTAAAGCTGGAAAAACGGGTCACAGCGATCAGCAGTGATTCACAAAAGTTGAGGGTGCCTAAAATAATCACTTTGGTGCCAGGCAACATTATAGAAAGGATACAAAATCACTGCAAAATACAAATTTCAGCCTTTATAAATTAAGAACGTTTTGATCCATGAGGGATTTTTGGCAATAGTCTTTGTTAGTATTGCACAAAGGGAGATAAGGTATTTCAACTTGATAAAACATCCAAGCGTACCCTCTGAAGCACAGGAAGTAATATAAGCACAATGCAATCCCCACACAGAGAGACAATTCAATGTGCATCCCTCAGCTGCTTTACAATTGTCCCCAGATGGCAACAAGGACCAGGACAGCAGGTGATGAAATGCAATGCAACACTCCATTCACATATGAGATGCTTAAACTACCTTAACATAGATAACGGACTAATCCACAACATCAGAAATGGTCTTAGATGCACAGGGGGTGGTGGCCCAAAGAGGCCCTTGAGGAAAGCTCTTTAAGCCCCTCAACCCCCATGCTTCGGGGGTTCTCGCTGAAAGTGAAGGATAGAGGTGGATCTTGGATCTTACCGTCTACACAAGCCGGTCTGGCTCTCGTGGTGCCTGCAATCTGACCCTTTTTGCAGGCACACCTCGCCGTCTGTCGCGCTATGGTCCGCCGAGGCTGACTGCTATCCCGGTCCAGAGTGACAATCTCACACGTACCCGCTGCCAACTGACCTAAAGACAGGAAGAGTCAAATTAAATTATGTAAGACAGGAAGTGAAGGCTATTCCACATGGTGGAATTACACCACATCTGACACCATCATGTGATAAAGTTACCAGGTTTCCCTAGAAATTCACATACATCCCATTCATATTTCAGACTGTTTCATTTCCCTTACTAATACATCCCATTCATATTTCAGACTGTTTCATTTCCCTTACTAATACATCCCATTCATATTTCAGACTGTTTCATTTCCCTTACTAATACATCCCATTCATATTTCAGACTGTTTCATTTCCCTTACTAATACATCGCAGTCATATTTCAGACTGTTTCATTTCCCTTACTAATACATCCCATTCATATTTCAGACTTTCATTTCCCTTACTAATACATCCCATTCATATTTCAGACTGTTTCATTTCCCTTACTAATACATCCCATTCATATTTCAGACTGTTTCATTTCCCTTACTAATACATCCCATTCATATTTCAGACTGTTTCATTTCCCTTACTAATACATCCCATTCATATTTCAGACTGTTTCATTTCCCTTACTAATACATCCCATTCATATTTCAGACTGTTTCATTTCCCTTACTAATACATCGCAGTCATATTTCAGACTGTTTCATTTCCCTTACTCAGTGCATAAATGAGGTGGGCAAGTGGTTTGATTAGACATAAGTCCTGTTGGAAAGTGCATTCGGAAAGTATTCAGACCCCTTGACTTTTTCCACATTTTGTGATGTTACAGGTCGATTCTAAAATTGATTAAATAATTTTTTTCCCCTCATCAATCTAAACACAATGCCCCATAATGACAGAGCAAAAACAGTTTTTTTTGCTAATTTATTTTTAAAAAAGGAAAAAAAAGAAATAGTATTCAGACCCTTTACTCAGTACTTTGTCGAAGCACCTTTGACAACGATTACAGCATCAAGTCTTCTTGGGTGTGACGCTACAAGCTTGGCACACCTGTATGAGTTTCTCCAATTCTTCTCTACAGATCCTCTCAAGATCTGTCAGGTTGGATGGGGAGCGTTGCTACACAGCTATTTTCAGGTCTCTCCAGAGATATTAGAGCGGGTTCAAGTCCGGGCTCTGGCTGGGCCACTCAAGGATATTCAGAGACCTGTCCCGAAGCCACTCCTGATTTGTATTGGCTGTGTCTTTGTCCTGTTGGAAGGTGAACCTCCCCAGTCTGAGGAACTGAGCGCTCTGGAGCAGGTTTTCATCAAGGATCTCTCTGTGCTTCAGTCCGTTCATCTTTCCCTCGATCCTTACTAGTCCACAGAGGAACTCTGGAGCTCTGTAAGGTTGACCATCGGGTTCTTGGTCACCTCCCTGACCAAAGCCCTCCTCCCCCGATTGCTCAGTTTGGACAGCTCTAGGAAGAGTCTTGGTGGTTCCAAACTTCTTCCACTTAAGAATTATGTGTTCTTGGGTACCTTCAATGCAGGATAAATGTTTTGCTACCCTTCCCCAGATCTGTGCGTCAACACAAACCTGTTTCAGGCTCTACGGACAATTCCTTCGACCTCATGCTTGGTTTTTGCTCTGTCAACTGTGGGACCTTATATCAAATCAAATCAAATGTTAGTTGTCACATGTGCCGAATACAACAGGTGTAGACCTTACAGTGAAATGCTTACTTACAAGCCCTTAACCAACAATGCAGTTTTAAGAAAAATAAGTGTTAAGAAAAAAATAGTCCGTGATCATTTCATGTCTTGATCACGTTGAGGGAGAGGTTGTTATCCTGGCACCACACAGCCAGGTCTCTGACCTCCTCCCTATAGGCTGTCTCATCGTTGTCGGTGATCAGGCCTACCACTGTTGTGTCATCTGCAAACTTAATGATGGTGTTGGAGTCGTGCCTGGCCATGCAGTCATGGGTGACCAGGGAGTACAGGAGGGGACTGAGCACACACCCCTGAGGGGCCCCCATGTTGAGGATCAGCGTTGCAGATATGATGTTACCTACCCTTACCACCTGGGGGCAGCCTTCAGGAAGTCCAGGATCCAGTTGCAGAAAGAGGTGTTTAGTCCCAGGGTCCTTAGCTTAGTGCTGAGCTTTGAGGGTAGTCAATGAATAGCATTCTCAAGTAGGTGTTGCTTTTGTCCAGGTGGGAAAGGGCAGTGTGGAGTGCAATAGAGATTGCATTATCTGTGGATCTGTTGGTGCGGTGTGCAAATTGGAGTGGGTCTAGGGTTTCTGGGATAATGGTGTTGATGTGAGCCATGACCAGCCTTTCAAATCACTGCATGGCTACTGACGTGAGTGCTACGGGTCGGTAGCATGAGATAGCACAATAGCACTAACCAATTGGTTAGGGACCCGTAAAACTGCAGCCCAGGTGTTATCATCATCCCAGGTGTGTGCCTTTCCAAATCATGTCCAATCAATTGAATTTACCACAGGTGGACTCCAATTAATTTGTAGAAACATCTCAAGGATGATCAATGGAAACGGGATGCTCCTGAACTCAATTTCGAGTCTCATAGCAAAGGGTCTGAATATTTATGTAAATAAGGTATTTCTGTTTTCTATTTTTAAAACATTTGCAAAAACATCTAAAAACCTGTTTTCGCTTTGTCATTATGGGTTATTGTGTGTAGATTGATGAGGAAAATATTTATTTAATCCATTTTAGAATAAGGCTGAAGGTAACAAAGTGTGGAACATTTTCTGAATGCACTGTAAATACATTGGAATTGGACCTCCTGCCTTCCATATAATGCAGGCCACATCCTTTGATAAGGCATGACAGTTCCAAGACATGATTTTTGACTTGTCCCACACCTGTTAGTACACTGTAAAAAGTCACTACCTAACTCATTAAAGAAATTGAGTAGTGCTACTCAAACTTCTAAAGGTCAGTAGAACTCAAATCATAAAAGTGGTACTACGTCAATAAGATTTCTTATTACTTAATGTTTTTGAGTAATGTTAACAAATATTAGGTTATTGAATAATATAACTATTTATTTGTGTTCTGCTAATCTAAAGTTGAGTTACAAGTTATGATTATTTAATATTTTAAAGTCAATGTCACATTTATTAAAGAAGTTGTTCTTACTTGAATCTATTATGTTTTACCTACTTACTTAAAATAATAAAGTAGAAATCATACACATTGATATTTTGGTGAAAAACTATTTTTTTTTCAAGTTATGAATATTTAATACCACAAGGCTGTTTTTAAAAGATTTTGGGTTATTCAAAATGTTTTTACATTCTGATACCTATGTATGTTTGAAGAAATAAAAGTATATTTCTAAAATAGTATTTTGTTGTGCTATGAGGTGTAATTGGTCATTATGTACTGATATCAAAACCGTTGGGCAAATTGACGTGCAATAATGAGACGAGCCATTCCCAGCAGCAAGGTCATGTGTCCCACTCTTAATGACAGAGGTTAATGCATAACCCTAAAATGATTACAGCTCTACCACCAGTTAATGTTAGAGGAATGAGAAATATGTTCAACAATGCCTTCAAAGATGTATCACCAAATACATAAAACAATGCTAAACATGAATACACCACCACTGCAAATTACTAATCAGAACTACTTACTACTTACACTTGAAATTGTTAGCAGAAAACGTTGACATTTTACTGTATGTGCCATATTCATTAGATCCATTACTTTGTTGTTACATTTAGATTCAAGTAACTGAATATGTAGATTCACTGGTATTTAGACCAAGACTCAATAAAGTAGCTATTGTAGTAGAAAAAACTCTTCCTCTTAAAAACGAAGGCACTTCTGGAGTTTGTAGAAGCAAGATAGACTTTATTGCAAAAAGACAACAAAGCCGAGTGCCCTGCAGGAACCACTCCCCGCACGAACCACTCCCGTACATCTCTAAGTTTTTGGCTTATGTACAAGTTGTTAAATGTTTATTCATTAGACACAGTTCTCACAGCTCCACCCATTCTATTTTCCTCCAAAAAACTCCTGATGCTATTTCTTGTTTTCTCCTTATTTGGAGTTAACATTGGCACAGAATACATGTCTAGTTCTAAGTCAGGAAAATGGGAGGTACACAGGAAGCCTTTATCCCTGGGGGAGTGTCCTGACTCCGGTGACATCCTTCTGGTCAAAGGTCAACCTGCTGAGGGGTAGGGGGTTGCCTACACCCTACTCTCATCTGCTGAGGACAAAGAGATCTTGTTTCTGCTTTAAAACATACCAAGCTGAGTATATTCAGGGAGCTATAAGGAATTTGAAATTATACAATAACTATAAAGAATTGGAATTTACACAATACTATCAGTGTTGAGGAAGCTACTCTGAAAATATAGTTTACCAAGCTACCAATTACTTCACAATGAAAGAAGTTAAGCTACACTAAAGCTGCCCTTAAGAAAAATGTATACTGAACAAAAATATAAATGCAATTTGTAAAGTGTTAGTCTCATGTTTCATAAAGTGAAATAAAAGATCCAGAAATGTTCCATACACACAAAAAGCTTATTTCTCTCGAATTGTGTGCACAAATTTGATTACATCCCTGTTAGTGAGCATTTCTCATTTGCCAAAATAATCCATCCACCTGACAGGTGTGGAATATCAAAAAGCTGATTTAAACAACATGATCATTACACAGGTGCACCTTGTACTGGGGACAATACAATGCCACACAGTTTTGACACACAACACAATGCCACAGATGGCTCAAGTTTTGAGGGAGCGTGCAATTGGCATGCTCACTGCAGGAATGTCCACCAGAGCTGTTGACAGGGCATTTACTGTTTATTTCTCTACCATAAGCTGCCTCCAATGTTGTTTTAGTGAATTTGGCAGTACGTCCAACTGGCCTCACAATCGCAGACCTTGTGTAACAACACTAGCCCAGGACCTACACATCCGGCTTCTTCACCTGCGGGATCGTCTAATACCAGCACACGGACAGCTGATGAAACTGAAGACTATTTCTGTCTGTAATAAAGACAGAAATAGTCTGCCTATGCCCTCCCAGATTCACCCATGGCTGCGCCCCTGCCCAGTCATGTGAAATCCATAGATTAGGGCCTCATAAATTGATTTAAATTGACTGATTTCTTTATATGAACTGTAACTCAGTAAAATCATTGAAAGTGTTGCATGTTGCATTTATGGATAAAAAATGTATTAAATAATAATTAAAGTTTTTAGACATTTTCCAAATGTATTGAAAATGAAATACAGATTTCTCATTCATTTAAGTATTCACACTTATGAGTCAATACATGTTATAATCACCTTTGGCAGTGATTAGAGCTGTGAGTCTTTCTGGGTAAGTCTCTAAGAGCTTTGCTCAGTTAAGTCAAAACTGTAACTAGGCCACTCACGAACATTCAATGTCATCCTGGTAAGCAACTCCAGTGTATACTTGGCCTTGTGTTTTAGGTTATTGTCCTGCTGAAAGGTGAATTTGCCTCCCAGTGTCTGTTAGAAAGCAAACTGAACCAGGTTTTCCTCTAGGACTTTGCCTGTGCTTAGCTCTATTCCATTTCTTTTTATCCTAAAGAAAACTCCCTTGCCAAAGACAAGCATACCCATAACATGATGCATCCACCACCATGTTTGAAAATATGAAGAGTGGTACTCAGTTTGTATTCAGGACATAAAGTTAATTTCTTTGCCACATGTTTTCAGTTTTACTTTAGTACCTTATTGCAAACAGGAAGCATGTTTTAGAATATTTTTATTCTGTACAGGCTTCCTTCTTTTCACTGTTATTTAGGTTAGTATTGTGGAGTAACTACAATGTTGTTGATCCATCTGCAGTTTTCTACCAGTTAACTGTTTAAATATCACCATTGGCCTCATGGTGAAATCCCTGAGTGGTTTCTTTCCTCTCCGGCCACTGAGTTAGGAAGGGCACCTGTATCTTTGTAGTGACTGAGTGTACTGATACACCATCCAAAGTGTAATTAATAACTTCACCATGCTCAAAACTTTATTCAATGTCTGCTTTATTTTACCCATCTACCAATAGGTGCCCTTCTTTGCACAGCATTGGAAAACCTCCCTGGTCTTTGTGGTTTAATCTGTGTTTGAAATTCACTGCTCGACTGAGGGCCCTTACAGATAATTGTATGTGTGGGGCACAGAAAGGTAGAGCTTCAAAAATCCTGTTAAACACTATTATTCACTCTGAGTGAGTCAATGCAATGTATTATGTGACTTGTTAAATGTGCAAAGCTGTCATCAAGGCAAAGGGTGGCTACTTTGAATAATTTGTGTAACACTTGTTTGTTTACTACATGATTCGATGTGTTATTTCATAGTAATTATGTCTTCACTATTATTCTACAATGTAGAAAATAGTAAAAAATAAAGATAACCCTTGAATGAGTAGGTGTGTCCAAACTGTTGACTGGTACTGTAGTTCACTACTCCCCAACACTGGTAGCTACAGCACAAATCACTTTCATCTATACTGTTCATGAACAACCGATGGCCTCTTGAACTATACCCACAGCCCCGGGGCACTCTGTAGGAAACAGTGAAGGTTACAATCCATTCTCACACTTCCACACACTGTTAGAAATGCATTTGATCCATGAGGCTGAGGAATAATCACTTGTGCTACGCATGTCATGTACCTAGCCACCTGAAAGGAAGATGGAGTACCATCACTGATGACAAGCGAGCCATGAATATTAGCCCACTAGAATTGGCCATGCCTTTTATGTTGCTTTAGGGAGAGAAAGCGAAGGTCCAAGTTTGCCATAAATAGACATTATGCTGCCATAAAATAGACCTGTCACATTAATGATTAGATTTAAAATATACACTGAGTATACAAAAAATTACGAATACCTTCCTAATATTGACTTGCACCCCCTTTTGCCCTCAAAACAGCCTCATTGACTCCAATGCTTCCCCCAGTTGTGTCAAGTTGGTTTGATGTCTTTTGGTTGGAGGACCATTCTTGATACACATGGGAAACTGTTGAGCGTGAAAAACCAAGCATCGTTGCAGTACTTGACATAAACCGTTGTGCCTGGCTCCTACTACCACACCCTGGCTCCTACTACCACACCCTGGCTCCTACTACCATACCCTGGCTCCTACTACCATACCCTGGCTCCTACTACCATACCCTGGCTCCTACTACCACACCCTGGCTCCTACTACCACACCCTGGCTCCTACTACCATACCCTGGCTCCTACTACCACACCCTGGCTCCTACTACCACACCCTGGCTCCTACTACCACACCCTGGCTCCTACTACCACACCCTGGCTCCTACTACCATACCCTGGCTCCTACTATCATACCCTGTTCAAAGGAACTTACATTTTTTGTCTTGCCCATTCACCCTCTGAATGGCCACATACACAATCCATGCCTCAATTGTCTCAAGTCTTAAAAAACCTTCTTTAACCGGTCTTCTCCCCTTCATCTACACTGATTAAAGTGGATTTAACAAGTGACATCAATAAGGGATCATAGCTTTTCACCTGGTCAGTCTATGTCATGGAAAGAGCACTGAGTGTTTTGTACACTCAGTGTATGAGGAGAGGGACTTTGTTGGGGAAATTAAAATGTTAATCAATTCGATTTGTAGTCTTAACTGTATAACTACATAATCAATATGATTATTGACATCTCACTCGGGCGTTTTCTTGGTATGTGTACATTCCCTGTCTTGCTTCACTTTTGTTCTCATTCGTATTGATTTGCAAATTGCAAATGAAAACTGGCATTCTTGTCCATGAAAATGTTTTTTTATGCTGCATACTGTTCCTCCTTTTCAAGGCTTCCCAAAAAAAAAAAAACTACCTACAGCAATTAAATAAATAATGTCAGCAGATTATTTTATTTAGTGTCACAGTATGCCTATCTACAAAAAAATGGTTGGTTTGTCCTTTTTTCTGTTCAAATTGAGATAAAGAAAACATTGGTTAGCTATCTCTTATTAGGTCTTTGGCATGTTCTGAGGTAAAGTTGAGTAAAATACTGTTCCCATTATAACTCTACCTTAGTTAATATAGTAAATTGTAAAGCGCAAAAGGCCATTATCTTATGCAATTTGATCTGGATATTAAACCTTCTGGAGAAACTGTATTCAATATTGCAAAAAAATATATAATCCCTGTCGCCATCATAAGCATTTTAGATCTAATGCAATGGCTTGCATTTATTTGCAATTGAAAATAAGAGGCCAAACACTGTGGGGAAAAGGTATGTCATTTTTATCATTCCGTGCTTTGATCCAATAGGCTTTTTTTCAGGAGCACAATCTCTGCTTTCCATTGTTGCATTTTCAGTCCTATCCCTGCTGAGCACCAATGGATGTGAGAGTTCTCAACCCAACAAACAATGTTAAACACAAAGTTACCATGGCAATATTGACATGTGTAATATCCATATCGCCAGACCACACTCTAGTGGATTATGGAGTTTTTCCAGCGTATTTGAATTGGTGAAAATACTACATTATGTGTAATTCTTACTGTCCACTAGGGGCAATGTGAGCGCCTATTACCATCTAGCAGGCTCCCGACGAGCTAAGGTATTGTGGTTGGGGCTGAGGATGTGTTTCAACTGTGAGCTAAGAATCAGAGGATTCTGGGTTCAGTGCTAGGCATTGTTTGTTTTGTTTTTTTACCCTATTCCAAACTTTAACCCTTACCTTAACAGGTTAACCCTGTTGCCTAAATTTAAAAAATGAAGTGTCGAGGTAAGCTTCGGTTCCACTTTTGTGCAGTTTGACGAACAGCTAACCTACGGCAAAATATGCCCTAATTGAAATGGCTACACAGTCCATATACTACAGATGTTACCACAGAGAGCCCTACACGCCATTATTAAAATGGCCAGCGATGTCATATCTCTGTTGCTGCAGTTAGAGGGGGATGGCGTTTTCTTTGGAGATAGTATTGCATGCAATATTTCCGAACTCCACTGAGCCTCGTGTCTTGTGACTGCTTCCCACACACACCAAGCCTTTCCCCCTGTCACTCAAGCAGCGCAGTTCCTCATTCTCGCTGTTTTATTCACTATAAATTTCATGCTGTACTGTTATGTCAAATGCAGTCAACACATTGTTCCAAACAAGAATGATGATTCTTTTCCACTTTATAAATCATTCTATTTTCAAATGTTTCAAAAATCTATATCGCAAGTCACAATAGCAATATTTGCTAAATCGTGCAACCCAATGGCATATGGGCTATTCCACAGTTACGGAATTACCGTGAGCCTCAAATTTTTCACTTTTAAAATGTATGCCAAACAAATACAAAGTTTAACAAATCATACAACTCTATGTACAAGGACTACTTGGAACAATTTACACAGTAAAAAACACACATTTACTGGAAAAATTGTGCAGATACAAAGTTCTTCCTGTAAATGTGTTTTTGTAAACTGTTGGAAATTGTTCAAAGTAGTCCTTGTGCAAAGAGTTATATGGTTTGTTAAACTTTTAAATCAATGCTTTTGGTTTGGTATACATTTTAAAGTGAAAAATCGGACTCTCCGCTTAATTCCGTTACTATGGAATTGCCCATATCTCATAGACAGTCAGAAGTCCAATGTCAGAGGCTACATTCGCTTCCGCTTATGTCCACAATGACGCACAATGTCAGTAACAATGTGATACATACATCATATAAATCCCAAAACCCAACAGATAAACTTCCTGTTGGTGTTCATCCAAAATACTTCCCTTGTCTTCGTTTGCCTCATCAACCATTCTGCTGAATCCAAGGCAGAGTTTATTACTCATCATAATTCATCAAACATTTACAACAGCTAATAAATATTACACCTCTATCAGAGCTGCCAAATAAAATCTAAAAAGTTCTCTGGACGAACCTCGTTGCAACTGTTCTCATCATAAAGCTGAAAGTACTTTCAATCCAATCTATTTCGGGTGGCTGAGTTGAACGAGCGCTTCAGTGATTATTGGAAGATTTTCAAGAGGTGATTTGATTTCTCGCTCTCCTCTCCCTTTCACCTCAACCAAGTATCTCTCATAGTTATTTCAATGTTCACTCTCTTCCAATGTTACTTTCCTAATGACCTTGAAGCCTTTTGCAATAATACATTTCTGAATGCACATGTCTGTAAGTCTTGATATGTAACCTTTTGTTCAGAAGTTGTCTAGGTGAGTGTGCCGCTCACCCATAAAGCCAAAGCTGTACACTCTAAAAAAAAATACTGGGTAAAAATGACCCAATTTGGATTATTTGGTAACCCAGCGCTTGGTAAATATTGGACAGAACACATGCTGGGATATTTTGACCCAGGCATTTGGGTTGTGTGAATAACTCAACATGTTGGGTTGTTGGGATTACCCAAACATTGGTTAATTTAACCATGAGTTGGGTATTTTTTACTCTCATGCTGGGTTGACCTAGCAGCTGGGTCTTTAGGAACCTAATCCTTAGGTTATTTTCAGGAGGCATGGCTTACTAAGTGACCCAACACCTGAAACCCAGCAAATAAACCCTTTAGTTACATTTTAAGTACATTTTCCAGTCGAACCAAGGAGGTTTATTGTACTACATGACGGTCACTCTAGGAGCATTTGTGTACCCAAGCCCCACCAATGTATCCAGCCAATGTAGAGACAGAAGTGCCTTAGCGGAATGCATTTTTAAGATTGTCCAGAGACTAAAACTTTACCACATAAGGCAAAAGCCTGGGCTCTTGACAGGAACAATAGAATTCTCATCCCACTAAGCATTTACCGTCAGGCGACGTCTCTTTTGTAGAACCAGTATTTTTTTGGTCCGCTCTCGACTGGTCTTGATTTGACTCCAAAAAATAAGTCTATAATTGGTTCAGATTTGGTCCGGTCCAGACCAGCCTTGATTTAGCCCAAACATAGACGTCTATGTTTCACATGTCTGGACAGCACAGTAGAGTACAGTAGAGTACATTACATTACAGTACACATAACATTAAAGACAAGTATAGTACAGTAGAATACAATACAGTAGAGCACAGTAAATAAAAGTATACTGTATTGTACCCTACTTTACTCTAATGTACTCTACTGTTCTGTACTATACTCTAGTTTTATACTGTATACTGTACTAACATGTACTGTATTCTACTGAATTAAACTGTACTGAATTAAACTCTGCTGTACTGGACTGTACCATACTGTACTCTACTGAATATAACGTATTATTATTATTATTATCATTATTATTATCATTGAGAGTGTATGTGCAGTTGGAAATTCTCCATAGAATCAATGACTGAAAACCTCTGTACATGACGTCTTTTCAAGATCTGTATAAGAGGTATTTTCAACGTCCGTATAAGACGTCTCTTCGACATCTGAAAAATACGTATTTTCGACATCCATTTAAGACGTATTTTTGACATGCTTATAAGATGTATTTTTTTTCATCCGGAAAAGGCGTGTTTTTGACATCCGGAAAATACGTGTTCTAACCTTTCATTCAGCACTTGAAACGCGCGTCACGTCAACGTCTGAAAAAATATGTATTTTCAACGCCATTTTGCCTGCTTGGATCACTGCATGTTACAATAGTGAAACATAATCTGTTTGTCACCTCTTCAACTGTATAATGCACTAGACTGTGTAAGACAAAACCCACGAAGAAAAGACAACAGAATGCATATGTGGACTAATAGTGATGACAGGCCTAGTTAAAACTGCAGTAGAATGGTTCTTCGCCCAGGTGAGTGAACCAGCTGAACCCATAATTGGTGAATAGCGCTTGGTTGGACTCTGGGAGCAGGACAGAGGGGAGGAGAGCTGAATAGATCAAATGTCAGAGAAAAATGTATTTGGATTGTCTAGAAAATTACAACTAGGCTACCAGGATTAGGAGAGAGGCAAGGTGCTCTGCATCCTACTCCAATTTAGCAACAGCTTGTACACCAGATAATGAGTGATACACGAGCCCTGCCCGTACACTAGTTATTAATGATAAAAAGGCCCTACCCTGCCCTAACCCAATGTATAATGTCGGGGCCTGTCGGGCTCGGGTCGAGTAGCAGAGCTATACGCTTCACACAGTGCTACCAAAATAAAGATCTATATACATGCAAGAGGCATATCTCACTTGATACAAAACATGGATTCACTATCTTTCTGAGTTTTCTCTGGTGTTTGTAGAACCACCTGCAACTGGACACAGACATTTATAAGATAACTGTTGTCCAGAATCGAGAGCGACAAGAGTATAGTATCGCCAATACCAGGTTAGTTGAAGAATCTATGGCGGCTCTTTGTATAGGCAAACCTTTAATGTCCAGTAATGGATATTATATCACATTATGTGGCATACAATCTGTAGCAAACTCCAACTAGGCCTATTGACAGGAACAATATGCAATTTTTTATTTGTCAGTATGACTGAAATTAGTGAGTCCTGCCTTGACTGTATTACACTGTAAGACTTTTCTGTAATTTTAACAGAATTAGAATAGAATGCCCAGTAAAATACAGTAAATGTGTTTTTACAGCATAATTGCAGTAGATTGAAATGCGTTATGGGTAAAATGCTGAAAAGTACTGTTATTAACTGTAAACATGACTCTAACATCGACTTCTATTCAGTCGAATTCTGGGCTCCCAAGTGACGCAGTGGTCTAAGACACTGCATCTCAGTGCTAGAGGTGTCACTAAAGACAATCTGGTTCTAGACTGTATCACAACCGGCCGTGATTGGGAGTCCCATAGGGTGGCACACAATTGGCCCAGCGTTGTCCGAGTCATTGTAAATAAGAATTTGTTCTTAACTGACTTGCCTAGTTAAATAAAGGTTACAAAAAATATACTGTTTTTCTTTACAGTAATAGCTTATGCCTACTGTAGATTCAAATTAACAATTTCAGACACCAACCTCATGCTGTCGTGTGATACACATATTAGCTCTGACTATTTTAGTAAATATCTTCTTGAAGCAGAATAATATTTTCAGCAGCTGCAACGTAGGTACCTTGACTTGTTCATATATACATTTATTTCTAACCACTGTTGAACAACTGCATCTTTTATTAGCTCAACTAGTTAGCTAGTGTCACGAGTGGGCGCAATCATAGATCAAGACGCAGCGCAGGGATAGTAGTTCGACATTTTATTTATACTATGTATAAACCAACTCAAATGTACGAACTAACAAAACAAACAAAAACACGATGTACAAACGTCACGTTTACAAAAACACACACTAATGAACGGACGTAACAAAGCAGGCACACTTACTGTCACCGTGACTGCGAAATATACGACAACGACCCACATCCCCGGTGTGGAACATACAAACCTATGTAGGATCCCTAATTAGAGACGATGCACTACAGCTGCCTCTAATTAGGGATCCCACACAAACCACCACCAGAAACAGAAAGAAAAGAACTGTCAGACTCTGACCATGGCTACATAGAGAAGAAAATAGGTTTCTCTATGGCCAGAGCCTGACAGCTAGCTAGCTGGCTAGTTAGCTAGCTAAAGTTGATACAAGCCATTTCGGTCTGCTATAAATTGTTCATAAATATCTTGTTGTGCAACCTAGAAAATAACTCACCTAGATAATAATTGTTGTGATGATAGGCTTGCTGTAACACAGCCTCTGAGTGCCATAGGGAATAAACCCCTTTCTCTTTTTCAGGAGTGGCGTATTAGGGGTGTGACTTTCAGATCGATTTTGTTGGCCACCCGTGAGAATGTCACTCCTGTTCATGTTAAGTTTACATACTTCAAATTTCCTTTATCCTCAACATGCTTAGTCTTTTACACATTCTTCTAGAATATTAAGATTATTTATTACACATTATAATAAGGCAATATCTATCCCAGTAATGGGATTTGCTAAGGCTTTTAGGTCACTCATACACTCCTGTAAGCCTCATTGAAGCTGTAATAATAAAAACCTATATGAATAAATGTTCAATAAAAAATAAAAATAAATACAACAGAAAAGATGAACAAGAATGATTTTTACTCTCACGGGTGGCTAAAAAGAACAATCAGAAAGACACGCCCCTACTAAACTACACCTGCAATCTTCTGATCTGACCCGCTGGGTCATCTCTCAATAACCTAGCTCCAATAACCCAACATCAACAACCCAACATTGCTCTTCTAAGTGACCCAATGCCAACAATCCAGCATTTTTGTTGAGTGTATTACGTTTCCATTTCAAGAAACAGCTATTCAACTACAAACACCATTGAAGAGGGGACAAGGAGAACTATGACTGAACCCCCCCTCCATGAGAAATATTGTTTGCTTTTTTCCCACCACCTTATTTGGACCCTGGGGAACCCTGGTCTCTCTACAGAGAAACACTGCCATTTGTTTGTGGTCCTTTGCTGCATATAGGCCATAGTTGTTGGGGCCTGGTAGATATTGGAGTGGGGAGAGTCCATGGAGCCATTCATTGAAGTTCATCAGCATGCGAGAGGGCACCCGCGGTCACTGCAGTGACTGAATGCAGACTTCCCCATGCCTTTAATCTCTCTCCTCTCGCCTTCATCCATTCATTCAGACTCAGCCATGGTGCTTTGGCTCAGCTGTATGGTAAATATACTCACACACTTCCTCCCTCTTTCTCCGTTCACAAGTTTACTCCCATCTCTAACTCTCTTTTCCATGTGACTTTCCCTGTCTTCCCTTATCTCCATATAACTCTGGATAGAAAAATCCCAGTGCAAAGCAGCAAGAGACCAAAGTGCAACACTCCATAAGCATTTCATGTGAAGAGCATGTATTAAGAACATTTGGTGAGCTCTGACCTTGTATAGGCTCTTAAAATAAAGCATCCCTCTACATAACCTTGGTAAAGATCTGAAGTGCTTGTCAAGGACAGGCTTTAGACTTCAGGGTTTAACTTGCTTGAGGGGGTCTTATTTCAAACACGTTAAATGCTCTAAATGTATAATTTCTCTCATGGCACCGGTGAAAATAGCTTCTTACCGAATCAAACCCCCCCTATTGTACAGTTTACGTACTTAAGAATTATGTTGGAAACACAACACAAAAGTATTCCATATTAAAAATGGCAAACACTCAGTTGTTCACTCTTCCACAGAAAAAAAATCAGTTTTGTTCTTTGGGAGAAGTCAATGACCATGTTGTTTGGAAGGAAAAATAAGACCCAACCATGTAGCTTATCAAACAGACACTAATCCATCCAAATGGCTTGGAGTGATAAAGCTGAGCTCTGCTAAGTACCCCAAAGTCCTGATGGACGATAACGGCAACTTTGACAAGATAAACGTGTCTTGTGTGTGTGTACGTACCGAGTGACAGTGATACTGCTTGCTACCTCAACCACCACTCTCCACTTCAGTTAGCCCATAATTTATGTGGACGTCAAACTGACACAACTGTGTCATCCAGAAGAGGCTTTTGCCACTGACAATGTCATGTAATTCAAAGACGTGATAGTATGAAAAGACATCTTACTGTTAAAGAACTAATGCTAACCCATTCAAACATATTTCTTTCAGGGAGATCATTTGTTTATCAAATCGAATCACATTTTATTCATCACATACACAGTTTACAGCAGGTACATGTACAATGCAGTACATTAGTCAATATCAATAATAACAATAAAAAGTATAAAATAACACTTAATAAGAGAGGTAGTATGCATAGTAATAATGGACTGTATTCAAAAATCTAAAGTGAGTACTATATACTGTAAATAGTATATCATAGAAAGCAGTATTGACTGTGTGTGCATGTGTGTACTGTATGTGTGTCAGTGTGTCTGTGTTTTTGATCTAATGTAAAATGCTTACTGAAAATAGTCAAGGACAATTACATGAAATGGGGGTACAGACATGAGATTCATCAAGCTTGAAAAACCAAACCAGCCTTCCTGTTTTGGGCTGCTGGGACACAGACAGGGCTGCTTAAAAGAGGACGTTTCTGTGGTGACCCTTGGAGGCCTGGGTATACTGTGGCGGGAGTATGCCGGTTATCTTTCCTCTTGCCAGATCATTTTGGCAGACATTTGTGGCCTATCACAGCCAAAAGCCAGCAATGATAGTGATACTTGTTCCCAAAAGAGTGGATTGCAAAAATTAACACAGTCAAGTATTAAAAAATATACACTAAACAAAAATATAAATGCAACATGTAAAGTGTCTTATTTCTCTCAAATGTTATGCACAAATGTGTATTTCTCCTTTACCAAGATAATCCATCCACCTGACAGGTGTGGCATATCAAGAAGCTGATTAAACAGCATGATCATTACACAGGTGCACCTTGTGCTGGGGACAATAAAAGGCCACTCTAAAATGTGCAGTTTTGTCACACAACACAATGCCACAGATGTCTCAAGTTTTGAGGGAGCGTGCAACTGGCACACTGACGGCAGGAATGTCCTCCAGAGCTGTTGCCAGATAATTGAATGTTAATTTCTCTACCATAAGCCACCTCCAACGTTGTTTTAGAACGCAGGACCTCCACACCAGCCACCCGGAAAGTTGAGTATTTTCTGTCTGTAATAAAACCCTTTTGATTTCAGTAAAATCTTAGAAATTGTTAAATGTTGCGTTTATATTTTTGTTCTATATATATATATACAGAGATGTATACATGTACCCACGTATACACTTGTTTTGAGTATAAAATATTAGAATGTAGTTTATTGTGTGGACATATAGAGAACAGCAAGATTGTATGCATTCATTCATGATGATTTAGGACATTTAAGTAGCTTGGCCAGGGTTATAAAAAAATAATAATATCAAATTTGTTGAATATCTTTGTGAAAAAGAGAGATGTGACATACTCTGCAATGGAGAGTGACATCCCTTGAGTACTTTAGTTATTTACCAATAGGTCCCACTCCTATTGAAAAGGGCAAGGAGATGCAATGCTAATGTCCAAATAATATGCTTTGTTGAGTAGATGTTTAACAAGGAGAGGTAGACATTGGTTGGGACTTGAAAAGAGAGATGTAAGCCTTCAAAACAAATTCAAAATGCAGCATAAAGACATTCTAGGATGAATTAACCAGCAGGATGAGGCCACAGCAAAAGTGCCAAAACATACAGAGAGGGAAGTTTTGCTTTCAGAATCATTCTTCTAATACGAACCCAAAAAGCATGTCGAAATCTGCAGTGTGAGTGTCTGTTTTGCAATAGCCTTAACTAACCTCGTAATTGCGTTTGTCAGCCTGTATTAAGACATGACTCTGGGCCACTCCAATCAGTGCTAGTCCGTTCTATGGTGATTCCCCAGCCTCAGGGCTACATGGGAGCTAATATGCATATACAAAAGTATATGGACGCCCCTTCAAATTAGTGGATTCGGCTATTTCAGCCAAACCCGTTGCTGACAGGTGTATAAAATTAAGCACACAGCCATGCAATCTCCATAGACAAACACTGGCAGTAGAATGGCCTTACTGAAGAGCTCAGTGACTTTCAATGGGGCACCGTCATAGGATGCTACCTTTCCAACAAGTCAGTTTGTCAAATGTCTGTCCTGCTAGAGCTTCTCTCGTCAACTGTAAGTGCTGTTATTGTGAAGTGGAAACGTCTAGGGGCAACAACGGCTCAGCGGCAAAGTGGTAAGCCACACAAGCTCACAGAACAGGACCGCCAAGTAAAAAATTGTCTGTCCTTGGTTGCAACACTCACTACCAGTTCCAAACTTCCTCTGGAAGCAACGTCAGCACAATAACTATTAGTCTGGAAGCTTCATGAAATGGGTTTCCATGTCCGAGCAGCCTCAAACAAGCCTAAGATCACCATGTGCAATGCCAAGCATTGGCCTGAGTGGTGTAAAGCTCAGCACCATTGAACTCTGGAGCAGTGGAAACGTGTTCTCTGGAGTGATGAGTCACGCTTCACCATCTGACAGTCCGACGGATTCCTGGAGAATGCTACCTGCCCAAAAGGATAGTTGCAACTGTAAATATTGGTGGAGGAGGAATAATGGTCTGGGGCTGTTTTTCATGGTTCGGGCCCTTTAGTTCCAGTGAAGGGAAATCTTAATGGTACAGCATACAATGACATACTAGACGATTCTGGTGTGGAATAACTTGACTTGCCTGCACAGAGCACTGACCTCAACCCCATCGAACACCTTTGGGATGAAACGCCGACTGCGAGCAAGGCCTAATCGTCCAACATCTTTCCCCGCAGCAATGCTCCAACATCTAGTGGAAATCCTTCCCAGAAGAGTGTAGGCTGTTCTAGCAGCAATATGGGGGGACCAACTCCATTTTAATGCCCATGATTTTGGAATGGGATGTTCGACGAGCAGGTGTCCACATACTTTTGATCATGTGGCGTATCCCATGATACATCCACTCTAATTCTCACTGCTCTGGCGGCCATTGAAAGAGAGTCTGATAACGGTTATCACACCCCTCATTCCTCTTTCCACTGCTCACCCTGCTCACATGGAGATATCAAAGCGTGACAGCTTCTTTCCATGAAGAAACGTGTGACAGAGGTCAACATTTCAAAATGGTTGCATTCGAGTGGAACGGCATTTTTCATGTAGCTTGTGTGTACATGGTTAAAAGTAAACATGAAATGTGTTTCATCAGAATATGTACTCCATCTACCAATATATGGTTTCAATGAAGCACTAAAATCAACAGAAAGGTCTTTATTTTTGACATAAACATACTGTGACATTCCTAAAGCTTTTGAAAATGTATTGTGACCCACCAGGTCACCCAAACCTGTTTCTACTACCCAGAACCAGTCTTAAGCTGCCATCCAAAAGGAACTGGCCTCAACAGACGATTTTGGAAAATGCTGCACATACTAAGCTCTCTACCCCATACATTTCTGAATGCCACAAGCAGAGCTTTTTACTTCAATTATATTGCACCACATGTCGCAGAAAAGGCCTGGTTCAGCACCAGTTGAAGCCCAAGAGAAAGGTAGTTATTTGCAGTAATTGGCATTCTGTCAACATTTAGATGACATAAGATGCGTTGGACAGCCAAAGATGAAAGTCTGTAATGGGTATCCCATGGTAACCACAGAGAATGGCAGTAGCGTTCCTTCTATCTGCCCATCTCTCCCTGCTCATTACTTCCAGTTCATTGCTGTCCTTCACTCCTCCATCTAACATGCTGCACAGCAAGAAACCAAGAGTTGTTGTCTCCAAGTCTCAACAGGCACTAACTATAGGGAAAAAGTAGGCGCTCAGCATGATTAAAGAAAGGTAGCAGCTAACGAGGAAATGCAAAAACCCACATTCATAACCACTTTTAGTTAAACGTTGTGTGCCATTTTTGAACGGTCACTTTCGTCATCACGTGAATGTTTCATTAAGGCCTTTATATTGTAGGAACGTTCAGAGAGATTCAAGAAAACCTACAAGACCCTGCGTTGAACTTCTAATGAATACAAACACTTTTGCATTTTAATTTGTGTTTGCTTACAGTATGTGCATGTATTTACTGACTGACCATATGACTTTGAAGTTTGCACTGCTTTTAATTCAATTTATTGCCAGTTTGACAAGGGCACATTCACTCAAGACTTGTTCTGAGTTTAACAATTGTTATTGTGCAGCGTACAGTAAGTAATCTACTCTGTTAGAATATGCAAACCTGGCATATTTCTGTTTATGGGATGTGAACATCATTATAAAAGTGAGCCACTGTTGAGATCGTTCAGCAAAAATCTGACATTTTGTTTACATTTTACCACAAACGCATGTGGCTCCTGAGTGGCGCAGTGGTCTAAGGCACTGCATCTCACTGCAGACACGGGTTCAATCCCAGGCTGTATTACAACCGTCCATGATCGGGAGTCCCAATTGGGTTAGGGGAGGCCATCATTGTAAATAAATATTTGTTCTTAACTGACTTACCAAGTAAAATAAAGGATAAAATAAAACAATGTGGGCTACAATATTATAATAATTTTTACAAATGGAGTTTTTACTTTTTTACAATCAATACAGTGTAATGTATAATGTACATGTGCACCTGCATGTTACCTCACCATTAACAAAGATAACTTTTCCCAATAAAATGTTGTGGCTTCTTGGATGGATGGATGGCACTTCCTTGTCTAGTCTGTGTTTTTGACATTTACTAGCAGAAAAAGCCTTTGTGAGTTATTGTTGAATATAGTAACTATCTAACACTACTTTATAGAGAAAAGTAAGTAAAGTTGATGTACAGATTCACAAAGAGAAAGAGACAAAAATTATTTCCTTTATTTTAACAATGAAATTCAAACATTTCCACCAACTAAGGTCTGATGGTATATTAATTCATTCAAATTAAGGTAACTTTGCTATCTAGATATAAATACACGTAACGTAAGCCCACTAACAAAGACATTGTTTTCTCTTGACGATCCAGAGAGGGTAAGTGGTTAGTGAGGATCTACACCAACCGCTAGTTATTACATATCCTTTCAATTTGTCCTATTTCAGGTAATGAGAGCAAATGAACAAAATGTGATGCTCTACTTTAGTGGAACGAACATCTCAGGCATAACCAGGCCCAGTCATTATCACGAATAATGAATAGTGATACATAATGATATTGCTTTTCACTTTGTTACAGAGCCTGAATCATAACATAACATAATAATGCAATTGCAACTGGCATGCAATTTATTCAAGGATGAGGGAATAAGAGAAAGTGACATTCGTTGATATGGGATATTCATTAAACAGCTTTTGTTTTATTCACTCCAAACTGAAAAAAATAAGAACAACCAAACAGTGCATTACGTTACCATGACACGAATGAAGGTTCCCTAGTTTGGCCTTTAAGTCGACACCGGGAAATAATGATTAGGTTGAAATGTATTTTGACATCATGTGCCGTCGGTTGCTGTTCTTCTTATAATGGTTAATATTTCTATTATCATGGCGTACAAACAAACCCAGACCCTATCATCTACGTCATGATGCTTCTTGTACCCAAAGTCAGAACACATGGAAAGTCTGCAACTTTAACACTGGTTCACAAAACTAGCTCAACATAGCCTCGCTGTCGGAAAACGTGTGGCGAGGCAGTATTTGCCACAGCACTTTTCAATCAGGTGTGGCAGCTCCACACCACTTTTGATTTGGTTTAATAAAATATATTGATAAAAAGCTTTAAAAAAAGAGGGGCAAAGTGATGTTTTTTTTTTTTCTCGCTTTACCTCATGATTTGTCAACTTGTGCACAATTTCTCTGTCCTTCACATCAGTGTGATTCTGCAGGCTCTTTGCATGTTTTGACCAATCAGATTCACGGAACAATCATCATAACGCACAAAGCTCAAGGTGCACTCTCCACTTTCCTCAGCCATTTATTTGAGCAAGCCTGATAACACGTCACTCCCGACGGGCACAATCAAAAAAACGCTTACATAAATGTAGCAGCCTATAAACCTTAACAATCTGACATGCCGTACTGCATGGAAGCAAGACTATTTTTTCAGTCTGATCAACTGTTGGCTACTAACAACAGCAGCTGCATAGTCTCGCCAACTATGCGCCCTGTTCCTCTGGGAAAACGCACGGTGTATTTAGTTATGGCCCATTTGTTTGTGAGAAAATGTGAATGGGATCAAATTTGGTTTATATTCAAACTTGGGCTAACTAGGCTACCTAGACGTTTTAAATCCTAGACTTTTTCAATCCTAGACTTTTTAAATACAAAAGTACTTACTGGAATCAATCAATAAACACAATAGCTGACATAGACTATGAGTTAAATTGTAATTAGGCCTAAAGTTGCATAACGCAGGACTAAACGATGCAAACCTGCATGAAGCGAACTCAGCCCTGTGAGTTTAATTGTCCAACCATGTTGCTTTCTCTGTGTCTGTGAATAGGAAACTTTAAAATACCACTCTGGGACCTGTGGTGCCACCTTTGCTCACAGGATAGTGTGGAACATAGCCCTGTAGTATCACAACAGTGTATGACATTCTCTTCTGGTCTCCTTTCCCACATGTGCACTGGTCTAGTTGTCTTAAAATACAGGAATGGTGAATTAAATATATCATACATCTACCAAGGCACTAACTTAACTGCCCAATTATTCATGATCACTGTAGGAAGAGACAAGAGGAAAGGAAGCCACTTTGGACTACCGAGACAGAACACAGGTTTTCAACCTAGTTTTTTAACGTTGGTAATTTGCTAAGCTTATTATTTATGTTCTACAACGACTAATACAGCTCTAAGAAATTCATCCTAAATGGAAAGCTAAGAAACCAGTTCAGCTATGCCACTTTTCTCAATCATGGAGGGCCATTAGAGATCCTTAAAGCTGATACAGCTCTTGAGCTGATGCATTGGTTAGCAAAGTTGTTGGAGTTTGAAAAAAGCACATTGCCAAAGCAATGGGAAAGTAATTATGCTTTGAAAGTTGATAAACTTGTAATATCACTTTTGAGAAAATGTCCCTTGAATGTTTTGGTACACCTACTGGAGAGCTCTTCTATGTCTACACCCATTCAGCATCGTTCACACCCTCTTAAACCTGAGCCCCACCCATCTCTTTAAGGATTCACATGTGAGGCCATGTACTAAACAACCAAAGGTTTCAAGACTTAAGGTTGGTTTATACTACGGGTGTTTTCGTAAATTTAATCTGGAGTGCCAGAGTGTGCTCTGGGCGTTCGTAAACTCTGAGCGTTTCACTCTCGGAGCGTTCACAGCGCACACAGGACGCCCTGGCCGAGGAGTAGGGTTGATCCGAGCCTTCCTACCTAACAACAGCAGTCAAGCACCAAAGCTAACTGGCTAATGTTGGCTATGCTACAGTACTTCCAGACACAAATGAGAGCTCACTGACCATTTTACTCACCCTAGCAGAGCTGGTTAGGCTGTTTTTATGTAATCCAGAGCGTTGTTGACTGCAACTGTGCTGCTTGTAACAATTTAATTATTTTTTTGCCAACGTTTACTGACACCGGCCATATTCAAAGGGTGTTGAGAATTCGTAAATTTGTCAGTTATTCTGCCCTCTGCCATACTCAGACGAGTTGCCACAGCGACATCATGAACATTCTATTGAAATGGTTACTTGCATAGTGGAGTCTTTTGTTTAGACATGTAGCTAACTAGCTATCTAAACAATTAACCATAATCCCAACTCATAACGTTACTACCCTGCGTGAATCTGCAGGTAGCTAACCAACCAGGTTCTGTCTTTTTCTGTGGCTAAACCAACTAGGCTCGTAATCTAACAATTTTATTCATATTTACAGATGGCATACAAGTTTGTAATTAAGGCACATTAAAGTTCACATGTTCCAGAAGGCAATTCTGCCAAAAAACACATTTTAATATTTAAAAAAAAGTTTCAGTTCAAATGGCTCTCCTGTGAAGTAATGACGCGCGACATACACCTAGTTTCCTGAAATGAGTCACATGCGTAAGTACTGAATTTATATAAGCTCTGAATATTAATTATTTATGAATAAGTAAAAAGTAAAATGTTCATGGCTCTACAGTTCACTGACAATTAAGAACTATTATCCTATATAAAACAACATAGATAAAGCTAATATTCTCTACACTGTTACAAAAATGTTGCTAAGTAGGACCATATAGGGTTCTTTGGTTTGTCCCCATAGAGGAACCCTTTTTAATGCTAGGTACCAATAACCCTTTTATCTTTGAAGAGTTCTTCCTAGAACCCTCTATGAAAAGCTCCACCAGACATATTTAGCCTTAAAAGTAAACCCTTTATGACAATACAATACATATAGTCGGAAGTTTACATACACTTAGGTTGAAGTCATTAAAACTCATTTTTCTACCACTCCACAGATTTCATGTTAACAAACTAGTTTTGGCAAGTCGGTTAGGACATCTACTTTGTGTCTTGCACAAGTAATTCTTCCAACAATTGTTTACAGACAGATTATTTCACTTATAATTCACTATATCACAATTCCAGTGGGTCAGAAGTTTACATACACTAAGTTGACTGTGCCTTTAAACAGTTTGGAAAATTACTGAAAATTATGTCATGGCTTTAGAAGCTTCTGATAGGCTAATTGACATCATTTGAGTCAATTGGCGGTGTACCTGTGGATGTATTTCAAGGCCTACCTTCAAACTCAGTGCCTCTTTGCTCGACATCATGGGAAAATCAAAATAAATATGCCAAGACCTCAGAAAAAAATTGTAGCGATTCACAAGTCTGGTTCATCCTTGAGAGCAATTTCCAAATGCCTGAAGGTACCAAGTTCATCTGTACAAACAATAGTGCACAAGTATAAACACCATGGAACCACGCAGCCGTCATACCACTCAGGAAGGAGACGTGTTCTGTCTCCTAGAGATGAATGTACTTTGTGGGAAAAGTGCAAATCAATCCCAGAACAACAGCAAAGGACCTTATGAAGATGCTGGAGGAAACAGGTACAAAAGTATCTATATCCACAGTAAAACGATTCCTATGTCGATATAACCTGAAAGGCCGCTCAGCAAGGAAGAATCCACTGCTCCAAAACCGCCATAAAAAAGCCAGATTACGGTTTGCAACTGCACATGGGAACAAAGATTGAACTTTTTGGAGAAATGTCCTCTGGTCTGATGAAACAAAAATAGAACTGTTTGGCCATAATGACTATCGTTATGTTTGGAGGAAAAAGGGGGAGGCTTGCAAGCCGTAGAACACCATCCATGGGGGTGGCAGCATCATATTGTGGGGGTGCTTTGCTACAGGAGGGATTGGTGCACTTCACAAAATAGATGGCATCATGAGGAATGAAAATTGTGGATATATTGAATCAACATCTCAAGACATCAGTCAGGAAGTAAAATCTTGGCCATCACAAAGCCCCCTATGTCAGTACTGTTTATGAAAAATGCATATATGTGCACAGATATTCCCATATAGGTACAGTTTAAAACATTATTACACCTATATTATTTTAATTTGTCTGATTACTCAAACTTCTGATGTTAAAGTTTAAACTCTGAGGTAAACACTAATGCAGGCACTATTTAAAAGAATTAAAACAAATTACAATAAAAAAAAAAGCTTATTCAGATACATAGGGGTTCAATTTGGCGCTCAAATAGAATACAATCTGAAAGCCAATACGAAGGAAGAGATCCAGTGACGATTCTGCAAGTGCACAATGTAGGGGAAACCAGCATGTGACTACAATTGTAGTAAGAAATAAGAGCCCACAATAAAAGCCCACATCCCACCAGCTTTGGGAACATGTCATACTTGATCTGCTCAATGCAATACAGCCACATTCAAACACACTCACAGCTACAGTATCTTTACACGGGTAGTTGACGTGACACACCTTTTTTTTTTGTTCATAATGGCTAACACAAATAGAACTTTATTAAAATGTTGACATATTATTACATGGTTTGTTTTTTTAACTTGGATCACAGTTTAACTCATGCACTGAATAATTTGTTTTCTTACAGTTTTGTAACCAAATGTGATATTTTTCCAATGATGTTAATGTCACATTAATAAAAAAACTGAATGTCAAAGAAACTAAACAATGATTCTCCCAAATGCATCGGAGTCGTGTCTTTCCTGGGTATTTTACCGATTGTTTCTAGCATAAAGCTGTTATAGATCACTTTATATAAGCAGACTTGTTTTAAATTCTTCAAAAAAAGTTAACAATGGGTAGGCCTTTTTTCTATTTTTCTTTAATAAAAAGGTAGGCCTGTGGCATACCCTCTCATACCACCTCAATTCGAGTCCTGTTTTTAACTAAAGAACCTTTTACTGCAAGTGGACTATTTTAGGGTCACACAGAGTGTTTCTTGGTAGTCTTAAACCAATCTACTTTGAAACAAAAGTATACACCTCACACACACATGGTTATGGGCTTAATAAAAGAAGACACCTGTGACATGTCAGATATAGAGCTGAAATGTATTCAATTTTGAGGTTGCATCCCAATATTACACATTATATACACATCACAGAAGACTGAAATATAACAAAACCGTTTGACATAGAAACGTGTTTAAAAAAATAATGTTTATTAATATGAAAAATATTAATAACATTCCACCCATGAGGCCACTAGAGGGCAATTTGGTCATTTGAACCAGCCCTTCACTGAGGTAGGCTGTTTGAAGAGTGCATGGTGGGTGGAGGAATTGCCCGACAGATCTATGGCTATAGCAGCCTACAGCCTAATCAAAGTTGACCTCCGGTCCTCCTTCTCATCTTCGTGTTCTGTTTCTCAAACTGAACAGAACATAGGCTACAGGCTAGTCTGTGTGGAAGATATATACTTTTTTTGAAATAGGCCTAATTATTTTCTGAAGATTTCGTTGACTCTCCTCCTGAACTGCCAAAAAAGTTTGGATCAGCAAGAGCAGAGCAGGCCGGTGCTCAGGGTGGGAATATTCATTGCAGTGTGTAATGCAGCCTAGTATTATTTACACCATCGCAGCAGCTCAAAAATCCCTTCTTGGAAATATGACTTTGCTCTGTGCATCTCAAAGCATGCACTTCGTAGACTATAGCCTATAGGCTATGGATCACTTGATTGACACCACACTAAAGAGCCTACAGTCGTGGTCAAAGGTTTTGAGAATGACACAAGTATTGGTCTCCACAAAGTTTGCTGCCTCAGTGTTGATGATGGCAATTTGCATATACTCCAGAATGTCATGAAGAGTGAGCAGATGAATTGCAATTAATTGCAAAGTCCCTCTTTGCCATGAAAATGAACTTAATCCCCCAAAAAAACATTTCCACTGCATTTCAGCCCTGCCACAAAAGGACCAGCTGCCATCATGTCAGTGATTGTCTCGTTAACACAGGTGAGAGTGTTGACGAGGACAAGGCTGGAGATCACTCTGTCATGCTGATTGAGTCAGAATAACAGACTGGAAGCTTTAAAAGGAGGGTGGTGCTTGAAATCATTGTTCTTCCTCTGTCAACCATGGTTACCTGCAAGGAAACACGTGCTGTCATCATTGCTTTGCACTAAAAGGGCTTCACAGGCAAGGATATTGCTGCTAGTAAGATTGCACCTAAATCAACCATTTATCGGATCATCAAGAACTTCAAGGAGAGAGGTTACATTTTTGTGAATAAGGCGTCAGGGTGCCCAAGAAAGTCCAGTAAGCGCCAGGACCGTCTCCTAAAGTTGATTCAGCTGCGGGATCGGGGCACCACCAGTGCAGAGCTTGCTCAGGAATGGCAGCAGGCAGGTGTGAGTGCATTTGCACGCACAGTGAGGCGAAGACTTTTGGAGGATGGCCTGGTGTCAAGAAGGGCAGCAAAGAAGCCACTTCTCTCCAGGAAAAACATCAGGGACAGACTGATATTCTACAAAAGGTACAGGGATTGGACTGCTGAGGACTGGGGTAGAGTCATTTTCTCTGATGAATCCCCTTTCCGATTGTTTGGGCCATCCGGAAAACACCTTGTCCGGAGAAGACAAGGTGAGCGCTACCATCAGTCCTGTGTCATGCCAACAGTAAAGCATCCTGAGACCATTCATGTGTGGGGTTGCTTCTCAGCCAAGGGAGTGGGCTCACTCACAATTTTGCCTAAGAACACAGCCATGAATAAAGAATGGTACCAACACATCCTTCGAGAGCAACTTCTCCCAACCATCCAAGAACAGTTTGGTGGAGCACCTTGCCATAAGGCAAAAGTGATAACTAAGGGAACAAAACATCGACAAATTGGTGTTCAACAAGGACAGCACCCACTCCCCCATTCATGACTATGAATGGAAGAGGCAAGTGCACATCAACTTGCAGTTACTGCTGGTGGTTTGAATACTGAGTTTAACAATTCCTGCCAAAACAATATAAAATGGCAAATGATCAAACACATAAAACAATGTTAAAAATTAAGACACTTCAAACAAAATGATCTAATTCTGCACTAGACAGGATTCAAAACATCATAATAGTGTTTAGAAGCTTTACAGAGAGGCGACGACACCTGAAGAGAAGGTATCTAATTCTGCACTAAACAAGCCTTGAAACACCAAAATAATGTTTCAATATTTTATGTTAGTGCTCCCAGTCCCTGGCAAGGTGTTGCAACACAACACTCGATTAAGTGGTGTTACAACAAAACATCTCAGGATGGTGTGTTTTAATATTCCAGCAAAGTTTTGTTTCCTTCAAGTTGGTGGCAGCTCAGTTGCCACTAGTTTTGGTGGTACAATGAATTTCATGTTACCAGTGTGCTTTTCTCGCCAAGATACAGAATGAACACAGGGCCAAGGGGGATTAAAGAACGGTTGTGCCATATACTGTATTCCCACAAAGCCCGCTTGCAGGGGAAAGAGACACAGCTCTCACCGTCACATTCATTTTGGACTCCAATCTCCAAATGTGATGTAATTGGTGAATTAGTGGACACCAATCATATTGTGAATCAAAATCATGATCATGAAGTGTATGCAACCACTGACCCTTTCAAAAGCCAAAATATGTGGCTGGCATTCTCGGAAAATGTGATGTCAGTTGCAACATCAAACTACTGTATATGTACTGTGTGTATCAAACTGAGTACTGTATGTCTTAGTCACCCCTCAAAAATGATGATAACATACACTACCGTTCGAAAGTTTGGGGTCACTTAGAAATGTCCTTGTTTTTTTAAAGAAAAGCATATTTTTTTGTCCATTAAAATAACATTAAATTGATCAGAAATACATTGTAGACATTGTTAATGACTATGGTAGCTGGAAACGGCTGATTTTTTATGGAATATCTACATAGGCACACAGAGGCCCATTATCAGCAACCATCACTCCTGTGTTCCAATGGCACGTTGTGTTAGCTAATCCAAGTTTATAATTTTAAAAGGCTAATTGGTCATTAGCATAATTTTGCAATTCTGTTAGCACAGCTGAAAACTGTTGTGCTGATTTAAGAAGCAATAAAACTGTCCTTCTTTAGACTAGTTGAGTATCTGGAGCATCAGCATGTGTGGGTTTGAATACAGGCTCAAAACGGCCAGAAACAAATAATTTTTTTCTGAAACTCATCAGTCTATTCTTGATCTGAGAAATGAAGGCTATTCCATGCAAGAAATTGCCAAGAAACTGAAGATCTCGTACAACGACGTGTACTACTCCCTTCACAGAACAGTGCAAACTGGCTCTAACCAGAATAGAAAGAGGAGTGGGAGGCCCCGGTGTACAACTGAGCAAAACATCAGTGTCAACGTCAACAGTGAAGAGGCGACTCCAGGATGTTGGTCTTCTTGGCAGAGTTGCAAAGAAAACTCTTCACTGTTGATGTTGAGACTGGTGTTTTGCGAGTACTATTTAATGAAGCTGCCAGTTGAGGACTTGTGAGGCGTCTGTTTCTCAAACATTGCACTTCAGTATGACTCTGGTGTCATCTATTGAAGAATAACTAAATAAATAATTTAACCAAAGACCTAGCTCCCAACCCACTGCACTAAAACATGTCTCTCTCTCTCTGTTTTCCTCATTATGTCTCCCTCTCCCTCCCCCTCACACCACACATGTTATTTACTGTAATAATACCTGTTGAAATGTGTATTTTTTTAACTAGAGCTTACAAATCTATACATATTTAAAATCAATATTTGAGGGGACAGAGGTGTCTTATAGTTGAAACAAATCATCTTCACAACCCATGTACTTAGACCAAAAGGTATGTAATAAAATTGCATGAAATACAAGGTATTTGAAAAGGATGCCATAGGCTTGTAAAATATAAAATCATTTTCAGAATAGTGGTCTACAAAGGCAAGAAGATAGATAGATAGATAGATAGATAGATAGATAGATAGATAGATAGATAGATAGATAGATAGATAGATAGATAGATAGATAGATAGATAGATAGATAGGTACTTTATTGATCCCCCGGGGGGGGAATTTCAAGAAGAGAGATGGATAAGGAATTACCTTCTTTTAGAACGTGCGAGTGAATAAAGAGGATAACAAGACAGCAGATTGCCGCTCCCGTTAAAGCCCACGCTAGTCGGAGGAGCTGCATCGTTGAGAAGAAAAGTCAAAAATACCCGAAGGAGCGCGCGGTCTTCAGCAGAAAGAGTAGGCTACAAGGACAAATCCATTCTGATCCAACGCAGCAGTGTTAAAAAATAAAGCAAATAGTCAGTTGGCAAGTCCCTAAGGCGACTCTGTGGGCTTGAATTCAAAGTAAGATTCAAAATAGGCACAATCCATGAGAGAGAATTAATATGATGCCTTGATGCAACCTTTTCGTTCTTTAGAGATGGTGGAGAGAAAAGTTCGAGTCGTTCGACCATCACTCACATCATTTCAAGTGATGGATTTTCTCACCGGCAATTCAAATTAACCTGCTTGTCAAAAATTCGCAGTGACTCGGACTCCAGGATGCCTATATGAGACAGCTGCGCCACCGGACCACTTTGCAGCAATTCGGTCAAATTACTTTTGTCTCGATATTTTTCGAATGAGCGATATCACTAACTAGACAGCAGCTGGATTGCGATACGTCCATCTTCGCCGTCTCCAAGTTAGATCAATTCGTCCCTGTAAATTCCCACAACTGATTGGATAGGAAGTCAAGATGAAACCACATCAAATAAGACTTCGCGTCTCACCGACAACGCTGAGCATCAGGTCCAGTGCCATTCAACGCAAAGCTCCTGATAACTTGTGAAATGAACGACGGGAAGCTCGTGCGAGACACTGCTGCGTCACTATGCTGTTCAACGTAGCCTACCAATTACTCCCAGGCTTGCCCGGTTCTAGCTCCACGAGCGACTTTCACTGCGCTCTACCTGACCGTGACGTCAAAGCCATTTAAAGTGTTTATCTCCGGGCAATTCCACATACTGTTTACGGTTGAGGGCAGACCGCGGGACATAGGACAGTTAGCTGCTGCAAGCCGGCTCAGGTTTAAAAAGTTAATATGCGTAGACGTTTGATGCATGGCAAAACTCTGAAGTCCACAACTACTTTGAACTATATTTACTGCAGTGCCAGTAAAGGCATATTTTGGATTGTAAATGGTATATGAGAAAGTGGTATTTAATTAAAAAGTGTCGTACAAATTGGACAAAAGGGACACACTAATTCACAGTCAGAGGATTAGGAGAAAATCCACACACGCACAAACACACAAATGAATGCAACCAACCGTGGCAGAATCCTGGACAACAAGGACAACATTCAACGAGTGGGTAAGATAACTGTTCCAACATGAAATATCTATATGAAAAGCAGTCAGGGAAAGACAAATGTATGAAATCATTACTAACAGTTACTCATACAGTTTTATGTCAGTGCTATGTTATCCCTTTACATTTTACACAGCAAATTGGAGATCAGAAGTTTAACACCCACAGTATTGAATTGACCCACCAAACTAACCAGGGGTGCAACTTTGGTTTTAGAAGGGTTCTACGAAGAACTTATAAGGGTTCCCCCACAGTTTCAATTTGAAGAACCCCTAAAGGATACTCCAGGAACCTTTTCTTTTTAGAGTGTAACACCCCTAGAGTTTATTTTTTCAATGACGTGAGCAATAGCCACCCATGACTGTATTAGTTAGTGACAGAGATGTGGTTGTTGCATTCAATAACTTTTATTCCTGAAGTATTCACCAAGTGACTGCCTAAGGGAGTGTTTTTCAATTAAAACTAAACCCTTAATGACAATATAGAGTACATTTCATAAGGCCTAGTCATTAGTGATGGGCATTCTGAGTCTTTTGGGGGGGCTGTCTCGTTTGGTCGTTCACATAAAAGAGCTGGCTCATTTCGCTCCCAAATGGTTCTTCGTTCAAAATGCTAAAGAATTGACCTAGAACCATGAAAAAAGTGCAGATCTCCAATGTAAAGCCCAAAAATGTGGTTACCATTATGTCAGATTGTGAAATACGCGTGCTAATACATTTTTGCCCGGCCAAATGATTAGATCCCCTGAAAAATGTTTTACATTTCTTTAAAAATATATTCAGCAAATTACTGTATTTTGTAATTTATCTATATATAATATTTGTTTTGAGCTCAAAAAGCAGTACTAGCAGTATAAGAGCCAAATTAGCGTCTCTTTCACTGATGCAATTCGGTTCCCGACGTTAACCAAAAAGATTAGTTCCTAAAGAGCTGTTTGTTCGCGAACGATCCAGCACTGCTAGTCGTACTCAACATTTTTGATCTGAAAAGCTTGCTCATGTGGAACATCAGACCTGCAAGCTAAAATAAGCTGGTTGTTTATTGAACAGAGGGAAAATAGCCAATAATTGGAATGTTTTATCACTCCCCAAACTGCTTTCAGAATAACTGCTGTGGTAAAGCATGGGACAAACAAGACTAGCTAAACCATCTAAACTAGAACAGCCATCTCAGTAATGGTGCAATAAAGCCAACCCCTTGGATGTTGGATTAATTTAGAAACATTTATGTTATGCATCTTTGTGTAGTAAAATATAAATTAATCAATGTGCATGCAGAAACACAGATATTAAAACAAACTATTGTAAAAAGCAACAAAGCATGCTGGGAAATAAGAGAGTTAACAGAAATGAACACAGTCAAATAACGTCGACACCACCAGACGGGTATCCTACGTAGCAAGCTATATCTACTAGCTTCAGTTAGCTTGATATTCCAGCTCAGGGTTAATCCGTACTACGATGATGGATACTGCTCATCCACCTGCAAGGTTTTACCTGCGCATGCATGTCGCAAAACGCCAAACTCTTCATTGAGACAATGCTCAAACATCAATACATGGGCAAGTCAGTGCCACATTTGAATTTGTGACCAAATCAAGATGAAAGAAAAGTTTTCTTGCAAATTCAGTGGGCTATGGTGTAAAATAGGCTTTTAGAAGTGCCACCTTTATTTTGTAGTACTTATCGTTAATTCCGTCTTTGGTATGCTTTAGTGTGCTTATAAATGCACAGGCACCTTCCCCCCCATTCCTATCTATATATTTTAATAATACAAAAGTGTTACATTGCGTAGTTTAAAAGGCATTCTGTCATTATTAAATGTGTAATGTGATACATTTGGTTTATGTTTCTTTAATGTTAAAATATAACACCAAAAAAACTAAACATTTGATAAATAAAATATTGAATTAGTCTCTTCCTCAAATGAAGTGGATGATGATGCAATCTTTGCAAGAGGGAGGGAATCTTTTTTTCGGCTCAGTCATTTCTTTCAGGGTAATAAGTGAGTTAGCCGTGCGTTAGACTTCCCCGGAGTAGGTTAGTTCTGAAGGATTTGTTGCCTTAGAAATGTACCTGTCTAAAAGGTCTAAAAGGTGAGCCACTTTCGTGTGACCGGTTACCCCGAGTTGAACTCAGAGTTTTCAAGGTTACCTCGGGTAACTGCTCAAACTTGCTTCATAGGATACCCCTCTGGTTAACACTCGCCTCAATTTCAATCCCACTGGTGTTAACTCCACTAAAATGAATACTTTTTACCTCAACACAGAGATTTTAACACTTGCAAATTTACTGTGTGTATTTATACTTGGGATTTTGCTTTTCAACAGTAAAAGTTCTAAAATCACTGGAGGACATCTTTAAAGATTTGTCCAAGAACACCTCAACTAACCAAAGGTCCACATATGAACCATTGACTAGCAATTGTTTCTTTAGGAACTCCAGGGGTTCCTTGAGGATTTCAAGGGTTCCTCAAGTCCCTATTAATTCTAAGAGTGCATATTGGAAGTATTTTTCAGTACGTCACACACTAGTATATACTGTACCTACTCAGAATAGGCTGATTTATGTACATGAACGCCAGCCACAAAGCCTCTTTGTGACGCTGGACATTAAAACGGTTGTCCTACTCATTGGAAATTCATTATTTCAATATTCACAGTATTTTCTCACAGAATGTAGATTTTACTGGCCTAAGAGTTAATATTCACTCCATCTTTGTCTCAGCAAAAAACTGTGATATAATGAATAGGTCTGCTGCATAATGTATTGGCTTATGAAGTGGTAATTCAAACTTTGGATGGTCTCTGGCTCTTTCCTTTTATTGCACAACTGAATATTTTTATGCTCTTGTCCGAAGCTGCTGGGTGTTGTAGCCCCTTACACACATACACATATAGGGTTGAAAATGGCAGATTTGCACACTGATAAATTGGAACACAGTGGCTGTAGCAAAATATAATATATGTCAGAGCTCTTGGAATTATGTCAGAGTTTTTGGAATCCAGCCAGACTTAGGTTATCTAACAAGTTGGATTGTTAATCACCTGCAACCTGCATTCAGCTTGACTGCCAGGGTAGGGAAGAGCAAATACTGAGAGTACCTCAAGCATCTAAACTGGAACAACCATCTCAGTAACAGGTGCAATAAATTGTCATTGGTTTAGAAAACGGTTTATTTATATTTTTGTAGCAAAAAATGTATCAACCAAGCAATGCACATGCAAAAACAGAGATATTACATTAAAACAAACAGTTCTGAAAATCTCCCTGCAATACAGCATGCTGGGAAATATTATATATGGTTCTATGTAGAACCCTTCTTGCCTTCTGAAGAATCCGTCTTGCCTACCAAATAATCGTCAAAGAACACTTTCTACCAAAAATGGTTCTTAGAATGTTAAAGTTTCTAGGTAGAACCCTTTGCCATACAAAGAACCCCCGTCTTCTTGTCAGCTAAGAGTGTATACGAGATTCAACAAGTATCACAGACAGATGTTTTGACTGTTATAATATGTTAAATCATATCGAACCACGTTTCTCCTTTATGCATCTCTAAACAAATTAATAAAAAAATAATAACCACCCTGCACAAGCTGATTCATGTGTAAAGGACCCTATTTATCAGGTAGTGTTAGTTAACGTATTTAAGTTCCCTCAACCTGCCATAGCTCATCCTCGCCATGTATTCACATCTCCTTAATATACCAAGGGTACTGATGGGTGTTCCTGTCATGTGGGAGATGCTCAAATGTCACAGTTTCATTAATGTAGTCTAAACTTACACTGGCAGGAATCTCAGAAAGTAACTACTTTTTTAAACTATTTAATACAGATCGGAGAAAGCAACTACTTAAAAAAAATATATTTGAATAAAGATTTTAGGAAATTATTAGCGTTTCAGAAACTATTGCATTGGCTCACTTCAACTAATTGGAGCTGCATGTTGAAGATGTTGTACAGATAAGTATGAGCAAGTTGTGATGCTCAACTTCTGTATAACTTTGGGTGGCAGGTAGCCTTGAGGTTAGAGCATTGGGGCAGTAACCGAAAGGTTGCTGGTTCGAATACCCGGGCCGGCAAGTTGAAAAACCTGTTGATGTGTCCTTGTGCAAGGCACTTACCCCTAAGTTGCTCTAGTTGCTGACCCTGTAGGCAGGCTGTCATTGTAAATAAGAATTCGTTCTTAACTGACTTGCCTAGTTAAAGGTTACATTTAGAAAAAGTAGTGTTCTTGTCCAGGTTCAGCACCAGACCCAGTTACAGCACCAGACCCAGTCACTGCACCAGAACACCGGCTGAGGTGCAGAGTAGGGACCAAACACCAGATCTTCCCCCATGAGCGATAGGAGCACAGGGGAGTGCCACCATTGATCTCTGGGTCTAGGGCTTCCATATGTGTCTGTTTGCTCCTCAGGTTGTCCCTTCTCCCTCTACAGGCCCAGATCCCGACCCAGTGTTCCCGGTCCCCAGTCCCAACACCAGACCCAGCACCAACCCATGGTTTCCAGTCCCGGCCCAAGTACCAGCACGGTTCCCAGTCCCAGCACCAACTCTGACACTGCACTGACCAACCACAACTACCACCCCATCCAACTGCTGCCAGCCCTGTAACTAATTGACGGACTGATGATGTTATTTATTTTTCTTAAGATTTTATTAACTTAAGTTGGATTGATTATTTATTGTTTTAATTGTTTATTATTTAGAATTTAGAATTTGACATTTTTACATTTTGGAATAACCAAATAAATTGACCTGAAACAGTAATAGGAAAGGACCTGTGGTTGAGTTGTCTACTAAGAGAGAGCTGAAGGTTTTCCGCTGCCACGGGAGTAGAACAGTGTTGAGTTTGGGGGTCGTTTTTCTGTGTGTGGCCACTGCTCATGCACTCAACATTTTGACGCCCGGAGAAGACATGTTTCCAAGGTGAGCAGGAATGTTGTGGTGGCAGCTGTAGAGGGGTATTTGGGTTCAGAAGAGTTACAGGGTGTGGTGGTGTCCCGTCCTCCCATTTTGGTTCCAACCACTGTGTCTTTGTGAGATGCTGAGTTGGTGAACGGATGATTTCCACATGTGTGGTTCCCACTGTAAAGCATGGAGGAGGTGTGATGGTGTGGGGGTGATTTGCTGGTGAAACTGTCAGTGATTTATTTAGAATTAAAGGCTCACTTAACCAGAACGGCCATCCCATCTGCTTTGCTCTTAGTGGGACTATCATTTGTTTAATATGCTGTAAAGTGTAAAAGCTTTACCTAGCAACAAACCTGCTTGCACCAATCGCTTGTAATTACTGTAAAATGCAGGCGTGCTCTCGCCACATGCCAATTAAATGCCATTAGTCAAGAGGATTCTCACACCGCCACAAATTAATTGCAGAGTGCCTAGAGGAACAAAAGACAGAAAAGAAAGAAAGAAAGAAAATAAAGGTGTAATCTAATCTTCAGTGTACTGTTACTTCCTCTACAAAGCCATACTCTTAAACCTCCCCATTGGCTGGTGCCCGGGATAATTTTGAGAAATGCTCCCCATTTCAATAAATCCAGTTTTACGCAAAGCACCCGCACTAATTTATTGTGTGCAATACACTCACATTTACATACATTTTATGGTGATGGAAGTGTATGGAGATTGTTTGCATATTCCATTGAGAAAATGATGCAGTGGATTCTTTCAGCAATACATCAGCAATATGGTCGGTGAAATATCACAAGTTTCCAAGCAGTTAATCATTTCATCCTCACACATAGTCTACCCTTGAAACTTTCTGCAATAAAGTGCAGGACACTCAAATCTAGTTCAAGTCGACTGCTCTGAAAACTGCCTCGGTTTCTTCATGCCTAGAAATCTGTGAATGTCAGAGACATGGTGTACAATAAAATGGCACCAACATGTGGAGGGTTGGACAGTTCCATTTCCGTCGTGATTTCAAGATGGATGATGTCTCAGTGTCCAGGTTGATCTCTCACTTTATGTTCACATGAAATAAAAGGTCATTGATGGCCAGCAGAGTTAGAGATAATCAATGAGAAAAAAGCACAGGCAATAATAACTCCTGCAAGGCCGGAGACTAGTTGATGGAAAAGATCACAATCAAAGGGTGGGTGGGGACATTGATGGAGTTTCCTCAACAGATCCGAAACTGTTGAAGGATTCGATAAGCGTCTGGGACTCTCCTGTCTTGAAAAGCTTTGCGATCAATCTCCCTGCCCTAATTTTGGAGTAGCAGGAGGTGGTTGGATAAAGTGTTTGGTGGTTAAATCTATATAGATGGGCCCCAAGAGTCTGTAGCTAGAATTCTTTCAATGCTTACTTTCCCTGTGTCCTTTCCATCACAGCCACTGCTCAGACAGGATTAGAGAGGTGAGTGTTATCTGGTGGAGGCCTATCCAGTCCTGTCTGTAATCAGTGGTCATGGAGGAAGATATGACTACTGGGACTCATCAACTGTCCCCTACCTGTACCTTACAGAGAGCTCGGCATCTATCAGCATTGCAATCATTATCCATTTTAACATGGTAAGATTAAATTCAGTTCATGAACTGGAAAACCCATGATTGAAATGTATGCACTCTTCATAATACATTAATTCCATTTAAATTCCATATTTAATGTTTTGAACTATTGACCCCACTGTCTATTTACTGTGTCCTTCTCCCATAACCCTGTCTGCACCCCAGACCCATCTTTATCATGGCAAGGCCAGATGCATCCTGGGTAGTTTTTAGCCATCCATGATCAACACAAGGCTTTTGTGGGATGGCAGATCAGACGTCTCTCAGGAAGCTGATTGGGTTCCCTTCCTGTTCCAGTGGGGATGGACATGCCTGGTGTGTAGCAAAGAGTCACAAGGAACAGAGGGGCAACACTGCAACATATGGCAATGAGATGAGCCTAATAAAACAGGCGCACTCTATTAGCTAGCTATGTGGCTATTTATTTACTTCGCCATTCAGTAAAGCAGGCTGTTCGGCAACAGTAGCAGTTAGACATATAGAAAGTATGTCAAGGGAATGTGCATTTATGTTGTTTATTCTTTGTCCCAACAACTTGTAAATCCACACACACATTAATGGACACAGGTTGGTGTGAGTGAAAAAAATACACTATGAACAACAATCACTAGACTATTCAGTCTACGGTAGTGGTGTAAGCCTTAGAGAATGTCTACACTCTACAGTATTCAACAGTCTCAATTGCCTTAAAACTTCCTGGGAATAAAGGCAATAATTATGCTTGAGAAAACAATTGCGTTGACATTTTGATCCTGATCTTTGATAATGCCCCTATGACCTAAATAAATAAATGCTGATTTGTTACTAGGATAGTAAATATGTAGAATTAGCTACAATATCTTTGATTTTGGCCAAAATTGTAGATCTCTAATCTACAGATCCTTTGCTCTGGAGAATGACCTTTTTATAATGTTATTCAAATATATGTACAATGCTGCCATGGAGACAGAGGCAGTGAAGCATGCTTGATTAGGCTATTCTACAGAGCTACAAAAGGAATCCTTTTTTCCAATGGATGAGTAACAGTATTTGCTATGATACTTTCTTAAGAAAACTATATTAAGACACACAGTTATTAATAGCTATCCAAACAATCAGGATCGTAATATTGATACTCCATTGGGCGGCATTCTGTATATCGCCTCGCTACTGTTATTTTTACTGTCATGTTAATGCTTTTTATTTCTTTACATATCTATTGTTTACCTAATACTTATTTTTTACTTAAAAACTGCACTGTTGGTTAAGGGCTTGTAAGTAAGCATTTCACTGTAAGGTCTACACCTGTTGTATTCGGCGCACGTGACTAATACAATTATATTTTATTTGATTCACACAAACCATTCTGATATTTATATAATTTGACAACGTTATAATAACAGTGTAATAACTATTTAATGTTGCGCCTCTGAGATATGGGAAATACGGTGAACGCCACAGTTCTTCTGGTCCTGTGGAAACCACACTGTTAACCAGTTCCCGCAGAGACAAGTGGCAATAACTAATACAGACAACTGGGTGATAAATCACCTCTGTCATCACTCGACCAATGGCAGCACAGTCAATCACACTGCTGAAGAAAGATGCCGCTGTTAGCATGTAGCTCAATAAAACAGATATGTGCCTTTTGGAGTGGTGCATCCGGAGTGTCTGCAACCTGAGATTGGAACTGGCTTTGCATCCTAACTTCAAAATATGTAGTAACTACGACTTTTTATGGTAATGCCATATAAAAAATAAAAATAATAATAATAACAATAATAATAGTAGAAAACAATATCCTTTTGAGATATTGCTGATATAAAGTAATGCTTTGGCTAAAATATTGTTTTGGCCAGAGATGTATTGACATTATAGCATTCCATTGAAGAGAGCTAAGTTTCCTGCTCAAACTGCATTGAGAGTGGAGGGGGAAAACCTTAATGTACCCATAAAAGATAGGACACTTTAATGAATTTTACTGCCGGAGGTCAAATGGGAATACATTTATTCCAAATTCAGCTCAGAATTTATATCTGTTTCCTGGTCATTGCTATTCAAAGCACACAAGGACATTCTCAAGGCAAGCCATAAATGCAGCTGTCCCAGTGGCTACCGACCTCGAGAAACAATCTCACAGAACGAAAGTCTACACAAAAAGTTGGTGTCGGAAAGCACAGTTCTACCCTAATACAGTGGCCTGAAACTCATTGCATTCAGACCAGCAAGTCACATTATGAAAGTTTGCAAAGTGATGTGTAATTCCTATTGGAATCCAGCCAGAGCGGGGATAGCCAATAGTTTGAATATATATTCACCCACACCCGGCATTCAGAATAAATGCCAGATGGGGTAGACTAAAATATGAGACTAGCTAAAGCATCTAAACTGGTGTTTTTTTCAGCTCGTTACAGTCTCTAGCTGCAGAGTATGCAATAAAACTTGGATTCCTTTACACCAATGAGTGTTGATTTAACACGTACAGAGTTAATTTAACACCTGAATCAACACTAGATTCGGCACTGAAAAATCAACACTCCTAAAACAAAACCAGTGCTGGGTAAATAGTGGACATAACACATGTTGGGTACCCAGAGGGGTAATCTACAAAGCAGGTTTGAGAAGTAAGCAATGTAGTTTTGGTCAACTCCGATTCAACACGTGATAACTAGTCATAGGAAAGTGGATCACCTTTAAGCCAGGTACATTTCTATGGCAATGAATCTTTCAGAACTAACCTGCTCCAGAACCAGAACCATCACGCTGGGGAACAACAGGGGCTCTGTCCACTACTACGACATGCCCAAATCGTGCAAGAACTGCGGCTATCTGGCTGCAGTCTGCACAGCCATCATCTGCACCTCGGACTGTACTTCCTCACAACCCTGCAACCTGTGGGGGAAAGGGGGCCCCTTGTATAAAACCTGCCCCAATTCCTCTGTCGGCAGGACAAGGGTCAACGCCAACATCAGCCCCACTTGCCCAAATCCCAACCCCCAACCCCATCCACAAGACAACAACGAAGTCCCAGAACCAGACCCATCGCCCAACCTTGCCACTACATCGCTCCGTCTCCAGCACCAGCCCAGCCGATGGATATACCCTCCACCATGCCCACCCCTTCCCCCTCTCTATCTCTCTCCCCTTTTCTCACACTACACCTATCCCTCTTACAGAACCAGACCAGAACCAGGAACCAATCATCCATCACCACACCAGAAGAGGTGCGAGGAGGGACCAATCACCAGACCTTCACCCAGAGCTAGCGAAACATAGGGGAGTGTCACCACTGACCTATGGGTCTAGGGTTTCCTTGTCTGCTTGCACCTCAGGTTGTCCTTCCTCCCCTCTGCAGATCCAGCACCAGGCCAAGCCCCAACCCAGTAACCGGTTTCCAGCCAGATCCAGCACCAGGTCAAGCCCCAACCCAGTACCCGGTTTCCAGCCAGATCCAGCACCAGACCAAGCCCCAACCCAGTACCCGGTTTCCAGCCAGATCCAGCACCAGGCCAAGCCCCAACCCAGTACCCGGTTTCCGGCCACCACTGACCTCTGTATCTTCCTTGTGTGTCTGCTTGCTCTAAAACATACTGGGTTAAAAACAACCCAATTTGGGTAAATATTTGACATAAAACACGTTGCATTATTTTGACCCAGCCAGTTGGGTTAGTGATGCTGGGTCAGAGCAGAAGACTGGAGCCGTGGCTTTTAGAAAGTTATTTTTGGCCACCCGTGAGAGTAAACGTCATCATAGTTCCTGTGTTCTGTTGTATTGTTATCTATATTTTGAGCACTGACACTTTTGTAAGGAGCACCCAAGAGTGAGTTCCTCAATTGCCTATGCATGTCCCAGTGTTGGCAGAGTTATACCTTTGCTATAAACTTGTAATGTTATACATTTTATGTTAGCATATGTAATTTAGAAGTTAAAATTGCAGTGTATAATCTTAACATGATGAACAGGAACCCACACCAAGCCACACCTCTAGTTGTCAAAGAAAAAACAACCCAACTAAATGACAACTGGCTTGGTCAAAATATCCCAATGTGTGTTCTGTCCACTATTTACCCAGCGCTGGGTTCTTTTTATCGCAGCATTTTTTAGAGTGTGGGTTGTTTGGTTGACATAAATTCTGGGATTCAGGTGTTGGTTTGTTAGTTGGTTTGTTTTGTTTAAAAACTGCTGAGTTATTGATGCTGGGTTATTGCGACCCAGATCAGAAGATCAAAAGACAAGAGGTGTCATTTAGTAGGGGCGTGGCTTTCAGATAGCTACTTTTAGATACCCATAAGAGTAAATATCAATCCTGTTCATCTGTTCTGTTGTATAGTTAGCATATGTTAAAGTTGAACTGAATGGGGTGTACATACGTTCACTAAAAACATACACAAATGTCATTGCTGACATACAATAAGGTGGTATATATTATTATAATATTAAATATTACAGAACAATGTGTGAAATACAACTAAAACTATTTGTTTAACTTTAATTATAGACAGCGGGTGAAATAAGTATTGAACACGTTACCATTTTTCTCAGTAAATATATTTCCAAAGGTGCTATTGACATGACATTTTCACCAGATGTTGGTAACAACACAAGTACTCCATACATACAAAGAAACCAAAACAAATAATTAAGTTATGTGTAATAATGTGAAATGACACAGGGTAGTATTGAACACATGAAGAAAGGGAGGTGCAAAAAGGCATGGAAAGCCAAGACAACAGCTGAAAACTATCAGTAATTAAAAAGCAATCAGTGCACCTGTCAGTGCAAATTAATATCAGCTGGTTCAGTCCCAACTGATGGCCTACAAAAAGGTCTCATTGCCAAGGTGTCACACAAGACATATCTCATGATGGGTAAAAGCAAAGAGCTGTCTCAAGACCTTCGCAACCTAATTGTTGCAAAACATAATGATGGCATTGGTTATAGGCGCATTTCTAAGCTTCTGAATGTTCCAGTGAGCACTGTTGGGGCCATAATACGGAAGTGGAAAGACAATCATTTCACCATAAATTTGCCTCGACCAGGTGCTACTCGCAAGATTTCTGACAGAGGAGTGAAAAGAATAATCACCCGCTGTGTATATATATATATATATATATATATATATATATATATATATACACATAGTGGGGAGAACAAGTATTTGATACACTGCCGATTAATTATTTAAAAATCATACAATGTGATTTTCTGGATTTTTGTTTTAGATTCCGTTTCTCACAGTTTAAGTGCACCTATGGTAAAAATGACAGACCTCTACAGGCTTTGTAAGTAGGAAAACCTGCAAAATTGGCAGTGTATCAAATACTTGTTCTCCCCACTGTATATATATATTACTCTCACTCTCGAGGCATGCATCGTAATCGCTAAGCTGTTTGCTTCGAAACCGAGTGCCAATGCTTGTATCACTGTATCAGAAGAAAATGATCAGGGACATCTATAACAATTTGTCTGTCATAATTATTTTGACCAGCTACTCACGGGTGGCCAATAAGCGCTAACTGAAGCCACGCCCCTAATAAGTCATGCGTCCTGAAAATATATCTAAAAAGACACAGCCGCTAGGTCTACCGCGCATGAGAGTAAAAAAATCCCAACAACCCAACTTGTTAGGATTTGGTTATTTTTTACTCTGATGCGCTACTGGCTGGGTCAAAATAACCCAGTGTGTGTTCTGTTCAATATTTACCCAGCGCTGGGTTACAAAATAACCCAAATTAGGTTTTTAACCCAGCATTGTTTTTGTGTATTACCTAGGGTTTTATTAGCTACAAGGCGTGCTCCGAACTTTGACTTCATTGGGCCTAGGCCACTTCAGGGTTCCCTCAGAAGACATTGTGATTTGAAATTAAGTGGCTCATTAGTGTTTCCTTTTTGTGAACTTTTTAAGATGTTTATACCAGTTTAGTAAATGCGAGACCTAGTTCTACCTCACTACGTTAATTCCAGAGCTTCCTTGCTGACACTCACACTAAATTCAAAGACAGATCCATGACCTCCATACTGTATTGTTTTGTCCATCTTACTCTCTCCCTCTCTTTCTATATTGTATCTGTCTGACACGCACACGTACACACACACACACACACACACACACAGTTCACATTGCCAGCCCAGTGTATTCAGAGTGAGCCCAATGGACAGAGTTCCACTTGAAAAGCCTATTGCTGTGTAAAATATGCCTCAGCGATTGGCTAAATGAGCTATAGCTAAACCACAAAGCAATCTGGGCATGCAAATTGGAAAGGAAAAAGATAAGCATTTGTTAACATAAATAAATGAATGGGTTAAAGGTCAGGTCTTCTGCATGCGGTAACTTGTTTAGAGAGCTTTGGAACAGCATGCTAACACAGCCATTATGCTTATGTAACTGTTTTGAAAGCATTCTATAAATTAGTTCAAGCCCTAGCAAATTCTCGAACAAGCAGATTGACGTCACCAAGTGTGGTCGCCTGTTAAGCAGCTCCCATTGTTTGTGCATAAATTGTTGTTTTAGTATGTTTTTTGTGAGTTTTTTTACAACAGTTGAACTATAATAGTTCAGGATTATGGAGTGCTACTGTTTTACAAAGGTTTTAACGGTCCTTTTTATCACTGAGGTACTTTTTATTTTTCTCAGCGCCAAACATACACACGAGTCATCAATTATTTACAACCGAGCCCAGATCCTGGATTTAGCACACACAGCGTTGCTGCATCCCAGGGAAAAGTTTGATATTCCGGACGAGTTGAAAAGGCGATGGCGTGGACGCAGGGCGGGATTGAAGTGTAAGGCAAAGCTGAGGAAGTGAAAGCCGGCTATACCGTCTATCATTATGGGCAACGTGAGATCGCTGCATAACAAGATGGAGAAGCTTCAGGGTCTGGTTCATGGGCAAAGAGACTTCCGGGAAGCTAGCCTATTGTGCTTTACTGAAACATGGCTAAATGATAACATCCCCAAAGAGAACGTAACTATCGGCGGTTTCCAGACTATCTGAGCAGACAGGCATAGCGTTTCTTCTGTAAGAGTAAGAGAGGGGTGTAATTCGAGCCATATCACTCTTAAGGAACAGTTTTGTAGCCCGGACATTGAGCTGTTAGCCGTTAGCCTGAGACCCTACTATTTGCCGAGGGAATTCACGGCGACCATTGCTGTTATTGTTTACATCACGCCCTCCGTGAGGTTACAGCCAGCGCATCCCAGTGCTTCCTTTGCAATTTCTGGGGATTTAAACCATGCATCTCTCTCTTCAACGCTGCCCACGTTCAAACAGTTTGTGAAGTGCCCAACCAGGAATAATACAACTCTGGACATGTTATATGCTAATGTGAAGGATGCATACAACTCCACTGCACTCCCTCCCCTCGGTAGATCGGATCACAACCTTGTCCACCTCACCCCACTCTACAGGCCTATGGTCTAACAGCAGCCTGCGACCACTAGGACCATTAGGAGATGGCCACCGGAGGCGAATGAGGCCCTACAGGACTGCTTTGAAAGTTGCGGATTGCTGAGGGGAAGAGAGGGTATAAGGAGAAGATGGAGGACAAGCTGAGGCATAGCCAGTTGAGAGAGGTGTGGAAGGGTATGAGAAATATCACTGGCTTCAAAAAGTCAAACAGTGGGCAGACGGAGGGGACCCAGGACAGAGCCAATGAGCTGAACCAATTTTTGAACAGGCTCGATACTGGCCCTGTCCACCTCCCCTCCAGCTCCCCAGGCCACACACCCTCACGGCTGTCCCACCCCCACTTTGCTCACAACACCTCTGTTGAGACAATCATTGACCCCACCTCCGCCCCTGCTCCCTCTAGACTGATCCTCAACATCCCCCTTCTCCCCACCTCCCCACCTGGGCTGTGAAGAGAGAGACTACATCAGTGGAAAGCGGTGGGCCCTGATGGCATCAGCCCAAGGGTGCTTAGGCTCTGTGCTGACCAACAGTGTGGAATACTCCAACGACCCTTCAACCTTGCATCAGGGCTGGGCAGGAGGAGGAGTACAGGAGCGCAATCAATGACTTTGTGTTATGGTGTGAGCAGAACCACCTTCAGCTCAACATCAGCAAAACAATGGAGATAGTGGTGGATTTCAGGAGAACCAAGGCCCAACTGCAGTCCCTATACAGGGGATGGATGTGGAAATGGTTGGGTCATTCAAGTTCCTGGGAGTCCATATGGACAACAGGCTGGAATGGGCTGGTAAGACCGGGGCTCTGTACAAAAAGGGCCAGAGCCGATGTGTGCAGTAAACTACTGCATACCTTCTATCAGTCTGTGGCCAGTGCCATCTTTTTTGCAGTGGTGTGCTGGGGCGCCAACATAAAAGCTGGTGATGCTTCTCGGGTAAATAAGCTGATCAGGAAGGCTAGCTCTGTTCTGGGGATTAGTCTTGACACTCTAGAGGAGGTGACGGAGAGACGGATCCTGGCCAAACTGCTGGCCATCATGGACATCGTCACCCACCCTCTGCATGCCATGGTTATGACGCAGAGGAGCACCTTCAGTCACAGACTGATCCCACCACAGTGTGCCAGAGAGCGCTACAGGAGGTCCTTCCTGCCGGCGGCTATTAGACTATTTAATGCCTCACCGGGGCGCCATGCCGTCGTCAACACAGACCTGGAACTGTTGGAGTGTTAGGACCTAGTTTAACAATTATGCATCCATCCGTGAGTAACTCTGGTCTGTAATCATTCATTCACTCAGGACTTATTTATTCATTCAGGTCTGTATATACATATTAATGTACTGTTGTTATATCATATCACGTGAAATATTGCAAGTAATTCTTGGGACTTAACTTACGTAGTCATTCACTCAGGAATGCATATTAGTATCCTGTCAGTTGTATCTTTTTTCATTGCTTTTAGTATATCGAATGTGCAATACGTGCATTTATCTGTAATTAAACCCTGCACTAAGGACTGTATTTTAAGGGAATTACTATTATTACCGCAAATTATATCATACACACTTTTAGCTATTTAAGTATCTCTTCCTGTCATTTACCTGTACAGTTAATGTAACCATGCAAATATTCACTTACCTGTAAATGTAACTGTGTATTTACCTGTACAGCTAATTTAACCATGCAAAATATTCACTTACCTGTTCATTTAACCAGTCTGTATATTAAGTAAACCATTACTACCCTAACTCATATCATACACACTTTTAGCTATTTAAGTATTTCTCTGCCATTGACCTGTATAGTATAGTTAACCATGCACCATCCACCAATGTATAGTGTACATATTCAGCCATCCACCCATACTATGCAATGTCTTTTTATAGCTTTTTTGCACTCCAGACTTCTTGTATTTCTATACTTTTTCATACTGCCGCTCTATGTATCATGCATCGTGTATCTGTCTTTTGTGTATTTTCGTTCTGGCATTTTGCACCTGCCCTGTGTTTCTTTCGTAGCTGCTTGACAAAGAAATTTCCCCTCGGGGATCAATAAATTATCTATCTATCTATCTATCTATCTATCTATCTATCTATCTATCTATCTATCTATCTATCTATCTATCTATCTATCTATCTATCTATCTATCTATCTATGCCAAAGGAACAATTTCTTTACATTATATAGGGGCCACAAGAATCCACTTTGGCATGCCTTGTACATTTAACTGTAACTTGATTTAGTTTACAAGAAAAGCTCAGAGCAAAGGGCATGATGGCTGGCTGCACACGGTATGGGGAAAAACAATTTCAGTAACAGTGATATCCTACACAACAAATGCCTCGCAGATAGGAAGAAGCTATAGAGCTCTGCTTTGGCAATGCCTCCTTTTGATGAACAACATTTTGTAGGGCAAAGGTATTTGTTGCTATTTTCTATTGCTTTACCATCATATTGATACATTTTCGTCAATATCGCCTCCACTGCTCACTGTACGGGGACACAATTTACAAGGGTTACAGTGTTGAGAAGTGTTGAAATTGTAGCAGCCTGCGGGTGCAAAACAATACTGTGGGTAAACCCTGAAGGGAATATGTGCTTCAAATTGAATTATTATCCCGACATGGCCGACCAACTCTAGATTGTGAATGTAACCACTGTGACACAAAATATTTTCTTTCTCAAAACACAGCTCAAAAAACGTAACGGCTCGCAGCAGCCCTGTATTGTCCACTAAGTTTTGACAGCAAGAATAATCCAACCAGATTTTCTTTAATCTGGTTGGATTAAGTCAATGGTTATTCCTATGATTGCTGAAAACATACTATTCTGTAATTTGTCCATTACACACCGAACAAAAATATAAACGCAACAAAGTGTTGGTCCCATGTTTCATGAGCTGAAATAAAAGATCCCATAAATGTTCCATACGCACAAAAAGCTTATTCCTCCTAAAATTGTGTGCACAAGTTTGTTTACATCCCTGTTAGTGAGCATTTTATCCATTGTAAAAAATAATCAATTTACCTGACAGGTGTGGCAAATCAAGAAGCTGATTAAAAAGCATGATCATTACACAGGTGCACCTTGTGCTGGGGACAATAAAAGGCAGTTTTTCCACAGAGCTTGCAATTGTCATGGTGACTACAGGAATTTCCACCAGAGCTGTTGCCAGAGAAATTAATGTTCATTTCTCTACCATAACTCCAAAGCCATTTTAGAGAATTTGGCAGTACATCCAACCTTTCCTCACAACCACAGACCACTTGTAACCACGCCAACGCCAGGACAGCCACATTCGCCTTCTTCACCTGCAGGATCAGAGGGAGATTCAGGAGCATTTCTTTCGGTAATCAAGCCCTTTTTTAGGGAAAAAACTCATTCTGATCAGCTGGGCCTGGCCCCAGCGTGTCGGCCTGGCTCCCCAGTGGGTGGGTCTATGCCCCTGCCCAGTCATGTGAAATCCATAGATTAGGGCTTAATGAATGTATTGCAATTGACTGATTTCCTTATATGAAATGTAACTCAGCAAAATCTTTGAAATTGTTGCATGTTGCGTTTATGTTTTTGTTCAGTACAGTATGTAACAGGAAAGCTATGCTGCATTTATGACAAGTCGGAAACTCTGAGTTAAAATGAACGTAAGTTATTTGCATAGAGAGTTCTATTGGTTTCCACAACCAGTTTTCAAGTTAAATTTCTGAGTTTTCTAGTTCAGACATGTCATGAATGGTGCACTACTTTGGGTGTAAGTAATTAGCATGCGGCAAACATGGCACCAAGAGAGGCAGCCACAGTGTTTTTGTGCTGCCCATGTCTTCCATGTTTTCTTTACTCTCACCTCTGCTTTCTGGAAGCCTGATCATATGACACTACACCGAACAAAGCAGTACATATACCCAGATTTCAACTGTACAGAGCCAATCACATCCCTGAACTCTGTAAAATAATTGAAAAAGGTGGCGGTGTGTGTTTCTACATCAACCAGCGATGGTGTGATAATGTCACTAAACATTCTAAATCACGTTGTCCCGATCTGGAATGCTTTTTCATCAACCTCAAGCCCTTCTATTCTGTTTACATTCGTCCTAGTGCATATGAACACGCAGCGTTACGCTACTGGCTGACCAGCTCACGGAGGTGTAAAGAAATACACAGACTCGCCATCCTGGGGGATTTTAATCACACCTTTTTGAGCGACGAGCTGCTCAGATGTAAACAACTGGTGAAATGCAAGAGTAGAGAGCAGAATACCTTGGATAATTTATACGACACCATCAAAAGAACATATCGTGGTGCCCTCTGCCGTCACTTGGGAACTCTGACCATGCGATGCTCCAACTCATCCCCAAAATACAGATAGACTGAAAACCGCTACACTTCCTTGACCAGGAGGCGTGCAGGTCCTTGATGGTGGGCAGGTGACAGCCGATGAAGTTCTCCACAGAACGGACGATGCGCTGCAGTTTGCCCTCGTAGCAGACCCAGACCCAGACCCAGACCCAGACCCCAAACCAGGCGATAATAGAAGAGGTAAGGATGGACGCGTAGAACCAAACCAGAATTGTCAGAGAGAGTTTGAGTTTCCTCAGCTGGTGCAGATAGTACATCCTCTGTCGAGCCTACTTGCTCACCGGTGCGATGTATTCCTCCCACTTGAGGTTGTTGGGCCGATTACTGCGCCTCGTCATCAATGACCTCAAATACTAATCTGCACTATACTGCATGTACTCTATGTCCACCTCTGCACAACACTGTATATGCATTGTATATATTCATCCCTTCCTCTCCTTATATAGATATATCCCCTCTGTAAATTGTATATTCCCACTGCAATCAGTCTATACTCCATAATTGTGTTTTATGTTTACTGTACTGGTATTGTATGTTCTGTATGATGTGGACTGTATTCTGTATGTATTTTGTCTATTGCTGGCAGCACCTTCATACTAAGGCCAATTCTGGGTATGTGTAAATGTAGTTGACGAATAAAGGCTATTCTGATTTAAAGAATTAGGTTTTTAAGAATGCTCCACGGTTTAGCCATTTAGCTGCTTAATTTAAACCTCAGTCTTGGCGCAAATTTACAGCTCCCTGGTATAAGACCAGGCCAGGGTAAGTGGACCACTCCAGGAAGCTATAACCAAGGCATTTACAGTAATTAAGCCAGCCTTCCCCCTGTCTTCTGCATGGGTGCATAATCTTTCCATATACCGCAATATCATCTGCCTAAGGTGTTCCTTAACCATAAACTTAAACCTGGGCTATAAATCCAAGAATGCTTGCCTTTAATCGATGTAGGTTGGATAATATGCCTAATACATTAGCAGGATAAACTCTGTGGGCAGTAATAATAAGATACATGCTAAGTAGAACCATACAGGGTCCTTCGGTTTGTCCCCATAGGGAACCTTTTTTGGTGCTTGGTACCTACCAAGAACCATCTTATCATTTTAAAGTTTTTCCTAGAACCGTCTGTGAAGGGTTCTACCAGCCTTAGACGTTAAAATGTAATTATCTATAACAATACATTACATACATTGTATATCATAATTATACTCTAACACAGCAGTGTTAGGAATCTCCTGGTTTAATGGACTCATCAGGCCTGCAAGTCACATTAAACTGGCTTACAAAGTGATGTGTAATTCCTATTGGAATCCAGCCAGGTGGAATTGTTAATCACCTGCAACCTGCATTCAGAATGACTGCCAGGGTAAGGAAGATTGAATACTGAGACTACCTAAATAATCTAAACTGGAACAACCATCTCAGTAACGGGTGCAATAAATTACTAACAGATTGGATTTGTGTAGCATATAATTTATCAACCAATCAATGTACATGCAAAAAACAGCTATTACATTAAAACAAACAATTCTGAAAATCTCCCTGCAATAGAGCTTATATATGGTTATAAGAAGAACCCTTCTTGCCTTCCAAAGAATCATCAAATAAACCTTTCTTCCAAAAATGGTTCTTAGGATGTTAAAGGTTCTAGGTAGAATAATTTGCCTTACAAAGAACCCTTGTCTTCCAAAAAGGGTTATTCTGATCAAAATAGTTCTTGGTAGAACCCTATCCTTCCACAAAGAACCCCATAGACCATACAGTTATTTCTCACATCATTGTCAGTGGAGGGAATCTGTTGTCCTTTTTTTTTTTTTACCTTTATTTTACTAGGCAAGTCAGTTAAGAACAAATTCTTATTTTCAATGACGGCGTAGGAACAGTGGGTTAACTGCCTTGTTCAGGGGCAGAACGACAGATTTTTACCTTGTCACCTCGGGGATTCGATCCAGCAACCTTTCGGTCACGGGCCCAACACTCTAACCACTGGGCTACCTGCCGCCCCAATTATTAATTACTGCAGTGGGCTAAATCAGGGTCACACAGTGTTTCTTGGTAGTCTTAAGCAAATCTGCTTTGAATCAAAAGTATAGACCTCACACACATGGTTAGGGGCTTAAAAAAACAAGACACCTGTAGCAGACATAGAGTTGAAATGTATAAAATAGTTAGTTTGCATCCTAATATAACACTTTATATATATCGTAGAAGACTGAAATACAAGACTAAAATATAAACCGTTTGACATTGAAACAGCGGCTTTTTCAGCAGCTTTTTTGAAATAATGTTTAATAATTATGAAATTATGAATATGAATAACATTCCACCCATGAGGCCACTAGACTGCAGGAAAGGGTCACAAGAAGCTTGAGTTTTACTCTTTGTATCAATTACCCCTTGATCCAGTGCTGTCTTAACTGGGCATAGCAAACTCCCATCATGGTAGAAATATGAGGGGAAATCTGGATTGGCAGAGTTTGTTTTATTGCTTTGGTACTATTTTCACAAGTATGTGGTGAATTTTCAAAACTCTTAGTACAAAAAACTACTTTTAAAACAGCCAGTTTTACATTGAAAACTTTTAATTGTGCATTCATCTTTCACCACACAACCATCGATTGAAAATATAAGTTTACTGTGAAATATAATCAGAACATTGGTTTAAATCACCAAAACATAATGATATGTTCTAAATGTAGTCATTTTAACAACTAGTTAATCCCAATAGCAAACACGGCAAGTGTTCACATTAGGAAACACACTTGCACTACTCATAAAATTCACTGAAAATCTATAATTTCCATCATTTCTATTCCACGTGTAATCAAAGGTGTGATCAATGAAGACATCTTCCACAATCACTAGCTAGGTTTCCGTCCAACTGGCGACAGATTCATGCAAATATTCTAAAATATGCATTAAAAACTATATTCGCATTTCCCACCAGAGATGTTTCTATCAAATGGAAGAATGTGTGTGATGACGTAGTGCACATAAAAATACATTTTTCAGTTAAATTCCCATGTACCGAATAAAAAATGCAAGTTAAATTGGTTTCCATTGCATTTTGATATCTACTGATAATTCTCACAAAAATGTTTTGCATAGTGAGTGTGCCCACTGGTATTGGCACGATCTACGCCCTGTTTGCTAGAGCGCACGTATAGCCTACTTTATGACATTGACCAGTATTATTTCTATTTTTCAAAATGGCAGCCAAGCATCGATTATCATGTCACCAGAATAAGACATTAAGGCATCAAGCTCATCACCTCATCTGTAGCCTAATAAACTGCATGCTTTCCTGAGGAGTCATATTGGGAGGACCACACAACATGTCATCACATTTATTTACATATGATAGCTATTATATATTAAGTATTTCCACAGACATTTCTAACATATTTCATTTTACTGACAGAAAGATCCCACATTGTCTAGCGTATTTTGTTTTGTCCACATTTGGAAAGTTTACAGACAAATATTCTGTTTCCGCCCATCATGACATTTATTGGACATGTACTGTACTTTACTTGCATAAAAAAAGTTTTATGGAAATGTATTATATTTAATATAATTTAATATAATTACAGCATACAGTTGAAGTCGAAAGTTTACATACACCTTAGCCAAATACATTTAAACTAAGTTTTTCACAATTCCTGACATTCAATCCTAGTAAAAATTCCCTGTCTTAGGTCAGTTAGGATCAACACTTTATTTTAAGAACGTCATAATAATAGTAGAGAGAATTATTTATTTCAGATTTGATTTCTTTCATCACATTCCCAGTGGGTCAAAAGTTTACATACACTCAATTAGCATTGCCTTTAAATTGTTTAACTTGGGTCAAACGTTTCAGGTAGCCTTCCACAAGCTTCCCACAATAAGTTGGGTGAATTTTGGCCAATTCCTCCTGATAGAACTGGTGTAACTGAGTCAGGTTTGTAGGCCTCCTTGCTCGCACACAATTTTTCAGTTCTGCCCACAAATTTTCTATAGGATTGAGGACACAACTTTGGAAGTATGCTTGGGGTCATTGTCCATTTGGAAGACCCATTTGCGACCAAGCTTTAATTTCCTGACTGATGCCTTGAGATGTTGCTTCAATATATCCACATAATTTTCCTTCCTCATGATGCCATCTATTTTGTGAAGTGCACCAGTCCCTCCTGCAGCAAAGCACCTCCACAACATGATGCTGCCACCCCCGTGCTTCACTGTTGGGATGGTGTTCTTCGGCCTGCAAGCCTCCTCCTTTTTTCCTCCATTATGGCCAAACAGTTCTATTTTTGTTTCATCAGACCAGATTACATTTCTCCAAAAGGTACGATCTTTGTCCCCATGTGCAGTTACAAACCGTAGTCTGGCTTTTTTATGGTGGTTTTGGAGCAGTGGCTGCTTCCTTGCTGATCGGCCATTCAGGTTATGTCGATATAGGACTCGTTTTACTGTGGATATAGATACTTCTGTGCCTGTTTCCTCCAGCATCTTCACAAGGTCCTTTGCTGTTGTTCTGGGATTGATTTGCACTTTTCGCACCAAAGTACATTCATCTCTAGGAGACAGAACGCGTCTCCTTCCTGAGCGGTATGATGGCTGCGTGGTCCCATGGTGTTTATACTTGTGTACTATTGTTTGTACAGATGAGCGTGGTACCTTCAGGCGTTTGAAAATTGTTCCCAAGGATGAACTAGACTTGTGGAGGTCTAACAATGAATTTCTGAGGTCTTGGCTGATTTCTTTTGATTTTCCCATGATGTCGAGAAAAGAAGCACTGAATTTGAAGGTAGGCCTTGAAATACATCCACAGTTACACCTCCAATTGACTCAAATGATGTCAATTTTCCAAACTGTTTAAAAGGCACAGTCAACTTAGTGTATGTAAACTTCTGACCCACTGGAATTGTGATATAGTGCATTATAAGTGAAATAATCTGTCTGTAAACAATTGTTGGATGAAATACTTGTGTCATGCACAAAGTAGATGTCCTAACCAACTTGCCAAAACTATAGTTTGTTAACATGAAATCTGTGGAGTGGTTGAAAAATGAGTTTTAATTACTTCAACCTAAGTTTATGTAAACTTCCGACTTCAACTGTAGGTGCAGCATAGGTGCGCTCTGTGTAATCAATTGTAACAAACTATATGAAAGAAAGTTAAATTTTTTGTGGTACCTTAACCCCCCTTTTTCGTCATATCCAATTAGTAGTTACAGTCTTGTCCCATCGCTGCAACTCCCATATCGACTCGGGAGAAGCGAAGGTCGAGAGCCATGCGTCCTTCCGAAACACGACCCTGCCAAGCCGCACTGCTTCTTGACACACTGATCGCTTAACCGGAGGAAACACCGTACAACTGGTGACCGAAGTCAGCTTGCAGGCGCCCGGCCCACCACAAGGAATCACTAGAGAGTGATGGGACAAGGACATCTTGGCCAGCCAAACCCTCCCCTAACCCGGACGATGCTGCACTGCATTAGACCGCTGCACCACACGGGAGGCCCGCACGCACTAATTTGTATCAAGCCTGTCTTTAGCATTTGGCCATAAAGTGAATGTCCTCATTGTTCATGAACCACGTGAAAAACCTTTTGGTATGGTGAATCCAAGCTTGACATTAAGTGATGTCGTCACATGCCTCATCCATGGCCTGAAGGAGGGTGGCTCGCTCTTCAGGAATCGGGGATGGGCCCAAAACCATCCCTGAACCACCTCTGCATGGTGGAACCTGACATTGTCCCACACAATGACAGATGCGGTTTAATTTCATTGAGAAACACAAGGAGATGTGCAGCATTGTAGGGGCCTACGTTCTACCACACCCAGTAGGCATATGACGTGATAGACATCTTTTACTGGTTGAAATCTGGTCAGGGCGTCATAAAACCAGATCACAACCAGGTTAAGAGGTCTTTTTGACATCATGCAAAAGACGTCTTATTTGATATATGGTTTTTGGTTGAACTCTGATTGAACTACTGACCAGTTATCTAAATGTTACTCACTAATATAATCTATATAAACATGTGCATAGTGTTTGTGGGCTATGCACCCATTGCATATAAGACACTAGTGTTACGACACAAGGCAAGACCCAAATGCAGACACAGGAGTTATATGATTTGAGTCTCTGATATTTATTAACAAATAATGGGCAGGCAAGAGGCAGGTCGAGGACAGGCAAGATGTCATAAACCAGGGCAGAGTCCAAACTGTACAAGGCGGCAGGCAGAATGGTCAGGCAGGCGGGCTCAGTGTCAGGGCAGGCAAAGGGTCAGAACCGGGAGGACTAGAAAAACAGACTTGGAAACACAGGAGCTAGGAAAAACACGCTGGTTGACTTCGCAAAACAAGACGAACTGGCAACAGACAAACAGAAAACACAGGTATAAATACAAAGGGGATAATGGGGAAGATGAGTGACACCTGGAGGGGGGTGGAGTCAAGCACAAAGACAGGTGAAACAGATCAGGGTGTGACAACTAGAACCATAACAATTATTCAAATTTAAGTAGTGTTCTTTTTCAGCAGGGTTTGCACGATTCAGGTTAGCACACTTGGCAAACAACAGCTGGCAGAGCGCACCAACGCGGGTTAGGGTCTCGTGGAATACTGTACCCAGTCAACACACTGGCCTTGGGCCTTCAGTTTGAGACCCGGGGGACTCGGACTCGGGGGGGGGGGCTTCATGCGAGCCCAGCTCGGGTCGAGTCCACTTCAGCTTATCCAGTCCGATTAACTTTTTCAGGAGTAGGGCCATTTGAGGTTTTTATTCATCAGGTGATATACACCTCCAAGTCATTGAATTTGCTAGGTTATTAAAAGATGACATTTGTGACAATCTCTATGGTCCTATAGCTATCAGAGATGGTCCCTAATTTAGAGAATATTCTATGCTATAAATGTTTTCGCTTTCATTGCAGGCTATGGCAGTGTTTTTTGTAGTTGCAGTCCACACAATTGAAAAGTGCACAATCACTTCCATAACATTTGTTCTAAGCTGCCAGCATGTAAGTCAAACGTGCACAAACGTGCACAATAATACAGGACACAATAATACAATATCACTGCCGTTAAAATGCAGTAAAACTGCAGTACAATTAAATAATGGTTGTTTAATTAATGATATCTGGATTGCTTGCTGTGTGTGTTGGCTTCTAATGGAAATGTTTTGTCTGTGTTAGCTAATTGCATGGTTTATTGTGCTGCACATTTCTTATTTTCGACTGAATGCTGTTTTGATGTTCGATTATCACTAACTACATTGGTTTTCAGAATTTAACAAATAGTGCTTAGGCCTATGTATTTTATTTAAATATCCTACCACAATTCACCAGGATCTACAAAACCCTATTTTTAAATTGCATTTATTTCCATCAGTAATTAGTCAAAAATTATTGCACTTGAATTTGACCCTGAAAATAGCAATTAACATGAAATAAATTAACATTTATTTCAGTAGCTAAATAAGGAGGTAAGCATATCAGTTCTAGCTGGTAAAGTGATGGAATATTTTTGGTTTCACTTCCCTGTACAGTAGATGACGGCAGTACACCAATAGGTGAAGTCTGCCATAACCCTTAAAGAAGAAGAAGCAGAATTTTCACAATCGGTGCTTCACATTTAAGTGATAATGCACGAGAAGCCGATGTTTGGAAGAAAACTTAGTCTCGGGCCTAACAACACCCGTGCCAATATATCCTCCAAACACTGGCTTCGAGGGCATTATCACTTTTATACAACGGGTTATTAACATATTCAAATAATGACTGGCATATTTTCATTAGAAACTTTATTTTGATTAATTTATTCATAGTATTTCATCCTTCCATTGTAGAATAGACACCCGCTGGAATGCGGTTTTAACCAATCAGCATTAAGGACTAAACACACCCGTTGTATAAGCAGCCATAGATCTCAGCGTGCAGGCAGGCTTATACAACATTCCATACAGCAGTTGGGACAGAGCACCCAGTAAGCTGACAACAACACAGCTGAAAAAAAAAACAGTTTCTCAAAATGTAGACCAAAAAATTATAAGATTTGACTGGTCAGTAGTCACTGTTCTCCTGCATTCTTGTTTTACTTCTTAAGTAAAGTGGTGGTTTGATGGGGAAAAGAATGTCAAGGAAAGATTTACTAGCTAGCTAACAGTACTGTAGTTAAGTAACTAGCTAACAGCTGGCAAATTTTAGCTAGCTAGCTAACATTAGCTCTCTGGCTAATCCTCCATTTAGGTGTTGGTTGTAGCTAGATAGCTAATATTTTGACATTTTGATTTCTGTTTAGTTGTGTGCGTGTGTGTGAGAGAGATGGTACATGAATACATTAAACATTGTTTGTGTGTAAGACAGTAAGCTAGGCTAATTCTTAAAACTTGTGAGTACCCCCCTTTTCCTCTCTCTCTCCACTCTACAGATTGGACTGTTGGAAAACCTTTGTTACCACAGAGAAAGTCCACTGCATGGTAACATCAAAAGGTTGGGGAATGGAACAATATTTCCCTTTCTCAACCAGTTGAAAGTGTCCAATGTTACTTAAAGAATATGATGTCAGATCAGTTGTTGTCTGTCTCTACTTGTCTGGGACATTATATCTGATGATAGGACGACATAAATTGTATCTTGGAAAGTATAAACATTTTAGTTAGCAGATTTACATGGAATTGTTGTGCAATTTATATGTTTGAATATGAAACTATTTGTGAGAAGATGAAATGTGATTTTAACCTCCTAAATGAGATAATTGTTTCATAGTTAACATCTGCACAGCCAGTAGCCACGCCCAAGAGAACACTTTCATTGGGTTAGAAGGATGAAACACGCCCCTTTTCTTTCTTCAGAATGAGACTGATAAAAGGTATGATTAATAATTGACTGCTATAAGATATAAAATATCCAAAGAGTTATTTTCTGGAATTGGTAACTCTGTAAACGACAGATTCCAGTAGTGCCACGACTTCCTACTTAATTAATGTTTAGATGGTTAGTTAAATCACATAATCATTAAGCCTAGAGATTAGGCCGATTTGATAAAATAGCATGTCATCAAATTAATCAAAGCCAACGTTACGAGACAGAGATATTTTTGTGTATTTTGTATTTGATAATACCATGCATGTTGCCTATCCCTGTTCACCCTCAACACGCATTCTAACGTTACACCTCTCAACTGCCTTTTTCAATTCTTGATTGTCTGTTTTTGCAGGAATCTTCTCGCTTGGATGGAAGGATGGAGGAGGAAACAAAGGGAAGGAGTACAAAAGTTATCCAGCCAGCTGACTAAGAAAAGTAAATAGCCTATGCTTTGCTGTCTATCTCTCCCTCTATCTCTCTCCCTCTGTCTGCCAGATTGCTGAGGGGCAACATACTCAATGTACTTGGCAGGCCAAGTCTAACTTAGGTAATAGTTAATTATGATTAGGACTATGGTGGTCATGAACTTTTTTGCCGGTGATTGTTAAGCAAATAACTGCCAGTCTCACGGTAATTGACCATTAATTAACAAAAACACGTTTGGCATCTCCTGGCTTCCACACATAGCCTACAAGCCCCTGATGCAGACCTCTAAAAATAAAATAAATCCATTTAATATAGCCTACACCATCACAATAAATCCATTATTCATTTTATACAGGTCTAAAGAAACAGGATATGAAGAAAATGTATATTGTATGTCTATTTCAGAAGAACAGAATAGCATACTCTGAGTTGTCCTTACAGTATGTTAGGCCCTGAAATGCCATGGCGGAGAGACTGATCCTGGCCAAACTGCTGGCCATCATGGACAACGTCACCCACCCTCTGCACGCTATGGTTATGAAGCAGAGGAGCACTTTCAGTCACAGACTGATCCCACCACGGTGTGCCAGAGAGCGCTACAGGAGGTCCTTCCTGCCAGCGGCTATTAGACTATATAATGCCTCACCGGGGTGCCGTGCCGTCGGCAACATAGATCTGGAACTGTTGGGGTGCTAGGACCTAGTTTAACAATTATGCATCCATCCGTGAGTAACTCTGTTCCGTCAGCACTCATTCAGCACTCATACAGTTGTTATATCATATCACGTGCAATATTGCTAGTAATTCTTGGACCTAACTTACGTAGGCATTCACTCAGGAATGCATATTAGTATCCTGTCAATTGCACCTTTTCTCATTGCTTTTAGTATATTGAATGTGCAATACGTGCAGTTGTCTGTAATTAAACCCTGCGCACTAAGGACTGTATTTTAAGGGAATTACTATTATTACCCTAAATTATATCATACACACATTTAGCTATTAAAGTATCTCTTCCTGTCATTTACCTGTACAGTTTGTGTAACCATGCAAGTATTCACTTATCTGTAAATATAACTGTATACTTACCTGTACAGCTAATTTAACCATGCAAAATTTTCACTTATCTGTTCATTTACCCAGTCTGTCTATTAAGTAAACTATTATTACCCTCGCTCATATCATACGCATTTTTAGCTACTGAAGTATTTCTCTGCCATCGACCTGCATAGTATAGTTAACCATCCAACATCCACCAATGTATAGTGTACATATTCAGCCAACCACCCATACTATGCTATGTCTTTTTTAGAGCTTTTATTTTTTTGCACTCCAGATATCTTGTATTTCTATACTTTTTCATACTGCCGCTCTATGTATCATGTACCGTGTATCTGTCTTTTGTGTACTTTCGTTGTGGCATTTTGCACCTGCCCTGTGTTTTGTTGTAGCTGCTTGACAATGAAATTTCCCCCCCGGGGATCAATAAAGTACCTATCTATCTATCTATCTATCTATCTATCTATCTATCTATCTATCTATCTATCTATCTATCTATCTATCTATCTATCTATGGCTGTGGGCTACACTAGTTCATTCAGCAGGCAAGATTTGCTTAGAATTCCGTGGTATTATTTTGAAGAATACAAATGAACATAGATTAAAAAATCAAGGATATTTCCTCCAAGCGATGTGAGGGAGTGCGCACACGGGCTATTCTGTGTTGAGTGGTTACCAAAGAAAGAGGTAGTAATATATGCGTAATTTAGAATTATTTATGAAACTTTAGTTGTGATACAAATGTTGTGCTTTATGTTTTTATTTTTAATACATTCTAAGGCTGCGAATCTAATGATGATTTTAAAAAAGTGACAAGCACCTGATAATGTCTTGAATTTCTTGATGATGCCATAATGCCCCCTAGAAAAAAAAAATCCATGCCTTCTCCTGGATGCATGCCGAAGCTCCTCTCATTCACATGGCTCTCCATCATGTGATCGGGTCTTTCTCACAGGCTACAAGTGAAGACAGACACATCAAGGACGCAGCTGTGCGAGTCCTTATCCAATTCCAAGGTGCATATTGAAGATATTGGAAGAATGTACACATTTACTTTTCGTCAGCCAACAAGATGAGCAGTCTACTCAATCTACTATCCCCCATAGTACAGAAGTTGACCTATTCTAGTCTTTGCAAGAAATACATATTTAAAACAGTCTGGGACAGTAGTGGGATGCGATAGATCACAAATTAATACAACTACTAGCATCAAAAAACTGTTTTAAGCAATGATCCTGACGCAACAGATTAGAATTAGAATATTTAGCTTAAAATGTTAATAAACTTAATGCTATTTCTTCACATTATGTCAGGCTCTGGCCATAGAGAAGCCTATTTGCTTCTCTATGTAGCTATGGTAAGAGTCTGACAGTGTCTTTCTTTTCTGTTTCTGTGTCGGGTTGGGGTGGATCCCTAATTAGAGGCAGCTGCACCGCATTGTCTCTAATTAGGGATTCCATATATGTTGAGTCTGTCCCTCACTCGGGTGTGGGTTGTTATCGATGTATGTCCCAGTCACGGTGAAGTAAGTGTGTTTATTTACGTCCGTCCATTAGTGTGTTTTATGAACGTGACGGTAGTCTATTCGTGTTTTGTGTTGTATTAGTTCGTCATTTTGTTTTACTATGTACATAGTATTTTTATTACACGTGACACATTATAAGCGCAGCAATGCACACACGTCACTAGGCTATAAGATCAAATGTTCCATTTGCAGGAAAACACCATAAAACAAAGTTGCATTTTTAAGGTGAAAATGATCTTCCACAAACTTGAAACTAAAGTGTTGCATATGCGTGCCAGTTAGGCTCTACACCCGTTGTAAAGCGGATTCATGTGCTTCATTTTAAGAAGTTATTTGGTCACTTAAGTTGTGATACAAACCTTATCAAAACATGCAGTGCATTCGGAAAGTATTCAGACCCCAATACATTTTCCCCATTTTGTTACGTTACAGCCTTATTCTAAAATTGATTTTTGATTCTTGGTTTCATCAGACCAGAGAATCTTGTTTCTCATGGTCTGACAGTCCTTTAGTTGCCTTTTGGCAAACTCCAAGCGGGCTGTCATGTGCCTTTTTCTGAGGAGTGGCCTGATTGGTGGAGTGCTGCAGAGATGGTTGTCCTTCTGGGAGGTTATCCCATCGCCACAGAGGAACTCTGGAGCTCTGTCAGAGCAACCATCGGGTTCTTGGTCACCTCCCTGACCAAGGCCCTTCTCCCCCGATTGCTCAGTTTGGCCGGGCAGCCAGCTCTAGAAAGAGTCTTGGTGGTTCCAAACTTCTTCCATTTAAGAATGATGGAGGCCACAGTGTTCTTGGGGACCTTCAATGCTGTAGAAATGTTTTGGTACTCTTCCCCAGATCTGTGCCTCGACACAATCCTGTCTTGGAGCTCTATGGACGACTCCTTCGACCTCATGGCCTGGTTTTTGCTCTGACATGCATTGTCAACTGTGGGACCTTATATAGTCAGGTGTGAGCATTTCCAAATCATGTCCAATCAATTGAATTTTCCGCAGGTGGACTCCAATCAAATTGTAGAAACATCTCAAGGATGATCAATGGAAACAGGATGCACCTGAACTCAATTTCGAAGTCTCATAGCAAAGGGTCTGAATACTTTAAAAAAAATGTGAAAACATTTCTAAAAACCTATTTCCGCTTTGATATTACGGGGTATTGTGTGTAGATTGATGAGAATTTGTATTTATTGAATCCGTTTTAGAATAAGGCTGTAACGTAACAATGTGGAAAAGGTCAAGGGGTATGAATACTTTCCAAATGCACTGTATAGGCCTATGGGCTAGGCTACATTAGGTGTGCCACTATGATTTAAAAAAATTACAAAAAAATATAATGCTCTTTTTCTTGCCTTAAGCTGGGCATCATTCACAAGTGATAGGCTAATATTGTCGCCCATCATACTATTTTTTATTTAATCTTGTCTTTACATATACTAAATAATATATGTGTGACATTCGTTTTGATTTTAGAATGAACCATTATCATGCACTTCCAGGGGCAGCTGGAAAAAATCTATGCACTTAAATAGAGAATGGAGGACGCTTTTCCCGTGGTCCATTTTCATGCCAGTCAGGTAGGCTATACTCCTGTTGTAAAGAGAAGCAATGTGCTTAATATTAGGAAAGTTGAGAGATAAATATAGTAGTCCTAGCCTATAGAAAGCTGATGGGATCCTCCTCTTTTTAGTAGAGGCCATCACTTTGTTTTCTCGCACAATTGCAAAGCCTATAGAAATATTGCGCAACATGAGCTCATGGGCTCACATTAAGTGTTTTATTAGATTTTTGATTACGTTTTCATTGATGTCAGAGTGATTAGAGGGACAATAGAGTGCTGAGTACCAGGCAGTTAGCAAGTTTGGTAGACTACTAATGACCACCAGCAGCATCAGAGCTTGGAGAAGCCTAATTACCGTGACTAAACGGTCACATGGAATGTGAGTGCCGTCATGACTCGTGTCTGCTAGTGTGGTGGTAATACGGTCACCGTAACAGCCCTAGGAGGGAGTTTATGGCACAGTTGACACACGAAACGCTCCAGTATTATGCTTCCTGTCCCCAAAATATATGCCAGGAGGATGGTCAATTTACACTTTTCCATTAAACAGAATATATATTTATAATCTAGTCCTAATTAATGTGTTGAATAAAACGTGTTAATGTTTTCGGGGTACTAATTAACCATGAAAACACCAATATAGAACAGAAAATCCTCTATGCAATAAAAACTTAGGTGTGCACATATGTATGTGGGCAGGATGATATGCATACATAACCATTAAATATATATACAAAAAATATATATAGACTTGCCATTTAGAGTGTTTTCACTCCATTGAAATTAACAAGTTATTTCAATTCTGTTATATAGGGTCTACAGTATATGTCACATTACACCAGTTATCCATTGATAAAGATGTATTATTAAAAGAGATTACAAGAATATCACCAATGGATTTAGCTTAGCTTTCACTACAGCCTACCTTACATTCAGGTAACATTTCCATATTCAAAGTGTACTGCATACAAGAAAGATGACTGAATAGAAAATATGTTTGGCATCTGACCCAATGTAAAACATCCGCTCAAATAAAAATAGGCTCTCTTTGCATTCATATGTTGTTCTTTGACGTTAATCTCCCTACAGGTTTGAGGCCAACTTCTTTAATGTATTAAATCAGTTTATTCCCTTGGCTGTTGGATCAGTGGGACTAAACAATTTTCTCTGACTGGTTAAGTCCTGTTGCTGTGCTCTCCTCATCTGTTCCTTCAGAAACTTCCTACCACAGCAACAAAAGGAGATTCCCATTGATGTAGCCCTCCAGGAATTCTGAGTGGCACTTGTCTGAGGGTGTGTTGATGTGTTTAACATGCATTCTCCAATGTGAATAAAGCCTTCCCTCTCCATGAGTGATTTTGTGTACTTTCAATCCCAATGCCACAGGCAGGAGGCAGACAGTCAGTGTTTCCAATTCTTTAAGATCTTAATTTGTTTCTTCTTAGTATTATAAAAGGAGTATACGGGATAAAAGCAACACAGAACAAAACAAGGACAAGCCTGGGCACACTTACACCACATACATGCTAAAATCCATAGCTGATTAGCATGTGACATTCACTGCTTCGGCATTGGCATCATGGGGTTCCAATGCTGTAGTCACGGTCTCGTTGTAGTAGGTCAAGTCTGGAAAAGGTGGAGAAAGCTTCATCAGTAATGTCATCATACTGGAAACCATTTGTACGCACTCACACGTCGTTCAGCTCTTTATCCCGACCAGGGTCGTTCCGTTTGGCTATTCCCAAGCAGGGTAACAGTCAGTAACAGGTAGCAGTGTGGCTGAGCACAGCCTGTGGCACCTGTCCTCTCCCATTGCTGGCTTGAATCTGCTGAACATTGTCTGAGAGCTGCCTTTGTGCAGGGGCAGCTCTTTAAACCCAATACTCCTCAGGTGGGGGGGGGGGGGGTGGCTCAGGTCCCTAATCAGCACACTCATTCCCTCTTTCACACAACGAGACGAGCACTCAAAAGGGGTTCAAAGAAAAGGAAGTCACTATGAGTATATAAGAAGTCAACCAAAACAGCACATGTTTAAATAAATATGAAAGCAGTTCTAAGTAAATCTATTCAAAACAAAGCAAGGGAAAAGGAAATGGCTGAATAGAACCATAGGCACACGGGACATCTGTGTATGTGGTGTGTATGTGTGGAAACCAACTGTAAACATTGCTCTGTTAACAATATCAATTTAAATGAGCAAGTACTGCGCTGTTTACCATTATGTGTAGCTGAATACCGATCAAATTTCTCATAGCTGGTATAATAGAGATTACTTGTCTTTACTTGAGGAGGAATGGTGTATTGGACCTGGTAAATGGTTTCTTGAAGAGGAATGGTGTATTCGACCTGGTAAATGTTTTTGACACTGAGATCGTTGATCTGTCGCAAAGTTAACAAACCCCTCAAGGAAAGAGTCAGCAAGCTTAAAAGACATCTCCCATGGCCTCAGACTCCTCTGAGATGCTCTTCCTCAAACCCTCCCAAATTATTTAAAGGCCCTTTTAACAAACCACTTGATGTTATTAAAATGTTTACAAGGCATTTGCTATTTTCACAGAAACATGTTTGCAATTGTGTGAAAATGCTGCGATACTATCAAGCAGACCTGACAGGACTGTGGCTTCCAAATGTTAAAAGTATTTGGGGTTTGTAAATATGACAAAATATGAACAATTTCAAATACAGTCAGATCAAGTAGAGACAGATTGCATGTGTCTTTTAAGGCAGTTTATTGTTGTCATGATGACCATGGGGAATATACTGGTCAAAGTAAAAGGCTGATTTTGTTAGCATGCAGGGCCAACGTACACCACCACCTCCATCCTTTGAGGTTGAACTATTAAAGCAATAAGGCATGAGAACCTGGGAATTATTGTGTAAATAACTCCAGACTAAGGGCTGTTCTTAGGCCCAAGGCGAAGCCAAGGGCCAGGGAAACAGCCCTTAGGAGGGTGTTATTCTCGATAATCCCCCCCGTTCAAGGCCCTTATTGTTTTTATAAAATGGTTGCCGACACGTTTTCATTAAAAACTTGATTATATTGAGTAAAATTGTTCAAGGTGAAGTTTATACATTGACTGGCTGGGCTGTGGGACAGTGGAAGCGCATTGATAAATCTAATGGAACTGTTAAGAGGCATTACCTGGAGAATGCAGGGATTGTGGTGCTATAACCCCCTATCAACCAATCAGCATCCAAGATCCAAACAACCCATTTTATAATAAGTGATCATGTTTGGACGATGTGTTGTTCATTTAAAAATAAATAAAGCAACACCTCACGGCACAACACCTCTCCCCCTTGTGACCTACTTGTGTGTATGTACAGACATGAACTGTACAGTATGTCTAACTGATAAATGCAAACATACACACACCCCAGAAAGACTAGCTGTCACCATTGGCGTCGGCTAATGGGGATCCTAGTAAAGCAAATAATACAAAAATTGTATTAGTTTCATGAAGCTAGGCGTATGTCGTACAACACTACTTCATAGGAGAGGCATTTGAACGTTTATTTTGTAGTTTTATCAAAATGCTTTTTTTGGCAGAAATGCCTTCTGGAACATGTGCCTTAATAAGAAACGTGTAAATACGAATACATTGTTAAATTACGAGACTAATTGGTTTAGCCACGGAAAAATACAGGAACCTTTCTGCTAGCCATGATTGGCTGAGATAATGGATGGGCTGGACATGCTAAGAGATTAGTATGGATTGGTCTGCCATGTAGCGTGCCTCTGTCTATAATCCTTTCTACCGCTGCACCAAATGTGACTAATTGGTTTATTGATACATTTTCAAGTACATAACTGTGCACTCTCTTCAAACAATAGCATGGCATTCTTTCACTGTAATGGCTACTGTAAATTGGACAGTGCAGTTAGATTAACAAGAATTTAAGCTTTCTGCCCATATAAGATATGTCTATGTCCTGGGAGTGTTTGTTGTTACTTACAACGTCATGCTAATCACATTAGCGGACGTTAGCTCAACCGTCCCGAGGGCGGGACACGATCATGAAAAAGTGTTGCTACTGCTTTCAACATTGCTAAAGTTAACAGGCGCTATTGACAAGGATCAGTGGGAAAAACGTTGTGATGGACTACTTTCTGGAGGACGACCGTGCCTTGCTAACTCGCTCTGACTCTGAATATGAATCAGACAATGAGGAAATCCCTAATTTAGGTAAAAATATTTTCATTGAACCAGACATTGTAGTCTTCTGATGACAGTGTTAGGGAAGAAATGGCAATCAACAGTTTTGTAGTCACAGAATAAGTTGACCGAGTTTTGAAATCAGTGGAATGCTCGGTGGAAGCAAAGAGATGATTGCCAAATGTGGAGAGAGTCGAAAAGAGAACACAGGCTGTTGTATAAAACACCTGTATCCGGATTACATCTTCAAACTAAGGTCAAACATGGCATCCATGACAGGGAGGGAGAAGCGTTCATCCGTGAATATGAGTAAGAGTCTATCTAAACTTTCAGATAATATGCGTTTCAAAATTTATCAGGAAGTTGTTTTATTGCAAGTTAAATGGTACATTTGCATTTACATCATTTAGCAGACGCTCTGTAAGGGAAATGTTAATGTTTGTGCTTTTCTATTCTATAAATGTTTATGTTCTAGTCATGTGCTGTAATATTAACCAATTTCCGTGTTAATGCAAATGACTGATCGGAAGAATCTTCACTTCAAAACTCTCGACCTGTTCCACTACAGCCCTGTCGATGTTAATGGGGGCGTGTTCCGCCTTTTCCTGTAGTCCACAATCAGCCCCTTTGTCTTGCTTACATTGAGGGAGAGGTTGTTGTTCTGGCACCACACTGCCAGGTCTCTGACCTCCTCCCTATAGGCTGTCTCATCATTGTCGGTGATCAGACCTACCACAGTTGTGTCGTCAGCAAACTTACAACAATCTTAGATTTTAGATTCTTCAAAGTAGCCACCCTTTGCCTTGATGACAGCTTTGCATTCTCTCAACCAGCTTCATGAGGAATGCTTTTCCAACAGTCTTGAAGGAGTTCATCCCAAACCATCTCAATTGGGTTGAGGTCGGGTGATGGGATGACTTATTGCTGCAGAATGCTGTGGTAGCCATACTGGTTAAGTGTGCTTTAAATTCTAAATAAATCATAGACAGTGTCACCAGCAAAGCACCCCCACACCATCACACCTCTTCCTCCATACTTCAAGGTGGGAACCACACATGCAGAGATTATCCGTTCACCTACTCTGCGTCTCACAAAGACAAGGTGGTTGGAACCAAAAATCTCAAATTTGGAATCAAATTGAGGGCTCCGGTGCTAGAGGTGGTGCAGCGGTGCTAGAGGCGTCACTGCAGACCCTGGTTCAATCCTGGGCTGTATCACAACCGGCTGTGATCGAGAGGCCATCATTGTAAATAAGAATTTGTTCTTAACTGACTTGTCTAGTTAAATAAATTATAAATAAAAGACCAAAGGACATATTTCCACCGGTCTAATGTCCATTGCTCGTGTTTTTTGACCCAAGCAAGTCTCTTCTTATTATTGGTGTCCTTTAGTAGTGGTTTCTTTACAGCAATTTGATCATGAAGGCCTGATTCACGCAGTCTCCTCTGAACAGCTGATTGATGTGATGTAATGTGTCTGTTACTTGAATAATTTATTTGGGCTGCAATCTGAGGCTGGTAACTCTAATGAACTTATCCTCTGCAGCAGAGGTAACTCTGGGTCTTCCTTTCCTGTGGTGGTCCTCATGAGAGTCAGTTTCATCATAGTGGTTGATGGTTCTTGAAAGTTTCCGTATTGACTGACCTTCATGTCTTAAAGTAATGATGGACTGTCATTTCTCATTGCTTATTTGAGCTGTTCTTGCCATAATATGGACTTGGTCTATTACCAAATAGGGTTATCTTCTGTATACCATCCCTACATTGTCACAAGACAACTGATTGGCTCAAACGCATTAAGAAGGAAAGAAATTCCACAAATTAACTTTTAACAAGGCACACCTGTTAATTGAAATGCATTCCAGGTGACTATCTCATGAAACTGGTTTTACTCCCTGACGAAGGCCATGCAGCCGAAACGCGTCAGAGTTTTAAAACTTTGTTTCCATTGAACATGCCATACCAATAAAGGCATTTTAATTAATTATATAAAGAGTGCCTTGGACTTACTTTCTTTTTGAATAACAATATCTACTACTGTGTACCTTAGCAGCACTTCCCTTATTTGTTTAACCCTTTTTTGGATACCACATGATTCCATTTGTGTTATTTCATAGTTTTGATGTCTTCACTATTATTCTACAATGTAAGAATTAAGAAAAACCCTGGAATGAGTAGGTGTGTAAGGATTTATGTTCAGAGAGGTCTCTGGAAACATTTATGTTTTTCAGGTTTAGTGTCCAGAGACCTCTCTGGAATTCTCTATGTTCCATTTGGAATTGGTCCCCAATTAGAGGCAGCTGCGCCGCATTGCCTGTAATTGGGGAGCTTATTTATGTTCAGTATTCCCACCTGTGTTTGTGGGTTTTTGTGTGTGTCCTTCTTGTTCACGCCGGTTCATAGTCGCTAGCGCGCCTTTTGGTTGGTTATTTTTGAGTTTATTGTAAACCACTACACTCGTGGGGGCTCATGGATGAGCCTCTGCAGAGCCAGGATCAGCGTGGGATGGAGGAAAGGGAGCCTCAGCAGGAGAGCGACGTTGTCGGGGTCCGATATGACGAACGGCCCAGAGGCAACCCCAAGTACATTTTTTGGGGGGGGTCTGGCAGGGGTGAAGACGCACCGAGACCAGCATCCACATGGGGTCTGGCGGAGCCAGAGTACGACGGAGTCGGAGGAAGAAAGGGAATATCTAAGGGAGATGTTCCTGGGAATGGTGGAGCAATGCCGGCAGCATTGGGGGGAGGACGAAGGTGACAAGGAGGAGCTGGAGGGTATGGTGCCCGAAGTGGGCATCCCCAGTCCGGGACACAGAATACCAGCCTCCCGCACCAGATCTCCAGTGCGCAGCACTAGCCCAGCTCGTCCAGGGACGGCCTACAGCAACTGGTATCATAGGTATATGTCCTGTTCGATGTCTCCAGTGCCAGCTCTCCACACCCGACGTCCAGTGTGTGCGTCCAGCCCGGTGCCTCCAGGCCGGCCCCACGCACCGACCTCCGCTGTACCTCCCCAGCTCGGTAGCGCCAGTACCGGTTCCTAGCCCGGTGGCGCCAGTGCGTATCCTCAGCTTGGTAGCGTCAGTACCGGTTCCTAGCCCGGTGGCGTCAGTGGGTGTCCCCAGCTTAGTGGCGCCAGTGCTGGTACCTAGCCCGGTGGCGCCAGTGTGTGTCCCCAGCTTGGTAGCGCCAGTGCCGGTTACTAGCCCGGTGGCGCCAGTGCGTGTACCCAGCGTGGTAGGGTTAGTGCCGGGTCCTAGCCCGGTATCTCCAGTGCCGGAGCAGTCCGCTCCACCGGTTCCTAGTCCGGGACCGGTCGTCAGCCCCGCTCCAGTGCTGGAGCAGTCCGCTCCACCGGTGCCCAGTCCGGGACCGGTCGTCAGCCTCGCTCCAGTGCCGGAGCAGTCCGCTCCACCGGTGCCCAATCCGGGAAAGGGCTACAGCCCTGCTCCTGAGCCAGAGCCCCCACCAACGCCTGTTCCCCTCCCTGAACCGCCCCCCCCTTGGGGGTGTTACTAGTCTTGCAGCCATGAGTCCACAACTTGGGGGTGGGGGGGTGTTGTAAGGATTTATGTTCAGAGAGGTCTCTGGAAACCTTTATGGTTTTCAAGTTTAGTGTCTCCTTTTGTTATTTTTGAGTTTATCGTAAATAAAGGAATGTATTCGCACCACAGCTCTGCGCTTCGGGTCCTGTCTAACCGCGATCATGACAAGGTGTGTCCAAACTTTTGACTGGTACTGTACATTATTTAAATACTGTATATTATATAACATAACATCAGGCATCGTATCCAGGTAGAGGATGTACTTAAATACTTCTTTGTGGGTAAGTAGGGTAACCATTTATCTTCCTAATCCTGAACGATGTTTCAAACCATTTTGTCACTTCCACTCAGTGAATTGAGTTCAGACAGAATTGACCGCAACACTCTTGAGCAACATCCCTCTGTCTCGGAAACCTGAAATCATAGCAATCCACACACCCTGGTAGAGCAAACAAACTGTCAACACTTTGAGAATTACTGTATAAAGCACGTATACAGAGGACCAACAGCAACTTCTAGAATATAATGGCTTGGATGTAAGGTAATTGTAAAGTCTAGTGATAAAAGGGAATGGTAATAAATCAAATCGTATCTTTGTTGAGCTGTTATTGCTCTGTCCTTAGATGGATGGTGTGCCAGGGAACGTAATCAAACATGTCCCTGTGGTGTTCCTCAACGTAATCAGGGTGACACTCTGAAAAAGGAAGCAATCTAACAAAAATAAATAAAGAAATATGCTGGGTGTCGTGCTAATTGAGTGATACATCTGGATGATTTTGATTTAGTACAAGGTTGTCTGAGATTGGCCATTCAGGTCTTGGACAACGCAGGTTTGGGTAAGCCATACCTACACATGCACAGACCACAATGACGTTCAACAATCCTGAAAATGCTCAATAACACTCAAAATAACACTCATACAGGACATTTGGACTCTATCTGGAACACAACTGTTTTTCACATTCCATTTGTTTAGAATGTTGAGCCACTTACTGAAAGGTTGCTGGTTCAAATACCTGAGTTGAAAATGTGAAAGAATCTGTCCATGTACCCTTGAGCAAGGCACTTAACCCTAATTTGCTCCAGGGGCACCATACTACTATGGCTGATCCGGTAAAACAACACATTTCACTGCACATATCTGGTGTATGTGACAATAATATACACAGTGTTCAAAACATTAGTGCCTTCCTAATTTAGTTGCAGCCTCAATTTGTAGGGGCATAGACCCTACAAGGTGTTGAAAACAATCCACAGGAATGCTGGCCCATGTTCACTCCAATGCTTCCCACAGCTCTGTCAAGTTGGCTGAATATCCTTTGGGTGGTGAACCATTCTTGATACACACGGGAAACTGTTAAGCGTGAAAAACCCAGCAGCATTCCAGTTCTTGACACTGAAACCAGTGTGCCTGGCACCTTTTGTCTTGCCCATTCACCCTCTGAATGGCACACATACACAATCCATGTCTCAAGGCTTAAAAATCCATATTTAACCTGTCTCCTCCCCTTTATTTAACCTGTCTACACCCCTTAATCTACACTGATTGAAGTGGATTTAACAAGTGACTTCAACAAGGGATCATAGTTTTCACCTTGTCAGTTATGTACACTCAATGCACCTCTCAGTGGAGGAGAGAACAGTTTATTCCAAAAATAACATCTTTGGCCATAAAGCGTTCCAAGCTGATAAAGCATTCATTGAATAACTCTGCTGAATCCTCGTCTTGCCCGAAGGAACATTATGTTCATGCCTCTGAGGTAAAAGTCGACAAGTTCAGGGGGTTAAGGATTTACACCGCCTCTGTGTCTTAATGGGTTAGAGTAAAACAGGCCAGAGAATAAGGAAAGAGAAAGTAACGTTTGCTGGTGTACATATTACGGCCGTATCTGAAGGTGATTTTCCAGCCCATTGCCAGGTGTGAAATAGAAAATCCAACACCACCTTACAATGGTGATTCTATACATCCTGTTTCATTTCCTCAAGGGGCTCATGGTCATTGTATGGTGAGAACTTTTTTCACTGTGGAATGCTTTATTTTTCTGATTTCAGAAAACCAATTACGTTGCACCGACAGAAGTCAAATAAAAAAAAAGATATATGGTTGAGTCTGACAAATGACAGGACATTGCTTCCTGTGAGGACACATTTCACCCTAAGAAAGGAAGCCATTTTAGAGTATTGCAACTAATTCAGTGTCAAGGCATGCGGTCTTATCCTGAAAAATTATAAGGACAAAAATTATAAGACAATGTCATGAAAGACCCATAAGCTCTAGCTATAGTGTCAATTAATGTTGTTCCATTCATTGTGGGTCCCAGTGTAGCAATACATCCTGGAGAAACTTTAGATTTTTCACAGAATTGTCTAATCCTTCCTCATTAGCTTCCAGATCTATAACAAATGCAAGCCCCGCAGTGCCTCTAACATGATTGATGAGAACACAATGGAATGATAAGATTGCATGATGGGTAGCAACCAGGGGAGGGAGCCAGCACACAATAGAAGGCCACAATGCCAAGCTTGTCTAATGTTTAAAATCTCTAAAATCTTAATTTATGGTCACTGTCACTAGGACTGTTGAGTCATGACTGCAGTAAGGATCCAAATAACCGTTGAGTCACAGTAATTTCCTCTTCTGCATTCTGGACATGTACCGTTAGTACTCTGGGCTCGATTGTCCCTCTAACCACTCTGACATCAATGCCCATGCAATTAAAAATCACATACACAGTGTCTTGCTTTTAAAACTCACCTCACTGTGGAATGATCAATTTTGAAACTTCAACAACAGGTTGAAACTGAGTGGAAAACATAGTTGTTGTGCATGTTGTTTCAAAGCCTAACAATGATTAATTCAAAAACACCCATATGCATATTAGAGGTTATACATATATGAATCCAAGCCCGAAAAAAAAAAACGGAATTAAAAGTGATTGTACAGTTATATACAGTATATTAAATTCTGCAGAAAAACATGAATAAAACTGAATTAAGATGTATTGGTACATGATTGGTCCAGCCTTTACTCCAAACAAATTCCAGTAATCGCCTTTGTGGACTGTATTATTATGCATACTGGATGGACTGGTTACCTTATGCTACTCTAAAAAAATGTTCTATCCATGAGTCTGGGAGACAATGTTTACTGTTAGCCTACAATTATAGTGAATTTGTATTTGATTTTGAATAGCCTAGTAATAGGGCATTTTTTGTATATTAATAATTAATAGGCTGACACATTACCTTTCAGAACATCTCACCACCATGCGTCTCCATCTCCTCCTCTCTCTCCTACATTCCTTTCTCGAGCGTGCAGAGCGAGAGGGGCTGTCAACAGTTTAATGAAATATGTTTTGTTTTTTTGTGTGTGTTTTTTTGTGAAAACATGTTACTATTGATGTTCCTGAAGAGATTTCACAAATTAAGCACTGGGTAGCTGTAGGAACAGGGTTGGAGATCCCATGGCATACAGAGTTTGGGCAGAATATCACCTGTCCTGCATGCAGCATGCTTCTCTAAGAGTGGTTGATGCTTTAAGTGAAATAACCGGAGAAGCCTACCAATCTTGCTGCCTCCATTCGCTAATCGAGTCCATGCAGATGACATGTATTTGATAATGGGCCATTCTAAATTTAAACTCATTTAAAATATTAGTAAAGGCAAGATTCAATTGAGAATAGTCTGATGAGTGAAATTATGTGAGCAGGAGGAGGCAAGGAACAGAGTGCAAGCTTTTTTTCCGCGACTCCGTCAAAATCATCAATATCCTATAGTTACATCATACAGCCCATATGTTTTGATTTCTAAGGCATTCTAAGATGTGTATCATTCACAACTAAAGTTGCCAAATACAATACATTATCAAGAGCATATGCTCTTCAAACATCTCATTCCAAAATCATGGGCATTAAAATGGAGTTGGTCCCCCCTTTGCTGCTATAACAGCATTCTATTCTTCTGGGAAGACTTTCCACTAGATATTGGAACATTGCTGCAGGGACATGCTACCATTCAGCCACAAGAGCATTAGTGAGGTCGGGCACTGATGTTGTGCGATTAGGCCTGGCTCGCAGTCTGCATTCCAATTCATCCCAAAGGTGTACAGTGGGGTTGAGGTCAGGAATCTGTGCAGGCCAGTCAAGTTCTTCCACACCGATCTTGTCAAACCATTTCTGGATGGACATCGCTTTGTGCACGGGGGCATTGTCATGCTGAAACAGGAAAGGGCCTTCCCCAAACTTATGCCACAAAGTTGGAAGCACAGAATCATCTAGTATGTCATTGTATGCTGTAGCATTAAGATTTCCCTTCACTGGAACTAAGGGTCCTAAATTATGAAAAACAGCCCCAGACCATTATTCCTCCTCCACCAATCTTTACAGTTGGCACTTTGCATTGAGGCAGGTAGTGTTCTCCTGGCGTCTGCCAAACCCAGATTTGTCCCTCGGACTGCCAGATGGTGAAGCGTGATTCATCATTCCAGAAATCACATTTCACTTTAATCAATAGAACCCTTATTACTAACAAGCTGACAGTCCTCCCAATGCTTTTCACAGCAACCTTAATGCATTTTAAGGGATAGAGGTGTGTCTGTGTGTGTGTGTGTGTGTGTGGTTTTGCTCCATAATGACAGATCTCATGGATAAGATGTGTTTTCAGTTCCATTTTGAGAGCAGTGGCTAAAATCATCTCAAACAGAGCAGAGGTGATTTTGCTTTCAGACAGCTGTGAAAATGGTGTGCTGCTGCACTCATACCTATCCATTATTATTCACCAAAATAAACAACGCCTGGGCATCCTAACATCAAAGACATCCAAGTGGAACCTAACAGCCCTTTTCACTCACCCCATTTACTGCGGCTGACACCATCGTATCACTGGTCATGAGGTACAGTGTAGCTGGCGGGCTAAAGTCTAACCATGTGGGTAGCTTTACAAATCCATTGTTTTGCTGCTGTAAACTCATGAACTTGCTGAATTTCTTCAAAAAAAGGGTGAAGTTTGCACATTATTTGATGACTGAATTTAGATTTTATTTTCTTCATATTGGAAACCCATGGAAACCCATTTCATGAAGCTCCAGATGAACATTTCTTGTGCTGACGTTGCTTCCAGAGGCAGTATGGAACTCGGTAGTGAGTGTTGCAGCTGAGGACAGACTATTTTTATGCACTACACTTTAGCTGTCCCGTCTGTGAGTTTGTGTGGCCTACCACTTCGCGGCTGAGCTGTTGTTGCTCCTAGACGTTTCCACTTCACAATAACAGCAATTACAGTTGACCGGGGCAGCTCTAGCAGGGCAGAAATTTGACGAACTGACTTGTTGAAAAAGAATGGCCTTACTGAAGAGCACGTTGAAAGTCACTGAGCTCTTCAGTAAGGCCATTCTAACACCACTGTGTATATATAGGGTATAACTAGGCCCTCAAAGTAAGGCCTTACAATATTTGTAATGCCATAAAGAGTTTAAGTTTAAAGGCTAATAAGGCTGGTAGAAAGGGGGGATACTAGTCAGTTGTACAACTGAGAACCCTTCATAGTGGGTTCTAGGAAGAACCCTTCATAGTTAAAAGGTATTTTTTTTTATATAGAGGGTTCTAGTTAAAACTGTTTACAGGGAGTCCTAGGTACAACGCTCAGAAAAGGGTTCTACCTAGCACCTAAAAGGGTTCCTTAATGGCAGGGATCAACTAGATTCAGCAACAGGACACATTTTTCTTGAGCGTATGGTCCCAGGCCCGGATAATAATTACAAATAATTTGTGGACTCCAAACTGACCACAAGAAGCCCAAACAGATATGCAATTTGACTAAAACATAATAATTTCAAACCTTATTTACATTTGTATACAAACACGCGTCTCTCTATGATGCATTGGAATACAGATATCCCTAATAAAAATCACTTGAAGCTGATTTCCTGGTGTTTTACAGTCTTATGTCCAACAAAGAAAACCCTGCCCGAAGGAACCAATATAGTTCTACTTAGTGCCTTGTTTCTAAGAGTACAGCGAAGCCCTAATGATTTGCCCAATAAACAATGTATTATGTTCTAGTTTGAAGGTAAGATCAAATCCATTGGATCACGCTCATGAATGGCGCTGGAATGTATAGTGATCGTTTTACGGGCTCCTGACTAATTCTTCTATTTTGTGTGTTTTGTTTTTTTGTTTTTTTTATCGTATCCTATGACCGAAAAGAACTTCTGGACATCAGAACAGCAATCACTAGCATCGATTTGGATGAAGAATTCTACTTCGATGAGTCGGCAGCACAGGACATACTGTTCACTCCGGACCAGGCCCTAATCCAACACTCGGAAGAGAAAGAGACAGTGATATAGAGGCCAACGTGTAGGTACCCTGATGAAGCTACGGCGGAGAGAAAATAATCTGCCTCTATTCTCTGTTCTATTGGCGAATGTACAGTCACTAGAGAACAAACTGGACCAGCTCCATTCAAGACTATCCTATCAACGGGACCTGAAGGACTGTAAACCTCAGAAACTTGGCTGAACAAGGACATGGATAATATTCTAGAACGGCAGCGTCAGGTAAGCTCAAGGGGGGTGGTGTGTGTCTCTTTGTTAACAACAGCTTGTGTGCAATCTCTAATATTGAGGAAGTCTTGAGGTTCTGCTCATCTGAGTTATAATACCTAAGCTATAGACCACACTATTTACCAATAGTAGCTATTTACCACCAAAAACCGATGCTGGCTCTAAGGCCACACTCAACAAACTGTATAGAGCCATAAGAAAAACAACAAAATGCTCACCCAGAGGTGCTCATAGTGGTCGGGGATTTCAATGCAGGAAAACTGATAAGTTTTACCTAATTTCTAACAGAATGTTACCTGTGCAACTAGAGGCAAAAAAAATCCTCTAGATCACCTTTACTCTACACACAGAGACATATACAAAGCTCTCGCTCTCCAAAGCTCAGCTGTCCTGAGCCTGCACAGAACTGCCAGGACCTAGGATCAATGGAGACACTCAAGTTTTTTAATCCTAACCTGCTCGAGGCAAATTTATGGTGAAATTATTGTCCTTCCACTTCCGTATTATGGCTCCAACAGTGCTCACTGGAACATTCTGTTTTATGAAATTTCCCCCCCGGGGGATCAATAAAGTACCTATCTATCTATCTATCTATCTATCTAACATTCAGAAGCTTAGAAATGCGCCTATAACCAATGCCCTCATTATGTTTTGCAACAATTAGGTTGCGAATGTCTTGAGACAGCTCTTTGCTTTTACCCATCATGAGATGTGTCTTGTGTGACACCTTGGCAATGAGACCTTTTTGTAGGCCATCAGTTGGGACTGAACCAGCTGATATTAATTTGCACTGACAGGGGGCTGGATTGCTTTTTAATTACTGATAGTTTTCAGCTGTTGTCTTGGATTTCCATGCCTTTTTTAACCTCCCTTTCTTCATGTGTTCAATACTTTTTCCCTGTGTCATTTCACATTATTACACATATCTTAATTTCTGAACTTATTTGTTTTGGTTTCTTTGTATGTATGGATTACTGGGGTTGTTACCAACATCTGGTGAAACTTTCATGTCAATAGCACCTTTGGAAATATATTTACTGAGAAAAATGGTGACGTGTTCAATACTTATTTCACCCGCTGTATATCTCTTGACACATTCATAAAAATAGTCATGGCCTTAAACCTTCAAGCTGCTATACAGGAACCTATTCCAACTAAACTACTGAAAGAGCTACTTCCTGTGTTTGGCCCTCCTATGTTGAATATAATACATGGTTCCCTATCCACCAGATGTGTACAGAACTCACAAAAAGTGACAGTAATAAAGTCTTGAAAAAGCCAAACCTTGACCCTATATCGAATCCCATTCCTCTCAAAAAATTATTATTGAAGACAAATAATGTATATGAAACACTCATAGTACTGAGACTGCACTCGTGAAGGTGGTAAATTACCTTTTAATGGCATCTGCATCTGTCCTCGTGCTCCTAGACCATAGTGCTGCTTTTGACACCATCGATCACTACATTCTCTTGGAGAGATTGGAAACCTTAATTGGTCTACATGGACAAGTTTTTGCCTGGTTTAGATCTCTGTCGGAAAGATATCAGTTTGTCTCTGTGGATGGTTTGTCCTCTGACAAATCAATTGTATGTTTCGGTGTTCCTCAAGATTCCATTTTAGGACCACTATTGTCTTCACTATATATTTTACCTCTTGGTGATGTCTTTCGGAAACACAATGTTAACTTTCAATGCTATAAGGACAACACACAGCTGTACATTTCGATGAAAAATTGCCTACCCTGGAAGCCTGTGTTTCAGACATAAGGAACTGGATGGTGGCAAATGTTTTACTTTTAAACTCAGACAAAACAGAGATGCTAGTTCTAGGTCCCAAGAAACAAAGAGATCTTCTGTTGGATCTGACAATTAATTTTGATGGTTGTACGGTCGTCTCAAAAAATATATGTGAAGGACCTCGGCGTTACTCTGGATCCTGATATCTCTTTTGACGAACATATCAAGAATATTTCAAGGGCAGCTTTTTTCCATCTCCGTAACATTGCAAAAATCTGTTTTTTTTCTTCAGAAAAGCTCATTCATGCTTTTGTCACTTCTAGATTAGACTACTGAAATGCTCTACTCTTCGGCTACCCGGGTAAAGCACAAAATAAACTTCAGTTAGTGCTAAACACGGCTGCTAGAATCTTGACTATAACCCTCAAAATGTGATGATATTACTCCAGTGCTAGCTGGAGTAAAGGCTAGGGCTGATTAAGGGTTTACTGCTAACCTACAAAGCATTACAATGGCTTGCTCCTACCTATTGCTCTGATTTGATCCTGCCGTACATACCTGCATGTACGCTATGGTCAAAATACGCAGGCCTCCTTCTTGTCCCTAGAATTTCTAAGCAAACAGCTGGAGGCAGGGCTTTCTTCTGTAGAGCTACACTTTTATGGAATGGTCTGCCTATCCATGTGAGAGACGCAGACTCGGTCTCGACCTTTAAGTCTTTACAGAAGACTCATCTCTTCAGTAGGTCCTATGATTGAGTGTAGTCTGGCCCAGGGGTGCAAGGGTGAACGGCAAGGCACTGGAGCGACGAACCACCCTTGCTGTCTCTGCCTGGGCGGTTCCCATCTCTCCATTGTGATTCTCTGCCTCTGGCCCTATTACGGGGGCTGAGTCACTGGCTTACTGGTGCTTTCCATGCCGTCCCTAGGAGGGGTGTATCACTTGAGTGGGTTGAGTCACTGACGTGATCTTCCTGTCCGGTTTGTCGCCCCCTCTTTCTCGTGCAGTGGAGGAGATCTTTGTGGGCTATACTCAACCTGGTCTCAGGGTAGAAAGTTGGTGGTCTGTTGATATCCCTCTGGTGGTGTGGGGGCTGTGGCAAAGTGTGTATTTAAGTATGCTCCCTATAATTCTCTCTCTCTTCCCCTCCTGGAGGACCTGAGCCCTAGGACCATGCCTCAGGACGTCCTGGCTTGGTGACTACTTATTGTCCCCAGTCCACCTGGTCGTTCTGTTGCTGCAGTTTGAACTCTACTGCCTGCGGCTACGGAACCCTGACCTGTTCACCGGACGTGATACCTTGTCCCAGACCTGCTGTTTTCAACTCTCTCTCTCTACCGCACCTGCTATTTCAACCTCTAAATGCCCGGCTATGAAAAGACATCTGCTGATGTAAAAAGGGCTTTATAAATACATTTGATTGATTTGCGAAATCTGACCATAAATCTATCCTCCTGATTCCTGCTTACAAACAAAAACTCAAACAGGAAGTACCAGTGACGGGATCAATACGGAAGAGGTCCAATGAAGCGGATGCTAAGCTACAGGACTGTTTCACTAGAACAGACTGGAATATGTTTCAGGACTCACATTGAGAAGTTTACCACATCAGTCACCGGCTTAATAATTGCATCGACGTGGCTGTCCCCACAGTGACCGTATGTACAAATCCCATCCAGAAGCCATAGATAACAGATAACATCTGCACTGAGCTAACCTGGACACTTCTAAGAAATCCCGCTACACCCTCCAACAAACCATCAAACAGGCATAACGTCAATACTGGACTAAGATCGAAATCCTACTACACCGGTTCTGACTTTCGCCGGATGTGGCAGGGCATGCAAACTATCACGGATTACAAAGGAAAATGCAGCCATGAGCTGCCCAGTGATGTGAGCCCACCAGATGACCTAAATGCCTTCTATGCTTGCTTTTAGGAAAGCAACACTGAACCATGCATGGTAGCACTAGCTGTTCCAGACGACTGTGTGATCACGCTCTCCGCAGCCGATTTTGAGTAAGACCTTTAAACAGGTTAACGTTCACAGATTACCAGGACGATTACTCAGAGCATGCACTTACCAGATGGTAAGGGTCTTCACTGACATTTTCAACCTTTCTCTGATCCGGGCTCCTCCCAAGTGGCTCAGTGGTCTAAGACACTGCATCTCAGTGCTAGATGCATCACTACAAACAACCTACTTCGAATCCAGACTGTATCACAACCGGCCATGTTTGGGAGTCCCCTAGGGTGGTACACAATTGGCCTAACATCATCAGAGTTTGGCCGGTGTAGGCCGTCATCGTAAATAAGAATTTGTTCTCAACTGACTTGCCTACTTAAATAAAGGTTAAATTAAAAAAAAAAAGTAATAATTCAAGCAGACCACAATAGTCCCTGTGCCCAAACATGCCAAGGTAACCTGTCTAAATAGCTCACATCTGTAGCCATGAAATGCTTTGAAAGGCTGGTCATGGCCCATATCAACACCATTGTCACAGACACCCTGGACCCACTCCAGTTTGCATACCGCCCCATCAGATCCACATACTATTAAATCTCTATTACCCTCCACACTGCCATTTCCCACTTGGACAAAAGGAACACTTATGTGGGAATGTTGTTAATTGACTACAACGCAGCATTCAACACCATAGTGCCCTCCAAGCTCATCACTAAGCTAAGGACCCTGGGACTGAACACCTCCCTATGCAACTGAATCTTGGACTTCCTGACGGGATGCCTCACCAGGTGGTGAGGGTAGGCAACAACACATCTCCCACGCTGACCCTCAACACTGGAGCCCCTCAGGGGTGCGTGCTTAGTCCCCTCCTGTACTCCCTGTTAACCCACGACTGCGTGGCCAAGCACGACTCCAAAACCATCATTAAGTTTGCCGACAACACAACTGTGGTAGGCCTGATCACCAATGACGATGGGACAGCCTATAGGGAGGAGGTAAGAGATCAGAGAGTGTGGTGCCAGGACAACAACCTCTCCCTCAACGTCAGTAAGACAAAAGCCCTCCCCCATTCACATTGACGGGGCTGTAGTGTAGCGGGTCGAGAGCTTCAAGTTCCTCGGTGTCCACATCACTAAGGACCTTTCATAGTCCAAACACACCAACACAGTCGTAAAGAGGGCATGACAATGCCACTTTCCCCTCATGAGGCTTATAGATTTGTCATAGGCCCTCAGATCCTCAAAATGTTCTACAGCTGCACCGCTGAGAGCATCCTGACTGGCTGCATCACCTCTTGGTATGGCAAATGCTTGGTATCCAACCGTGAAGCGCTACAGAGGGTTGGGCGGACGGCCTAGTGCATCACTGGGGCTGAACTCCCTGCCATCCAGGATCTCTATACCAGGTTGTCAAAGACCCCAGCCACAGAAGTCATAGATTGTTCTCCCTGCTACCGCACGGAAAGCTTTACCGAAGCACCAGCTTCTACCCCCAAGCCATAATACTGCTAAAAAGTTAATTAAATAGTTAACCAAATAGCTACCCAGACTACTGCATTTAACCATTTTCTCATCGCATACGTTGCTGCTACTATTTACAATGTATCACTTTTTAATATGTTATATGTACATATCTACCTCGTACCCCTACACATGGACTCAGTATTGGTAACCTTTGTATATAGCACAGTTACCGTTACCTATTCTGCATCTATTATTACTTATATTATTACCCATTCTACTTTTTATGTTATTTCCTTCTCTCTGCATTGTCGGGAAGAGCCCGTAAGTAAGCATTTTACTGTTAGTCCACACCTGTGGTTTACGAAGCATGTAACAAATAACATTTGATTTGATATGATCAAAGCCATAGCCCCAGGATAAACAGTGAATGAAATACCAATCAAGATTAATCTGTACCATACTGAATACAAATCAGAGAAAATAAACTGTGCATTTTGTATCGCCAAAATGCCTGCCTGGTGCCACCATTCTGTCAAATAGATGTGTGTTCTCTTTTTTGCTGTAAAATAATGCTCTGCTGCAGGTCCCAGTGGACAAAGCACAAGTACAAGAGGAGGTGCTCAACCAAGGAGCAGTCATTGAGACAGACAGACTGCAGAGGAGTGAGAGAGAGAGAGAGAGAGAGAGAGAGAGAGAGAGAATAAGATCCACATTCTAGAAGCCCCTCTTTCTGTCTTAGGACACACCAATCTCCATTTGTTTCAGTTTGCTTGCCATACTCAGAATGTTAGCACAGTAAAAAACCTGTGACATTTGAAAAACCACTCTGTATATTTAGGCTATCAATGTGTATAGGCTATTGCAAGTTTGGGCTGGATATACCCTAACATTGCAGACTATGATTTATTACTTTTTCAGGAACAATGTGTGACAACGACTTGTATTGAGAGTGACTGCTGTTGCTAAACTCTGCACGCTCAGCTGAACGGCAGAAATCCTCAGGTGGAATAGTGAGCTGGTGCTGACAAGGTAAGTCAGATTTAGGACGTGGGAGGAATTTCCCGCGGGGCATCTTTCAGCACTAGAGCTGCAGACAGCGAACGACGAAACATGCATATTCAGGTACATACAGAATGCAAAACCCAGCATCATCACGGCAGCATTATTTTAATCACCAAATGTCATGGATTTACATTTTAATCTGGTTTAGAAAGTAAGACAACCTCTATAACAGTCTTGATACAGCACATGTATAGTACGTTATAACGTTTTTATTTGAGCTGATAAGACCACGTCACTTTCTGAATCACAACTAGATTCAAAGTAATGGAGGTTTGTGTGTATGTGTGTGTGTGTGTGTGTGTGTTCATATCCACACAATATGCATACGTTCTACCCAAAAGCATAATCAGCCAATCAAAAACCGTTATGAACATAAATCCAATAAACAAAACACACGGCTATAGCCTACTGAGTGGTTATAGACTACGGAAACTGGTTATAGGCTACTGAAACTGGTTATATACTACTGCAACTGGTTATAGACTACTGATTATAGAAACCGGCCATTCTTACCGCAGTAAATGATCAGCAGGCTGGTCAGTAGCACAGCAGCCCAGAAAGTTGAAGACATTCTTGGCCAGGCAGTGACATTTTTCCTCCGACCCAATTTACGAGACAAAGCCATTGAGTTCCAGTTCCCCAGAGTGAAAAGAAATTGAACAATTCACCAGCCAGGTCACCCTCGGAGGGAGCGGCTCTCGCCAAGAGTAATCCCCAAAAAATCTCCAGAGCGCATTAGTCCGAGTTTACATAATGCATTGTGAAACGGAATGCTGTCTAGTTCTTGATATATGTCCGTTACAATAGTACATGTTCTTTAGATAGCAAATGATCTAACTACAAATTAGACATAAATTATTCCAAGCTATGTGTTATACATATCCTTCTTCTCTGAGAGTGGGAACAATGTATTCAAAGCAGGTCGTTGTCAAGAAATGCTTTGGAGAAGGAAATGTTACCGCAACCTTGTTCCACCTCAGGGGTATAAGGCAATATGAAACTGTCACAGAGATTGAAACAAAGTGGAGAAATCTTGTAAAATGAATACTGTGAAGCAAGAAAGAGAAAAAAAACATACTGATATTCAAATGATGACAGATTGGCACAACAGTGCGCGTGAATATAGTGCAACGTGAAAAGCAAGAGGGCATGCTTTTTAAGATAATGTGCAAAGCAAAGGTCTGCTTCCTCCCTGCCGGTTTTGGGGGCGTTTTGACTTCAGGCACATGGTAAAGAGAATAATCCTGACATAATTGTAAGTGTCTATTAAACTACTTAATTTCTAACCAAATGCTTCTATTAAACAATATGGCAGTCCCAACGCTATGGTAATACATTATGTTGGGCAAACAGGCTTTTGATTGCGCACATGCACAGCAAATTGTCCAGTGTTACCTAGTGTTGATTTTTCAGTGTAAAATTGCTAGTGTTGATTCAGGTTCAAATCCTTAAGAGCCTAAGCTAACATATGGAAATGGTGTATAAAAAAAAAAGGGTTGGATGAAACGTTGAATTTTGCCTTACTGTTGTTAGCCAATAGAAACACATTTAATAGCAGATTCATACATGGGAAAACAAAGTCAAAAAATAAATAAAAAGGAAGTTGGTTTTTAAGTGTATGCCCTAAATCTGAGCGATATATGAAAGATCAGGATGCTTTTTTTTGTTTTTTTACCCATATTATTATCATTATTATTATTATTTTGAACATGGTGCAAATTCATCACATGTCAAATATATATAAAAGCCGGCACCAAGTATGATCTATTGTCCTCTTGGTACCCCCACCCGCCTTGTAGCTCTACCATCTCCTCCCCAGCCCACCATCCTATGTACACTACCGTTCAAAAGCTTGGAGTCACTTCGAAATGTCATTGTTTTTTAAATAAAAGCACATTTTGTGTCCATTTAAAATGATCAGAAATACAGTGTAGACATTGTTAATGTTGTAAATGACTATTATAGCTGGAAACTGATGATTTGTTATGGAATATCTACATAGGCGTACAGAGGCCCATTATCAGCAACCATCACTCCTGTGTTCCAATGGCACGTTGTGTTAGCTAATCCAAGTTTATCATTTTAAAAGACTAATTGATCATTAGAAAACCGTTGTGCTGATTAAAGAAGCAATAAAACGGTCCTTCTTTAGACTAGTTGAGTATCTGGAGCGTCAGCATTTGTGGGTTCGATTACAGGCTCAAAATGGCCAGAAACAAAGAACTTTCTTCTGAAAGTCGTCAGTCTAATTTTGTTCTGAGAAATTAAGGCTATTACTTGTGAGAAATTGCCAAGAAACTGAAGATCTCGTACAACGCAGTGCACTACTCAACGTCAACAGTGAAGAGGCGACTCCGGGATGCTGGCCTTCTAGGCCGAGTTGCAAAGAAAAAGCCATATCTTCCTCTCTCTTCAGTGTCTGTGTTCTTTTGCCCATCTTAATCAATTCAATGTTATTTTAATGGACGAAACAAAACAAGGACATTTCTAAGTGACCCCAAACTTTTGAACGGTAGTGTACATACATGTGTATATATATATATATACACACACCTGTTTATTATAGCGAAGGAAGAAAAAATGTAAGCAAAAAATACAAATAAAATAGGGAGATCAGACTAGTGTGTTCGGTATGGTTGAAACATTGGATCCGCTTTTCCAGTTTAAAGTATTGTAAAGTATTGTAAAGTATTGTAAAGTATTGTAAAGTATTGTAAAGTAACTGTTTTTTGTCCTTGGGGGAATAGAAGAAACACGGGTCGTGATCATCAAAGTAGTGTAGTGTGCAGAGTGATGGGGATGCAGGAATGGTAATATGGAGGATGACTGAAAAAATGCTTAGAACCTTTTTCCAGTAATTCTCATTAATGGGACACAACCAGAATGCATGGAGATTAGTGATTGGATGTCACGTGTTGGTGGAAAGAGACCAAGGCGCGGCGCAATCATAGTTCAACATTTATTTTACTTTAACAAATTCCAAAAATGACAAACTAACAATCAAAACACAACGTAACACACTTACTTTAAACGTGACCTGATGATAATGACCCACACCTAGGATGTGGGACCTACAAACATATGTAGGATCCCTAATTAGAGACAATGCACAGCAGCTGCCTCTAATTAGGGATCCAACACAAAACCCCCACGTAGAAAATAAATTATAGATCTGTCAGACTCTGACCATGGCTATATAGAGAAGCAATAGGCTTCTCTATGGCCAGAGCCTGACATTAGATTAGGCCCATCAGCAACATTGCTATATTGATATAGTGGAATTCATGAAGAATTTTGTACTGGATCAAAAATAATTATCATATTACATTTGATGCTATGGGTCGAGGGTGAATGGAGGGTGAATGGGCAAGACAAAAGATTTAAGTGCCTTTGAACGGGCTATGATAGCAGGTGCCAGGCACACCTGTTTGTTCCAAGAACTGAAACTCTGCTGAGTTTTTCACGCTCAACAGTTTCCCGCGTGTATCAAGGATGGTCCACCACACAAACGACATCCAGCCAACTTGACAAAACTGTGGGAAGCATTGGAGTCAATATGGGCCAGCATCCCTGTGGAAAGTTTGACACCTTGTAGTCCATGCCTCCGACGAATTGCGGCTGTTCTGAGGGCAAAAAGGCGGAGGTTGCAACTCGATATTACGAAGGAGTTCTTAATGTGTTGTATATTCAGTGTATACTTTCATTCATTTTTTTAAACTGATACTGGGCTTGCAGGCGTCTTAGAGAAAAATAACCTCTCATCTTTCCATAGAGGTGTGTAGCCCGAACTGTTCGGACACTACAGACAGAAGTTGGCAGATCAGCAGTATCAACTTCAGACAATTCCTGTGACGCTTGTGGTGGGTTGGAGAACACCATAGTGTTTGTGAGTCTCATCTTTCCATATTAGTTTGTAGGCGTTTTGGACACCACCGACCTTCTCGTGAAAATACCAATTTTCTGGACGTCTCATGGTCTGACAAACACCGCTGAAATATGCAAGACACGGGCCAAGCTGTATAGCTCTTTTTTTCCAGCACCATGTCGGTCCACAGTTCAGCACCAGGAAGTGAATAGCACACATGACATCACTGCCTTAACCTAGCACTTGGTTTTGCAGGGCTCATACAATGTGCAAAGACAACTACCCCAAATCATGTAAAGCCTTATGTGTCACAAAGGAACCTTGTGCAATTCTCCTCTTCTGATATTAAAATACAGTTTCTCTTCACAGTAACAGAAAATTACACTCACAGCCAACAGGCTTATGTGGGCTTTTAGCCATTATTGTTGGAGCTCTGATAATGGGGTAGACTCTGGCTATAGCTCAGAGAGACTGGCAGGCAATGAGAGAGACCAAGATTTTTTAAATTTATTTTTAATTTAACCAGGCAAGTCAGTTAAGAACAAATTCTTATTTACAATGACAGCCTGCCTACAGGGTCAGCCCCTGGAGCAAATTAGGGTTAAGTGCCTTGCTTAAGGACACATCGGCAGGTTTTTTCACTTTGTCGGCTCGGGTATTCAAACCAGCAACCTTTCGGTTACTGGCCCAACCCTCTGACCGCTAAGCTACCTGCCGCCCATAAAATGATGGAGATGGAGAGAGACGGCACTAGCGTATAAATATATTTGGGACCAAGCTATAAAAGTTGTGTCACTATTGTACTCAAAACAATGGTATTTTACATTGACTTCATATTTTTTGGAGAAGATAGTGATTTACAAGGAAGTAAATCAGTAACAATATTTTAATTGGTTACGTCACTCCTAACCTCATCGCAAAACAGAGTTCCCTAAAAAACGGTATGCCTGGGGAAGTTCCATGGCAGAAATCCTCTAAAGAGGGGTCAGAACCCAGTGTAAATAAGTGACGCCTCGCAACATGACAAACCAATCAAATGCCTTGCTTGGGCGGAGCTCCAAAGGTTCTCACCAGATTAGTGCAGTAGGAACATTGATCAGCAGCATTTCTGTTACGTGTATTTGAAATGTGTATTTTAATTACTTCTGAATAATTAAACGGTAACAACAATCTCAGTAAACAGTTACAGAAACATCTTACTAGCTATGACTGTGATAAGTTGTTGTTTGTCTATTCTCTAGTGTCTAAGATGTTGGGGTGGGGGGGTTATAAGCTGACGTATGGAATTGTTTTAAGATGGTCATACCGTACCATGGATCATTTAGCTATTTGATTTTTAATTTTAGGACGCCTTTTGGTATCAAACATTTTTCTTAAAATGTTTTTAAAGAAAATTGGACTTTAGTGACATCTAGGGTTGCAAAGGGTCGGAAACATTCCGGTAAATTTCCAGAATTTTTCTGGAAATTTTCCATGGGATGTTAAGCCCTGGAATTTCTGGAATTTTGCTTAATTCAAACAGTTGAAAAAAGTTGGCTTATCATAATTAACCTTTTTTGTGGGATACACATTAGGCAATTCTAGGTTGCCCTCTGCATGCACAATTGCAACCCTCTGCATCACATGTGCTGTGCACTCTTCCATCACATGTACAGCTGATTCTCAAGATCTTGCACACTAATGAGATGCTATTGAGCCCACACTACTACACTGTCTGAGCCAAGGACTACATGCTTTCTGGTAAGTTTTGATTACAATACTGGGTGGAGTGAATATATTTTATATGACACACACCGGTGTGTCAATAGACTCGAGGGGGTATTAGCTACCTTAGTTCACTGCACTGTCACTCTGGATATAAGCATCTGCTAAATAACCAAAATGTAAATGTAAAAAATGAACAACTATAAAAAGCACACTGGGTATTGGCCTTATTCCGGGTGGAACTCAGTAATACTCAGCATGCATTGCAAATGTTTATTTTTACATTTAGTTAATTTAGCAGACACTCTTATCACACCATAGTGGCATCACACTTTTGATACCAATTGTAGGGGGGTCACAAAATTGTGAACCACTATAAAGAAATTGTATGGAAACATACTTTTGTATTTTGACAATAAAAATTACATTTTTCGAAAGTATCTTGTTACAAAATACATTGCAGTGTTGTTCAGCCCAATATGTATTTCAAATATATTTTACAGAAATACTGCGCATCTCTGGCCACGATGAGGTTGATTTTGAGAAGTCAACTAACCTTGTAAGCTGCCTAGGTATAACTAAACTAGTTAGCTAGTTACATATATATAACTAACTCGTATGTAAGATTAGACATCTCAGTCCAAACAACAATAGATAATTGAGTAGTAACAAGTGGGCTATTATTGATTACTAAAACATCATTTCAGGTGAACAAAAAACAAAAAACTCCATACCAGCGGTGACCAGCGACATCCATTGGGTCCTCTCTCTTCATCTAAAAACAGGCTTTAACAGAATTCTAGATCTGAGGGCAGGAAACATCACAAAGAAACAGGGTTCCTTATGTGCATATTAGACAGAACTGAATATTATGTTGCTATTATCTCTGTCCTGCAATTTCACCCTCTTCCATGGCTGTTATGTACAAACGCAGTTTTTAATTTACAGTCATTGCTTTAAGAAATTCTCCAGATCTCCAAGGGATGTGTGACAACGACGTGATTTTGGAAGTATGGAAATGTGGGTGGACCGGCTTCCCAGTGGGTGGCCCACTTATAGCTGCGTCACTGCCCAGTCATGTGAAATTCATAGATCAGGGCCTAATTAATTTACTGACTGATTTCCTTATATGAACTGTAACTCAGTCAAATCTTTGAAGTTGTTGCAGGTTGTGTTTATATTATAGTTCAGTATATGTGGAGCCATAATGACTCAAAGAATCCTTTTTTTAATAGAGTTACTCACGGATGGATGCCTAATTGTTAAAATAGGTCCTAACACCCCAACAGTTCCAGGTCTATGTTGCCGACGGCACGGCACCCCGGTGAGGCATTAAATAGTCTAATAGCCGCCGGCAGGAAGGACCTCCTGCAGCGCTCTCTGGCACACCGTGGTGGGAACAGTCTGTGACTGAAAGTGCTCCTCTGCGTCATAACCCAGGCATGCAGAGGGTGGGTGACGTTGTCCATGATGGCCAGCAGATTGGCCAGGATCTATCTCTCCGCCACCTCCTCTAGAGTGTCAAGGCTAATCCCCAGAACAGAGCTAGCCTTCCTGATCAGCTTATTTACCTGAGGAGCATCACCGGCCTTTATGTTGGCGCCCCAGCACACCACTGCAAAAAAGTAGAAAGTATGCAGTAGTTTACACACGTTGAAGGACCTGAGCCTCCTTAGAAAGTAGAGTGATGTACACACCTGGGGTCTGAGGTGAGCGAGAAATAACTTTTCCAGGGTCTTCATGATGTGGGATGTTAGTGCTACAGGTCTGAACTCAGTCAGGACAGTGGGGTGCGCCTTCTTGGGCACTGGGACCAGGCAGGATGTTTTCCACAGCACAGGGACCCTTTCCAGGCTCAGGCTAAGGTTCAAGTGTCGCTGGAGTATTCCACACTGTTGGTCAGCACAGACCATAAGCACCCTTGGGCTGATGCCATCAAGGCCCGCCGCTTTCCACTGATGTAGTCTCTCCAGCTCTCTCTTCACTTGGTTGGTGGTGAAAGCCAGCCAGGTGGGGAGGTGGGGGGAAGGGGGGTGTTGAGGATCAGTCCAGAGATGGGGGGAAGGGAGGTGTTGCAAATCAGTCCAGAGGGAGGTGGGGAGGGGGTCGCTGATTGTCTCAACAGAGGTATTGTGAGGAAAGTGGGGGTGGGACAGCCGTGTGGGTGTGTGTGGCCTGGGAAGCGAGAGGGGAGGTGAACAGGGCCAGTATCAAACCTGTTAAAAAATTGGTTCAGCTTATTGGCTCTGTCCTGGGTCCCCTCTGGCTTCAAAAAGTCAAACAGTGGGCAGACAGTGATATTTCTCATACCCTTCCACACCTCTCTCACCTGGCTCTGCCTAGGCTTGTCCTCCATCTTCTCCTTAAACCCTCTCTTCCCCTAAGCAATCTGCAACTTCAGCTCCCTCTGGACGCATTTCAATTTGTCCCTGTCCCCCTCCTTGAAGGCCCTCTTCTTCTCATTCAGCAGGGCCTTCAGGTCGCTGGTGACCCAGGGTTTATTATTTGGAAAATAGTGTACCTTCCCGGTGGGTACAAAAATTGCTATAGTCCGTTATGCAGTCAGTAAGTCCATCAATGTCCTGCCCATGAGCCTCACAGAGCACATCCCAGTCTGTTGTTTCAAAGCAGTCCTGTAGGGCTTCATTCGCCTCCGGGGACCATCTCCTAATGGTCCTAGTGGTCGCTGGCTGCTGTTGGACCATAGGCCTGTAGAGTGGGGTGAGGTGGACAAGGTTGTGATAAGATCTACTGAGGGGAGGGAGAGCAGTGGAGTTGTATGCATCCTTCACATTAGCATATAACAAGTAGAGTGTTTTATTATTCCTGGTTTGGCACTTCACTAACTGTTTGAACGTTGGCAGCATTGAAGAGAGAGAAGCATGGTTAAAAATCCCCCGAAATGGCAAAGAAAGCACTGGGATGCGCTGTCTGTAACCTCGTGATAGTAGAGTGGATTACATCACACGCTGTGTTTGCGTCAGCGGAGAGCAAGATGTAAACAATAACAGCAATGGTCGCCGTGAATTCCCTCGGCAAATAGTAGGGTCTCAGGCTAACGGCTAACAGCTCAATGTCCGGGCTACAAAACTCTTCCTTAACATTAATATGTCTCGGATTACAACGGGTACAAAAGTATTTATATCTACAGTAAAATGAGTCCTATATAGAAAAAACCTGAAAGGCCGCTCAGCAAGGAAGAAGCCACTGCTCCAAAACAGCCATAAAAATTCCAGACTAAGGTATGCAACTGCACATGGGGACAAAGATCGTACTTTTTGGAGAAATGTCCTCTGGTCTGATGAAACAAAAATAGAACTGTTGGGCCATAATGACCATCGTTATGTTTGGAGGAAAAAGGGGGAGAATTTCAAGCCGAAGAACACCTTCCCAACCGTGAAGCACGGTGGTGGCAGCATCATGTTGTTGGGGTGCTTTGCTGCAGGAGGGACTGGTGCACACTACAAAATAGATGGCATCATGAGGAAGGAAAATTATGTGGATATATTGTAGCAACATCTCAAGACATCAGTCAGGAAGTTAAAGCTTGGTCGCAAATGGGTCTTCCAAATGGACAATGACCCCAAGCATACTTCCAAAGTTGTGTCAAAATGGCTTAAGGACAACAAAGTTAAGGTATTGGAGTGGCCATCACAAAGCCCTGACCTCGATCCTATAGAACATTTGTGGGCAGAACTGAAAAAGCGTGTGCGACAAGGAGGCCTACAAACCTGACTCAGTTACACCAGTTCTGTCAGGAGGAATGGGCCAAAATTCACCCAACTTATTGTAGGAAGCTTGTGGAAGGCTACACAAAACGTTTGACCCAAGTTAAATAATTTAAAGGCAATGCTGCCAAATACTAATTGAGTGTATGTAAACGTCTGACCCACTGGGAATGTGATGAAAGAAATAAAGGCTGAAATAAATAATTCTCTCTACTATTATTCTGACATTTCACATTCTTAAAATAAAGTGGTGATCCTAACTGACCTAAGACAGGGAATTGTTACTAGGATTAAATGTCAGGAATTCTGAAAAACTGAGTTGAAATGTATTTAGCTAAAGTGTATGTAAACTTTCGACTTCAACTGTATATATTATATATTTTTTGCAGTCGTTACTGAGAATGTTACTGTAGTTGATGTGATCTGAAGGTACTTAAAGTTTGACTACTTTGAACATCATTGCAGCCAGTTTTAAAGGTGCAGCGATTCTGAAAATGTTTTCTCATGGCTAACTACCATGAAGTTTGAAGTGGGCAGGGAGCTATATTCACAAGCTTAGCTTAAATAAGTCTTTGAAATATCTACAGTGGGGATTTGATACACTGCCGATTTTGCAGGTTTTCCTTCTTACAAAGCATGTAGAGGTCTGTAATTTTTATCATAGGTACACTTCAACTGTGAGAGACGGAATCTAAAACAAAAATCCAGAAAATCACATTGTATGATTTTTAAATAATTAATTTGCATTTTATTGCATGACATAAGTATTTGATCACCTACCAACCAGTAAGAATTCCGGCTCTCACAGACCTGTTAGTTTTTCTTTAAGAAGCCCTCCTGTTCTCCACTCATTACCTGTATTAACTGCACCTGTTTGAACTCGTTACCTGTATAAAAGACACCTGTCCACACACTCAATCAAACAGACTCCAACCTCTCCACAATGGTCAAGACCAGAGAGCTGTGTAAGGACATCAGGGATAAAATTGTAGACCTGCACAAGGCTGGGATGGGCTACAGGACAATAGGCAAGCAGCTTGGTGAGAAGGCAACAACTGTTGGCGCAATTATTAGAAAATGGAAGAAGTTCAAGATGACGGTCAATCTCCCTCGGTCTGGGGCACCATGCAAGATCTCACCTCATGGGGCATCAATGATCATGAGGAAGGTGAGGGATCAGCCCAGAACTACACGGCAGGACCTGGTCAATGACCTGAAGAGAGCTGGGACCACAGTCTCAAAGAAAACCATTAGTAACACACTACGCCGTCATGGATTAAAATCCTGCAGCGCACACAAGGTCCCCCTGCTCAAGCCAGCGCATGTCCAGGCCCGTCTGAAGTTTGCCAATGACCATCTGGATGATCCAGAGGAGGAATGGGAGAAGGTCATGTGGTCTGATGAGACAAAAATAGAGCTTTTTGGTCTAAACTCCACTCGCCGTGTTTGGAGGAAGAAGAAGGATGAGTACAACCCCAAGAACACCATCCCAACCGTGAAGCATGGAGGTGGAAACATCATTCTTTGGGGATGCTTTTCTGCAAAGGGGACAGGACGACTGCACCGTATTGAGAGGAGGATGGATGGGGCCATGTATCGCGAGATCTTGGCCAACAACCTCCTTCCCTCAGTAAGAGCATTGAAGATGGGTCGTGGCTGGGTCTTCCAGCATGACAACGACCCGAAACACACAGCCAGGGCAACTAAGGAGTGGCTCCGTAAGAAGCATCTCAAGGTCCTGGAGTGGCCTAGCCAGTCTCCAGACCTGAACCCAATAGAAAATCTTTGGAGGGAGCTGAAAGTCTGTATTGCCCAGTAACAGCCCCGAAACCTGAAGCATCTGGATGGAGGAGTGGGCCAAAATCCCTGCTGCAGTGTGTGCAAACCTGTTCAAGAACTACAGGAAACGTATGATCTCTGTAATTGCAAACAAATGTTTCTGTACCAAATATTAAGTTCTGCTTTTCTGATGTATCAAATACTTATGTCATGCAATAAAATGCAAATTAATTTCTTAAAAATTATACAATGTGATTTTCTGGATTTTTGTTTTAGATTCCGTCACTCACAGTTGAAGAGTACCTATGATAAAAATTACAGACTTCTACATGCTTTGTAAGTAGGAAAACCTGCAAAATCGGCAGTGTATCAAATACTTGTTCTCCCCACTGTATGTCAAGCAACTGAGCAGTGAGCTGTGTTGCAATAAAATCATCAAGCAAATTTGGTGATACAAAAAGCTATTAAAACAACATTTAAAGTGCATTAATGATATATTTTTGTTTTTACACATTTCCAGTTTTCCATGTTTATCGTAATGTGGTTCACAGCAGCAGTGATGGATGTGTTGACTTGATAACTTTGTCAGTTTTGAACGACCCTTTTGTTCCATACTGGCTGAAGACCTAGCTAGCCAGTAACTAGCTAACACCAGACACAGATGAATAGTATAAACTTTTAACTATATTTGCTCACAACCTACTGTCAAATTTTGGCACTAGCAGAGTAGCTATCTAGCTATATAAACCATGCCCCTCTGCAAACACGCCTTCTACGATGTTGGTTACAAGGCGGTTCTTACTTAAATTAGGTAAGAGAATATCATGTTACCATGGGATATTAAAATGAGAGGTAAGGTGATGTCACCTTGTCCCCTAAATAATGAATCCAAGTGTTTTACATGGGGGAAAGGGCCAGTAACTTTATGATCAGACTTTCTCAATATAGAAGCAACAGTCATTTTTCAAACTTTGGTTATTATACTTTGATCTGGTTTCCTTCAAAATATCATCCCATTTCATGAAAAACATGATTTTGACTGTTCATAATCTTTAAAGCTTTTGAAAAAGTTTACATAAATGCATCTGAAGGATGGGAGCAATAATAAATATTCTGTTGCAATCTTCAGTTGGCTCGTCCTCTATTAATAGGCTTGAAAAATTATTATTTTGATATAATGCTTACTTAATTGAGAATGTATGTGCAGTTGAAATTTGGCCATAGAATCAATTACCCCAAAATATGTATTTTCAGCGTCTTGAAATTATGCATTTTCAAGGTCTGAAAAATACTGTGGCGAGCTCGGCCAGAAGAAGATGGCAAGAGACAGAGATTAATTTACCAGAGAGTTCCTGTGCCCCGTACACCGCACGACTCCAGGAACGTCACACTTTATTCACACTCCTTCAATTATTAACAATGAACACATCATCCGGCCATGCAAGGCTCGGTCATGGTAGGCATTTTAACATTCTCCACTACCCCCATAACCTGAACTAAGACACTTAAGTAAACAGAAACACATAACATTAGCTTATCTACTAAAACATAAAAGACATAACACAACCATTTTAATCACAGAACATGAGCTACCCACAATCCCTGGCGCTCTTCAGCTACTATGCTGGCCAGATCACTACATAGCCCCCACCAGAGGGGTCAGTCGCCCCCGACGACCCCATCACTCAACATAAAGTCCCTCAAATGTCCAGGACGCCTCCTCTGTCGAGCCGGCCGCCTGGGGCTCGCCACAGGCGCACTTGGCGGAGAGTCACCCGGATCCGTACACCGGGAATTGTCATCGCAGGGCGACAGTTTGTCCCGGTGCAGTACCACCGTGCGCCCTCGGCCAGGCATGCGCACCCTATACACCACCTCCGACAGCCGGCCCAAGATCTCCCCGGGCCCCTGCCAATGGCTGCGGAGCTTGGGAGAAACACCCTTCTTGCGGACGGGGCAGTACACCCAGACTTTGTCCCCCGGCATGAGTGCCTGTCCCTGGCCTCGGGTATCGTAGGCCCGCTTCTGCCGCGCTCCGGAGTTGGCCTGGGCCCCACGAGTGTAGTCGTGGACCACCTGTATGCGATCCCTCAGTCGACGGTAATAGTCCATCTCCTTTCCCCCAGCACTCAGGCTCCGGCGGGGCCCCGAACACCAAGTCCACTGGGGTCCTGGACGGCGGTCCGGTATGACCACAGGACCAAAGGCAGGTGTCGGTCCCAGTCTCGTTGGTGTTGACTGGTGAGGATGGCAAGCTGGGTAGCCAGCGTACGGTTGAACCGCTCCACCAGCCCGTCGCTCTGTGGGTGGAGTGGCGTCGTCCTTGTTTTGTCCACCCCAAGCCGCCGGCAGACCTCACCGAAGACCTTGGACTCGAAGTTCCGCCCCTGGTCGCTGTGAAGCTCAGCGGGGACCCTGAAGTGGGCGAACATCTCCTCTACCAGTCTCTCTGCGGTTGTGATGGCACTCTGATCCGGCACTGCGTAGGCTTCGGTCCACTTTGTGAAGTAGTCCATGGCCACGAGAACGTAGCGGTTGCCGGAGTCAGGGCTGGAAAAGGCCCGAGAATGTCCACCCCTACCCGCTCCATCGGGGCCCCCACTAAGTACTGCTGCAGTGGGGCGTGAGAGCGCTGTGCCGGCCCTTTCTGGGCGGTGCAAGGGTCACAGCAGTGCACGTGTAGCTCCACGTCTTGTCGACTGCCGGGCCAGTAGAACAGCCTCATGAGGCGGTGGAGGGTCTTTGCGTTGCCATAGTGCCCCGCCCCCACCGAGCCATGGACAACCTGGAGGACCTGGGGACGTTGCCCCATTGAGAGTAGTAAGCCTTTACCTCAGGCCCCAGTGCTGACACCCTTGTCCACTTGGGCTCCACGAACCAGCCTCTCACCAACGCCAGGACCTCGTCTGTTTCCTGCTGTTGCTCCAATTGCTGAGGGCTCAAAGGGAGTCACCCCTCCTCACCGCTGGCAGCCTGGACCCCCGCCACCATCGGCGTTGACTGGTCCCGTTCCTCCTGCCGCTGGCAGTAACGGCACTCCACAGCCATGCAGGGCCGCCGGGAGAGTACATCGGCATTGCCATAATGTCGCCCGGCCCGATGCTGGATTTCAAAGTCATATTCTTGCAGGGCCTCCAGCCACCTGACCTTCTGGGTTTTTAAAGTTCAGGAGCCAGGTGAGCGAGGCATGGTCAGTGCGGATGAGGAACCGGCCACCGTGCAGATATGGCCGGAAGTGCCGTAGCGCCTGGACCACTGCCAGCAGCTCACGTCGGGTCACGCAGTAATTCCTTTCTGCCCGGTTCAAGGAGCGGCTGAAGTAGGCCACAGCACGTTCCCCCTCCTTTCTCTCCTGGGAAAGGACAGCCCCGACCCCCACATTGCTGGCGTCGGTGTCCATGATGAAGGACTGATGGGCGTCAGGGTATGACAGGATTGGGGCTTCAGTCAGAGTCACCTTGAGTTGGTTGAAGGCTGCGGCGCAGGCGTCGTCCCAAACAAAGGGCTGGTCCTTGTTGGTCAGACGATGGAGGGGACTTACGATCGTGGCAAAATCCCTGATGAAACGCCGGTAGTATGACCCCAGGCCCAGGAAACTCTTCAGCTCGCCGGCATTTGCAGGAGTCGGCCAGTCTTGCACGGCCGTCACCTTAGCGGGATCGGTGGCTACGCCGCGGGCACTGACCACATGGCCCAGAAATGTTGTCTCCCTCGCCAGCAATCGGCACTTAGCGGGGTTCAGCCGCAACCCTGCACGGCGGATGGCGGTGAAGACCTCTCGCAGGTTAGACAGGGCTCCGTTGAAGTCATTGGCGTGCACCAGCGGATCGTCGAGGTACAGGACGCATCGGCTCCGGGGGACGTCGGCTAACACCTTTTCCATCAGCCGTTCGAACGTAGCCGGCGCGTTACAGAGTCCAAACGGCATGACATGAAACTGCCACAGCCCTCGCCCAATGGTGAAGGCGGTCTTCGGTCTAGCGTTGGGGGCCAGTTCCACCTGCCAGTAGCCGCTGCGTAGATCTAGGGAGCTGAACCTGCTGGACCCCGCGATGCAGTCAAGGGCAATATTGATAAGCCTGCAAAGAAGAGAGCATAGACTTAGCTATCGTCTTAGTTTATCCACACATTTTCAATACAGACTACTTTGTAGAAATGAATCACCTAAATCTCCCCAACCAACAGGATGTTGGTTGTTAGACAATCCAGTACAGTGCCAAAGCTAGCAAGACTGGAGGGAGGGATGCTTCGACACTGGACTGGACTGGCTAACTGGATTGGGGACGTTATTGAGATGGAATTATTAGCCATAGCCTCTTGGGTTGTTTAATGGACTTTGCTGCTAAAGCAATTAAAGAGACCTGCATATTATCTGTCTGTGGTATTGGTTTACACAGGTTAAAAGAAGGCTCCATCAACCATCAACACCTAAGTGTAGCCACATAATGTCAGAAGAGAGACAGAGGTACGAACTGCCACTAAAATACTATGCCATTACGCTTCTGTGTATTGTCAGTGATAGACAAGAAAGCATGATATCAATTCTTAATCTCTCACTGCTGGTTTTGATTACACGCCCTCAGAGGCGGATTGGGGAAAATGGATTCTCGCCTGTCGGCTCAAGCTGAGCAGTGTGCTCGCAGGTGAAGCACTTCCCATTTAAATGAAACGTGCCTTGGAGCCTTTTACTGGCACCGGTGTCGTCTGCAAACATACAATAAGTTGTAATTAAATAAAGGCACAGTCTTTTTCTATTCTGAGTGTACTTTGTGTACTTGATGCCTCGCATGCACAAACACCCCTTAACAGTCCAGTCCAATCTTAAGGAAACATACAAACACCCATTCCTGAAATGGATGAAAAAAAGTTCTCATTGGTTTTGATATTGCGGAGGTAATCAGTCCTAGTAAGGAAGATGACGTTGAAAAAACATATTTAAGACGTTGACATCACGTGCATTTCAGGTGCTGAATTAAAGGTTAGAAGAAGTCTTTTCCGGGCATACATCTTGTATGGACGTTGGACATACAGTACGTATTTTCCGAACATTGAAATCAGGTGCATTTTAGGTGCTGAATGAAATTTAAAAATGTGTTTCCAGATGTTGAAAATATGTTATTTACAGACATTTAAAAGACATCTTTCTCTGTCATTGAATCTAAGTCTCTATTAAGTGAGCATTATATCACAATAATAATTGTTCAAGCACCTTAATTTGAGTTGAGCACATTTTCATAGCTTTAATAGACAACAAAACCGATGTTTGCGCAACTATGGAACTCATTGGTTTACTGTTGTGAGTTAGAATAGTTGAATACACAAGGTGCAATTTAGAAATGTGTCAGTCATTATAGTCAATCAATTACCCCATGTCAGCTAACATTTGTTTGATTGCTAAATTAGTTTAATGGACAACTATCTTAACTTATTATGGCCAGTGTACCCCCACTGATTTTGTCTCACGAAGATATCATATCCAAAACTGCAAAAATTCTCTCCACCTTACCGTAAAATAAATTGAATTGCATGAAATTAGTTATAAAATTGAAAAATCTTCTCTCTGCCCCAAAGCAAAATGTGTAGAATAGCAGCAAACTTGCTGTTATTGTGTGTGTGTGTGTGTGGGGGGGGGGGGGGTTCAGATGTTTTGTGGACCCTCCCCCATCAAAGTTTCAATGATATCACTGGCGTAGATTGTTGACAACATGTCAAATATATTTAGTCTCCAATGTTTTTTAAAAACATTTTTTTCATAATCATAACATGATGAACATAAATTACATTTACTCTCACGGGTTGCCTAAAATAACTGTCTGAAAGCCAAGCCCACTATAGGCTACGCCTTTGGATTTGCCAAACATGGGTTAATTTAAGCATCAGTTGGGTTTTTATTCACTTTCATGCTGGGTTGACCCAGCAGATGGGTCTTTTCTTTTTTATTTTCAGGAGGTGTGGCCTTTTGGGGGCCTGGCTTTCAGATAGGTCTTTTAGGCCACCGTGAGAATAAATGTATTTGCTGTTCATACTTTTATGTTTGTACACTGCAAATGAGTATTTCTCTTGCATTACCTTTATTTAACTAGGCAAGTCAGTTAAGGCCAAATTATTGTTTACAATGATGGCCTACATTGTTCTACAGGGTCCACCATAATAGTACAGTGCCCCTGGAGCAATTTTGGGTTAAGTGGCTTGCTCAAGGGCATATTGATAGGTTTTTCACCTTGTCGCCTCGGGTATTTGAACCAGTTCGGTTACTGGCCCAACACTCTAACCTCTAGGCTACCTGCCGCCCTATTTTAATATACTGTACAATCAATAACATTATGATTAGAATATCATAACAAAGTGGTAGCTAGCCCAACATTGAACACAATTTCTGTAAGCCTTATTAAGCTCCAAAACTGTCAGTGCTCAACAAAATAACAAAATTGACATTTCTTATCTGTTTCCAGAAAATGTTAGTATATTGCACGTCATTACCTCACGGGAGAGGCAATTTAATGTTAAACAAATATATAATTAATCAGAATACTTATTTTGGGCAGAAATGCCTTCTGGAACATGTGAACTTTAATATGCCATCTGTAAATATGAATACAATTGTTAAATAATGAGCATAGTAGGTTAAGCCACAGAAAAATACAGGATCCTTCCCGCTAGCCATGATAACGGATGGGCTGGACATGCAGAGAGAGGAGTTTGGATTGCATGAAGCATGTTTCTGTCTGTGACATGAGCTGCTAAGAATGTGTGGATAATCCTGTCTACTGCAGCTTTTAAAAAAATATATTATGAAGAACCAAAAAAGTTTTACTACTGCTCTCAACATTGCTGTCCGGAAGTTAATAGCCCTGTCGACAAAACTCAGTGGGATAATGTGGTGATGGACTACTTTCTGGTCGTGCTCTCTGACTCTATAAATGAATAAGACAATGAGGAAATCCCTGATTTAGGTAAAAACATTTTAATTGAACCGAAGTCTTCTGATGACAATAGTGGGATGGAAAAATGGTGTCATGGAAGAAGTAGACCGAATTTTGGACTGGTACCCTCTTAGTTTTGAACACGGCATTAGAGTTGGGATTATGGTTCACTGTTTAGCTAACTAGCTAGCTAGCTACATGTCTAAACAAAAGACTCCACTATGCAAGTAACCATTTCACTGTACTGTTACCCCTTCTGTGTACTATTTATTTTTTTAGAATAATAAACAATTGTGCAAATAAACCTTTTGACTCATTTCAACTAGGCATATGTCGTGCTTCACTACTTCACAGGAGAGGCATTTGAACGTAAACTTTAAAAAAAATCTATAGCAGAAATGCCTTCAGGAACATGTGAACTTTTGTGGTTAAATAACAAACTTGTATGCCATCTGTAAATACAAATACAATTGTTAAATTACGAGCCTAGTTGGTTTAGCCACGGAAAATTGGCTGAGATAATGGATGGGCTGGACATGTCGAGAGATGAGTTTGGATTGGTCTGCCTTGTAGCACGCTTCTGTCTTTCACATGAGCTGGTCAGTATGTGTAGTTAATCCTTTCTAACACAGCTTTTTTTTAAAGATAACACGTAGTAGAACTGCAAAAGTGTTGCTCTCCACTTTCTGGAGGACCGAGTTTTGAAATCAGTGGAATTAGAATATGATTGCTAAGGAGATGGAGAAAGTTTGATTGCAAATATGCAGAGGGAGTCAAAAAGAGAACACACAGAAGGTTGTTGTATAAAACGCCTGTCCCCGGACTACATCTTCAAACTTGTAATATTATTCATATCTCAGAGCGTCTCAACAAAAGACTCCCATATGCCAGTATCCATTTCACTACACCTTCTGCATCCTGTGCATGTGGCAAATAAACTTTAAATTCATTTGGTTTAGTATGTGTTTACCAGAGATTTTCTTCCTGCACCAAAGACAAATTAGGATATAACGTTAGGCCAACGAGACAGTCAGTGTGCAAGGAAGAAAATTATCTCACCATTATCCTGTAATAATGAAGACAAATGCGCTAAAGTGAAGACATTGTCAGAGAGAACACCACAGCAGCCACACCACAGCAGCCACACCGAGCAGCCATGCACAATGCCAAGTGTCGACTGGAGTGGTGTAAAGCTCGTGCCATTGGACTCTGGACCAGTGGAAACACGTTCTCTGGAGTGATGAATCACGCTTCACCACCTGGCAGTCTGACTGACAAATCTGGGTTTGGCGGATGCCAGGAGAGCGCTACCTGCCCCAATGCATAGTACCAACTGTAAAGTTTGGTGGAGGAGGAATAATAGTCTGGGGCAGTTTTTCATGGTTTATTCTAGGCCCCTTAGTTCCAGTGAAGGGAAATCTTAGCGATACAGGGAATCTGATTTCATTGGTCCTCAACTCGTAACAGTCATTTCATTCAGGGTAAGTGGAGTTGTTTCACGCTATACAAAAAAAGACATCCAAAAGAAGTGTCACGATGCGGAGTAATGGGACGAAAAACGGAGCGCTGATGGAGCGTCATTCCTTTTTATTTTGGAGATGTCTTCACAAGGCACAAAATAACAGAAAAGGAGATGACTTAAACAAACTAACAAAACACTATACAAAGCAAAGTAACTCACGTGCTGAAACACAAGGCAGACACGAACAATGATCCACACACAGGTGGATTTGTGTGGGGATTAAATACTATCCCCAATCAGAGACAACGCTAGACAGCTGTCTCTGATTGGGGATGATAATCTCCCTAGTTAGTGTGTGAGAGCTTGGTTGTGTGCCTCTCTCCTCCCCTAGGTGGGAGTAAGAGGCCTTACCACAACCAAGCCCTCACAGTACCCCCCCCCTAAGGTGCGGACTCCCGATCGCACACAAAAAAAATCCCCCCTCTCCTGAAAGAAAAAATGTCCAAAACTCTAGGGGGGACATGGCGGGGTACTGAGGTGGTTGCTGGTGGGGGCTCCGGTTCCGGGCGTGGCACAGGCTGTGAGAGTAGCTTCTCTCCTACCTCTCCGTTGCACGCTCGGTCCGGTCCGGACCCCGGCGCGATGGTTCCCCCCTCAGTACTCCCGCCTTCCACCAAGTCCTGTCTGGACCCTGGTGTGGGAGCCCTCGACCCTGGAGAGGGGCTGACAACCGGCCCCGGACTGGGCACCGGTGGAGTGGACTGCTCCTTCCCTGGAGCGACGTAGACGACCGGCCCCGGACTGGGCACCGGTGGAGCAGACTGCTCCGGCACTGGAGCGACGCCGACGACCGGCCCCGGACTGGGCACCGGTGGAGCGGACTGCTCCGTCACTGGATCGACGTAGACGACCGGCCCCGGACTGGGCACCGGTGGAGCGGACTGCTCCGGCACTGGAGCGACACAGACGGCCGGCCCCGGACTGGGCACCGGTGGAATGGACTGCTCCGTTACTGGAGCGACGTAGACGACCGGCCCCGGACTGGGCACCGGTGGAGCGGACTGCTCCTTCACTGGAGCGACGTCGATGACCGGCCCCGGACTGGGCACCGGTGGAGGAGGCTCCAGGCCTTGAGCTGTGGCTGGAGGCTCCGGGCTGCTGACCTTCGCTGGAGGTGGCGGAACGCTGACCTTCGCTGGAGGTGGCGGGGTGCTGACCTTCGCTGGAGGTGGCGGGGCAATGACCTTCGCTGGAGGTGGCGGGGCGCTGACCTTCGCTGGAGGTGGCATGGCGCTGACCTTCGCTGGAGGCCTCGGGCTGCTGACCTTCACTGGAGGCCTCGGGCTGCTGACCTTCACTGGAGGCCTCGGGCTGCTGACCTTCACTGGAGGCCTCGGGCTGCTGACCTTCACTGGAGGCCTCGGGCTGCTGACCTTCACTGGAGGCCTCGGGCTGCTGACCTTCACTGGAGGCCTCGGGCTGCTGACCTTCACTCGAGGCCTCGGGCTGCTGACCTTCACTGGAGGCCTCGGGCTGCTGACCTTCACTGGAGGCCTCGGGCTGCTGACCTTCTCTGGAGGCCTCGGGCTGCTGACCTTCTCTGGAGGCCTCGGGCTGTTGACCTTCTCTGGGGGTCTCGGGCTGCTGACCTTCTCCGGAGGTCTCGGGCTGCTGACCTTCACCGGAGGCCTCGGGGTGCTGACCTTCACAGGAGGCCTCGGGCTGCTGACCTTCTCCGGAGGTCTCGGGCTGCTGACCTTCTCCGGAGGTCTCGGGCTGCTGACCTTTACAGGAGGCCTCAGGCTGCTGACCTTTACAGGAGACCTCAGGCTGCTGACCGTCACAGGAGGCCTCGGGCTGCTGACCTTCTCCGGAGACCTCAGGCTGGATGCCGTGCCCACCCTGGGCACCGACGCAGAGGTGGTCTTCAGCCCTGCAGCTGGTCTGGCTGTCGGCCCCAGACTGGGCACCGACACGCTATGGAGCTCCTGCTCCACAGCGGGACTGAACGTCGTGCCCACCCTGGGCACCGACGCAGAGATGGTTCCCAGCCCTCTGGTGGGGCTGGCTGTCGGCCCCAGACTGGGCACCGACACGCTATGGAGCTCCTGCTCCACAGCGGGGCTGAACGTCGTGCCCACCCTGGGCACCGACGCAGAGATGGTTTCCAGCCCTCTGGTGGGGCTGGCTGTCGGCCCCAGACTGGGCACCGACACGCTATGGAGCTCCTGCTCCACAGCGGGGCTGAACGTCGTGCCCACCCCGGGCACCGACGCAGATATGGTTTCCAGCCCTCTGGTTGGGCTGGCTGTCGGCCCCAGACTGGGCACCGACGCGCTATGGAGCTCCTGCTCCACAGCGGGACTGAACGTCGTGCCCACCCTGGGCACCGACGCAGAGATGGTATCCAGCCCTGTGGTTGGGCTGGCTGTCGGCCCCAGACTGGGCACCGACACGCTACGGAGCTCCTGCTCCACAGCGGGGCTGAACGTCGTGCCCACCCTGGGCACCGACGCAGAGATGGTTTCCAGCCCTCTGGTTGGGCTGGCTGTCGGCCCCAGACTGGGCACCGACGCGCTATGGAGCTCCTGCTCCACAGCGGGGCTGAACGTCGTGCCCACCCTGGGCACCGACGCAGAGAGGGTTTCCAGCCCTGTAGTTGGGCTGGCTGTCGGCCCCAGACTGGGCACCGACGCGCTATGGAGCTCCTGCTCCACAGCGGGACTGAACGTCGTGCCCACCCTGGGCACCGACGCAGAGATGGTATCCAGCCCTGTGGTTGGGCTGGCTGTCGGCCCCAGACTGGGCACCGACACGCTACGGAGCTCCTGCTCCACAGCGGGGCTGAACGTCGTGCCCACTCTGGGCACCGACGCAGAGATGGTCTCCAACCACAGAGCTGTGCTGGCGACCGTCGCGGTAGCCTCCGTGCGAGGAGTAGGCACGGGGCATACTGGACTGGGGGAACGCACCACTGTTCTGATGCGAGGCGCTGGCACAGGTCGCACCGGGCTGGGGAAACGCACCGTTTGGCTAGTGCGTTTAGCTGGCACAGGTCGTACCGGGCTGGGGAAACGCACTGTTGGGTTGTTGCGTTTAGCTGGCACGAGTCGCGCCGGGCTGGGGAAACGCACCGTTTGGCTGGTGCGCGGAGCAGGCGCGGGCCGTACCGGGCTGGGGAAACGCACCGTTGGCTGGGTGCGTTTAGCTGGTACGGGTCGCACCGGGCTAGTGTTGCGCACCGATGGTTTGGTGCGCTGAGTCGGTCTCCTCCTCCTCCGACTCTGGACCGGCGCTGGAGGCACCGGACTGGGAACTGGCGCTGGAGCACGACTGTCCCTGTCGTGCCTACTCCACCGCCAATCCCCATCCTGTGAGGGTTCTTCCGGGAACCCCCACGAGTGAGGGAACAGAAGCACATCGTCGTCGTCTTCCTCCGACTCCTCTCTGTACTCCTGCTCCCATGGCTGTAGGGGCTCCTCCTGGAACCCCCACGAGTGCAGTGGTCGGGGCTCTTCTCCCTCGATCCCCGACCACCCCCATAGCCCCCCCCCAAAATCAGTTTGAGGGGTTTTCTGGGCTCCAGGCTGGTCCTCAACTCTAGCCCGGTGACGTGTCCTCCGTCTCCGGCGCCTCGGCTGCTCCGGACCCCAGCCTTCCTCCACCGAGCGATAATAGGAGTGTTCCTCCTCGGTAATTTTCCCCATACCGAGGAGGATATCTCCTAATGTAATCCCCCGTTGCGTCCCAGGGTGGTGGATCATTCTGTCACGATGCGGAGTAATGGGACGATAACCGGAGCGCTGATGGAGCGTCATTCCTTTTTATTTTGGAGATGTTTTCACAAGGCACAAAATAACAGAAAAGGAGATGACTTAAACAAACTAACAAAACACTATACAAAGCAAAGTAACTCACGTGCTGAAACACAAGGCAGACACGAACAATGATCCACACACAGGTGGATTTGTGTGGGGATTAAATACTATCCCCAATCAGAGACAACGCTAGACAGCTGTCTCTGATTGGGGATGATAATCTCCCTAGTTAGTGTGTGAGAGCTTGGTTGTGTGCCTCTCTCCTCCCCTAGGTGGGAGTAAGAGGCCTTACCACAACCAAGCCCTCACAAGAAGTCGACTAACGTCAAATGCTTAGTAGGATGTCAACTATGCTTGAGGGAATCTCTGATGGTATGTTCAGGTATGAAAAAGAGATTCTTCAGGAAATTTGTGCCTCATCTAAATAACATGTGGTATTTTATTTTTTATTTTTTTTATTTCACCTTTATTTAACCAGGTAGGTCAGTTGAGAACAAGTTCTCATTTGCAACTGCGACCTGGCCAAGACAAAGCAAAGCAGTGTGACAAATAACAACACAGAGTTACACATTAAACAAACAGTCAAAAACACAATAGAAAAATCTATATACAGAGTGCAAAATGTAGTGCAAAAATGCAGTAAGGTTAAGAGGTAGAACAATAAATAGACTATAGTGGTGACATAAATTACAGAATTATCATTATTAACACAGGAATGAAAAGTGTGCAAATTATGATGTGCAAATAGAGATACTGGAGTGCAAGATTAGTGAAAATAAACAAAAAATAAATATGGGGATGAGGTAGTAGTGTGGGCTATTTACAGAAGGGCTATATACAGGTGCAGTGATCGATAAGCAGCTTTGACAGCTGATGCTTAAAGTTATTGAGGGAGATAGGAACCTCTAGCTTCAATGATTTTTGCAATTCGTTCCAGTCATTGGCAGCAGCAAACTGGAAGGAATGGCGACCAAAGGAGGTGTTGGCTTTGGGGGTGACCAGTGAGATATATAGATAGATAGGTATATAGATATATAGATAGGCAAAAAGAACAGGAGAGAGTGGAAGATATCACTCTAACATAGTAAAGAAAATATATTGGTTTGACTGAATTCAGGGACAAGGTTTCAGGTTTTAGCATTTCAAATCAATATGATCATGTAAGTTGACATGAAGGTAGGAGAACAAATCAAGGGAATTCTACATTACTCACATTGAAATCAGAGTGCAAGCCTTTCTGTCATTCAGTGAACATTCAAATCAACTATCAAAGTGGCTTAGAGCATGACATATTCGTCTACCAGTATGATTAATTCAAGTGGCCTTGAATGAGATCAAAGGGCAGGCCCCTTCACAGCCAAACTCAACTGGAGAATTGGGCTTGAATATCAAATTGGGTTTGATTAGCCATTTCAATGGGAGTCTAACTGTATATACTCTAAGTGGGTCATTAGCAAAAGAAAGTGCCTCTGGACAGTGTAGATGTGGTGGTCCGTTAATAATGAAGAATGAGATTTGTAATCCCTGGATTTGATCCAGAACTGAGGGAAGTTCTAGTTCAACTACAGAAATGCACAGATTGGGAAGTATTGCCTGCGATGTGAGGAGAGGTTACTGTTACAAAGATGAGCCCCATTTTGACTGTAAATAAGCACTGTGTAGGTCACCAAACAAAATGTATTTTACACTTGAAAATCAGTTTGTCATTTTTCATTTTTACATATAGATTACAGTAACAAAGTAATGAAAATCTTGGCATTGGCAGGAAAGGGGGGTCAAATGAGGCCAGGCTTTTCTAGTTAAATGGACTTATTAGACTGGTGGCTATTGGTACTCCTCGAGGCCCAGCTATTCTACTGTTAATAAACATGAATACGGTCATTTTGACCGACCATGGGGCTTTAAGGATGATATGCTCAGAAAGTTGATATTTTATGATATTTGTCTGAAAGTACTGCTAGAGTGTAAAATCCACATGTTTAGGAAAAGTCTGTGAGTTAAAGTTTTTTATTGAAACTAAGATATAAAATGGAATTTGCAGTTTTAGTGTTAAATGTATGTAAGGTATTTCAGTCTAATGTATTTTTCGTTATGTGTAAGATGATGCTTTCCTTGTGAGTTTATGTGAATTGTGTCAAATAATTCAGCATCGGCTGATACTTTAATGTAGAATTTGAAATAAACTATTCTATATACACTGAGTATGCAAAACATTAAGGCCCTCCAGATGGCTATCTATCTGATATGATAGCAACAACGCTGTTGTCTTTCTCATACAATGTAACAGGCAGCCGATCTAAAAGGATGGGCTTATTTAAGGCAAAGTTGGGGCTTCCTTGGGGCCACCTGCCTTGGGGCCAATGTGGAGCCGAGAAGCAAAGGCCCGTCAGCCCAGTGTGGGCAGCCTACATGTGTCCAATGTTTTAACCCGCATTGGGCCCACATCGTGCCAATGTGGGCATGTTTGCTGGGAAAAGATGAACTTCCCTCACCAGTTATGGGCTGCCCACACTGGACCACAATGGGCCAATGCCTTGGAGGCCAATGTGGTGCCGATGAGCAAAGGCCCAGCGGCCCAATGTAGGCAGCCTACGCGGGGTCCAATATTTTTGCCCGCATTGGTTTAGATGGCGCCGACGGCTCACAAGGTAAACACGTGTTTGTGACCAATTAAATTTGATTTGATTTGACATCATGCCATTGTCCAAAGACATAAGCAGAGTTTAAACCTATTCAACTGAATGAAGAGGATAATAGCTAACCAGGTAAATATCGAAACTATAGATATACTCTGATGCTCTTGCTTTCATGTTTTACCACAAGCACCTCAGCAAACATGGAAAGGGGAAACATTTGTCATGGGAGGCAAAGGGTTTGATGATTGTATTCATGCCTTATATGCCTCAGAAAGAGAAATAGATCATAGATATGAAGCCTACACAGCAGTATGAGGTTTGAGCTTTGGCCCACGTCTGGTGATGTGTGTTTATAATTTATAAACTTAGAGATTGAGATTGTTGATCAGTTCTCTACCTATAGACTGAAACTCCCCTAGCCTTGACACCCGCAGAACCTATCGACCACAGCCTCGTCTGCCTGTAGCCAATCCTTTCTCACCCTCGCCCCCACATCAGCGACTCCTGCCCCGAGGCCTCAGGCCTACCCCATGGGAAATCACCACTGCTCTCCAACTGTTAAGGAAGTTGAAAAGCTCCTCCTTGAAAATACTAATTTTCATGTGGAGGGCAACAGCTGTCGCCTGAGGCCTGAGACTGCTGCGATACTTATTCTACCGTTCTTACACTCGAGCTTATACATGACCTGCAAATGCTACACGAGTACACAGAGACCAGTGTCCGCCCTGCATATTGCAGCAAGGAACTGTACGCCGCACGTGCCTTGTACCGACACAACCAACTTATTCCATTTGAAAGTTCTTCTAACAGAGTACTACAGTTTCACTTACTGCTATTTTTGTCTGGGATCCACCCATTCCTAATTCATGTCTCATCAAACATTGAACAACACTACGGTTCTACTGACTATAGTCAGTAGAATGGCCCATGTGCACTGTAAGACTTTTCTGTAATTACAACAGTAAAACACTGTAGAATGCACAGTGCAATACCATAAATGTGTTTTATAGCATTAATGCTGTAGATTGCACTGCATTATGGGTAAAATGCTTTGTTATTGTTATTAACTGTAATTGGAAGCCTCCTGTAAAAACGACTCTAACATACTGTATTTCTTTACAGTAATAGCTTGAAGGCATCAACCTACAGTAATCCGTTTCAAGCGTCAACCTCATGCTTTTGGGTAACACATGAAGCTAGGACTATTTTAGTAAACATCTTCTTGAATCGGCTGTGAAGTGGAAGAATATTTTCAGCAGCTGCTAGGTAGGTACATTGACTTGTTTGTAAGTATCTTTATTAATAGCCAACATTGTATTACTGCATATTTTCTTAGCTAACCTAGCTATCTATCTGGTTAACGTGCGCTAGCTAGCTGGTTAGCTAGCTCAAGTTGACACAAGCCATTTCAGTTTGCTCTAAATATCTTGCTGTGTGACCTAGAAAAACACCACCCAGATAATTACAATTGCGATAGAGAATACACTGAGCGCAGATTGTGACTATTATGTTTTCACCATTACTACAGAGAAAATGGCTTGCTTCTAGCAGTTCAAAAAATATCCCACATTAGCGGAGCAACGTCTTTTTTGGTATTGACGGGCCACTTTTTACACCGTACTCGCAAGCCGCTAAAGCCGATGCGAATTACCAGTGCACCGTGTTGTATCAAGGTGCCTGCCGACCTAAAGGCAGTGGCGATTTTAGGTTGGGCAAAAAACAAGCAAAGCCACTAAACTATACAATACAACACTAAACAATACATTAATTGCACTATAACAGTGACAAACGCTGCCCACAAACTGTTAGGTGCTACACAAAGCTGTCCAAACAGCAGAGTTCCAACATCTTACCACTGCTACACCTGGCTATCAGTAGAGCCTTGTCTGGCAGCGAAAACAGTTAATTCAGACTAATTTAATGCCTTTTAAAAAAACATAGCTGATATGGCTGACTTGCTTAAACAAATGTGGTTTCTACTGACAACTGAGATGTACAAACTATGGCATAAGGGGACGACAAGCGGATAAGAGGCAATCCGTAATGTCAATTAAGACATTAATGAGCGAGCTAGGACGGACGTAGTCAATATAACTATTTGTTCAGCACTTTTGAAATGTACAGTGACAGAATTCAGAGCACGGGCCGTTCTTACGGTGTTCTCCCTGTACACCAAGTCAGAACCGTAGGATAAATAAAGGGGGCATATAAGCAGACAATGAAAGCTCTTATAATATTCGATGATTACATTTCTCTAAAACAGGTTATAGGCTACATGTGCTCTTAACAGCTTACTACACAACATACACTTAGTATTACTTTCTTAGTACAGTATACATATCTCACTGGCATATTACATCATTTATGCAGCAGCATACAATACATTTTTGGACTCACCTTGTTGTGCTGTGCTCACTTGAACAGGAAGGGGTGCTAGCTAAGCTTTTTAAAGTATGATGTTGACATGATCAGTCCAATCAAAGCTACTGTAGATATAATGTGATTTGACTTAATTTTATTTGTGGCCAATGACCTTGAGCCTTCTTGGATGGGCACTTCTAATGTAACTCTATGGCAGCACCCAAGGGGCTTGAATTTTCAAGGTCTACCCTTAGACTTGGCGGTGACGCATTGTCCCCATGAGTGACAGGTACACTGAGCCAATCACTGCGCAGCGCTCCGTATTTTCCGCTGGCTGCCCCACCACCACAAAAAGCACTGAGCTAGGCTGAAACACCTGAATTTTGGAGCTGCCTTACTCAATAAAACAAAAAAGAGACCATGTTTGTATGTGGCTTTAATAACAGAATTATATATCTTTTTGATTTTTTTACATTTTTATGACACGTATTAATGTCAAAATAACATGCAAAACAGGCAAGCCCCAAAATTATTATTATAATTATAAATTTTTTTCCTACAAATGTGGGGCTCAAAACAGGCTCATCCCCACCTGCCCCGAATGACGGGTCGCCACTGGGTGTAGGCTATAGCAATGTTGTATTAGTTATCTAGGGTATCTAGCTGTCTTGTATTTGTTCAATTTCTCAATTGATTTCATAAACTGTATTGAATGTGCTGTAGGTTCTAATCAACCCAAGATGATGAACCCTGAAGATGGGGCAAAATGCATGACAAGGTGGACCAGAGGAAGCCAGCTGTTCTCAACCCCTACAACACCAGCTTTATATATCCCTTGTCTCCTGTTTTTTACCCACAGAATAACAGCCCTGGTACTGATATGTTCTCTGTCTTTTTACCCACAGAGTAACAGCCCTGGTACTGATATGTCCTCTGTCTTTTTACCCACAGAGTAACAGCCCTGGTACTAATATGTCCTCTGTCTTTTTACCCACAGAGTAACAGCCCTGGTACTGATATGTCCTCTGTCTTTTTACCCACAGAGTAACAGCCCCGGTGCTCTCTGTTAAATTTTTTTCTCTGCTAGTCCCAGGGATAAGAAGAGCTGACAAATCAGAAATGAGGATTGTTATGGAGGAACACAGAATGCTGCGCTGACTTCTCTCTCTAGGATGCTCGCCTACCCAAACTGAACCCCCTTACCCTGAACAGAGTCCCCCCTGATCATAGATCTAGGATAGTGCCCGATCCCAATTTTGACTCCTTCTCCCTCTCTCTCTTTTTCTCTCTCTCCTCCACAGCCCACACATAGGCAAACAATATTGTTTTTACATTAGTGTTGTAAAGATGTTGGGGCGGCAGGTAGCCTAGTGGTTAGGGTGTTGGGCCGAATCCCCGAGCTGACAAGGTAGAAATCTGAACAAGGCAGACAACCCACTGTTCACTGTTCACCGGTAGGCCGTCATTGTAAATAAGAATTTGTTCTTAACTGACTTGCCTAGTTAAAATAAAGGTTAAATAAAATAAATTGATATTTATTTTAAATTTCAGTGCACGGTCATGCAACATCCATAGACAAACAATTAGATTAATTGAAGAGCTCAGCAACTTTCAACGTGGCACCGCCATAGGATGCCACCTTTCCAACAAGTTAGTTTGTCAAAGTTCTGCCCCTGCTACAGCATACAATGACATTCTAGACGATTCTGTGCTTCCAATTTCGTGGCAACAGTTTTGGGGAAGGCCCTTTGCTGTTTCAGCATGACAATGCCCCCGTGCACAAAGCGAGGTCCATACAGAAATGTTTTGTCGAGATCGGTGTGGAAGAACTTGACTGGCCTGCACAGAGCCCTGACCTCAACCCCATCGAACAGCTTTGGGATGAATTGGAACGGCAACTGCGAGCCAGGCCTAATCGCCCAACATCAGTGCCCGATCTCACTAATGCTCGTGGCTGAATGGAAGCAAGTCCCGGAAGCAATGTTCCAACATCTAGTGGAAAGCCTTCCCAGAAGAGTGGAGGTTGTTATAGCAGCAAAGGGGGGACCAACTCCATATTAATGGCCATGATTTTGGAATGAGATGTGTCCACATACTTTTGGTCGTGTAGTGTATGTTTTTGCTGTTGTTAGTTATGTTGTTAATTTGTTGTTTATGTTGTTACCAATTTTAATACATGTATTTGATGTACAAATGTATCGTTTTTCTTAAGGACGTGACTCCTTGTCCCAGACCTGCTGTTTTCAACTCTCTCTCTCTACCGCACCTGCTATTTCAACATCTAAATGCCCGGCTATGAAAAGCCAAGTGATATTTACTCCTGATGTACTTATCTGTTGCAACCTCTACAATCACTGTGGTTATTATTTGACCCCGCTGGTCATCTATGAACATTTGAACATCTTGAAGAAAGATCTGGCCTTAATGGCCATGTATTGTTATAATCTCCACCCAGCACAGCCAGAAGGGGACTGGCCACCCCTCAGAGCCTGGTTCCTCTCTAGGTTTCTTCCTAGGTGTTTTGCCTTTCTAGGGAGGTTTTCCTAGCCACCGTGCTTCTACATCTGTATTGCTTGCTGTTTGGGGTTTTAGGCTGGGTTTCTGTATAGCACTTTGTGACATTGGCTGATGTAAAAAGGGCTTTATAAATACATTTGATTGATTGATGTTCCCTAAATACCTTTAAGCCTTGAATATTATGCAGTTTATGCATTGAATGAAAAATGTAATAAATAAATAAATACTTTCCTATTAAATAGCAAAGGCGCGTTGGCCAATGCTCAGATTCAGATTAGAGTCTCAGCAAAGGCCACATTCTTCAACCTCCCCAGGCCAGTGGAGGAGCAGGACAGTAGGGATACCCCTGCGTCACCGTGTTGCCCAGAGTAATGGAATAACATAAATATAATTGATAGAATAACTATTTCTTACTGTGGACCCACCACCATAGACTCCTATCACACAACCTCCCTCCCAACTCCTGCTAAGCACACCTTATTATGCACTTCTATTTATACAACACAGTGACCTTGGCTGGCCCGTGTCTACTGTAACAGGATGCAAAACCTTCAAAAAAATTAAGCTCTGTGTGAATATCTGTCAGGGGGATCAGGCCTCTCTTTTCCTCCGTGGTTCTGGACAGGAGGGGGTGTAATGGTGGGGGTCTGAAGAGAGACAGGGTGAGACAATCAATTAAAAGTGAATTCTGACCCGGCAGCAGGGAGGAATGGAGTAGATCGGACGACAGGGGGAAGTCAAGGTCTCCCGTCACTCCAGCTGTGGAAATGTATTAAGTTTAGTTGCTAAATTGTAAATGCTGTCTGTTGCTCTGCTTATTTACATGTACTTTTGAAAGTGAAGGAACTGGGAAATAAAGGACATGTGATGAAACTTTACTGTTTTCCAACAAACCTACAGCTTAGTGCCCTCATTAATAGGATCTGTAGGCTAGAAAGAAGTTAGCAAGGTAGGAATCTGTGCAAAATACACATCTTTTCTTCATTTCTGTAGATGTGTCCACTGTAAACATGCAGCAACACACAATCACAAACACCCTGGTCAACGAATAACACACTTCAGTTTCAGTTTGCTTCAGTCCATTATTGATGCCTTGCTAAATTAATTTAACCCCAGTTGTGGCTGGGGACAGTTGCATTGCATGTCAGTAGAGGGAAGAAACATGCAACACTTTTCCCTTAAAATTGATTATCATCTCCAGGGTGTTTTCATTTGTTTGTTCTCCGGTTAGCATGATAATTGAATTGGTTTCCACTTAATCATGTTTTTGGTACTGCTATGAAGACCCACATGGAATCCTAATTTCATCCTTAGCTTAGAGCAAGGACAACAATGGTGAGATAAAGCTAGTTATCTCTAACCATGTAATTAGGTTAATCTATGGGAAAAGCGGTAAATTTACACTATTTAATGTGCTGTGGTTGACTTTAGGCCGGGCTTTGCAGTCCAATGAACTGCATTGTCACGGTGAGTAGTGAGGGAACGAGGCGCAGAGCGAGAGGACGCTGCCAACATGTTTTATTTAAATAATAAAACTATCAAAACAACAAAACGTACTATACCGCGGCGTGAGTGCAAACACACAAACACAAACAATTATCCACACGCAGGTGGACGTGCAGTGCACATAAATAGAATCCCTAATTAGAGACAACTCAAGACAGCTGTCTCCAATTGGGGATCACCAACAACACCAACCCTGTGAGTGTCAGGACCTGACTGTGGCCATCCCACTCCCCCTAGAGGGAGTCAGGGACCTGGCCTCAGTCAGGCCCTTACATGCATAAATGATCCTGAACAAATTCTGATTGTATTCTCACGTCATGCTGTCTACATTTCAAGTGTATTAGTTGACCTGGTCATTATGGAATTAGATAAGCGACGAGCGAACTGTTGGACAAATGTAGGTTAACTTTATCTACCTATCTTTAGCTACTGTAGATTATATAACTCACATGTTAGATGAATAGATAGCGTTATTAATGACGGAAGAGACCAGGTAAATGCATAGTGTTGTTTTCACTAGCTCCACATCAACGACTAAATTCCATACTGTTGAAGAATTTAAAGTGTTTCATGATGTCACCACGATTTTCTGCGACAGTCGACCTAATCCAATCCTCATTTACATAATATAATTTGTTTTGGAAAGAAGTGGGAGTCATGTGGGCTAAGAGTGTGCAACGCAGGAAGTCATTACAATGAATAATGACCTGCTGAAAGCACTGATGGTAAGCTTATTAGAGTAGCTTCTTTTGCTCACCTTGCACTGCATATGTGACACTTTCCGAGGAGAGAGAGAGAGAGAGAGAGAGAGAGAGAGAGAGAGAGAGAGAGACATCCAATTACCGCGAGTGATGAGAGCTCTCTGTCGACCAGGAGTACACCTTTGTTCCAGTGACACCAGGAGCATGAAATGTGCTGCCCTGGCGGAAAAGGTCACAGGTCACAGAGAGTGTGTTCACGATTTTAAACAGTGAATAGTTAACAGGTTCTAATGTTTAACATAACTGTGAACGACCAGCCATAACCTGTCACGACGCATGAGACATTGGGTAGGCATTTTATCAGTGCAGAGATGACACTTGAGCATTGTCAAAATGAGACCCATTGATTCATGACAGTGGTATTGGTTGTTAAATGCCCTTATGGATCATGAGCGTGGGGCAGTTATACTGCTGGCACCTAAAATGAAAAGAGATTTAAACATAATATCTGATATGAAGAAGCCAGTGACTAATCAGAGAAGTCTTATTTTCTAGTGCTTTGGGCTCGATGGTTTCGTAGATTTATGCATAGACCAAAGGGACTTTCATATCAAGCAATAATATGTCGAGGTTAATTGGGAAAAACACAATTAGCAGTTGCTGCATTTTAAATGGTGTTAATTACTAACCAAACTCATAACAAATCCTTTGGGAACATTGGATTTCATTATACTTCGACCTGTGGAGAGGGAGTTTGTACACACCCCTCAATGAGAATTGCCATTTCCGGGGGGGAAAGCACTTCTATTGAAGTGAACTGCACAGTTATCTACGTGTTATCATCAATGGCACATTTCAGTGGTCGTTATGAATATGGTGATATTCACTTTAAAAAGGCTTATGTTTTATTCATGGCTTGATCAGTTCCTGCGTGCCTCTGAAAATGTCGTTTTGTAAAAGGGGCAACAACACAGCGTGATGTAAAACTAATCCAATTTCTAATTTCTTCAAACAGTGTTTCCCTCTCTCTCTCAGAGATATCATTCTACTTCTGGGCCTCTTATGATGTTAAACGACAGAGTGCAGAAATTCTGGTGGCTATAAAACTATTTTGAAAGCATGTTTGGCACACATCATTGTTCACCAAGTCAACACAGCCACATTAACAGATTCAAACTGAAAATGTTGATCTCAGTTAGGCTACGCTCTCCATAAACGATGTGAGCAAGGCCTGGTCAACATTCACAAGGCCGCGGGGCCAGACGGATTACCAGGACGTGTACTCAGAGCATGCACGGACAAACTGGCAAGTGTCTTCACTGACATGTTCAACCTCTCCCTGACCGAGTCTGTAATACCAACATGTTTCAAGCAGACCACCATAGTCCCTGTGCCCAAGGAAGCGAAAGTAAACTGCCTAAATGATAACCGCCCAGTAGCACTCGGCAGCCATTAAGTGCTTTGAAAGGCTGGTCATGGCTCACATCAACACCATCATCCCGGAAACCCTAGACCCACTCCAATTCACATACCGTCCCAACAGATCTACAGATGACGCAATTTCAATCACACTCCACACTGCCCTTTCCCACTTGGACAAAAGGAATGCTGTTCATTGACTACAGCTCAGTGTTCAACACCATAGTGCCCTCAAAGCTCATCACTAAGCTAAGGACCCTGGGACTAAACACCTCCCTCTGCAACTGGATCCTGGACTTCAAGACAGGGCGCCCCCAGTTGGTAAGGGTAGGCAACAACACATCTGCCACGCTGATCCTCGACACGGGGGCCCCTCAGGGGTGTGTGCTTAGTCTCCTCCTGTACACAACTCTAACAGAATACGCCCCCATTCACATCGACAGGGCTGTAGTAGAGTAGTTCGAGAGTTTCAAGTTCCTTGGTGTCCACTTCACCAACTAACTATCATGGTCCAAACACACCAAGAAAGTTATAAAGAGGGCACAACATTGCCTTTTCCCCCCTCAGGAGACTGCAAAGATTTGGCGGGGGTCACTAGATCCTCAAAAAGTTCTATAGCCGCACCATCGAGAGAATCCTGACCGGTTGTATCACCGCCTGGTATGGCAACTGCTCGGCATCCGACCGTAAGTAGTGCGTACAGCCTAAGACATCACTGGGGTCAAGCTTCCTGCCATTCAGGACTTATATACTAGGCGGTGTCAGAGGAAGGCCCAAATAATTGCCAGACTCTGGTCATAGACTGTTCTCTCTGCTACCACACGGCAAGCGGTACCGAAGTCTAGGTCCAAAAGGCTACTTAACAGCTTCTACCCCCAAGCTATAAGACTTTTTATAAAAATGTTTACTTTCGTTTATTTAGTAAATATTTAAATATTTAGTAAACTCTATTTTCTTAAAGCTGCATTGTTGGTTAAGGGCTTGTTGTCACGAGGCGGGTGAAGGGAACAAGGCGCAGAGCGATAATTGCCACCAAACATGTTTATTCACGAAAGCAAAACAATAAACATAGAACCCAAAGGGTAGCCAAGTGAACGATGGCGCACCCTGCAACAAACGCAGGTGTAGATCATCAAACATAAATAGCATCCCCAATTAGAGACAACTATAGACAGCTGCCTCTAATTGGGGATCAACTAAAATTACACAGAGTTACCAATTAACTCTATCGTCAGGTCCTGACTGTGGTCTGTCGACTCCATAGTGGAGTCAAGAGACCTGATCTCAGTCAGAACCTTACATTACCTCCCCTCTAAGGAGCAGGCTCCCGAACGCAAGAGCCGTTCCACCCCAGGACACTGGCAAGGCTATTGGTGGAGGCTCCGGACCTGGTGTCGGACGTGATGCTGGCTCTGGTGGCGGCTCTGGTCTCCAAACCGAACTCGATGTAGTTGCCACCGCTGAGCCCGCCTCCACCCTCAGTTCCGTGCTGATGAACCCTCCCTCTGGAGCCGTGTGATGCGCCAAGTCCTGTCTGGACCCTGGCGTGGTGCTGCCCCCTGGTCCCGGACTAAACACCAGTGCGGTGCTGAGCACTGACCCAGAATTGGGCACCAGCGCAGAGAACGCCCTCGGCTCTGGAGCAGTACCGGCGATCGGCCCCGGACTGGGTACCGGCGCACAGCATGGCTCCAGCCATGTAGCCGTGCTGGCTGCCGGTTCCGGACTGGCCACTGGCGTGTAGAAGAGCTCCGGCTCTGGAGCGGGGCAGACGACCAGTCCTGGACTATGCACCGGTGGAGCGGACTGCTCCTGCATGGAATCGAAGCATACGACCGGACCCGGACTGGGCACCGGTGGAGCGGACTACTCCGGCACTGGAGTGGAGCAGACATCTGGACCCGAACTGGACCCCGCTGCAGAGGAGGGTTCCAGCCACGTAGTTGGGCTGGCTGCCAGCCCCAGACTGGGAACCGGCACGCTAAGGAGCTCCTGCTCCAAAGCGGGGCTGTACGCCATGCCCAGCCTGGGCACCGACGCAGAGGAGGGTTCCAGCCAGGTTGCCGGGCTGGCTGCCGGCCCCGAACTGGGCACCGACACAGAGAATGGTTCCAGCCACATTGCGGTGCTGGCAGCTGGCTCCGGGCTGAGGACCATCACGGGAGGCTCCGGGCTATGGGCCGTCGCTGGAGGCTCAGGACAGTGAGTCGTAGCTGGAGGCTCCAGGCTGTGGAGACGCACCCTTGGTATGGTGCGAGAGGCAGGTAGGGCCATACGGGGCTGTGGATGCGCACCGGTGGTTTGGTGCACGCAGCTAGCACCGGTGTCTCTGGTGGCATCGACACCTCCTCCCTCTCCTGTTCTTTGGAAAGAAATTACATCCGCTCCTTCACGAGTGCCAGTCTGGCATCGAAGCTCTCCTTCTCCTCCATCCTCCTAATGAAGGGATCAGGCTGGGCAGGGGGAGGAAGGGCCACCCACTTCGCCTGTTTCTCCTTTGGCCGATCGAAGAACCCTTCTGGTGTCTTCCGGTTCTCCGCCATTGGAGGCTGAAGTGGTGGGCGTTGTTCTGTATCCCGCTTCTGAGGTAGCTCCTCCCACCATCTCCACGATTGAGGAGACAGGAACCGCTTTTCCTCTCGGAGCAGGGTGCTGCAAAGAAGGGACTCCTCCTCTGAGTCGAATCCCCGTGGCGACTCATCCCACAGCCCCCACGAAGATGAAGACAGGAGCCTCACTCCTTCCTGCTCCTGCGGCTGTAGGGGCTCTGCCACGAGGCCCCACGACGGTCTCGACATGGGATCTTCCTCCCATTCATCCGAACGATCCCAGATGCTCCCTACGACCAACGGCGGGGTTACCTCTGGGACTCGTCGAATATCTTGCCCTTTAGGTCACCTTGCCCACCTTGCCTTCGGTACGCAGAGTTCCTCTCCCTTTCGCCGCTGCTGGTTCCCACTGTGGTGGATCATTCTGTCACGAGGCGGGTGAAGGGAACGAGGCGCAGAGCGATAGTTGCCACCAAACATGTTTATTCACGAAAGCAAAACAATAAACATAGAACCCAAAGGGTAGCCAAGTGAACGATGGCGCACCCTGCCACAAACACAGGCGTATGCACATCTAATGATCCACAACGCAGGTGGAGATCATCAAACATAAATAGCATCCCCAATTAGAGACAACTATAGACAGCTGCCTCTAATTGGGGATCAGCTAAAATTACACAGAGTTACCAATTAACTATATTGTCAGGTCCTGACTGTGGTCTGTCGACTCCATAGTGGAGTCAAGAGACCTGATCTCAGTCAGAACCTTACACTTGTAAGTAAGCATTCCACGGTAAGGTGGAATACACCTGTTGTATTCAGCGCGTGATTTGATTTGATTTGGCTGTGAGAGAGAAGAGAACATTTTATCATTGGGCCTGAAGCACAGTAGCACCATTCACATGTTACCAGCACTATGTGTAGCTGCTTCCAACAGCACAAACTCAGGTGGTAGTGGTTTTTGTGTGCAAGTCTGATGGGGTTTCAGGATTTCTTGTCATTTAGTGAGCTCCTGAGGTAATTAAAATTTATTTCCTAACATTGTTAACAAAGCAGCTGGAATTGCCCTTCTGATGAGAAGGAAGAGAGAGCCAGAAAGGGATTGCTGTCAGACAATATTACAACCAAAGAGGATCAGCCACAAAGGTGTCTGTAGAGTACGGAGTGAAAGTAATTAAAATGTGTATTTCCTGGCCTTAAGATACAAGAGAAACTAATTGCCTACCTTTGTGCCCTAAACTAGTTGGGAGAATAGATTATGTTGTTTGTGACTCCCGCTGAAAAACAAAACAAAAGTCTTGCCCTCAACAAATTAATTTAGGCTGGTGCAAGGAAACCCTTATGGCTATTTCTCAAGTCTTTGAGGGTAGAATGTAGCCATACTTCACCACCTAGGTGTGATATGTGCCCTAGGAACTCAATGAGATAACAGGCTATTGGTTGGGGATGAGATCAGTGTAACAATTACCCAGAAGGAGGCAAAGGCTGAAGTACAAATTATTATTTTTATAAAATAAAAATATAAAATGTGTGAGAGAATGTTTATCACTATCTCAGATCTCAGTCGTCGGTAAAAAACCACAATCCAAATAGTTGCTAATATCAAGAAGGATAATTGTGCAAAAACGCTAAGCTATGTGAAGTTAATGTGATAACATGTGCCAACGTGTGAGCACTTGTGAAAACATTATCTTATGTGAAATAAAGATAAGGGGAGGGGATGCAAAATTGACAATGTGACAACGTTTGAAAACCCAGGTGTCAAATGTCATTGAAAATATGTGCCTCTAAATCCCCTGCAGGTTTTGTCTAGTTCCCCTGGATTACATGGGACTCAACCTCACTTGGGATTTGAACTATACATATATTGCCAAGAACACTTTTCTTAAAGTATATACTGTACATAGCACAGTTTGAAGGTGTTATTTCTATAAAACAACATCTATTTATAGTAACTTCACCCATACTGTACCGACGTACTAATTACCTCGACTAACCTGTACCCCCTCAGTACCGGTACCCCCTGTATATAGCCATTTTATTGTTATGTAATTTTAATGTGTTACTTTACTTTTTTTTTACTTTAGTTTATTTAGTAAACATTTTCTTAAACACTATTTGTTGAACTGCATTGTTGGTTAAGGGCTTGTAAGTAAGCATTTCGCAGTAAGGTCTACACCTGGAGCTTTGTCAGAGTGACCATCGGCTTCTTGGCCACCTCCCCGACCAAGGCCCTTCTTCCTCAGTTTGGCTGGGCGGCCAGCTCTAGGAAGAGTCTTGGTGGTTTCAAACTTCTTCCATTTAAGAGTGATGGAGGCCACTGTATTCTTGGGGACCTTCAATGATGCAAAACATTTCTGGTACCCTTCCCCAGATCTGTGCCTCGGCACAATCATGTCTCGGAGCTCTACTGACAATTCCTTCGACCTCATGGCTTGGTTTTTGCTCTGACATGCACTGTCAACTGTGGGACCTTATAGGTATGTGCCTTTCCAAATCATGTCAAATCAATTTAATTTACCACAGGTGGGCTCCAATCAAGTTGTATAAACATATCAAGGATGATCATTGGAAACAGGATGCACCTGAGCTCAATTTTGAGTCTCATAGCAAAGGGGCTGAATACTTATGCAAATAAGGTATTATTTTATTTTTGCAAACATTTCTAAAAACCTGTTTTTGCTCTGTCATTATGGGGTATTGTGTGTAGATTGATGACATCTATTTTTTAATAATCCAGAATAATTAGAATAAGTCTGTAACGTCACAAAATGTGGAAAAAGCCAAGATGTCTGAATACTGATACATACGATGCTGAATGGGTGTCAACAAATAAGAGATCTACAGCAGGTACTTTCCCAATTGTTCCTAAACTATTCCTTTACTTTTAAAAAGACAATTTCAGAATTTTCTTAAACCAATTTTGGTATTTTATGCATGGCCGAAAGACAATTTCCTTACTTTTCCCCCTTCCCACGTATCTTCCATTTTTGCGGTAATGCTGCAATTAGTTGGTTGGAATTTTGGGTACAGCAGGCATTTTCATTCTATGCGCTATGCATTTTAATAGAATATTTGCATAACAACACTGAATTAAAACGAACTGGATCTTTATATTTACCACTTGGGTCCTGTTTCAGTAACAATGAAATCAGACCTTGTTGAGTATCTGATAATCTACAATTCTTATATGATTGGTTAACACATGCTAATAACGGTACATCCTGGAGTTCAATGCTTTAATTGCATCAAGAAGGTCCTCCTCTGTAATTTGACCTTCACATGAGTATTTCTGTACAGCTGTTAATATTACATTATTAATAGAAAAAAAATAGCTTTGGTTAGTGGAGATGGAGGAGACGGAAACAAGAACATAGGCTTAAAGTACTTTACTTCCTCTTTCAAGATATCGTTTTCATTTCTACGTTGAAGTTATAAATTCTTCTGTCCTAGTTAAAAACAAGTTATCATCCAATAGGCTTTGATTGGATCTCCAATATATTCCTGAGGAGTGTAAGTCATGCAACATTTCATTGTGCCAAATACAGACCATCTTATTGTGAAATTAAAAAGGAGCATCTTTACGGATATAACATTTGGGTAGCTCTCTCATGCACACTATCAAACAGGGGTATCAAAACATATATTTTATTGCCCCGCTGAGGCTGTAAAAACAGAGGGAAAGGTGCAACAGCATCAGGCCATTAAATATCGATGGGGCGTAACTTTGCTCTGTTCACACACACTCAGACTCTACTATGCTGTGTTTTTTATTGTGTTAATATATACTTTCTGCCGATAGAGTGCTATGCAACTATGTAGGGTACAAATTATCCACTTATGTCTTAAAGTCCTGCCACAGAAGACGTCTGAGCAAGAGGGAGCACAGCGGGTTGCCACGGCCTCGTGGAGGTTGAGGTGTGAAGCTGTGAGAGCAGGGTGAGCTCAGTCAGGGAAAGCTTAAGTAAGGCTGGGTAGCATACTGTAGCATACACTTACACCCAATTTTAAATACATTAGCATATGTACAGATGTTTACATACATGTACAGACTTGAACAAATAGAGACACACCTACAAAAGAATGCATGTATTCGAACATGTATTCCAAAGGGCTGGGGATATATAGAGAACACTGAAAGCAGGGGACCAGGGGATATAAGTACAGAGAAGAATAGCAATGAGGCATGGGGGCGTGATTCAATTAAATGGAAAAAGAAATTGAAAGCCCACTGAGTGGCATGAGTAAACGGCGGGAGGAAAACCTACACAACAAAACAACAAACTGAGCTTGTGGTTAGAGCACGGGGAGTAAACGCTACTTGGCACAAGTAGATATTGGAATATAGTGACCTGAAAACCAGACAGAACAGCATGACAACAGACTTCTTTGGAATATCCCAATATTCTACTCCAGGGTTGGAATGGAGAAAAACCGTAGTTAGTCATGCACAAAAAATAGGGCTCTTATCATCACTCTGTAAATTATATGACTGTCAATAGGACATTTAAACAATTAAATTAGGGTACATGGATTGTTTTTATGATTTATTGGTTTTACAGTCCTAACTCAACTTATACGACAACAACCTTCTCCACATTATACCAATGCCACATTATGTTGACCTTTCAATAGTTTTTCTGTATTCTGATTAATCCTGGGTCTCATTCAGATTATTCAAAAACTTTTAGACTAAACTATCTGATGTTTGCTCATAATGCTGTCGATTTACTTGCTTTGCCACCAGAAGTTGTAGCAGCCAAGACAGTGCAGGACATGCTGTGTCACCCAGGTTGCATCATCCCTATCAGACTGTGTAGGTGAGGTCTCTGTCTCCTGTCTTACACAAGCAGTCTGTAGGCTCGGCCGCTCTGCAAAGGCTCTCTTTGATAGCTCGCTGCGTTTGCTGTGGGGATCAGAGAGTCTTATGGTACAGACCCACTGAGAAATCTGACTGCCGATAGGACAAAAACAGCCCTGCTGTTTCTACTTCTAGAAAAACTATTCTCATTAGTGGCCAATAACTTGACTTTGAGCCTATCAGAGCGCACAAACCTCCACATGGGGGGGCTGACAGAAGTGACAATAAAATTTGGTGTAATCCACTCCCTTTTCATCAGAATTGTTCTAACTAAAACAATAAAGCTGCATAATATATCTGTTTTATCTTGAGCAAGTCTCTTTTACATCTTTTACATCTAGCTAAGGAGATTCCTGTCTTAGGTCAGTTAGGATCACCACTTTATACTAAGAATGTGAAATGTCATAATAATTGTAGAGATAATTATTTATTTCAGCTTTTATTTATTTCATCACATTCCCAGTGGGTCAGAAGTTTACATACACTGAATTAGTATTTGGTAACATTGCCTGTAAATTGTTTAACTTGGGTCAAACGTTTCAAGTAGCCTTCCACAAGTTTCCCACAATAAATTGGGTGAATTTTGTCCCATTCCTTCTGACAGAACTGGTGTAACTGAGTCAGGTTTGTAGGCCTCCTTGCTCGCACAGACATTTTTCAGTTCTGCCCACACATTTTCTATAGGATTGAGGTCAGGGCTTTGTGATGGCCACTCCAATACCTTGACTTTGTTGTCCTTAAGCCATTTTGCCACGACTTTGGAAGTATGCTTGGGGTAATTGTCCATTTGGAAGACCCATTTGCGACCAAGCATTAACTTCCTGACTGATGTCTTGAGATGTTGCTTCAATATATCCACATAATTTTCCTTCCTCATGATGCCATCTATTTTGTGAAGTGCACCAATCCCTCCTGCAGCAAAGCACCCCCACAACATGATGCTGCCACCCCCGTGCTTCATGGTTGGGATGGTGTTCTTCGGCTTGCAAGCCTCCCCCTTTTTCCTCCAAACATAACAATGGTCATTATGGCCAAACAGTTCTATTTTTGTTTCATCAGACCAGAGGACATTTCTCCAAAAAGTACGATCTTTGTCCCTATGTGCAGTTGCAAACCATAGTCTGGCTATTTTATGGTGGTTTTGGAGCAGTGGCTTCTTCCTTAATGAGGGGCCTTTCAGGTTATGTCGATATATGACTTGTTTTACTGTGGATATAGATACTTTTGTACCTGTTTCCTCCAGCATCTTCACAGGGGCCTTTGCTGTTGTTCTGGGATTGATTTGCACTTTTCGCACCAAAGTACGTTCATCTCTAGGAGACAGAACGCGTCTCCTTCCTGAGCGGTATGACAGCTGCGTGGTCCCATGGTGTTTATACTTGCGTACTATTGTTTGTACAGATGAACGTGGTACCTTCAGGTGTTTGGAAATTGCTCCCAAGGATGAACCAGACTTGTGGAGGTCTACAATTTTTTTGTGATAAGAATAAAAGTGATGTCAGCCATAACTGCTCACTTAGTAAAATAAACAGTCTAGTATTCTAATAATACTTTGCTGACATCTGAGTTTGCTAAATACATTCCCTTGATTTCAATAACCAGGATATTCTTACAACCAAAACATGCAACTTCTTTCAATCCAGAATAGTAGGTGGTAGGCCTACATTAGAGAACACAACTTCAAAAATGTATACTGAATTTCATGGCTTAACAGATGGCCCTATCATATTAATGGCACTATTTTCAAAGAACATTATAAAATTGGGCTGAGGATAATTTTTAAATTAGCTGTGTTCTGCTACAGTAATGCAAATCTGTTAATTCTCATTTCCATTTCCTATTTAACATGGCAGTCTTACAATATATTCTTGATGTACAACAAGCATGAAGATAATCAAGTATATCATGGAACAGCTGCCTTCTCGGCATGTGAGGTCCATTGAAGAGATGGCTGGTTTAGTTTTGAACAAAGATAATTGAGCTTGTGTGATTTGTTGCCAGCTTCACTCAGGTGGTAGAATATATTTGTTTATGTAAATGTTTAATTCCTCTGTGTTTTATAAATGAATGGGCAGATGTTTTTTAAGTGGAGATTATTTTAAAGCTATCTTCCACCCTCTCTCAATATCATAGCGTACCTAAAGCTGTACAGAACAAAACAGAACCAAGATAGTCAATGCAGTAGCAGTCATTCTTTTATCTGTTGTTATCCTGTGTCAGTTAATAATGGGCAGAGGGGTAATACTACAATACTCAGAAATCACTCCGCCATTTCCTGGTTGCTAAAATTTGAATAGTTTGCCTAATGTTAGTTTATGGAATGTGTAGAGAATCATTGTACCATCTAAACCACTGTGAAATATATTTTCAATAACCCAAAAATATAGTATTTTCAGCTGTTTGAAGCTGGTGTACAAAACCGAAAGTAAAAGACGCAAAAAACTAAACTTAAGAACGGGAAGCATAGAAATAACGCACATAGAACAGATCTACAGATTCTTAAACTAAACTAACATTTCTATGTGAATTTGGTCAGGTCGCCCAAAAAGTCAAATAATGCAGCTTTTGGATATTAGTAATCTAATCTCTTAGATCTCTTAGCGGCCAATGACCAGAGGAAATGTTGGTGTCATCACCTGTTCAAACCTACTCATCTCCATTGCACTCAAATCTCAGGGATTGGCTCCATTTATCAATATCTGGCTTAAGCTAGAGGCAAACACCACGTTCAAGCCATATCTTATATACTGGGACAGTTTACAGGTTTGTAGATGCCATTCACCAAGCCAACAAAATACTGCTGTACACATAGCACATCACCTGCATTCTTATTGTTCTACAACTCATTGTATAAGTAGCTTCAAAATGAAATTAAATCAAATAGAGTTGGTCGCGTACATTTATTTTGCAGATGTTATTGAGGGTGTAGGGGAATGCTTATGTTTCTAGCTCCAACCGTGTAGTAATTCCTAACAATACAAATATACACGCAAATCCCAAAAATATAGGAATTAAGAAATATAGAAATATCCAAAATATAAATATTATTGTATATGATGACATTATGGACAGTATATTAATAGCAGTAGTTATATAGGATGAGCCTTGACTAGAATACAGTATATAAATATGAAGTGGGTAAGAACCAGTGTGTAAACATTATTAAAGTGACCAGTGTTCAATGACATTTACATAGGGCAGCAGTCTCTAAGGTTAAGGGTTGAGTACCGGGTGGTAGCCAGCTAGTAACAGTGACTAAAGATCAGGCCAGGGTACTGGCCGGAGGCCGGCTATGGTGACTATTTAACAGACTCCTGGAGATAGAAGCTGTTTTTCAGTTTCTCGGACCACCTGTACCTGTACTGTTTGCGCCTTCTGGGTGGTATTGGGGTGAACAGGCCATGGAATGGTGGCTGAGGTCCTTGATGATCTTCTTGGCCTTCCTGTGACACCGGGTGCTGGAGGGCAGAGAAGCTAAAATGCAGTACATTTTACGATGAAATTCTTCAAGGATTAGATTTTGTATATGCCTAATTACAAGTCAACAACTATTGAACCACTTTTATCAAGCCTCAATTCATGTTCTTATCATCCTGATCCATAAAACACAATCTGACAGGGGGCCCATGTGATCTGCTTAATCACCTGAGGACATTGCACTGTGAATGCAGCGATTTTGAGCCTAGGAGAAGCGAAGGAGTGAGTCAGCATAGAAAATAGAGGGCCAAACCTCCATTGCCCAAAGAGGGAGAGGAGAAGGCTGTGGCTGCCTTGTTGCTCAGGAGATTCATTACCTTTCTCATCAATCATCTTCGCCTGATGAAACTGTTCCTGCCCAAAGCGGCTCCTCTGGCATAAATCCTGCAGTTAGGTGCCTGTAATAGAAGTGGAGGTGGATTGTATGGTGCAAATGAATTGCCACCTCAACTCGCATAATTTTTGTGAATCTTCCAGAGTCAGTGGAGCATGTACTTCGATGTCTGTTTTTTTTTTGTCTCTCTCAAGCTGTGTAATACAATATATAGTAACACACTGTAAAACATTTCCTGTTCAATTTACTGTAGCTTAAATTGACAGTACAGCTACTATAATCCATTTACAGTATATTACAGGAAGTACCCATGCAGCGACATATTACCCAGTGTTCTTTGCAAGTTTTCATTTTTTACATTTACATTTTTGTCATTTAGCAGGCACACTTGTCCTTAGCAACTTACATTCAATGCAATCAACCAAGGTTGAGATATTCACAGTAAATTGATGCCAAAGCAATGAAATACAGCACAGCGACTATTAAAATGTACATTACTTTTACTTTAATTACAAGGGATGCAGGTTGGCTGTTAGGTATTTGTCCTGCATATTACAGCATATTGATAATTACTAGGTGTTTTATATCACTTGCACTTCTAGAGGCCTAAACAAAGGCTTCCAAACTGGCCGAGATTACAGGGAAAAACAGATCAAATGGACATCGGTAAATACTAGTGATGTGCAGTTCGCAAATGATTTGTTCTTTTTGAAAGACTCTTTTACGTACTCATGATTCCGTTTTTCTAAGTTACTCGTTCAATTTAGTTGTTCGTTTGATCTGCTGTTTAGCAGTTACACCAGCGGACCCAGTTGGCAAAAAATGTGTAAAAAGCTTACCTTGACTTTGAAGAGTTCCAGTGTTGGATAGTCATAGCCAGCAAGCTAACATAGCCTCCCTCTGAGCTGGGTGTTTGAGTAGGCTAAACTAGCTAGCTGCATTTGCTAGCTAAGTAGCTATGTGAAATTCAAATCAAAGTTTATTTGTCACGTGCGCTGAATACAACAGTTGTAGACCTTACAGTGAAATGCCTACTTACAAGCCCTAACCAACAGTGCAGTTTAAGTAAAAAAAAGTTATGTAAACAATAGATAAGTAAAGAAATCCAAAAAGGTAAAATGACAGTAAAAAAAATATATATATACAGGTGGTACCGGTACAGAGTCAATGTGCAGGGGCACCGGTTAGGCTAATTTAGGTAATATGTACATGTAGGTATAGTTAAATTGACTATGCATAGATGGTAAACAGAGAGTAGCAGCAGCGTGAAATAGAGAGGGTGAGGGGGGCGAGACACAATGCAAATAGTCCGGGTAGCCATTTGATTAGCTGTTCAGGAGTCTTATGGCTTGGGGGTAAAAGCTGTTGAGAAGCCTTTTGGACCTAGACTTGGCATTCCGGTACTGCTTGCCATGCGGTAGCAGAGAGAACTGTCTATGACTGGGGCGGCTGGAGTCTTTGACAATTTTTAGGGCCTTCCTCTGACACTGCCTGGTATAGAGGTCCTGGATGGCAGGAAGCTTGGCCCTAGTGATGTACTGGGCCGGACCCACTACCCTCTGTAGCGCCTTGCGGTCGGAGGCCGAGCAGTTGCCGTACCAGGCAGTGATGCAGCCAGTCAGGATGTTCTCGATGTTGGAGCTGTAGAATCTGGGGACCCATGCCAAATCTTTTCAGTCTCCTGAGGTGGAATAGGCTTTGTCGCGCCCTCTTCACGACTGTCTTGGTGTGTTTGGACCTTTCGAGTTTGTTGGTGATGTGGACACCAAGGAACTTGAAGCTCTCAATCTGCTCCACTACAGCCCCGTCGATGAGAACGGGGGCGTGCTCAGTCCTCCTCTTTTTCCTGTAGTCCACAATCATCTCCTTCATTTTGATTACGTTGAGGGAGAGGTTGTTGTCCTGGCACCACATGGCCAGGTCTCTCTCTCTTACCCTTACCACCTGGGGGGGCGGCCCGTCAGGAAGGCCAGGATCCAGTTGCAGAGGGATCCTCAGTCCCAGGATCCTTAGCTTGGTGATGAGCTTTGAGGGCACTATGGTGTTGAACGCTGAGCTGTAGTCAATGAATAGCATTCTCACATACAGTCATGTGAAAAAGTAAGTACACCCCCTGGAAAGTGGTCTTTTTATTTTTCTTTACATATTTGGACACATGGATATTTAAGCTAAATTCACATTCATTGATAAAGGTAAACAAACAAATAATTACTTTTAAAATGTTATGCAATTAAAATTAACAAAAATGCATTTTCCTTATGGGGAAAAGGTTAGTTCACCCCTACCTTTACCATCACATAAAATGTCTAAAATTAGAATTAGGTACCAAAACAAGTGCACATTATTAGAATATCATTAGAGAGAAACATAGGAGGGTCCAGCCTTCCATAAAGATTAGAAACTTGGTCTGGTTTGGTCTTTGTAATGATATACGGGAGACGATGATTTGGATTCACGCGCAGAGCGCTGTTCTTTAATTATCATCGGCAAAGGTGCAAATAGGAATAAGGCAGAGATCGTAGTCGGAAGGCAGTCAGAGTTCATACACGGAAGAGGCAGTGATCGGGGCAGAAGCACTGGAGGGTAAATCCGGGAATCAAAAAGGTTCAGGAGACGAATGTCATACACGAGGAGACAACGAGAGAAGAACAATATTATGAAAATAACAGGCTTAGTATGTCACGACAGCAAACAATACCTCACAGGGAAACAGGGACTGAGGACTGAACTAAGTAGGTAGGTGATGAGAAGCAGGTGTGCTAGGGCCAGGTGGAACTAGCAAAGGAAAAAATTAAAACCAGAACTGGGAATGGAAAAATAAAAGCACTCAGAAAGGATGCAGACAGTAAAACCTCACAGTCTTAACCATATGGGTGTGTGGTAAAACATCATGCCGAGATCAAAAGACCCACCCGAGGCCCTCAGAAGAAAGATTATTGATGCCCAAAAAAGACAACTTTCCAGGGGGTGTACTTACCTTTTGACATGACTGTAGGTGTTCCTTTTGTCCAGGTGGGAAAGGGCAGTGTTGAGTGCAGTAGAGATTGCATCATCTGTGGATCTGTTTGAGTGGTGTGCAAATTGGAGTGGGTATATGTTTTCTGTTATAATGGTGTTAATGTGAGCCATGACTAGCGTTTCAAAGCACTTCATGGCTACAGACGTGAGTGCTACGGTCTGTAGTCATTTAGGCAGGTTACCTTAGTGTTCTTGGGCACAGGGATTATGTTGGTCTGCTTGAAACATGTTGGTATTACAGACTCAATCAGGGACATGTTGAAAATGTCAGTGAAGACACTGACAGTTGGTCAGCGCATGCTCGGAGTACACGTCCTGGTAAGGGATTTATTTTAGCAACATATAGCTTTCTCTCTCTCTCTCTCTCTCTCTCTCATCTCCATATTTTAAGAAATTACATTTAGCAACTAGTGTATCTCTCTCTGAATAAACTACTCACCACATGTTATGCACTGCAGTGCTAACTAGCTGTAGCTTATGCTTTCAGTACGATATTCATTCTCTGATCCTTTGATTGGGTGGACAACATGTCAGTTCATGCTGCAAGAGCTCTAAGGATGTCCTCCGGAAGTTGTAATAATTACTGTGTAAGTCTATGGAAGGGGGTGAAAACTATGAGCCTCCTAGGTTTTGTATTGAAGTCAATGTACCCAGAGGAGAATGGAAGCTAGCTGTCCGGCTACACCGTGGTGCTACTCTACAAAGTGCTGTTGAGGCTTCTGCAGACCATCATTGCAAAACAGTGTGTTTTAATCGTTTTTGGTGACTTTAATAATTGGGTGGCTTGTGAATATGTTTTAAATGTTTTACTATTTATATTTTTATGAAATTCACTGAGGAGGATGGTCCTCCCCTGAGGAGCCTCCACTGGTGTACATTAATTCTATACAGTTCCTTCAGAAAGTATTCACTCTCCTTGACTATTTCCAAATTTTGTTGTCTTACAACCTGAATTTAAAATTGATTAAATTGATATTTTGTGTCACTGATCTAGACGCAATTTTTATTAATTGATTAAAAAATGTCTTGAGTCAATAAGTATTCAGTCATTTTGTTATAGCAAGTCTAAATAATATGGCAAGCCTGATAAAAATGTGCTTAAGAAGTCACATAATGAGTTGCATGGACTCACCCTCTGTGCAATAATAGTGTTTAACATGATTTTTGAATGACTACCTCTGTACCCCACACAGACAATTATCTGTAAGGTCCCCCAGTCGAGCAGTGAATTTCAAACACAGATTCAACCACATAAACCAGGGAGGTTTTCCAATGCCTTGCAAAGAAAGGCACCTATTGGTAGATGTGTAAATTTAAAAAAAAAAAGCAGACATTGAATATCCCTTTGAGCACAGTGAAGTTATTAATTACACATTGGATGGTGTATCAATACACCCAGTCACTACAAAGACACAGGCATCCTTCCTAACTCAGTTGCCGGAGAGGAACTGTTGTAAAGTCACAATCAGGGATTTCACCATGAGGCCAATGCTGACTTTAAAACAGTTACAGAGTTTAATGGCTGTGATAGGAGAAAACTGAGGATGGATCAACAACATTGTAGTTACTCCACAACAGTAACCTAAGTGAAATTAATACAAATATTCCAAAACATCCTGTTTTCAATAAGGCACTAAAGTAAAAATGCAAAACATATGGTACAGAAATGAATACAAAGAGTTATGTTTGAGGAAAATCCAACACAACACATCACTGAGTACCATTCTTCACATTTTCAAACATGGTGGTTTCCTTCGACACATTGGTGCGGCTGGCTTCCGGGTTAAGCTGGCGGGTGTTAAGGAGTGCGGTTAGGCGGGTCATGTTTTGGAGGACGCATGACTCCACCTTCGCCTCTCTTGACCCCGTTGGGAAGTTGCAGGGATAAAAAAATATTGAAAATTGGGGAGAAAAAGGGGGTCAAATACATAAAAAAAATAAATGGAATAGAGCTAATTCACCTTTCAGCAGGACAATAACCTAAAACACAAGGCCAAATATGCACTTGAAAATAGTATATGGTAAGACTTGAAAATGGCTGTCTAGCAATGATCAACAAACAACTTGACAGAGCTTTAAATAATAATGTGCAAATATTGTACAATCCAGGCATGGAAAGCTCTTAGAGACTTACCCAGAAAGACTCACAACTGTAAGAGAAGGGAAAGAGGATACTAGTCAGTTTTACAACTGAATGCATTCAACTGAAATGTGTCTTCCGCATTTAAACCAACCCCTCTGAATCAGTTACTGCCCAAGGTGATTCTATGTATTGACTGAGGGGTGTGAATAATAATGTAAATCAGATATTTCTGTATTGTATTTTCTACATATCTTAAGAAAAACAAAAGAAAAACATCTAAAAACATGTTTTCACTTAGCCATTATGGGCTATTGTGTGTAGATGGGTGAATAGTTTTTGACTACTATAATATATGTGTATGAAAGTAGTCAAAGTTTAGTATTTGGTCCCATATTCCTAGTACGCATCAAGCTTGTGACTCTAAAAACTTGTTGGATGCATTTACTGTTTCATATTACTTTGTGCCTGCTAGAAATTATGGGGAAATAAGGTGTTGTGTCATTTTGGAGTCACTTTTATTGTAAATAAGAATATAATATGTTTCTAAACACTTCTACACTGTAAAAAAATATCTGGTTAATCTTAAAAAAAGTTCATTTGCTGCCTTTGGATTGCTCGCATATAGTACTTGTTGTTACAACTTTGCAATGCATGTTCAAAATATAGATAACTTATTAACATGCATTCTGTTCACTTGTCCCGATTAGTGGTTTCAACTAACTTATTTTAGTAAAAGGAAGTCTTGACATTACTTTTCTTGTTAAGACTATCTAAAAGTATGTATTGTTTTAACATACAAATGATAGTTACGGTCCTGTCCCCCTTCCTGTTCACCCTCTACACCTCAGACTTCAGATATAACTCTGAAACATGCCACCTACAGAAGTTCTCGGATGACTCTGCTATTGTAGGGTGCATCAGGGGTGGGCAGGAGGAGGAGTACAGGAGCACAATCAGTGACTTTGTGTTGTGGTGTGAGCAGAACCACCTTCAGCTCAACATCAGTAAAACAAAGGAGATGGTGGTGGACTTCAGGAGAACCAAGGCACAACTGACTGCAGTCCCTATACAGGGGATGGATGTGGAAATGGTTGGGTCATACAAGTTCCTGGGAGTCCATATGGACAACAGGCTGGAGAGACGGATCCTGGCCAAACTGCTGGCCATCATGGACAACGTCACCCACCCTCTGCACGCTATGGTTATGACGCAGAGGAGCACTTTCAGTCACAGACTGATCCCACCACGGTGTGCCAGAGAGCACTACAGGAGGTCCTTCCTGCCGGCGGCTATTAGACTATATAATGCCTCACCGGGGTGCCGTGCCTTCGGCAACACAGATCTGGAACTGTTGGAGTGCTAGGACCTAGTTTAACAATAATGCATCCATCCGTGAGTAACTCTGGTCCGTCATCACTCATTCACTCAGGACCTATTTATTCATGCAGGTCTGTATATACATACTCATGTACAGTTGTTATATCATATCACGTGCAATATTGCTAGTAATTCTTGGACCTAACCTACGTAGCCATTCACTCAGGAATGCATATTAGTATCCTGTCAGTTGCACCCTTTCTCATTGCTTTTAGTATATTGAATGTGCAATACGTGCAGTTGTCTGTAATTAAACCCTGCGCACTAAGGACTGTATTTTAAGGGAATTACTATTATTACCCCAAATTATATCATACACACATTTAGCTATTAAAGTATCTATTCCTGTCATTTACCTGTACAGTTTGTGTAACCATGCAAGTATTCACTTATCTGTAAATATAACTGTATACTTACCTGTACAGCTAATTTAACCATGCAAAATGTTCACTTACCTGTTCATTTAGCCAGTCTGTCTATTAAGTAAACTATTATTATTACCCTCGCTCATATCATATGCATTTTTAGCTACTGAAGTATTTCTCTGCCATCGACCTGTATAGTATAGTTAACCATCCAACATCCACCAATGTATAGTGTACATATTCAGCCAACCACTCATACTATGCAATGTCTTTTTATAGCTTTTTTTTTTTTTTGCACTCCAGATATCTTCTATTTCTATACTTTTTCATACTGCCGCTCTATGTATCATGTACCGTGTATCTGTCTTTTGTGTACTTTCGTTGTGGCATTTTGCACCTGCCCTGTGTTTTGTTGTAGCTGCTTGACAATGAAATTTCCCCCCCGGGGGATCAATAAAGTGTCTATCTATCTATCTATCTATCTATCTATCTATCTATCTATCTATCTATCTATCTATCTATCTATCTATCTATCTATCTATCTATCTATCTATCTATCTAACAAAGCACAATTTTATCAGGGAAAAATCTCATTTGTTTTCTTGCATGAAAAGTATACAGAGAGATACATACATTTAAAGGGACAGTTCACCACAAAATCTAAAATACATATTCCATAAATACTTCCTCTTACCCGTAGTGCTATTTATCCATCTAGATTGTTTAGAGTTGCCGTAGAGATGTCTGCCTTCTCTCGAATATAATGGAACTAGATGGCACTCGGCTTGTGGTGGCTCAAAGAGCACAAAAAATACATTTGTAAAACTCAACAGCAATGTCTCTTTCCAGAAATCATGGCCCAGTTACTGAAGATAATCAACAGACCTTGTTGTGAGCAGTTTCATGCAGGAACTTCTATCTTTCTACCAAACTACACCTGCCAACCGTATCACTGCGCAGAAGGAAGTAGAAGCACGTGCATGAGTAGATGCACGCTTCCATCTGCGCGGTGATACAGTTGGCATCCATCGCAGATCCATCCTTAGCATACCTACAATTTGCTTCTTTCAGCGGGAGTTCCACATTATGTGAGAACTGTGGAATCACGAAGGGGTCAGGCCATTCCAAAGAATCCCCACTACTGAAAGATGGTAGGCTGCATGTGTCCAATGTAGAATCTGAGAGAACGGCATCAGCTGTGAACAACACTTTTAATGTTGCCCGCTCCACAGGAAGGTCTTTGAAGTCCATCAGGTTGCACAACTGAATATTGAATTCAGGATACTCATTGTAAAATGAATCCACCTCTCAAGCCAATGTTTGTTCGTTACACCTGGCACAGCTCCTCAACGCTTGGGGGGATGTTTCCAATTGAAAGGCGTCTGATTTTGTTTTCAAATATGATGACTTACTGTAAGTAAGTATTCGGTATATAAACTCTATTCATATCAGTCCCCCTCACACAGCGTTTCTGTCCCTAAACACTTTATCAGGATCAAGTCACAATGTTGCAGGTTTTATAGTGTGACTAACTGCTTTATCCTCTCTTAGAGCATCCCTTGTCCTGCATGGTTTAGATCTCTCCCTGCTCCAACACAGATTATTTAAATTATACTTTGTTATTAAGCAGCTTCAGAGTTGATAATTTGAATCAGCTGTGTTGGAGCAGGGAGAGATCTAAACATGCAGGACAAGGGGTGCTCCTGGAGAAGTTTGGGAAATGCTGCCATAGAGGGTTCATTCTTCAGGATCAGGGTGACAAGTATCATGTCTCAGGACACCAACATCTGTGATGCTGTCAAAGTATATGGCCATTGTAACAAAGTAGCCGGACAGCTAGCTGAACGAGGTATGACACGAGTGGCATGTAGTCATTGAGATCCTCTGGTTTTACTAACAGACATTCAGCAGAGCGTTTCTTCACAAGATGGTAACTCTGCAGATGCTCCACATAGTACACCGTAAAAGGTTCAATGAGGAAGCAAATGTGACTAGCCAGCACAATGCATATTTCCAAAATTCTACCAAAGTCCGGTAGTCCACTTGTTCTCCCAACAGAAAGAATAATTCCCTTTGAATACTTTGTTCCATTTAGGAAGGTGTTAGGGGTCAGCACAACGGTGTCAGCATCACTGAATCTATTCAAGATAGCTTTTCTGACACCGCTGTCTAAGACTTCCATGCACACATCAGACACCTTCGCAGTCTCAGTCTCAGGCTTGAAAATGCTTGGCATTTCAAGATAATATGCCAACATAAATTGATGTCTTGAGGCCAGGATAAGCAGAATGTTTTTAAAATGGTTGACATCATGCACAACCTTTTTAAAGACACTGTTACCACCGATAAATCCACGATTATCGAAAATTTCAATAAGCATTTTGCTACGGCTGGCCATGCTTTCCACCTGGCTACCCCTACCCCGGCCAACAGCTCTGTACCCCCGGCAGCTACTTGCCCAAGCCCCCCCCGCTTCTCCTTCACCCAAATCCAGACGGCTGATGTTCTGAAAGAGCTGCTAAGTCTGGACCCCTACAAATCTGCTGGGCTAGACAATCTGGACCCTCTCTTTCTGAAATTATCAGCCAAAATTGTTGCAACACCGATCACTAGCCTGATCAACCTCTCTTTCATATCGTCTGAGATCCCTAGAGATTGGAAAGCTGCCGCGGTCATCCCCCTCTTCAAAGGAGGAGACACTCTAGACCCAAACTGACCAATATCCATCCTGCCCTGCCTTTCTAAAGTTTTCGAAAGCCAAGTTAACAAACAGATAACTGACCACTTCGAATCCCACCGTACCTTCTCTGCTATGCAGTCTGGTTTCCGAGTTGGTCATGGGTGCACCTCAGCTACGCTCAAGGTACTGAACGATATCCTAACCGCCATCGATAAAAGACAGTACTGTGCAGCCGTCTTCATCGACCTGGCCAAGGCTTTCGACTCTGTCAATCACCGCATTCTATTGGCAGACTCAACAGCCTTGGTTTCTCAAGTGACTGCCTTGCCTGGTTCTCTAACTACTTTGCAGACAGAGTTCAGTGTGTCAAATCGGAGGGCCTATTGTCCGATCCTCTGGCAGTCTCTATGGGGGTGCCACAGGGTTCAATTCTTGGGCTAACCCTTTTCTCTATATACATCAACGATGTCGCTCTCGCTGCTGGTGACTCTCTGATCCATCTCTACGCAGATGACACCATTCTGTATATGGCCCCTCTTTGGACACTGTGTTTACTAACCTTAAAACAAGCTTCAATGCCATACAACACTCCTTCCGTGGCCTCCAACTGCTCTTAAACGCTAGTAAAACTAAGTGCATGCTTTTCTATCGAACGCTGCCAGCACCCGCCCACCGGACTATCATCACTACTCTCGACGGGTCCGAATTAGAATACGTGGACACCTACAAATACCTAGGCATCTGGTTAGACTGTAAACTCAACTTCCAGACTCACATCAACCATCTCCAATCCAAAATTAAATCCAGAATTGGCTTCCTATTTCGCAACAAAGCCTCCTTCACTCATGCTGCCAAACATGCCCTTGTAAAACTGACTATCCTACCGATCCTTGATTTCGGCGATGTCATTTACAAACTAGCCTCCAACACTTTACTTAGCAAATTGGATGTAGTCTATCACAGTGCCATCCGTTTTGTTACCAAAGCCCCATACACTACCCATCACTGCGACCTGTATGCTCTCGTTGGCTGGCCTTCATTATATATTCGTCGCCAAACCCACTGGCTCCAGGTCATTCATAAGTCTTTATTAGGTAAATCCCCGCCCTATCTCAGCTCACTGGTCACTATAGCAACACCCACCCGTAGCATGCGCTCCAGCAGGTATATCTCACTGGTCACCCCCAAAGCCAACACCTCCTTTGGCCGCCATTCCTTCCAGTTCGCTGCTGCCAATGACTGGAACGAATTGCAAAAATCATTGAAGCTAGAGGTTCCCATCTCCCTCACTAACTTTAAGCATCAGCTGTCAAAGCTGCTTATCGATCACTGCACCTGTATATAGCCCTTCTGTAAATAGCCCACACTACTACCTCATCCCCATATTTATTTTTGTTATTTTCACTAATCTTGCACTCCAGTATCTCTATTTGCACATCATAATTTGCACATCCTTCATTCCTGTGATAATGATGATAATCTGTAATTTATTTCACCACTATGGTTATTTATTGTCCTACCTCCTAACCTTACTGCATTTTGCACTACATTTTGCACTCTGTATATAGATTTTCTATTGTGTTTTTGACTATGTTTGTTTACTGTGTAACTCTGTGTTGTTTTTGTCGCACTGCTTTGCTTTGTCTTGGCCAGGTCGCAGTTGCAAATGAAAACTTGTTCTCAACTGACCTACCTGGTTAAATAAAGGTGAAATAAAAAAAGAAAAATTAAAAAAGAAATTAATGTTTTGCCTCAAACCTTATTGTCAAACACTGAATTAGGGGTCCAAACTTTTGAATGAGATACGGATAATGCTCAATAAAGTGATGTTTGGGACGCAACTTGTAATCCGGGAAAACTGTCAGCAGTCTGTAAATAACAAAGCGAGTCTGAAGTGAAATATGGGGTCGATAATAACTCTAAGTCTTTAAGCTTAAGGACTAATTCGGTGATGAGCGATGATGAGAGGAAGGAAACGCCCAAGACTCCAATTACCGCCTACAGTCCTATAAAGTTGATGGAACTCTCTAAGGGCGGTTTGTCTAATCAGAGAATTTAAAAGGAAAGCCTTATATTTCACTATTAAGCTCATCTAATGATGTCATATTTCTTAGAACTTAAATCTGCAAGGCACAGACTTAATTCTACGGGTACAATGCCTTCTAGCACATCATCTAAGAAATCTGATGGAAAGCCCTTGCATGCGTGAAAATCGGTTAAGAGGACTCTTTTCACACCTTCAACAGACACAAGTTCACTCTGCTTCAACACGTTTAAAGCTTCATCAAACACCTCTGGTGACCTTAAAACGAAGTTCCCATTTCTAACATCACAAGTCTGTATGTCTTCACGACTACTCAGACAAAACCTACAAAAGGAGCATGCGGCCAAGTTGTCGGCAGCCACATACAAGATGGTCCCTTTTACATTACAAGTGAGTTTCTCTACGAATACGCCAACTGTTTCTAGATATGGAATATATTCAATCAGTGGCTTCAAAAGCCTAAGTCTTGATATGTTCAGTCTTGCACAGTAAAGCTAGGTAGATTGATGACAGTGATGACTTGTATCTTGTTGGCAGATTGGCAAGAATCCAATACAAACCACAGACTTTGTGTTTCTTTCTGGATGTGCCTAAAGGATAAAACATTTCGAAATCGTCGATGTACAAGGTTATGGATACACTAACAAATTGATTTACTTTAAAACTTCAGGAAGTAACTTTAGAACAGGGACATACTGTAAACAACAGTATGAGTCATTTCTTGTGTGCTCAAAACATATTCAACAGGTTCAATGACAGTAAAGTTCAGTCTATGAAAAGATTGCATTTTGTACTCTGTGCCTAGAGATCCTTCTCTTGAAAGCAAATTAAGTGGGTTTTTACTCTGGAATGCTTCAGTCAAATGTGCATGTATGCCCCTTTAAAATATTTTCTATTGACTTCCTAGTTATTTGTCCAGCACATTTGCCAATATCAAATAAATCATCCACAAATTCTTGAATTGCTGACTGTGACACATGAAGGACTGCTTGCAGCCGAAGGAAAAGGGATGCAATTTGCCACTGAACGGACTTCTGTGCAGGCTGAAATTAAGGTTCAGGTACTAATACATCTGATGACTTCAGAGCACCATACAAACGGGCAATTCACAGTATCTCTATTTCTCAAATGTCTCTTTAAATGAAGAAAATATAGTTTGATGTTGCTTGGTGCTGAAAAAGTACACATTTCACAGCGAATTTTAGCAACTGGACTGGTTCCTTTTTAGCAACTGGACTGGTTCCTTTTTAGTAACTGGACTGGTTCCTTTTTTGCAACGGGACTGGTTCCTTTTTTGCAACGGGACTGGTTCCTTTTTAGCAACGGGACTGGTTCCTTTCTTGCAACTGGACTGGTTCCTTTTTAGCAACTGGACTGGTTCCTTTTTAGTAACTGGACTGGTTCCTTTGTTGTGGTCCTTTATATGTTGCGCAAATTCCACATGGAATTGGAGGACTGTTAGACAGTTTGGGTAAATACAGCTGAATCCCCCTTTTCCACATCCATGATTGTCTTTGTAATGACTCACTATTGTTTTTTCATTATACGAGGCAAAACTGCAAAACTTACAACAATAAAATTAATTGACGAGTGGTGGGAAGCCAACTAGCTAGACCTGATTTACCAAGGATAGACTGGCGCGAATACAAGATAGCTCGCTAGCCAGCGGCGCACGCATTACAGAATTCAGTGGGTTAGGCTAGCTAGTTAGCTAGCTTGTTTGCCATATTAGTTCTATGACGAACTGTGTTAAACTAAGAACCTTCATTTATAAACCATATGTTAACATAACAGCAATTAGTTTCTTTATATTTACAAATTGGGTTGCTGACGAACTCAATGGTCGGGTTGACTGTAATCTCTGATAAATGCATCCACTCACCTCACATCGTCTCCTTTCCTCAACCGAACAGATCTGCCCCGTGGTCAAGTCACGTTCATCGTGATCTCGCTGTCGTATTCGTCCACCACTTGGTTTAGTTTGCCGTCGTATTCGTCAGCCGCTGTTGTCTATTACTGGAAAATACCATACTATTGCTGATTCAATTTCTCAATACAAAATGAGTCCATATAGGGCGCCGTGCAATAATATTTACACAGTCGGACTGTTAGACAGAGTCATCACTACAACTCACAGTGTTAAGTTCATTTGGCACCTTGAAATGTACATTTCATTGAACTGACTTCAAAAACCTGAGTTGGAACACTGAAAACTCATACAATTCAGTTGAAATTGCAGTAAATGAAAGAAAGAAGTTACCACTTATTGATCAAATAATTTTTTACAGTGTACATTAATGTGGATGCTAGCATGATTACGGATAGTCCTGAATTAATTGTGAATAATGATGAGTGAGAAAGTTACAGACACGCAAATATCATACCCTCAAAACACGCTAACCTCTCACCATTACAATAACAGGGGAGGTTAATATTTTTGGGGGGCATGATATTTATGCCTCTGTAACTTTCTCACTCATCATTATTCACGATGTATGATTTCAAATCCAAAATGCTGGAGTACGTAGACAAAACATCAACAGAATTGCCACTGTCCCAATACAATACTTGTGGAGCTCATTGTAATGAGATTTTTTTTCCCATTTACCAGAAAGTATCCATACCGTCTTGAGAGTGAATGTGTTTTTGTATCTCATGTCTGAATCAGGCACTGAATGATTTGCCTTGAGTGCCTCCTAAACTCACAGAATATATTTGTAATAAATGATGTCTGTATTATTATACCAGCTTAAAACCAGAAATGAATATGTAAGAGAACTAATGATCACATCATGTATTATTAATGTATGTTTCTATGTGCTGACCACAATGTTTGTCATAATATTAATATCAATATTTCCCAACATCCGTATACAGCAGTTAGTGTAATATGACATGAAACTGGAATGCACTTGGCATGAAATTCACACACATACAGAAGTCAGTGTCGGAGGCTGTTGTTATTCCTTGTCATACAACAGAGAGCAATGAGAACTGTGTAATTAACACAGTTTTAAATTGAGATAAAAGCGCTGGCAATCATGAACAACAGAACCATTCTTCACAAATACCATGCCAGGAAAACATTTTTGGAATGTGGAGCCAACATTAACAAAAGCTATCAAGTACACAAACAAATAGTACACAAATACAAACAAACAGCCGGTGGAGACTTTGGGGTCTCATCCAATTTGCAGTTGAATGAATAACAATTTTGGCCTGGTTTCCCTATCCTTGTTTACAACCTCGCAACTCCACCTCACCTCACAGTTTGGATAGCAGAGGCCTATCTTTACCTCAGCCACACACAGAGAAGCTTTTCCCAAAGTCATCCTAATTAGTGTTTAATACAGGACTCCCGTTGGCAAGGTCGCCGTCACCCCAGCGACGCTCTGTTGTCAGGACGATGCCAGGAATAATGAAAAGGCTAGGTATCTAGTGAGATACTGTATCAACTCACTCTCTTGTGTTTTGGAATGGTCAGAAAATTATTTAAAAAAAACATTCCCGCAATTACATGCCTCAAGGAAAGAGAAAAAATAAATGGGGGAATTACATTTTTTTTGTGGGTGTTTTTGTAATGGAAAAGGCGTTATTGTTCAAGTCCCTTTCGGACTGAAACATCAGTAAATAAACATGTAAATTCTAACAGAGCTCAGGGAGAAGTGAATAGATGTGGTTTTGATTCTGTTTTATGTGGCTAGAGTCTAAATATTTGAAAACATGTCATATGTTTTGTGTAAGTTTACCAGAGTTGTAATTGTGATTTTGTTCTATTTGCTTTGCCCCTGTATTCATTTTCCCATAAATGTTACTCTTTGTGTAATAGGAAATGAAGGAATGATATACATCATTATAGAGGTTGTTTGAGGCCAGGAATATTGGATGGCTGCTGAGGTGAAAGGCTGTTTTGAGCCACACAGTTTGATCTGCACACATAATGTATTAATAACTTGCCATCAGGGTGTGTGTGCATGTGAAAACTAAGAACTGGACTGGGACCTATCCGCCCCATCTAAAAATTGACTGCTGAAAGGATCTTCTGAATTCAAAAGTAATTTTTGCTTGATATGGACATCATGAGGATTTCACAGTTTAAAAATAATCCATAACATTTTACAGACAAAACGTAACTGATTGGAAATTGTATCATAATCTTCAGATATTGGTGGAGCATGTCCATAATAAAATCACATATTCAATGTTAAATGTAAGTATCAGGACGCCCAGAAAGGTTCTAACTTACAGGATAGACCAGGATGAATAGGCTATGTGAATTCGACTTAGAGCCACTCACAGCTCACCTACACTGTGAAAAAGCTAACATAAAAGGTCCCTCACAGTCATGCTATTTCCCAAGTAAAACTAGTCTTTGAATAACCAAAACATAACCCATAATATTATTATGCTTTTAAAATGATCAGAATTGAAAAATATCGCCAAATATCAGGAAGCCTGAAAGAACAGGCTGAGTGGGTGTTATATTCATGAGCTCGTCTTGACTGATAGATCTTTGAAACACCCTTGTGGTTGCAGCCAAGTAACAAGTTAAACAGTGGGCGACATGTCATTCCTAGCCTAAATAATATGCCTCACCCCATTTTCTATGTAAAATACTCTCGTGGTCAACAGAGCTGATCATGGACTGTTGGATATCAGACAATGCATTTCTATTGTTTTCTAACTAATTTCAGAATACAGTTCACTGATACACTTCTTCACAAGAATTCGTAAAGCCTGAGTCACCTTAGAAACTTAGACATAAGGTAAAGTACATGAAAGCAGCATACAATAAGTGTACTGGGCAATTTATTGGTGCCTCTGCATTAGCATTATAAATGACAATATGTTCAGAATCGTATGTATTGATCAGACATTTATTTGATCATTTACAATAGGCCAGCGTAGCCAAAATATTGATCAACATTCACACTCATGAGAAGTAAATGTAAGAAAAATGGTGAGACATAATTTGACATAAAAAATTATACTTAGAGCCATTAGCCAAAAATAGTCACACGGCTGCCTGTTATGCAATTTGTAGCACCATCTCCCATCTGAATGCTTAAAAAACAATACAAAGTAACAACGTGATATCATATCCGTTTGGCTTCAGTCACCCACAAGATGGAATTGAAACGAGAGCTAAATCCAGCTATGGCCTCCTCCTTGTCAGGCCTCTCAAACTGGGCAGACAGGAGTCCTGGGATGGACAGTATTATTTGGAACATACTATGTATAATCAAACACAAACGACGAACTACAGAACAAAAACACAAATTGACTAAACGTCACGTTCACAAACAAACACGAATGGACAGACGTAAATACGTGGCACACTTACTGTCACCGTGACTGCGAAATATATACAACAAAATATCCAATAATGACCCACACCCCAGTGTGAAACATACAAACCTATGTAGGATCCCTAATTAGAGACAATGCACTGCAGCTGCCTCTAATTAGGGATCCAACACAAACCACCACCAGAAACAGAAAGAATAGAACTGTCAGACTCTGACCATGGCTACATAGAGAAGTAAATAGGCTTCTCTATGGCCAGAGCCTGACAACAGCTCGCACAGCCTCCCCACATATGGCGCTGGATCAAGTGTGACCTCGTTGACGAGGAGATCCAAGAGCCTGTCTACGTAGCCTGTAATATTTTTGAAAAGGGAAATGTTTCGTAAACATTGCTCTGAGTTATGATGCTGTCAATTCGTTGATGTAGTGATCTACTCATTCTTCAATGTGTTTTCTTTCTGGTGTTTGAAGTACTCAATTTGAAACATGCACCATTTGGTTGTGCACTTTTTTGTAAAACTTTTCAATGTTTGCATTTGGCATTTTTGTGTGCCTGAAATGCTCAATTGATTTAAAATGAATAACTATGACTTACAGTTTGTTGGGTCTGTCTTCACAGGCTTCACTTTGCTTTTGGGAATGCTGATTTTGTATCACAGCATTCCTGGTGCGGTGGTTGCCTGGGAAGCTGTGCAGAGAGTAGATGTTGAACTTACCTACAATGTTTATCATTACAGCTTGATGATAGTGGAAAGACAAAATGACACAAGCTACATCAACTGTACGACAACAACCCACACAATGGAATGGCAAAATATGATTTTCAGGGGTCAATTACAAATACTATACACACCAAAACTAAATTCCGTCCTGTCAGCTGTGTGCTATGTAGTGACTATCAGGTGTGTTACAGAAAATATATTATTCAAAAGTCAAAGCAGCCACAGTTATAGCCACGGTTATAGCCACAGTTATAGCCACAGTTCTAGCCACAGTCACTGTGTCAAACTGATACTTACAGCGCCTTTAGAAAGTATTCACACCTCTTGACTTTTTCAACATTTTGGGTAAATACAGCTGAATCCCCGTCTTCCACCTCCATGATTGTCTTTGTAATGACTCACTATTGTTTTTTCATTCTACGAGGCAAAACTGCAAAACTTACAACTCCACTTCATCCACAGTTGTAGCGAAGCTTCAATGAAACACAGAAACCTTCACCTGATACAAAAGCAAACTGATACTTACAGTGCCTTTAGAAAGTATTCACACCTCTTGACTTTTTCCACATTTTGTTGTGGTACAGCCTGAATTTAAAGTGGATCAAATTTAGATTGTGAGTCAAACACACAATACCACATAATGTCAAAGTGTAAATACGTAAAAAAAAAAAATGAAAACCTGAAATGTCTTGAGTCAGTATTCAACCCCTTTGTTATGGCAAGCCTAAACAAGTTGCATGGACTCACTTTGTTGCATGGATTCACTCTGTGTGCAATAATAGTGTATGACATGATTTTTGAATGACTACCTCATCTCTATACCCTACACATACAATTATCTGTAAAGGTCCCTCAGTCGAGCAGTGAATTTCCAACACAGATTCAACAACAAAAACCAGCAAGGTTTTCCAATGCCTCGCAAAGAAGGGCAACTATTGGTAGATGGGTAAAATAAAGAAGACATTGAATATCCTTTTGAGCATGGTGAAGTTATTAATTTCACTTTTGATGGTGTATCAATACATCCATTCGCTACAAAGATACAGTTGCCGGAGAAGAAGGAAACCACTCAGGAATTTCACCATGAGGTCAATGGTGACTTTAAAACAGTCACAGAGTTTAATGGCTGTGATAGGAGAAAACTGAGGATGGATCAACAACATTGTAGTTACTCCACAATACTAACCTAAATGACAGAGTGAAAAGAAGGAAGCCTGGACAGAATGGAATATTCCAAAACATTTATCCTGTCAGCAATAAGGCACTAAAATAAACCAGAAAACAATATTGCAAAGAAATTAACTTTATGTCCTGAACATAACATGAACAAGCATCATGTCATGGGTATGCTTGTCTTTGGCAAGGGAGTTTTCTGGGAGGATAAAATGTAAATCCTAGGGGAAAACCTGGTTCAGTCTGCTTTCCATCAGACACTGGGAGACTAATTCACCTTTCAGCAGGTCAATAACCTAAAACACAAGGCCAAATATACACTGGAGTTGCTTATCAAGATGGCATTGAATGTTCCTGAGTGGCCTAAATAAAGTTGACTTAAATTGGCTTGAAAATCTATGGTAAGACTTGAAAACGGTGGTCTGGCAATGATCAACAACCAACTTGACAGAGCTTGAAGAATTATATAAAACATTAAAAAAGTACAAATATTGTACAATCCAGGTGTGCAAAGCTCTTAGAGACTTACCCAGAAAGACACAGCTGTAATCGCTGCCAAAGGTGATTATAACATACAGTGGGGAGAACAAGTATTTGATACACTGCCAATTTTGCAGGTTTTCCCACTTACAAAGCATGTAGAAGTCTGTAATTTTTATCATAGGTACTCTTCAACTGTGAGTGACGGAATCTAAAACAAAAATCCAGAAAATCACATTGTATGATTTTTAAGTAATTAATTTGCAATTTATTGCATGACATACGTATTTGATACATCAGAAAAGCAGAACTTAATATTTGGAACAGAAACATTTGTTTGCAATTACAGAGATCATACGTTTCCTGTAGTTCTTGACCAGGTTTTCACACACTGCAGCAGGGATTTTGGCCCACTCCTCCATACAGATCCTTCAGGTTTCGGGGCTGTCGCTGGGCAATACGGACATTCAGCTCCCTCCAAAGATTTTCTATTGGGTTCAGGTCTGGAGACTGGCTAGGCCACTCCAGGACCTTGAGATGCTTCTTATGGAGCCACTCCTTAGTTGCCCTGGCTGTTTGTTTCGGGTCGTTGTCATGCTGGAAGACCCAGCCACGACCCATCTTCAATGCTCTTACTGAGGGAAGGAGGTTGTTGGCCAAGATCTCGCGATACATGGCCCCATCCATCCTCCCCTCAATACGGTGCAGTCGTCCTGTCCCCTTTTCAGAAAAGCATCCCCAAAGAATGATGTTTCCACCTCCATGCTTCACCGTTGGGATGGTGTTCTTGGGGTTGTACTCATCCTTCTTCTTCCTCCAAACACGGCGAGTGGAGTTTAGACCAAAAAGCTCTATTTTTGTCTCATCAGACCACATAACCTTCTCCCATTCCTCCTCTGGATCATCCAGATGGTCATTGGCAAACTTCAGACGGGCCTGGACATGCGCTGGCTTGAGCAGGGGGACCTTGCGTGCGCTGCAGGATTTTAATCCATGACGGCGTAGTGTGTTACTAATGGTTTTCTTTGAGACTGTGGTCCCAGCTCTCTTCAGGTCATTGACCAGGTCCTGCCGTGTAGTTCTGGGCTGATCCCTCACCTTCCTCATGATCATTGATGCCCCACGAGGTGAGATCTTGCATGGTGCCTCAGACCGAGGGAGATTGACCGTCATCTTGAACTTCTTCCATTTTCTAATAATTGCGCCAACAGTTGTTGCCTTCTCACCAAGCTGCTTGCCTATTGTCCTGTAGCCCATCCCAGCCTTGTGCAGGTCTACAATTTTATCCCTGATGTCCTTACACAGCTCTCTGGTCTTGGCCATTGTGGAGAGGTTGGAGTCTGTTTGATTGAGTGTGTGGACAGGTGTCTTTTATACAGGTAACGAGTTCAAACAGGTGCAGTTAATACAGGTAATGAGTGGAGAACAGGAGGGCTTCTTAAAGAAAAACTAACAGGTCTGTGAGAGCCGGAATTCTTACTGGTTGGTAGGTGATCAAATACTTATGTCATGCAATAAAATGCAAATTAATTATTTAAAAATCATACAATGTGATTTTCTGGATTTTTGTTTTAGATTCCGTCTCTCACAGTTGAAGTGTACCTATGATAAAAATTACAGACCTCTACATGCTTTGTAAGTAGGAAAACCTGCAAAATCGGCAGTGTATCAAATACTTGTTCTCTCCACTGTATATTTTTAATTCAGGTTGTAACACAACAAAATGTGGAATAGGTCAAGAGGCATGAATACTTTCTGAAGGCACTGTACATACGGAGGGGAGTGTATATGCCCAAATGTCACGTCTACTCCTGCTACTTCCCTCCGGTGTGCGACGTCACCTGAATACTAACCACTGGTCCTGGGATTCATCATTACGCACACCTGGCACTCATCATTACGCACACCTGGCAATCATCATTATGATGATTCACACCTGGACTTCATTACCTTCCTCATTACCTTTCCTTCCCTTTTGTTCATTAATCAGTTGGTATTATTCCTGTGTACCTGCGTTTAGCAACTATTGCATTGTCTAGTTTCTGGTTTGTTGTTTTATTAAATGAGAATCACAGACTGGTCACCCGAATGCCGGAGGACCTGCTTCCCTGTCTCCTGTGGTTCCACGTCGGTTGAGAGTCCTGTGTTTACCCTCCCGGAGGTATACCAGGACCTGCGGGAGGTATTCTCCGATACCCACGGGGCGGCAGGTAGCATAGTGGTTAGAGTGTTGGGCCCGTAACTGAATCCCCAAGCTGACAAGGTAAAAATCTGTCGTTCTGCCCCTGAACAAGGAAGTTAACCCACTGTTCCTAGGCTGTCATTGTAAATAAGAATTTGTTCTTAACTGACTTGCCTAGTAAAATAAAGGTAAAAAAAAACACACAAAAAAAACCACTCTCTCCCTCCTCATCGCCCCTGGGACTGTCATCGAACTGTTTTCAGGTGCAGCACCTCCGCGCAGACGCATCTACCCTCTGTCTGTGGCTGAGACCCAGGCCATGGAGGATTACATTCAAGATGTTATCTTTGTGCTTTTTTCTCGGCTGCTGACCTGGGCACACACAGCTGTCTTCACTGGACATCCTGGTATTTCTTGCACTATCCACTCCATCACTGAGACGTACTGGTGGCCCACCTTGGTGCAGGATGTCACCCGATATGTCAACTCCTGTTCCGTATGTGCTCAAACCAAGTCCCTCCGAAATGCTCCAGCAGGGAAGCTTCTGCCGATTCCCATGTCTCAGCGACCCCGGTCACATCTATCCATTGACTTTATAACCGATCTCCCCTCTGCCGTTTTCACCACCATTCTGGTGGTAGTGGATAGATTTTCCAAGTCATGTCGCTTAATCCCTCTCCCTAGACTTCCCACTGCTCTCCAGGTCACTGAGGTACTCTTACAGCAGGTCTCTGACCGAGGCCCCCAATTCACATCACGAGTTTGGAAGCGGGGTCGGGGTCAGCCTCACTTCCGGGTATCGGCCTCAGTCCAACGAGCATGTGGAGAGGATGAACCAGGAGCTGGGGAGGAGGAGTCACTGTCAGGACCAGCAGGGTAGTGGGCAAGATTCCTTCCATGGGCAGAGTACGCTCAGAACTCCCTACGTCATTCCTCCACTGGGTTGACCCCCTTCTAGTGTGTTTTGGGTTTACAGCCCAAAACAAACTAGGACCCCGGGCCAGACCGAAGCTCCTGCGGTTGATGAGTGGTTCTGGCTCGCTGCAGAGGTGTGGCGCAACGCGCACGTGAGACTCCAGCGTGCCGTCCGTCGTCAGAAGGAACAGGCAGACCGCCACCGCAGTGAGACCCCTGTGTTCCACCCGGGGGATCATGTCTGGCTCTCTACCAGGAACCTCCCACCCCACCTGCCCTGCAAGAAACTGAGCCCTCGATTTGTGGGGCCATTTAAGGTTCTCCAGAGGTTCAACGAGGTGATGTATAGGTTACATTTGCCCAGTCACTAACGTATCTCACCCTCGTTTCATGTCTCCCTTCTCAGGCTGGTGGTTCCTGGTCCCCCAGCTGATGCTGTTCCCTATGACACCCCACCCCCCCCCCAATGGACATCGAGGGCAGTCCGGCATATGCTGTCAGATCTCAACTGGACACCCAGCATCGTGGGGGTCGGCTCCAGTATGGGAGGGTGTGGCCCAGAGGAGCGGTGTTGGGTTCTGTTGGAGGACATTCTAGATCCCAACATCATCCGCGGTTTCCACCTTCGCCTTCCAGACCAACCTGCTCTTCGTCCTCGGGGTCGTCCCCCTGGTCAGAGGGATACTGCGACGTGACCAGAATACTAACCACCGGTCCTGGGATTCATTATTATGCACACCTGGACTTCATTACCTTCCTCATTACCTCCCCTTTATACAGTTGAGTCAGAAGTTTACATACACCTTAACCAAATACATTTAAACTCAGTTTTTCACAATTCCTGACTTCAAATTCCCTGTCTTAGGTCAGTTAGGATCAATACTTTATTTTAAGAATGTGAAATGTCAGAATAATAGTAGTGAAATGATTTAGTTCAGCTTTTATTTCTTTCATCACATTCCCAGTCTGTCTGAAGTTTACATACACTCAATTAGTATTTGGTAGCATTGCCTTTAAATTGTTTAACTTGGGTCAAACGTTTCGGGTAGCCTTCCACAAGCTTCCCACAATAAGTTGGGTGAATTTTGGCCCATTCCTCCTGACAGAACTGGTGTAACTGAGTCAGGTTTGTAGGCCTCCTTGCTCGCACACGCTTTTTCAGTTCTGCCCACAAATGTTCTATAGGATTGAGGTCAGGGCTTTGTGATGGCCACTCCAATACCTTAACTTTGTTGTCCTTAAGCCATTTTGCCACAACTTTGGAAGTATGCTTGGGGTAATTGTCCATTTGGAAGACCCATTTGCAACCAAGCTTTAACTTCCTGACTGATGTCTTGAGATGTTGCTTCAATATATCCACATAATTTTCCATCCTCATGATGCCATCTATTTTGTGAAGTGTACCAGTCCCTCCTGCAGCAAAGGACCCCCACAACATGATGCTGCCACCCCCGTGCTTCACGGTTGGGAACGTGTTCTTCGGCTTGCAAGCCTCCCCCTTTTTCCTCCATACATAATGATGGTCATTATAGTCAAACAGTTCTATTTTTGTTTCATCAGACCAGAGGACATTTCTTAAAAAAGTACGATCTTTGTCCCCATAAACCGTAGTCTGGCTTTTTTCTATGGCGGTTTTGGAGCAGTGGCTTCTTCCTTGCTGAGCGACCTTTCAGGTTATGTCGATATAGGACTAGTTTTACTGTGGATATAGATACTTTTGTACCCGTTTCCTCCAGCATCTTCACAAGGTCCTTTGCTGTTGTTCTGGGATTGATTTGCACTTTTGGCACCAAAGTACGTTAATCTCTAGGAGACAGAACGCGTCTCCTTCCTGAGCGGTATGAAGGCTGCATGGTCCCATGGTGTTTATACTTGCGTACTATTGTTTGTACAGATGAACATGGTACCTTCAGGTGTTTGGAAATTGCTCCCAAGGATGAACCAGACTTTCGGAGGTCGACAATTGTTTTTCTGAGGTCTTGGCTGATTTCTTTTGATTTTTCCATGATGTCGAGCAAAGAGACACTGAGGTAGAAGGTAGGCCTTGAAATACATCCACAGGTACACCTCCAATTGACTCAAATTATGTCAATTAGCCTATCAGAAGCTTCTAAAGCCATGACATCATTTTCTGTTTAAAGGCACAGTCAACTTAGTGTATGTAAACTTCTGAACCACTGGAATTGTGATTAAGTGAAATAATCTGTATGTAAACAATTGTTGGAAGAATTACTTGTTTCATGCACAAAGTAGATGTCCTAACCGACTTGCCAAAACTATAGTTTGTTAACATGAAATCTGTGGAGTGGTTGAAGAATGAGTTTTAATGATTTCAACCTAAATGTATGTGAACTTCTGACTTCAACTGTAGTTCCCTCCCTTTTGTTCATTCATCAGTTGATATTATTCCTGTGTACCTGCGTGTAGCCACTCTTGTCTCGTTTCTGGTTTTATTAAACGTTTCACCTGCACCTGCTTCTCGACAGCGTCTCCATTACAACAATCAATTATACGTTGAATCAATCTGCTTTTTTAGTTAAGCAAACTCACAATGTTATTGCAGCTGGTTGGCTTACTACCGTATGTGTGTGTGTGTGTGTGTATATATGTTTTTATTTTTTTTACAGAATTTTACAGCTCGTATTGCACGCTCTGCAATTTTGCCTGAACATAACATCCAAGCCAATTATTTATGACCAACCCTCCTATGACCATCACACTACCTATTTCCATTAGTTGAGGCATTATCTTTGGAGAGAGGTATAGCAATCTAATTTCAAAATACTCATAATAGGCAGGTGTGGAATCCCAGGGCTTAACTCAGGGTAACAAGGAAGCGCTACAGTGGTGGAGGAGAAGCCAAAATATCAAATCTCAGCAGGTTTGTGGCAGCGCGACCTGTCGCGATTCGCCCTGCTGCTTCTCTCTCCCTCTAGCACACCACATACATGCCTATCTGGCCACCTTTCCCAAATCCCACACCTGGTTAAGTCTGTCTAATGATCCATACACCCGGCAGTCCACAGTGCCTTACTAAGTGGTACTCATGTCTTAGAACAGCACAAAAGAGAAGGCCATGTCGGATCTCTCTGTAGATGTTTGCATACATTACGATCGAAAAGTATTCCTCGTTAGTTGGTTCGACTAATTAGTGGTTTTGACTAATTCCTCTTCGTTAGTTTCGCTGTTAAAGAAATTGCGGGGATTTTACTCGTGTGTCACCGTGAAATTGTGCGCTGTTGACAAAAATAACCTTTATTAATCATTTTTCACGCTGCTATCTTTAATTCCTATAATATGCTTTTTTCATAATCTAGAAAATGACAGTTAATCCAACCTGACGTATCCTGTAGTTAGATGAGACCCGAGGTGAATCAGTATACAAGATAATCTCTTTCTGCCCTTCGATTCGACTGGCTCCTGCATGAAATCAATACATTCCAAACCATTAAAATCCCAGCTCACCTTCCAAACATTTAAAGCCTGCACTGTCATTAGGGATGTAACCGTCATCAACATTGTGCAAATACATAAACATGGTGACAGGAACACTGTACACATCTGATTCCGGCATTGCTGCGCAAGCACATAAGACCTCTGTCAAATCAATTACCTGTCAACATTGGTGCATTACATCCTTAACAGAATGAATATGATCCTGTTCGCCAAGCCATCAGCCTATGCCACTGCCACAGAGTTGGCTTTCAAAAACCTTGCTGACACATTTGACTACAGCAACAGGTCCTGCATTTTGCCATTTTAGACCTGTAATTATAGTTATAGATGTTCTGTCATGAAAATGTAATTCACAAGATAGTCAGAGCAATTTATCTCAGGCACAAGCTTTAGCCTTTCAGTTTGAGAACCACTGGGTCAATGGGTAGATCACTCAAAGGAGAAATCATCCCTGGGCGTTTGTGTCCTCTGGTGACTGTGTACACAACCTTTCACTATACAGTATCTCTCTCCTGAATCATTCTCCCTTTTACTGTATCTGCCTCTGTGTAAGACGTCAAAAGCTTTCACATTCTGCTCTACTGGCTACTATACTGCTGTACAGTACTGTACTGCACCCTGTGTACTGTCCATAGTTCTGCAGTTTTAAAAAAATACATAAAGAATACAAATGTATCCCATTAAATTAAAAGATATTGAAGTTAAAGGGGTTAACTGAGATTTGAATTGTGCTTTCTTACTCTGCTACTAGCGAAAATAAAAGATACAGGAAGCCGATTCAAACACCATGCAGCAGAATGTTCTAAACAAGGTTGTTAAATTGTGACTGTTTCCATATGGCAGCCATGATGCTCTACACAATATTCCTAGTACAGGCATAGTGACTTCTTCCTGTTGCTTAGAAACTCTGGAATCTGTGTACAGTGTTATTTCAGCCTGTCACATCTACCCTGTTAGGACATTGGAATGGATGTGTGCTTACAAAAAATACATAGAGTGACGTTACGTTTAAATGCCAATTTAGAGCACAGCACTCAGCCCGATGGACACACTTCATCTCTCATTCAACAAAAAATGTATAACCGATTCTACTACAGAGCTGTTGAAACAGCAGCAACCTTTTAAAAGAATAACAGCTCCAGGAGAGTTCATTAGGAAACTAAACTAAACACGTTTTTGACAGTCGTAAGTGAAATTGGAAAGCTTTTTAAAGCACCTTTTTTATGAGGCACAATTAATTGGATTGACAGTGAAATTGAATAAACTTGAATAGCATTTGTGGCTTTTTCTGTGGAAGACCGCCTTTTATCAGGTTATCAGTCATTAAAGTAGTAATGACTATACTTATATGGAATGAGAAGTTGAACATACTTAATGTTTTGATTTTTACTGCAGTTGAAATTGGAGACCCAGGAGATTTCTGTCCACTTCCGTTCATCAGGAAGTCTATACTTGTATTTGTTTTTACTCTACACCATTATATCCAGCTGTCACATACTGTAAATGCAATAAACAATCAGGATGTCAGTTAGTAAAACATTTGTGAAAAACATCTGCTGAAAGCCATTAAGAATTTAAACGATGTTGGCTGAAGTATGTTAACATGTAGTAAAGAGAAGACAGCCAACAAGCTACCACATTAATATTTCATATTAAAACATACAACATTCCAAAAAGCTTCAAACATCAAACACATCATTTCTTTGACAGTCCCCTGGTGGGCTTCATATCCCTGACGAAGGGTTCCTTTCGGCCGTTCTAGCCTGCCGATTTCCTGCTAGCGATGTGACTACAGCTGTGGCCACTTCCGCCACCACATTCGAGACGCATGAATTAAACAAGCGCTAGCAAATGAAATATTGAAATGGAGATGCGAGTTAGAAAGACAGCGAGGGCTGGTTTAACAACTGTTAGAGGATTGCTATCACAGCTTGGTACCTGTCATTTCAGTCATTTGATATTTTCTCCTTCAGCTATGTTTGCATGCAAGTCAATGTGTTGCCGATTTGTTTGTCTATCTGGTTCACAGTGTGTGTGTGTGTGTGTGTGTGTTAGCCAACTAGTTATGTCACTAGCCCCATATGGTTATCCTAACTATCCTTTGAAAACAGCACTGATTGATAGAACCAATGTAACTCTTATGAGCCACATTACCATAAAACTCTTGTCAGTTCCCTTTCATTTCTCTCTGACTGTGAGGTGGTCCTAGGAAGCAGAGAGTCAGATCAGATCCCTGGGCCACCATCACGTATGAACACAGACTTCCCTTCAAGTCAGACATGAGAGAAAAACAATCATCCTTGTGAGTTACAGAGCAAGGTATGAAACGCATGCAGGTAGGTTCTAGGCACACACAGACACAAGCACAGCTACTCGTTAACACACACACACACACACACACACACACACACACACACAGTGAACTTGAGTTCTATACCTATACGCTGAACACCGAAGCCAAAACTAGAAGTAACTGAATAACTTCATAGTGTATATTTAAATTACTGGAACATAGGATCAACTGCAGTAACAATAAGGTCAAAAATTATTAGCATACTGGATAAAGAGCAAAAAATACAATAAAATAAATCATATAAAATACTGAGATATATTGTATGGTCAAGACGTGAACATTATATCAAATGTTATTGGTCAAGAGCGCTGGCGTAGTCTTTACCATGAAACCATGAAAGCGTATGTAGTGTGTGCGTGTGTGTGTGTGTGTGTGTGTGAGAGCCAGTGCAACGGAGTCAGTGCAAAACTATTAAGGTAAAGAAATAAATATCAAAGTGGGTCAGTGTAAATAGTCCGGGTAGCCATTATATTAAGTGTTCATTAGTCTTATGCCTCGGGGGTAGAAGCTGTTCAAGTGCCCTTCACTCCGGTATCACTTGCCGTACATTAAGTAAACTACTATTACCCTGACTTATATCACACCCGCATTTAGATATTTAAGTATCTTTCTCTAACATCGACCTGTATAGTTAACCATGCAAATATATTTGTATTTATATCAACGTGCAATAATTGTATAATTTCTGTATAATCTATCTATCTATCTATCTATCTATCTATCTATCTATCTATCTATCTATCTATCTATCTATCTATCTATCTATCTATCTATCTATCTATCTATCTATCTATCTATCTATCTATCTATCTATGACAATGTTTAGGGCCGCCTGGTATAGGTCCTGGATGGCAGGGAGTTTGGCCCCAATGATGTATTGGGCCGTACGCATTACCCTCTTTAGTGCCTTGCGGTCAGATGCCGAGCAGTTGCCATATCAAGCTGTGATGCAGCCAGTCAAGATGCTCTCAATGGTGTAGCTATAGAACGTTTTGAGGATCTGAAGGCCAATACCAAATCTTTGCAGCCTCCTGAGGGGGAAGAGGTGTTGTGCCCTCTTCACAACTGTGTTTGTGTTTGGACTATGATAGGTCCTTAGTCATGTGGACACAGAGGAACTTGAAGCTCTCGACCCGCTCCACTACAGCCCCATCGATGTTCAATCTGTAGTCCACGATAAAATCCTTTGTCTTGCTCACACTGCCAGGTATCTGACCTCCTATAGACTGTCTAATAGACTGTCTAATCGTCGTCTGTGATTAGGCCGACGCTAAACAAACTAAGACAGAGGAGATGTACTCGGGGGAGGCCTTCTAGTCCGACTCAGGAAGCGTCCACACCACACACCGCTCCCGAGAATTTTACTCGCTTATGTCCAATCTCTGTATAATAAGGTTGATGAGCTTAGGGCGAGAGCTGCTTTTCAGCGAGACACATGGGATTGTAATATACTCCGCTTCACAGAAACATGGCTTTCTGGAAATGTTCCATCTGACTCCAGAAAGCCAGCTGGGTTCTCAGTACATCGTGCTGACAGGAATAAACATCTCTCCGGGAAGCAGAAGGGTGTAGGTATTTGTTTCATGATTATAACTGTGAGAACATACAGGAACTCAAGTCCTTCTGTTCACCCGACTTAAAATATTTAACAATCAAATGCAGACCGGTCTACCTCCCGAGGGAATTTTCGGCCATCATTGCGACAGCCGTATAGATCCCCCCTCAAACTGATACCACGTTGGCCCTCAAAGAACTTCATCGGACTCTATGTAAACTGGAAACCACTTATCCTGAGGCTGCATTTATTGTAGCTGGGGATTTTAACAAAGCAAATTTGAGGAAAAAGCGAACATACTACACCACTGTTACACTTCCTTCCAAAAGGCCATCCCCCGTCCACCATTCGGCAAATCAGACCACGATTCATCTTGCTCCTCCCCTCCTATAGGCAGAAACTCAAATAGGAAGTACCCGTGGTTAGGTCTATTCAACGCTGGTCAGACCAACAATCACAGATTATAAAAGGAAAAACAACCATGTCGCGGACACCGACGTCTCGCTTCCGAACAGGATGAACACCTTCTTCGTTCGCTTTGAGGATAATACAGTGCCACCGACGCGCCCCTCTCAGTGGCTGACGTGAGTAAGATATTTAAGTGTGTTAACCCTCGCAAGGCTGTATCCCTAGCCACGTCCTCAGAGCATGTGCAGACCAGCTGGCTGTTGTGTCTCTCCCTATCCTTGTCTGTTGTCCCCACATGCTTCAAGATGTCCACCATTGTCCCTGCACCTAAGAAAGCAAAGGTAAATTAACTAAATTACTATCACCCCGTAGCACTCACCTCTGTCATCATGAAGTGCTTTGAGAGACTAGTCAAGGATCATACTACCTGCATCCTACCTGCCACCCTAGACCCGCTCCAATTTGCTTACCGCCCCAATAGATCCACAGATGATGCAATTGTCACTACATTACACACTGCCCTAACCCATTTGGATAAGAGGCATACCTATGTAAGAATGCTGTTTATTGAATATCGCTCAGCATTCAACACTATAGTAACCTCCAAGCTCATCATCAAACTCGAGGCCCTGGGTCTGAACCCCGCCCTGTGCAACTGGATCCTGGACTTCCTGACGGGTCGCCCCCAGGTGGTGAAGGTAGGAAACACCTCCCCCACAAGGGTGCGTGCTCAGCCCCTTCCTGTACTCCCTGTTCACCCATGACTGCGTGGCCAAGCACCTCTCCAACTCAATCATCAAGTTTGCAGACCACACAATGGTAGTAGGCTTGATTACCAACAACGATGAGACAGCCTACAGGGAGGAGGTGAGGGCTGGTCAGGGCATACTCTGAGTACTCGTCCTGATAATCCATCTGGCCCTGCGGCCTTGTGAATGTTAACGTGTTTAAAAGTCTTACATCAGCTATGGAGAGCGTGATCATACACAGTCGTCCGGACAGCTGGTGCTCTCACGCATGGTTCAGCGTTGCTTCCTTCGAGTTGAGCATAGAAGGCATTTAGCTTGCCTGGAAGTCTCGCGTCACTGGGCAGTTCGCGGCTGCATTTCCCTTTTTTAATCCGTTATAGTTTGCAAGCCCTGCTACATCTGACGAGCGTCAGAGCCGGTGTAGTATGATTCGATCTTAGTCCTGTATTGGCGATTTGCCTGTTTGATGGTTCGTTGGAGGGCGTAGTGTAATTTATTTTATTCGTCCGGATTAGTGTCTTGGTCCTTGAAAGAGTTAGCTCTAGCCTTTAGCTCAATACGGATGTTGCCTATAATCCATGGCTTCTGTTTGGGATATGTACATATGGTCACTGTGGGTACAATGTTGTTGAGTCACTTGTTATTGAAGCCAGTGACTAATGTGGTAAACTCCTCAATGCCATCGGATGAGTCATTCAAGTCTGTGCTAGCAAAACAGTCCTTTATCGTAGTGTTCGCTTCATCGGACCCTTCCATATTAAGTGCGTCACTAGTACTTCCTGTTTGAGTTTTTACTCGTACGCAGGAAACAGGAGGATAGGGTTATGATCCGATTTGCCAAATGGAGACACGGGGAGCTTTGTATGCATCTCTGTGTAGAGTCAAGGTGATCTAGAGTTTTTCTTCCTCTAGTTGCAAAGGTGATATGCTGGTAGACATGAGGTAAAATGGATTTCAGTTTCCCTGCATTAAAATCAACAGCCACATGGAGTGCCGCTTCTGGATGAGCATTTTCTTGTTTGCCTATTGACCAATACAGCTCATTAAGTGTGGTTTTAGTGTCATCCTCGTGCTGGCCTCTATAGCGCTGTATATATATTTTCGGTCATGATGGCAGAAACCTTATGTACAAAAAAATCAACATAACACAATTGGTCAAGAGCCCGTGAAATGGTCACCATTCCCTCCTGCGACATTCTTTCTCCAATTGCATAAATAAAGAGATTTTGTTTGACTAGTAATAGTTATTGTTATTGGCACCCCAGTTTTCAATACCTTTCAATACCTCACCTTGTGAGAATAATGTCACTGAGCCTTTTTCCAAAACATTGTAAGAGGGTTCTTAGACCATTCCTCCATACAGAATCTTTCCAGTTCCTTGATATCCTTCATCTGAGCTTATGGACTGCTCTCTTCAATTCAGGAATACAAATGGGGTACAGAGACTGAGAAAATGTTGATTTTATGGTAAATTAACCATTTATTTTTGTATTTTGATGTGTTCATGGTGTTATTGTCTTGCTGGAAGATCGACTTGCAGCCAAGTTTCAGCCTGCTAGCAGACTTCGACAACTACATAATATCCATACTAAAGACGACACTTCCCAGGAAGTATTGCATATTTCATAAATAGTTCAAACAAACAAATGAAACATTTAACCAGCCTACATTGTTTCTGAAATTGCAGAGAATTAGTAGAATATTTCCCAAAGACCAAAATTATTCACTTTCAGTTGAAAACAAAAAATGTGTTAAGTTATTGATTCATTATTGATCTCTCCCAATTCGTTATTGATTATTGATCTCTCCCTGCTAATACGACATCTACAACTGAATTATGGGTTATCCTGTAGTAAAGTAGCCATCAGTCAATATTACCGACTGAAAGGTTATTGACCCAAATACAGCCTCCAAGAGTCATTGTGCACATTGGGGTGATTTAGATGTTGATAGTGACAGCTGTGTAGACACTTGCCATGCCTCCCCAAATCAAAAAGAGACCTACAAGGATTGTATTCACTCATATCATTAACCTTCCATTATAGAGACTGAGAGCTCCCTAAAGGTCATATTTAATGAAGTGAACTCTGAGCATACTTAAAGCATTCATGATTCCTCATATGATGTAATTTGTGGTGTGGAGTGGTACTGGTGGGATTCAAAGCCACTCCAAGTGTAGGTCAAACTGAGGTGTACTTTGTAATCTGCACTGAGATAGCTGCAGGGCTGCAGGGCATCAGTCATGGTTTGTCTGCAGTGGTTCCTAGAGGGCAAAATGCAGTGTAGTTGCACACACTGTTGGCCTAATAAATGTCAAATGCTGTAGGGCTCCCCTTTCTATCCTCTCGCTCACCTCAGAGCCAAGGATATGGGTCATGCATCTGGGTAATTATGTGTGTCAGAGTGTCCGTGTCATTGTGTGTGTTTCTGAAAACCTGTCTCTTGACCACCTGTGGACTTGTGGGCCTGGCCTAATAAATGTCAAATGCTGTAGGGCTCCCCTTTCTGTCCTCTCGCTCACCTCCGAGCCAAGGATATGGGTCATGCATCTGGGTAATTATGTGTGTCACAGTGTCCGTGTCATTGTGTGTGTTTCTGAAAACCTGTCTCTTGACCACCTGTGGACTTGTATAGGACGTGGTTAATTGCACAATCCTGTTCCTTTCCTGTCCTGTCACGTCCACACTGCCTGGACAAGCACAGTATCCTGATCCCAGGCTCACTACCCACTGGGCACACACTGGTTGAATCAACATTGTTTTCACATAATTCCAATGAAAATTGAACCACATATGAAAGCATCACAGGAATACTAAAACCTACGACATTGGGGACACACATAGATAGCCTTCATTGCTGCATCATGACTCCAAATCAATAACCTGCTGTATTTAAAAAATACTAATCATAGTAGCCTAATGAATCTTCTTTTTTCCCTAGTTCAGCTTTTGTCTTTGAAGTGAATACCTCAGCTCTCTAGTATAACTCCAAAGTAGACTCACGCAATACTGCAGCTTCTTATTTGATGGGGACAGACTGCTCTCTGATGGTTTCGTGCAAGGCACAGCCACACGACTCATAAACAGTGCTGAATTAGTTTAAAAGACACAAACTCTTGCCGTTGATCAATGTGTCATGCCGTTATGGACTACTGTACTGATGGGTCGCAGTGGCTTAAGTAGGGTTGCATATGAAATCGATTTCCAAAAGCCTCTCTCCTGAGCAGGGGCAGACTGAGACAAGAATTTGGCACTGGCATTTGATACACACTCACCCTTCTCTAGCCTCACAAAGCGGTTAGCCCTTGTGGCTGGGACCATGGATAGTCCCGGGCTTGTGTCTGTTTAAAGCCTTGCTGTTTCCATCGGCTCTGCGAGCTGTGCTGGCTGGAATTGCGTGGAGTACCAGCCTTAAAACCATCCGAAAATGTGGTCCGAGGCTTCGTATGGAGGGTGTGACCCAATTGCGGAGCCTCTGGAGACATGCAGAGGTCAAATCAAACTCCGTACCGCATCGTTGTGTGTGAGTAATGGACAGGACAGTGTTTCACCATCACAGGTGTGTGATGGTGAAATCTACCAGACTACCAGGTGAGCTAAATGCCTTCTATGCTCGATTCTAAGGAAGCAACGCTGAACCATGCGTGAGAGCACCAGCTGTCCGGACGACTGTGTATGATTTTTAAATCCACAACAAGATGTCTACAAGAAATTGTTAAAGCAACAGGAAAATAGCTTCAAGAGCTGTGTCCAAATACTGGTGGACTCAACTAACAAAAGAACAGATGATCTGACCAGAGGTCCAAGACCTTAAAAACAGTTTGCAGTTCGATATCAACAAATTGATGACATCAGCACTGTCTGTAAATCATTATTACAGATGACTGGAAAACAGACCCAGGACAATAATGGTCAAGTTCCTAAGGTTCAAGGACAAGATGGCTGTTCTGGAGAGAGTTCTCTGAAAATGTGAGCCAGAGGCGGAAAGAACTTAATCCAGCTTTGAAAGCTGCCAGAGAGTGTGGGGACATTGCTTATATCCGCTACAACAAGCTCATTGTCCACCTTCCCTCCAAATTCCAGGTCAGTAGCTTCCGCCCATCATCACATATACACACACATACACCATACACCAACTGACACTCGCAAGCGCCTGATTGACTGACTATTAACTAAACAATGTTTTTATTTTTATTTTATTTATTATTATTTTCTCCATATTATGTCAATCTCTGATAAGCTTTATCTAAAGCCTATTATTTTGGGGTGCTGCTATAGGCCACCAAGTGCTAACAGTCAGTATTTGGATAAGATGTGTGCAGGGCAGCAGGTACTGTAGCCCAGCGGTTAGGACATTGGGCCAGTAACTAAAAGGTTGCTGGTTCGAATACCCAAGTGTGAAAAACCTGTCTGTGTCCTTGAGCAAGACACTTAACCCTAATTTGCTCCAGAGGCTGACCCTGTAGGTAGGCCATCATTGTAAGGTAGGTAAAATAACAATGCTTGATCGTGTGTCATGTTAACAGAAAGATTTTGGAGTACATTAAAGTGGCCAGACGGAAGCCACTCAGTAAAAGGCACATGACAGCTCTTTGATCGGATTAAACCAAGATTGTACTCTTTGGCCTGAATGCCAAGCGTCACGTCTGGAGGAAACCAGGCACCATCCCTACAGTGAAGCATGGTGGTGGCAGCATCATGCTGTGGGGATGTTTTTCAATCGCAGGGACTGGGAGACCGGTCAGGATCGAGGTAAAGATGAACAGAGCAAAGTACAGCGAGATCCTTGATGAAAACCTGCTCCAGAGTGCTCAGGACCTCAGACAGGGGGCAAAGGTTCACCTTCCAACAGGACAATGACCATAAGCACACAGCCAAAACAACGCAGGAGTGGCTTCGGAACAAGTCTCTGAATGTCCTTGAGTGGCCCAGCCAGAGGCCGGACTTGAGCCTGATCGAACATCTTTGGAGAGACCTGAAAATAGCTGTGCAGTGACGCTCCCCATTCAATCTGACAGTGTTTCAGGGAATCTGCATAGAAGAATTGGAGAAACTCCCCAAATACAGGTGTTCCAAGCTTGTAGCTTCATACCCAAGAAGACTCAAGGCTGTAATCGCTGCCAAAGGTGCATCAACAAAGTACTGAGGAAAGGGTCTGAATACTTATGTAAATGTGATTTTATATATATATTTGCAAAAAATGTTGCACTTGTTTTTGCTTTGTCATTATGGGGGTTTATGTGTAGATTGATGAGGGGAAAATACTTTACATCACCTGCCATCAAATATTTGGAGAGTTATTTATCCAAGAGAGTTCTTCAATCGAAGCTTCTCTAACATCAGATATATGAAGTGCGGTGTCCCTCAGGGCAGGTGCTTTAGGCCCTTACTCTTCTCTATTTTTAAAAAGATTTGCCGCTTGTCTTACACAAAACTAGAATGATTGTGTTTGTGTATGATTCCACACTCTACATGTCAGTACCCATAACCACTCAAACTCTAAATAAGGAGTTACAGTCAGTATCAGAACGGGTGATTAATAATGAACTGGTCTTAAATACATCTAAAACTAAAAGCATTGTATTTGGTTTAAAACATTCTCTAAGACTTAAAAATCAACTGGGGTTGTGTATAAAGGGTTTGACCATTGAGCACGTTGAGGAAGCTACACTTCTAGGTATAACATTGGATGGTCAATTATAATGGACAATTCATATTGGCAAAGTGGTTGTGAAGTTGGGGAGGGGTATAATATGTCTGGTATAAAAATATTTTTCAGAATCTTTTACACAAAAATCTACTTTACTAGTGGTTCAGACTCTGGTTTTGTCCCATCTTGATTATTGTCCGGTAATATGATCAAGTGCAGCAAAAAAAGACCTAGCAAAGCTGCAGCTGGCTCAAAACAGAGCAGAACGCCTTGCCCTTAACAGCACATACAGAACTTACATCAACAACATGCATGCTAGTCTTTCCTGGTTGAGGGTTGACGAGAGATTAACTGCTTATCTTTTATGAGAAGTATTACTTTAATTAAAATTACAGATTGTCTGCATAATCAAATAAAATTCAGCTGAGACATTCATACATATCCCACCAGGGGTCCTTTCACAGTCTAAAACGAATTCACGGCAACGCACTGTATCATACTGAGCCATGATTGCATGGAACTCCCTTTACTCAATAATCTCCAATTACTCAAGCAAACAGCAAAATTACCTTTAAATAAAAAGATTAAACAACATCTCATGGAATGGTGTGGACTGCAAAAGGACACACACAAAAACACACACACAGACACACTGTAACACACATTTATTTGTATTTTTTTTAATTATTATTATTAGTTGTATTGTTTGTATATTGTTGTATTGTTTGTATAGTTTTTTGGAGCGCATTGTTCAACCCAGTGTACAAAACTGGGTCTCTGTTGAAGGTTGTTGGTCTTTCAGCAGGACAACAACCCCAAACACACATCAAAAGCACCCTGGACTTGTTCAAGAAGAACTGCTTGACTGTTCTGAGTGGCCAACGAATACATCCATAATGCAACAGCAGTTAGTGGAGGGACCCTAAAACAGTGAAGAATTAGAGCAATGCCAGTACAAAGGTGGAGCGAGCTCATTGATGGCTAAAATAAGCATTTGTCGGGAGTTACCTTGGCCATAGGCTGTGCAACCAAGTACTAGCTCCGGAGTGCCAATACTTTTTCTCCATACTATTTGTCTTAATATTCTAAATCAATGTCAACTTAAATCTAAATCTTAAAGAAAGGTGTAAGGGTGCCAATATATTTGGTTGCAACTGTAATTTGTTACAGAAACTGGGTGACAAAGTTCCTGGGAGACCCATTCCTAAAGGGTGGCTGAATATACTGATTTGGCCTCATTTTTTCACTTGCTCATTAAGAAGTGCTAACGGCCATGACTGAAGCAAAGCGTGAGTTGTCTTGGGGGTGTGGTTTGATGTGGATGTGTCTTGGGTGTGCCTTTGCCATTCAATCACAACAAGCTAAGGGTGTGGTGAGTAGTGACAGTGAGGTAAGTAAAGCTACCTTTATGGAGAAAAGTTTTGAAGTTGATGACTTCTCCCCTCCTGACTTCCCATCTCAAGATGGTCAGCTAATTTAGTTCTATGTACTGTATAGGCTAAAGCCTGCCCTGACCTTGCGTTTAGCCAAGATGACAGCAGCTAGCTAGCAAAGCTTGGAGATACAGTAGTTGCAGCTGGCTAGCCAATCTAACTGATATTTCTCTGTCAAATCACAGTTAGTTAACGTAGCAAGAGCCAGAATCTGGAATGTGTTTCAAGAACACCTTGCGAAGAAAGTAGCTTACAACTTGGTTTCAAAGTTTCATCACATCATGTAAAGGTATGTTACAGTGTAACTGTGTGTTGAATGCTGTCCTCAATATTCTATAACTGGCTAGTTTGGACTCGTCTGTCAATGTCTACAGTTAGATCTTTACCGGGCAAGTATAGTGAAATGCTTGACTTGCATACTCTTCTCAACAGTGCAGTTATCAATATTAGTTATACTATTCTGATACTGTTGCACTGTTGAGTAGAGCATGCAAGTTAAGCATTTCACTGTACTTGTGCATGTTACAATAAAACTTGAACTAACCAAATGTACCTACTTGCTAGCTAGTACCAGCTACTGTGTCTACTTAGCTAACATACTCACCAACACCAGTGGTTTGACATGACCGTGTCGGATGTAATGCATTGAAAGCTTGCACCAACTTCATAGAAGGCCATTTTCACTCATATCTGCAGAGCTAAATGTGCATTGCACCACACAAGTGTGTAAAGATGGAGGAATTAAGATATGACGTCATTGATTTATATCTACCCACAGAGTTTTTAAACTACGGTGTGCAACATGGTTCAATGTGCCAGTAAATCAGCATAGTCTACTTTTATTTTTGTATTTCCGCCGTCTTGAAGCTAGAATTGGGATCATGTATACTGTGCCGATACAAAAAAATAGTGAAAAGCAATGTACAATACGGCGAAAGTAGCAAACAAGGCATTTGTGGTAAGTACGTGGGGGCCTCTGTCTTTATGTCCACTATTGGGCAGACATTGGCAAAAGTGGGCATGATTGTAATCTATGCCCAACCCATTTTTCCTGATCATCTCGCAAATCTCAGTTTTGGACGATACTGACTTCATAACCAAATGTATCCTATTTACACTTTGTAGTCAAATTTTGACATTAGAATAAATGTTTGTAACTCCTATCAATGCCACATAGGCAATTTACAACCAGAGAAGTATATTTTGGGATTCAGTTGCTTTTTAACCAACACCCCTGAATTGTTATAGTGTCTCCTGAATTTGTTTTACTACTAATTTCTATTTTAATGTGAATAAATCAATTTTACTACTAATTTCTATTTTAATGTGAATAAATCAATTATTGTAAGTACACTCTAGCCAATATTGCCCTGAAGCTAACTGCTATGAGTATTTCTTGTTTTGACATATAATATTTCCACTTAATGTAATTATGTAATTGTCCTGCTCAGGACAAAGGGCAGAATGGATAGAGTGATTCTAAACCAGTCTTCCATGCAGACTGGTGGGCCAGTTAAACATGTCACGTTCAATCTGCTTCCCGCCTGTCCAGCGGAGTAGCCCAGGGCCAGTCTGACTAGTGGAAAAGCGAGAAGAGAGAGAGAGAAATTCAAAGCAAGTGACGTCTGGTCCACGTTACCACTGCTATGTGATGTTGTGTCTGTGCTACTGGCAAGGGGCCAGTTAGGATAGCCGACTAAGAAGATTCCTTCACAGACTGTGGGTGACGGACATGACTGCACATATAGAGGCATCTCATACTTGAGTTAAACTATTCTTTCAGCAGCGCAATACATTTGTATTTTTGGTATAAAGTAAAAATTAATACATAATTTCCAAAAAAGTTCAAGTACAAATCATTGTTGTGGCATGCTCAAGAAAGACAACTACTGCGGATGTTACATCTAATTCTGGTTGTACAATAATACAGAAACTCAAGGGGGGGGGGGGTAAGAGATCAAAGGGTATTTCTATGTGATTATAATTAAACCTTTTTTCCCCAAACAAAGAAATGTGAGAGGCGGACCTGGAGATGGGAGCAGAGAATGATTGATGGCTTGGAGACACAGAGAGGCGGCTTTTCAGGAACCGCTGTGTTTCTCCATTGTCAATACATTTGATTGAATAATGACTGTGACAACACAGAGCACGTTGCTAAGCGATAATTAGAACTGGCTGCTAACGACCTCAGATTGCTTCGTCTTAAGCAATGAGCACGGTTACATGCATGTGGATAGTCAGATTAATATAACAGTTTGTTTAAAATGTTTACATGCTTTGCAAGAAGAACGATTTCCCTAATAATCCTGTTTACATGGACACATCTGATATCAGCCTACTGATGGATGAATGCAGAAAATCGCCAATCAAAATAAACGTTCTACCACAGCAACCATGTTATTTTTGCGAAACCTTTTTGTTCAGACAAAGTTTGTATGTGAAAACAATTTCTAAGATGCATACTTTTAGTTTTTCTGACTTCACTCGTGCATTATAGGGAGGCTTGCGCTACCGGTGCTGGCACATGTGCATATCAAATACACAGCTGGAACACCGATGAAGCTGTTTACATGTTCTAATTCGAAAGATTGCTCTGAAAATCGACGTTTGCTTACTTCAATTTTGAGCTTACGCCGATTAAGATAAGCAGAGTAAGGTGTTAACATCACTATTTCCAAGTCTGTTTAATTTCAACGAGTCAGCATTTCTATTTTGAGTGAAATTACAGTGAATTTGAGTGAAATTACAGTGAATTTGAGTGAAATTACAGTGAATTTGTTTTCTCTGATACTATAAAATAAAAAATATAAATAATAATAATAATAAATAAATAAATAAACTGCTCCATTAAGATAGCTGTCCCCAACAAACAACTTCAAACCTCAATGACTTTGATAGAAATCACTGGGCTTGAAAGTGAAGTTGGAGGTTATCAGCATAACCTACTGGTATTGCATCAACTGCAGAGAAAGACAGCTCAGTGCAAAACAGATTCCTAATGGACCTTAAAGTGCTGCCAGCAGAGTGGGAGTGTGTACAAATCACAAAGAGGGTTATCGGGACAGACAGAGGTGATAATGCCGGTAAGAGAGACGGAGGGTGTAGATTTATGAACTATCCTGTAGTGTGAGGTGCTGGTATCAGTTTTAATCAGTGGTGATCTGTGCTGTTTAATATCAGGGAGGGCGAATTTTACTTTTCATAAGCATGGCCTTATTTCTATTACAGCATATTGGATGATTTTCATTCAAATTAATTTCACCCAGTTCAATGTAACAGTGATAGGTTTAGGCTAGTACATGATACTCTAATGTTCCTGATACTCATCATGAGGTTGCTACAACCAAGCCAATGAATTAAAGTTTACAACCTAGATGCACACACAGGTCGAGAAACAATTTTGAGGTGACAGACAGTGACAGATTCAATACTGCCTTGCACTCTCTTGCCTGCGTTTAGCTTATCAATCATTAGTCCAACAGTTGCAAACGGGAATTTCTATTGGACAAATTCAGGTAGTACAATCAGTAAGCAGTTTAGCACTTACAAAGAAAAGCTTATCTTGGAAGAGTTCCAGTATTGTGTTGGATAGTCATAGCCAGTTAGCTAACATAGCATCCCTCTTTTTGAGCCGGGTGTTTGAGTAGGCTAAACTAGCTAGCTGCATTTGCTAGTTAAGTAAGTGAAATTGAAAAAAATTACACCGTCTCTCTTGCTTCTCCTTCATTTTCGAAGAAATTAATTTGTTCAAAACTCTTCAACTGTTGTCTTACTCTCTCTTTGAGTCAACTACTCACCACTTTTTATGCACTGCAGTGCTAGCTAGCTGTAGCTTATGTTTGCAGTACTAGATAAATTCTATGATCCTTTGATTGGGTGGACAACATGTCAGTTCATGCTGCAAGAGCTCTGATAGGTTGGAGGATGTCCTCTGGAAGTTTTCATAATAACAGTTATGGAAGGTGGTGAGGTTTTGTATTAAAGTCAATGTACCCAGAGGAGGACGGAAGCTAGCTGTCCTCCGGCAACAACATGGTGCTACCCTACAGATTGGTGTTGAGGCTACTGTAGACCTTCATTACAAAAAAGTGTTTTAATCAATTATTTGGTGACGTGAATATATTTAGTATAGTTTTTTTAAATGAAATTCACTGAGGAGGATGGTCCTCCCCTTCCTCTTCTGAGGAGCCTCCACTGGTTTTAATGCATGGGAAACATTACATCAGTTCATCATGTACTTTACTGTACATGTGCTATGTCATATTATGTTAGTGACGGTACATCTTTCTAATGTTTTTCATTCAAATGAGGCTTTACAAAGAAATGTCAAATGGTCCGGAATCAAATGAAATCAATTCCTACAAAAATTAATACTTGTACACCCACAAAAAAATACAGCACATTTTGTGAAACATATACAGCAGCCTAAGCTATGTGAAGGCATATGCTAATCAATTCTACAGGGTTTTTTTGTACCTCCTTGTTAAGACCTTGTGTGACAACTGCACAGTGTGATCCAACAATAGCTTTAACATATTTTTTAAAAGTCTCATTAATTAGACTTATTTCCTGTTTAAGAGCAGTCGATGGAAAATTACATTAGGAAGTTTAACAAGTGAATGCTTCTGTCTACTCATGCTACTTGTACTGGCCGTTAGCTCATACAGAAACTGGTATGCAGAATGTACCAAATGTAATGGGATTACATTGCAGTGCAGTGCTAGCTAGCTGTAGTTTATGCTTGCACTATGGGATTACATTGCATTGGATTACATTGCACGTCAATCAATTGAAATACTATCCAACTAACAATAAAATTAAGTTCACCCTCTATAGTCGATGTCCGCGCCCCCACAAAAACCTAATTAGCATATTACAAAATGGCCATCAAAATCTGTCTGTTTGAGCCTAGAGACATCAGTTGTTTTGCATGGGCTTCATCTCAATCCACTGCGTCCGCCAATCGAAGACTTCTGCATCTGATTGGTAAGGTGGCAAAGCTAAAGTGGTGTTTGTAGCGTCCGTACAGTTTGGCCTACACACTAATATGACTACTCTATGGAAAGGTGAGACTCCCACGAACAAGTGATAATGCCCGAGAAGCCTGTGTTTGGAGGATATATTGGCACGGATGTTGCTTCGTGGGCATTATCACTTTTATACAATGGGTTACCAACATATTCAAATAATGATTTACATATTTTCATTAATTTCATTAATTATTTTGATTAATTTATTCATACTATTTCATCCTTCCACCAGATTTAGTCCCGACACAAATCTAGGGTTGCTACCCAAGCCGGCTGGTCGTTCGTTCTATTGCCAGAGACGTAACCCAGTCGTTAATTCTTTATGTTCTAAATCTATGGATGCGACCCAGACATTCGTTCTAAATGTTCCATTGCCATGATGGCTGGCAAGGTTCCTATACCTTGTTTGCTAGCTAGCCAACTTTGGCTAACTTACAGTCACGTCAAACAGTGCAGCCAGAATAACAACAAAGTAGCTGCATTTGCATTTGTTTAAGCTGTTTTCTAGTGATTTTTTTTTTTACACATCCATAATGAGCTAATGATGTGCAATTTCACCTGGCATAGAACATATACTGTTCAGAAGAGATAACCAACTGCATAGCAAACACAATCACTTCAAACTGAAGCTGGAATAAAATAAAATACATTTTCTATTGATGTTTATTTGTATACATCCATAAAAATGATGCTGATTCATGATTTAGACTGGCTGAGAAACGCTGCCTACCTGTCTGTCTCATCTCGACTCCCGACACATCCATTACTATGGGACAGCTGGAGATCGAAATTGAATATTGGAACAATGTTGCAAATGTCGGAGAAACTGACAGCAAGGTTATTACACATCTCCACTGTTGAAAACCAAATGCTAATTTAGAAGAAATGGGAGACAATGTCTAGATGGTTTTTACATTGTAGATCTTTACTGAACAAAAATATAAGCACAACATGCAACGATTTCAAAGATGTTCCTCTGTTACAGTTTACAGAAGGAAATCAGTCAATTTAGATAAATAAATGAGTCCCTAATCTATGGATTTCACATGACTGGGCAGGAGTGCAGCCATGGGTGGTCCTGGCAGGGCATAGGCACACCCACTTTGGAGGCAGGTCCACCCTCTGGGGAGCCAGGCATAGCCAATCAGAATTTGTTTTTCCCCACAAAAAGGCTCTATTACAGACAGAAATATTCTTCAGTACCCCCCCATTCCCCTCCTCAGACGATCCCGTAGGTGAAGAAGCCGGATGTGGAGGTCCTGGGCTGGTGTGGTTACACGTGGTCTGCAGTTGTGAGGCTGGTTGGATGTACTGACAAATTCTCTAAAATGACGTTGGAGGCGGCTTATGATAGAGAAATTAACATTCCATTTTCTGGCAAAAGATCTGTTGGACATTCCTGCAGTCAGCATGCCAATTGCACGTTCCCTCAAAACTTGAGACATCTGTGGCATGGTGTTATGTGACAAAACTGCACATTTTAGAGTGGCCTTTTATTGTTCCCAGCACAAGGTGCAACTGTGTAATGATCATGCTGTTTAATCAGCTTCTTGATAAGCAACACCTGTCAGGTGGATGGATTTTCTTGGCAAAGGAGAAATGCTCACTAACAGCGATGTAAACAAATTTGTGCACAAAATTTGAGAGAAATACGTTTTTGATGCATATGGAACATTTCTGGGATCTTTTATTTCAGTTCATGAAAAATGGGACGAACACTTTACATTTATAATTTTGTTCAGTATAGTATAGAAATTGCTTGGCTGAGCTGATGAGACAGTTGGTTGCGCAGTCAGATGGAACTGAGTAAATAGGTATTTCAGCATCATATATTTAGCTGTTGGTAACTTGTGGAATAGACACCAGCTGGAATGTGGTTTTAACCAATCAGAATCCAATTTAGACCCACCTGTTGTATAATTTGCTCTAGGATGCCCACACGCCTCACAAGACTCGTCTGAAGGTAGCCCGGTACTCAGTTTAAACATTTATGGAAGTAGTTTAGTGCCAATCAATTCAAAACCAAACAGCTAAATAATCTGATGCTATCTATATGGATGTATGATCTCTGTGGTAACTTGTATCTGAACAGAGTGAACTCTAAATTACTCTCAAGGAGGGTCTATTGTTCAGGACTTCAGTCTCATTTACATTGGTCTCATCCCCTAAACACGCCTGTAAATGCTGTGACACCCTGTGGAGATTGGGCCTTGGTGTTCAGGTTACACTGTAAACTTGGTATCGTTTGATTGGTCAATGGTGGTTGTTCTTGGGTTGAAAGGTTACACCTTCAGATGTTGTAAATGGAATGAAATGCCTTTGTTATCTCTGTTATCCTGTATCCAGTCCATGAAGGAAGGTTGTATGTTATCTCTGTTATCCTGTATTCAGTCCATGAAGGAAGGTTGTATGATCTCTCTCTTATCCTGTATCCAGTCCATGAAAGAAGGTTATATGTTCTCTCTCTTATCCTGTATCTAGTCCATGGAGGAAGGTTGTATGTTCTCTCTGTTATCCTGTATCCAGTCCATGGAGGAAGGTTGTATGTTCTCTCTGTTATCCTGTATCCAGTCCATGGAGGAAGGTTGTATGTTATCTCTGTTATCCTGTATCCAGTCCATGAAGGAAGGTTGTATGATCTCTCTCTTATCCTGTATCCAGTCCATGGAGGAAGGTTGTATGTTCTCTCTGTTATCCTGTATCCAGTCCATGGAGGAAGGTTGTATGATCACTCTCTTATTCTGTATCCAGTCCATGGAGGAAGGTTGTATGATCTCTCCCTCTTATTCTGTATCCAGTCCATGGAGGAAGGTTGTATGTTCTCTCTCTTGTCCTGTATCCAGTCCATGGAGGAAGGTTGTATGTTCTCTCTCTTGTCCTGTATCTAGTCCATGGAGTAAGGTTGTATGTCCTCTCTCTTGTCCTGTATCCAGTCCATGGAGGAAGGTTGTATGTTCTCTCTCTTGTCCTGTATCTAGTCCATGGAGGAAGGTTGTATGTTCTCTCTCTTGTCCTGTATCTAGTCCATGGAGGAAGGTTGTATGTTCTCTCTCTTGTCCTGTATCCAGTCCATGGAGGAAGGTTGTATGTTCTCTCTCTTGTCCTGTATCTAGTCCATGGAGGAAGGTTGTATGTTCTCTCTCAATGTACAAAGTTAATTAAATATATGCCTTTGATATAGACAATTCTCAGACCAATTCCTGTCAGATAAACATTTTAATTGGCTAATTGCTTAGTCGTATTCTGAGTCACATGTAAGGTATTTACAATATCATAAATACTGTATATACACATGTCAAATATTACTGCCCACTACACTGGATGCAGGCTTCCCACTGCTCCTTTTCCAATGAATACATGATTCTGAAATCCAAATTTGTTGTTTTATTGAAAGCATATGGAATTACCCATTTTTGTCAAAAGTACTATGGGTTTTGAGTCAGGACATGTGTCATTTTCCACCTAAAACATTTGCAATTATTTTATATCATTATTTTACGTAGCCGACTACCACAGCAGCAGAGATGGGAAACAACTGCGCATGTGCACCCTCGTGGGGGAGACCCTGCAATGTAAAAACTGGAGAAGGAGCTTGTACAAAAATTGATAGAGTAAAGCATATCGCAGGTAAAGTTAGTTACACAAAGTGGAAAAAGAGTGTTCTTGTGTTCTTTACACAGGAAATCAAGGGAAGCAGGCACCAAATATATTTTCCCATAAAAGATATGGAGAGATGCAGAACGTTGTTAGTAGCAATTCTAAATAGTAAATACGATGTAAATACTCCTGCAGCCAACCTTGCATTGCTGCGTTCGTGTAGCAAGCACTTCAGTGACGATGCATATGAACGAGATATGCAATCTGAAATTATGGGGACAGAAAACCAAAGGATACTAAAATATACAGCTATTGCTAACGTGTTTCCATGGACTGGATCTGGTGCAGTGCCAAAATACAAAGGCGCATTTGAGAATAGAAAGTGAAAAAGCAAGCATGCGGAGGTATGTAGCCTAGCCTGATTCCTGACGTTTGAGGTGTTCTCATCGTGTCATTACCATTGTACCATGCAGACATATAGGCCTAAGTGCTCTACATTGTATCATATGTGCCCTATGTATTTATGACGGGGGTGTTGAGACAATAGACATTGTGTTACCTTACATTGCAGAATAGAATATCCCCAAAAACATTGTGTTAAATAAGCATAGGCTATAAGCGATCATTCAATAAAGTAAAGTTTAAAGTACAGTGAAATGCCTTTCTTAAAAGCTAAACCCAATAATACAGTAATCAGTATCCATGTAATTTCAAAATAACATAAGGTAGAAGAAGAAACACAAAAACACACAAAATTAAGAAATAAGATGAACACATTAAGTAAGTGAGCTACTGTATATACAATGCGATCGAAGGCGGTGCTTTGCCATACCAGGCGGTGATGCAGCCAGTCAAGATGCTCTTAATGGTGCAGCTGTAGATCTTTTTGAGGATTTGAGGGCCCATGACAAACCTTTTCAACCTCCTGAGGGGGAAGAGGTGACGTCCCGCTTTCTTCACAACTGTACGCATGTGTGTGGACCATTTTAAGTCCTTAGGGATTTGAACACCGGGGAATTTGAAGCACTGGACCCGCTCAACTGCAATCCCGTCAATGTGTATGGGGGCGTGCTCTCCCCACCATTTCCTGTAGCCCACGATCAGCTCCTTGGTCTTACTGAGGATGATGAAAGGTTGTTGTCCCGGCACCACACTGCCAGGTCACTGACTTCCTCCATGGAGGCTGTCTCATAGTCTCCAGTGATCAGGCCTACCATCGTGTCGTCAGCAAACTTGGTGTTATTGTTGGAGTCCTGTCTGGCCGTGCAGTCGTGTGCAAACATTGAGTACACAAGGGGACTAAGCACACATCGTGTGGGACCCCCATGTTGAGGGTCAGCGTGGCGGAGGTGATGGTGCCTACCCTCACCACCAGGGATTGGCCCGTCAGGATTTTTAAATCGTTTTTTATTTAACTAGGCAAGTCAGTTAAGAAAAATTATTTTTTACAATGACGGCCTACATCGGCCAAACCCGGACGATGCTGGGCTAATTGTGCGCCGCCCTATGGGACTCCCAATCACGGCCGGATGTGATACAGCCTGGAATCGAACCAGGGTCTGTAGTGACTCCTCTAGTACTGAGATGCAGTGCCTTAGACCGCTGCGCCACTTGGGAAGTCGAGGATCCAGTCACAGAGGGAGGTCGTAAGTTTGGTGATGAGTCCAGGATCCAGTCACAGGGTCCTAAGTTTGGTGATGAGCTTGGAGGGACAATGGTGTTGAACGCTGAGCTGTAGTCAATGAACAGCATTGTCATATACTGAGGGCAGTGTGGAGTGCAACCGAGATTGCATTGTCTGTGGATCTGTTGGAGCGGTATGCAAATTGGAGTGGGTTTAGGTTGTCTGGGATGATGTAGTTCATGTGTGCCATAGCACTTTCAAAGCACGTCATAATTACAGATTTGAGTCCTACAGGACGGTAGTCATTGTGGCATGAAGCCTTAGAGTTCTTCGGAACAGGAATGATGGTGGTCAGCATAAGACATGTGGGGATTACAGACTGGGACAAGGAGAGGTTGAAAATGACAGCTGTTCTGCACATGCTCTGAATACCATCCGGCCCCTTGGCCTTGCCTCGGGGAGCTGTAATGTTTTCCAACTCTGGTGCCAGGAAAATGCTGTACATTGAAATTCTCCCTGAAATCTAAATGTAAGAAAAAAAAAATATTAGTACATAAAATACATTTATTCAAATGGGTAACAACAAATTAACAACACAATTGAAAATGGAAGGAACAACAGTTATGTAACCAAATAAGAGCATCATTACAACACTAATGTAAAAACTAGATTGTGTGCGTGTGGGGTAGAGGGAGACTAATTGGAATTGGGTACAATCCTAGATCTATGATCAGGGGCAACGCAACTCTATTCGTGTTAAGAGTGCTCTTCTCACCCTTAATTAGGACAAGCATAGAGAAATAAAGAATAAAATGAGAGACAGAGAGGACATATCAGTACCAGGGCTGTTACTCTGTGGGTAAAAAGACAGGGGACATATCAGTACCAGGGCTGTTACTCTGTGGTTAAAAAGACAGGACATATCAGTACCAGGGCTGTTACTCTGTGGGTAAAAAGACAGAGGACATATCAGTACCAGGGCTGTTACTCTGTGGGTAAAAAGACAGAGGACATATCAGTACCATGGCTGTTACTCTGTGGATAAAAAACAGGGGACAAGGGATATATAAAGCTGGTGTTGTAGGGGTTGAGAACAGCTGGCTTCCTCTGGTCCACCTTGTCATGCACTTTGCCCCATCTTCAGGGTTCATCATCTTGGGTTGATTAGAACCTACAGCACATTCAATACAGTTTATGAAATCAATTGAGAACCTACAGCACATTCAATACAGTTTATGAAATCAATTGAGAACCTACAGCACATTCAATACAGTTTATGAAATCAATTGAGGCATTGAACAAATACAAGACAGCTAGATACACTTTCTAACTGATAAAACATTGCTATTGCCTACACAATACCGCCAATTATTTGACCAGATTCACAACATTTTCCTTTCTTTCTGTGCCAGCAAATGCCTGCATTCTACTTGTAAAGTGAACAGGTTTACTAATACTGTAACATTATATGGAACAATGTGAGCGGGGAGAGCGTATACAGACTCCTGGCTTGCAAAAAAATGACATACTGTACTTCGCACAGTTGAGAGCCAACCAAGTGAACTGAATCACACATGGTTAAGGAGGACACTGACCCTGTGTTGTTGAATTCATGCTCTCTCCATTGACTATATCATAGTGACATCTAGATGGCTACCAATATCATTTATTTATTATGTAGGCTGCCATCCTAAATTAAATATAACCATGGGAAGGAAAAGAAATTGACCATATTACTAGCTACCACCGGCGACACTGTGATGGGCTACAACCGCCCACCGCACCTTAGGTCAGCAGGCAGCTCGATGTGACACCTGTGCACTGGTCATTCACATCTACTTTAGTGGCTCGGTATGACCTTATTCACATTTGCAGGGGTTTCTTTTCGGTGGAGAAGTGAAGACAGCGTTATATATTAGTTAAACAAATATGTCTGACTAATATCTGATGAAATACTCGCGAGTGATGAAGAAAACTACTGGAGGGGCGCCGATGGTGTCGTCGAACCATATTTATTTCGGACGAAGAATTGAGGCAAATTCAGCTTCAGATGGCCGCCACCTCTCTAGCCACCGATGCCGCAGAAATAGCTGGACAACAGACCCGACTGTTGGTGCCGTGAATGAGCAATGTTTGTGCTGCAGAGAATTTGAATAGACTACATGACCAAAAGTATGTGGACACCTGCTCGTTGAACATCTCATTCCAAAATCATGGGCATTAATATGGAGTTGGTCCCCACTTTGATGTTATAACAGCCTTCACCTTTCTGGGAAGACTTTCCACTAGATGTTGGAACATTGCTGCAGGGACTTCCTTCCATTCAGCCACAAGCATTAGTGAGGTCGGGCAACTGATGTTGGGCGATTAGGCCTGACTCGCAATCGGCGTATCAATTAATCCCAAAGGTGTTCGATGTGGTTGAGGTCAGGGATCTGTGCAGGCCAGTCATGTTCTTCCACACCGATCTTGACGAATCATTTCTGTTTGCACCTCGCTTTGTGCATGGGATATTGTCATGCTGAAACAGGAAAGGGCCTTCCCCAAACTGAGATACTCCACAACATGCTCGCTCATAGCTATGTGAATTTGTGTATTGTTATTACCTATAGCTAATAAAACATAATTGCATTGCACGACTGAGAGATGAATCTGTGTTTGTGCCGGCGTTTTTGCATCCCATAGGACACAGTCCGTCCTGGTTGTAATGTTGACAACACCAGAGATGGTCTACCATATTTCACAACACTGGTCCTGCCATGCATGCAAAGCTAGCTAGCATCTTATTTGATAACTGGTACACCTTGCTATCTAACTTAGCTCTTCAAACACTTTTTTGCAATTTTCTTAGCAATTTCTGCACAATGGCACTTATTAGTGTCTTAGATCACATAGGGACCTCACTGTCACCACTGGTCATCTAGCTAGCCATGTTAACCAGCAGGGTTGTATCGGTTTCTATTGGACTAGAGATTGCTAGGCTGGCTAAATAGCTATCTAACGCTTGAGTTGCTAGTATGCTAATGTTAGCTGGCTAATGACGATACACCATAGTCGTGGGTCCGCCAAATCAAGAAAATGGTACTGAACTCATGACACAATCATGTTTTGACATGTAGTGGTTATTGCTATTTTTATTATAATTTTTTTGCATTAGTGACATTGCGAATATCATCTTTTTGGCATTTAACTATGTGTCTAATCCGTTTTCGTCATGAGAAAGGAGCCACTCTCTTAACAAGCAACCACTTTTCTATGTATCAATTGATTATGTGTTAGGTCTCCCTAATTAAAATATTTACCTATTTTCATATTAAAAGACCTGTCACGTTCGGGTGTGTAGAGAGTAGACCAAGGCGCAGCGTAGCGATAGTTCGACATCATTTATTTAAAGAACTAAACTTGATGGGAACTATACAAAATAACACTGATAAAGCAATACAAAGCAAAACTTACGAACACGGGACAAATCGACAATGAACCACGCCATGGGAGTGGAACACACACATATAAGTAGGATCCCTAATTAGAGGTAATGCAATGCAGCTGCCTCTAATTAGGGATCCCACACACACACCACGCAGACGTAGAATGACTAGAACTGCCAGACTCTGACCATAGAAATATAGCCTGACAAGACCTCCTGGGTAGAATTTTACAAATGGTTCATTCACTTGGCCTTTTGAAAAAAAACTAAATGATGTGGGTAAAAATATGCACAAACAATAAGGCCAGCTATTGTTCTGTCTCAAGGGCTGATATTTTGCAGCATGGAATTTTGTGTTTAATGTAAATCAGCAATTCCTTAGGTAATTTAATTATTTATTTGTACATCTTTGAAGGAGCTAAACACACTTGTGCATGGAACATTTCATCTATGCTGTGTAAATGTCAGCTTAGCCATTTTAAAACTCAATGTCCATGCCTCTGGGTCTTCTATTAAATAACAAAGACCATAAACACATTAGTGTATTTATAACACATTAAAGTCAAGGTCTGCAACAATCATGATCTGTGTAGTTAACTGGGAAACCTCTATTCTGCATATGAAGGATACATGTTGACTAAGTAGTTATCAAACAACCAATTTGCGTACCTTCCCACGTTAATACCACATCTAGTGCCATTTAGTACAGTTGGAAGAGGCGTGAGCTGCATAACAGTTAATTGAATGTCCCATCACACAAATTTCCTAAGTACTAAAGGTCCGGATAGATATTTAAATGTATCGACGTAGTAACAAACCCTCATCTCGCGACCTATGCGACCCCAAACTGTTCAAGCTGTTCACAGTCCTCTTGTTGGCAGAGATAACATTTTCCAGTTTTAAAGCTAATCTCCTGCAATTCTTCACATTTTGCCATGGGGCGGAGAGAACATTTAGCAGTTGACTGTTTCACACGACTTCCAAAGATCTCTAACAGTCCCCCCAGCATGAGTGATGTCAGAATGCACTCACTTTCCAAAATGTGATTGTTACGGAACAGGACAGTTAACCCGCGCTGCCCTCAAACCAAGGCATGCTGCCTGATAATTATCTATAGGCTATTTTTCAACTTGAAATTAGGTTTGTTCTGCCTCCTCATTAATTTGCATAGAAGTAGCCCATTTCACTGTGGCAGACAATTTAGTTTTGAGGCATGCTATGCTAATGTAAGGCGAGGAATAGCTAGATGAGTCGGACAAACTTCTCTCTTCAATGAAAGCCCATGCACTGGCCCAGGGTTTCCGAACAGGACAGCTTTCTTGGTGAAGATTGAGGCCAGCTTTTGTATGCTAGCTACATACTGTTTGAACGTACACTCTTTTACAGTTTTACTGGAGGGAGAAATTGCAAGAAAATATGCCTATATGTAATCATTGTCTATTTTATTGAAGTAGTAGTGGTTGAACAACAAAACCCAAAACTAGTTTTACTAGAGAGAAAAAAAAGCAAGAAATGACTGACAACTGTCATTACATTATAAATATGCATAACCCATATTTCAATATTCATGTAGTGATTGAACAACAAACCCTGCCTTCATACCCCTAATTGCATGGCAGGTTACCTGTCAAGTCAGTCAGTCGGTCAGTAATTGCTGCAGATGTGCTCAACAGTGCTTGAGTGTATGGTACTCCCCAAAAGCATGGCACAACGCACAGGGGTGTGTCACAAGCTAAACACATGTACTTTGTCAACCTCTTCTGCTTCCTTCTCCTGGTGCTGGACGGGCAGACTTTGCCTCTGTGTGCGACTGATTTGAGCAGCAGTTTGAGGGACTTCCGAAGGGAAATACCGAGGTATAGGGGATTATTATTATTATTATTATTTAATCTTTATTTAACTATTTACAATGACACCCTACACCGGTCAAACTCGGACGACGCTGGGCCAATTGTGCACTTCCCTATGGGACTCCCAATCACGGGTTTTGATTAAGCCTGGAATGTGTGTGATGTGTGTGTATGTGATTTGTGTGTGAACTGTATGTCCAATTACAAAAAAAAATAAATACGTTTTCAGTAATGTGGTCATTAAGGACAGCAGTGTCGATCAAATGAAACAATATCTTCTTGGTGGTTTTCTGAGTGCAATCCAACAAGCTGTTTGTCATGTTCGCATACAAAGGCTGGCCCTTCCAGAGATGAGGAGCCAGCATGGTCATCACAACGGAACTGGACACCCCAAGCGCCTCATAATGTTGGATGTCAGTGGTGGACCTATAATGTACTGTACAAATCCAGTCTTCACGTCGCACATACCAAAGAACCCCAAACCAAAGGACACCAAATCTGGGTATTTTGGAGGGAATGTTCCCTTCCATAACATCAGAAACTTGTACGGCAAAAAGACCCAACCAAATACTAGCTGGTAAGAACATTTCTTATTTTGTGTCAGTAGCATTGTTGATGATCTGCAGGCATCACAGGATGCTGTCTTGGGAAAAAGAGAGTGGCAAAGAAGGGAATTGCAAACATTGGATCTGTGCTCCAGTATTCCCTTAGGAAGTTCTTCTTCACTATTCCCATGAGAAGGGAATAACCTGGTTGTCATCCATTTAGTGAGCTTCCCCCTCACTCCTGGCTCTCTCTTCTCCTGTAACTTCAAGGCATAGCAATTGGTCTCCTCCACTATGTGTCCCACCAGCTCCTCTGTCTGTAATTTACAACATTAATTTCTCCTTTTCCAAGATGATCCATCCACCTGACAGGTGAGGCATATCAAAAAGCTGATTAAAGAGCATGATCATTTCACAGGTGCACCTTGTGCTGTGAACAATAAAAGGCCACTCTAAAATGTGCAAACAACACAATGTCACAGATGTCTCAAGTTTTGAGGGAGCGTGCAATCGGCATGCTGACTAGAGGAACGTCCACCAGAGCTGTTTCCAGATAATTTAATGTTAATTTCTCTACCATGAGCCACCTCCAACGTTGTTTTAGAGAATATGTCAGTACGTCCAACCGGCCTCACAACCGCAGACCATGTGTAAACACACCCGTCCAGGACCTCCACATCCGGCTTCTTCACCTGCGGAATGGTCTGAGACAAGCCACCCGGACATCTGATGAAATTATGGGTTTGTACAACCAAAGAATTTCTGCCCAAATTGTCAGAAACCTCTGGGAGCTCATCATCCTCAACAGGGTCTTGACCTGACTGCAGTTTGGCATCATATCTGACTTCAGTCGGCAAATGATCACTTTCAGAATAAAATTGATTTACACCAAAATTTACACCATTAGTGTTGTACACAATTCCAAAAAAGTGCCTCTCACTTACAAAATTAATATTTACATGTGATTTTACCACCATCAAATGGTATTATGGTAGTCCTACTGGATTTTAGATGCCGTATTGGATTTGAGGCAAAATCCATGGTGGACCCAAAGATAATCTGTGATGACCCCTGATTTATTACAAGAGTAGGGGCTAAAGATACAAAATCATTCAAGGAACCTTGGACACAAAATAATCTAATTCCGGTCTCTGAGCCCACCTGTTTTCCTTAGAGCAAATTACAATGCCACAACATCAAAAACCATGTGTAACTGTAAGTAATTGTGTTAGGCAGGATGATACAGCACTGAATGAGAGCAAATTTGACTTAGAAAGTAAAGCTTATGTTCATCATAAATATTCATAGTTGACATTTCTGTCTATTGTATCTCTCTGTTTGCAGGTCTATAAGATATCCTAATACTGTTTATTTGTGTATTTAGGGCAGACAACTGACAATTTTAGCAATATCTGAGGTTGAAATATTGTGTCCCATCCCCCCTCCGGCCAGGCATTATTCTGCACTTTTTGAGTTTAGGGGATGTCACAATATCTATCAATTTAACCACTTTTGAGGTAAAATATTTTTATACAACCATCCATTTCATATATGGGAGACAATAGGGATTTAAAAAAACATGGTTGAATTTTGTTTTACATAGGGTAGGGGTATCTAAAAAAGTGTGGGGGCCTTACCACTATTTCTTATTTTTATTTTACTAGGCAAGTCAGTTAAGAACAAATTCTTATTTACGATGACGGCCTAGGAACAGTGGGTTAACTGCCTTGTTCAGGTGCAGAAAGACAGATTTTTACCTTGTCAGTTTGGGGATTCAATCCAGCAACCTTTCGATTACGGGCCCAACGCTCAAACCACTCAAACCACTCAAACCACCCAGCTACCTGCCGCCCCAACACTGAATGTGGAGGCCTTGCCACTAGCCTATTAGCCCACTAGCTATATACGTAAACAACAAGACTGAATGTGGAGGCCTTGCCACTAGCATATTAGCCCACTAGCTACATACATAACAACAACACTGAATGTGGAGGCCTTGCCACTAGCCTATTAGCTACATACATTAACAACAACACTGAATGTGGAGGCCTTGCCACTAGCCTATTAGCCCACTAGCTACATACATAACAACAACACTGAATGTGGAGGCCTTGCCACTAGCCTATTAGCCCACTAGCTACATACATAACAACAACACTGAATGTGGAGGCCTTGCCACTAGCCTATTAGCCCACTAGCTACATACATAACAACAACACTGAATGTGGAGGCCTTGCCACTAGCCTATTAGCCCACTAGCTACATACATAACAACAACACTGAATGTGGAGGCCTTGCCACTAGCCTATTAGCTACATACAGTGGGGAGAACAAGTATTTGATACACTGCCGATTTTGCAGGTTTTCCTACTTACAAAGCATGTAGAAGTCTGTAATTTTTATCATAGGTACTCTTCAACTGTGAGTGACGGAATCTAAAACAAAAATCCAGAAAATCATATTGTATGATTTTTAAGTAATTAATTTGCATTTTATTGCATGACATAAGTATTTGATACATCAGAAAAGCAGAACTTAATATTTGGTACAGAAACCTTTGTTTGCAATTACAGAGATCATACGTTTCCTGTAGTTCTTGACCAGGTTTGCACACACTGCAGCAGGGATTTTGGCCCACTCCTCCATCCAGATCCTTCAGTTTTCAGGGCTGTCGCTGGGCAATACGGACTTTCAGCTCCCTCCAAAGATTTTCTATTGGGTTCAGGTCTGGAGACTGGCTATGCCACTCCAGGACCTTGAGATGCTTCTTACAGAGCCACTCCTTAGTTGCCCTGGCTGTGTGTTTCGGGTCGTTGTCATGCTGGAAGACCCAGCCACGACCCATCTTCAATGCTCTTACTGAGGGAAGGAGGTTGTTGGCCAAGATCTCGCGATACATGGCCCCATCCATCCTCCCCTCAATACGGTGCAGTCGTCCTTTCCCCTTTGCAGAAAAGCATCCCCAAAGAATTATGTTTCCACCTCCATGCTTCACGGTTGGGATGGTGTTCTTGGGGTTGTACTCATCCTTCTTCTTCCTCCAAACACGGCGAGTGGAGTTTAGACCAAAAAGCTCTATTTTTGTCTCATCAGACCACATGACCTTCTCCCATTCCTCCTCTGGATCATCCAGATGGTCATTGCAAAACTTCAGACAGGCCTGGACATGCGCTGGCTTGAGCAGGGGGACCTTGCGTGCGCTGCAGGATTTTAATCCATGACGGCGCAGTGTGTTACTAATGGTTTTCTTTGAGACTGTGGTCCCAGCTCTCTTCAGGTCATTGACCAGGTCCTGCCGTGTAGTTCTGGGCTGATCCCTCACCTTCCTCATGATCATTGATGCCCCATGAGGTGAGATCTTGCATGGTGCCCCAGACCGAGGGAGATTGACCGTCATCTTGAACTTCTTCCATTTTCTAATAACTGCGCCAACAGTTGTTGCCTTCTCACCAAGCTGCTTGCCTATTGTCCTGTAGCCCATCCCAGCCTTGTGCAGGTCTACAATTTTATCCCTGATGTCCTTACACAGCTGTTTGTTTGAGTGTGTGGAGTCCGTTTGATTGAGTGTGTGGACAGGTGTCTTTTATACAGGTAACGAGTTCAAACAGGTGCAGTTAATGCAGGTAATGAGTGGAGAACAGGAGGGCTTCTTAAATAAAAACTAACAGGTCTGTGAGAGACGGAATTCTTACTGGTTGGTTGGTGATCAAATACTTATGTCATGCAATAAAATGCAAATTAATTATTTAAAAATCATACAATGTGATTTTCTGGATTTTTGTTTTAGATTCCGTCTCTCACAGTTGAAGTGTACCTATGATAAAAATTACAGACCTCTACATGCTTTGTAAGTAGGAAAACCTGCAAAATCGGCAGTGTATCAAATACTTGTTCTCCCCACTGTACATAACAACAACACTGAATGTGGAGGCCTTGCCACTAGCCTATTAGCCCACTAGCTACATACATAACAACAACACTGAATGTGGAGGCCTTGCCACTAGCCTATTAGCCCACTAGCTACATACATAACAACAACACTGAATGTGGAGGCCTTGCCACTAGCCCACTAGCTACATACATAACAACAACACTGAATGTGGAGGCCTTGCCACTAGCCTATTAGCCCACTAGCTACATACATAACAACAACACTGAATGTGGAGGCCTTGCCACTAGCCTATTAGCCCACTAGCTACATACATAACAACAACACTGAATGTGGAGGCCTTGCCACTAGCCTATTAGCTACATACATAACAACAACACTGAATGTGGAGGCCTTGCCACTAGCCTATTAGCCCACTAGCTACATACATAACAACAACACTGAATGTGGAGGCCTTGCCACTAGCCTATTAGCCCACTAGCTACATACATAACAACAACACTGAATGTGGAGGCCTTGCCACTAGCCTATTAGCCCACTAGCTACATACATAACAGCAACACTGAATGTGGAGGCCTTGCCACTAGCCTATTAGCCCACTAGCTACATACATAAACAGCAACACTGAATGTGGAGGCCTTGCCACTAGCCTATTAGCTACATACATAACAACAACACTGAATGTGGAGGCCTTGCCACTAGCCTATTAGCCCACTAGCTACATACATAACAACAACACTGAATGTGGAGGCCTTGCCACTAGCCTATTAGCCCACTAGCTACATACATAACAACAACACTGAATGTGGAGGCCTTGCCACTAGCCTATTAGCCCACTAGCTACATACATAACAACAACACTGAATGTGGAGGCCTTGCCACTAGCCTATTAGCCCACTAGCTACATACATAAACAGCAACACTGAATGTGGAGGCCTTGCCACTAGCCTATTAGCTACATACATAACAACAACACTGAATGTGGAGGCCTTGCCACTAGCCTATTAGCCCACTAGCTACATACATAACAACAACACTGAATGTGGAGGCCTTGCCACTAGCCTATTAGCCCACTAGCTACATACATTAACAACAACACTGAATGTGGAGGCCTTGCCACTAGCCTATTAGCCCACTAGCTACATACATTAACAACAACACTGAATGTGGAGGCCTTGCCACTAGCCTATTAGCCCACTAGCTATATACATAAACAACAACACTGAATGTGGAGGCCTTGCCACTAGCATATTAGCCCACTAGCTATATACGTAAACAACAACACTGAATGTTGCATCCACCGACGAAGTGCTTGAAGCAGGGTGCAATTTTCAGTTCAAGAACAAGCAAACGTATAACCCCTGGATTGTCCTGCAGAATTCAATGTTGGGCTGTACACCGTGTAAATAGGTAGAACGCTTCTAGAAACTACTGGAGGGATTAAACCAGCAAAAGAGGGGCTGGGATGTACAGTAAATTAACATCCTAAGCATCAGACGTTAAAAAAACAACAACAGAGCCCTCAGAATTTCTTTGGGCAGCAAGCCTTGTAGACAAGGCTAAAGAGGAAACCCAGGTTAACACTCAAAATGAAATAAAAATAGACACTACAGCCAGTCTTCAGAACAGCCTTAGAAGGAGGCTCAACATCACAGCTACTCGCTCATGGTTTTGAGCAAGAAGTTGACTCCCAGGAGTTAAATGAACTTGAGAAGTGGAGAGTCATTGTGGGAGGTTTTGAAAACTAAGGTAGGACTTTTTTTCCCCCTTTGCCTTCACAGCACAGAACAAGTTAGTAATCTGAATATGTGCTTCATATTATCACGTAGGCAGGAGGCCTATATATTCTCGTCTGTGTGTTCTGCTGTAGCCTAAATTGATTCATTTTATTCTAAGTTATATTCCGATATTGTGATATTTGTTCTACTGCTACATTGATGTCTGGAAAATTATATGAAACTCAGCCCCACAGCTGAGTATGTGTGGATATGGCTGGTGTTCTGCAGTGTCGTCTAAAGATGTTGCTGCACATTGATTAGGCTATAAGAAATTCAGACTTGTGTAAGCCCCGCAGCTATACTCAAGTATGTGGCCATACTGCAGTGACGTCTAAAATGCTTTGAATTAATTAGCTCCTTGGAGACTGGTGTCCGTTTCACCACCATGGATAGTAGGCGACTTGGCTGCTACATTGTGTTTGACACTTTTTTTCTCAATGTGTTCCGGTACCTCAGAGCCGCCCCGTAACAAGAATTGTTAGCATTGTTGTTAAGTATCTTGCTAGCTGGATCAAATTTTCCGTTAGCGAGCCAGATAAATGTTGAGCAACATTAACTAACTTAGCTGATCAAATAATTGAGTTTATGGTGTGAAAATTAGCTGGCTAACAAAGTCAGACAGCTAGGTAGCTAACGTTACAACGTCAGATGAGGTAACGTTAGCTCGGGGAACCAATTAGCTATAGTATAAACGTTAACAGGTATTCAACTCCTTGCTGTTCCTCAAGCTATAATGTTAGTTACTTACTGGTACCTGGCAATCTGTCTGAAATGTTCACTAGCTATCTAGCTAATGCACTTACTAGCTATGAACTAATGTTTTCCATCTATGTGATACATTTTAAGAATGAGAGAATTAGGTGAAAATGTTCAAGTGGATTCAAGAAGTCTGGAGCTTTTTTGCACTCCAGACTTCTTGTATTTTTATACTTTTTCATACTGCCGCTCTATGTATCGTATCGTGTATCTGTCTTTTGTGTATTTTCTTTCTGGCATTTTGCACCTGCCCTGTGTTTTTTCATGGCTGCTTGACGATGAAATTTCCTCTAAAAAGTATCCTATCTATCTATCTATCTATCTATCTATCTATCTATCTATCTATCTATCTATCTATCTATCTATCTATCTATCTATCTATCTACAGTGGGGAGAACAAGTATTTGATACACTGCCGATTTTGCAGGTTTTCCCACTTACAAAGCATTTAGAAGTCTGTAATTTTTATCATAGGTACTCTTCAACTGTGAGTGACGGAATCTAAAACAAAAATCCAGAAAATCACATTGTATGATTTTTAAGTAATTAATTTGCATTTTATTGCATGATATAAGTATTTGATACATCAGAAAAGCAGAACTTAATATTTGGTACAGAAACCTTTGTTTGCAATTACAGTGATCATACGTTTCCTGTAGTTCTTGACCAGGTTTGCACACACTGCAGCAGGGATTTTGGCCCACTCCTCCATACAGATCCTTCAGGATTCGGGGCTGTCGCTGGGCAATACGGACTTTCAGCTCCCTCCAAAGATTTTCTATTGGGTTCAGGTCTGGAGACTGGCTAGGCCACTCCAGGACCTTGAGATGCTTCTTACGGAGCCACTCGTTAGTTGCCCTGGCTGTGTGTTTCGGGTCGTTGTCATGCTGGAAGACCCAGCCACGACCCATCTTCAATGCTCTTACTGAGGGAAGGAGGTTGTTGGCCAAGATCTCGCGATACATGGCCCCATCCATCCTCCCCTCAATACGGTTCAGTCGTCCTGTCCCCTTTGCAGAAAAGCATCCCCAAAGAATGATGTTTCCACCTCCATGCTTCACGGTTGGGATGGTGTTCTTGGGGTTGTACTCATCCTTCTTCTTCCTCCAAACACGGCGAGTGGAGTTTAGACCAAAAAGCTCTGTTTTTGTCTCATCAGACCACATGACCTTCTCCCATTCCTCCTCTGGATCATCCAGATGGTCATTGGCAAACTTCAGATGGGCCTGGACATGCGCTGGCTTGAGCAGGGGGACCTTGCGTGCGCCGCAGGATTTTAATCCATGACGGCGTAGTGTGTTACTAATGGTTTTCTTTGAGACTGTGGTCCCAGCTCTCTTCAGGTCATTGACCAGGTCCTGCCGTGTAGTTCTGGGCTGATCCCTCACCTTCCTCATGATCATTGATGCCCCACGAGGTGAGATCTTGCATGGTGCCCCAGACCGAGGGAGATTAACCGTCATCTTGAACTTCTTCCATTTTCTAATAATTGCGCCAACAGTTGTTGCATTCTCACCAAGCTGCTTGCCTATTGTCCTGTAGACCATCCCAGCCTTGTGCAGGTCTACAATTTTATCCCTGATGTCCTTACACAGCTCTCTGGTCTTGGCCATTGTGGAGAGGTTGGAGTCTGTTTGATTGAGTGTGTGGACAGGTGTCTTTTATACAGGTAACGAGTTCAAACAGGTGCAGTTAATACAGGAAATGAGTGGAGAACAGGAGGGCTTCTTAAAGAAAAACTAACAGGTCTGTGAGAGCCGGAATTCTTACTGGTTGGTAGGTGATCAAATACTTATGTCATGCAATAAAATGCAAATTAATTATTTAGAAATCATACAATGTGATTTTCTGGATTTTTGTTTTAGATTCCATCTCTCACAGTTGAAGTGTACCTATGATAAAATTTACAGACCTCTACATGCTTTGTAAGTAGGAAAACCTGCAAAATTGGCAGTGTATCAAATACTTGTTCTCCCCACTCTATCTATCTATCTATCTATCTATCTATCTATCTATCTATCTATCTATCTATCTATCTATCTATCTATCTATCTATCTATCTATCTATCTATCTATCTATCTATCTATCTATCTATCTATCTATCTATCTATCTATCTATCTATCTCTTCAGGGATCAAGTGTAGCTGGAGCTGGCTTAAGCTGGGTGTCACTATAGAGGTAAAAGGAACATCCCTCTTTCTTACTTGTTCAATATGGTGAATAAGAAGTGCTATGCCAGGTGTACTCTTTGCCTGAAAGAGATCAATTATGCCAACACAGGCTCTGCTGCTGGCACATTGTAGAACAAATGTACACAGGCAGAAAGTGTACAATGTAATAACGCGGAGTGTAGACCAACGATACACTTTGGTGTGAGTGAGGGAGGATTATTCGATTTTTTTACTCAGTGAACGTTATAAATCGTAACTAGACGTTCTAAGGAAGTGTTCTAATCACACCAGTTTCAGCGTACGCTGCAGGGACAACTGTAGAATGATCACGCCGTGTGCTCATACAATTCTACACAAAATGTATGTTCATATGATACCTGAGTGACTCAACAAAATCAATCTGGGCCCCCTGAGGGTCGAGTCCCCTGGCCATGACAACTACAAGATTTAGATAGCTGGTTAGCCTAATATACCTAGTTAACATGGACTAGTTGATCAACAAGACATTTGACAGGTTATAAATAGCTCTCTAAGGTATGTCATTAAATGTGATAACAAGAGGAAAACTGCCCATGCACTACAACATTTTGAAATTGCACCTTGTACATTCTACTATAAAAACTCTCAAATGCAGCAAGTTGAAAGCCCAACTGAGTTCCTAAATTCCGCATTGCCCCCCCTTCTGCGTCTGGATCCGGACGGCGGTCTGCCTATTGGCTGGCGAATACTATCACATTTATGGGGCTCTTGTTCTACAACAACAATGATATACAGTTTTGGCTAAGTATATTGGCACCCTTGCACTTTTATTTATTTATAATTCCCTATTTTCTTCTAAAATTACTCACCACAACTTTTTGTTGGATTTTCAACATTGAAGAACCAATTTTATGTTTGTAAACTTAAGTTTAAAATGTAAAAAAAAAAAATTAAGACAAATGGCAGGGACAAAATGATTGGCACCCCCAAGCTGGTACTTGGTTGCACAGCCTTTGCTATGATAACTATTATTGTAGCCATCATTGAGCTTTCTCCATAGGTTCTGGATGTGAATCCAATCTGGACTCTTCGCTGGCCACTACAGAACAGTCCAGCAGCACTTCTTAACCATTCCTGGGTGCTTTTTTGATATTTTTCTGGTCGTTGTCCTGCTTACTGAGTTGTACATTGGACTTCAAATAATCTGATAATCTGCTGTTTTCACAACAAGCGTTCAATGTTTTGACCAATTTGAACTCAGATTCTTTCCTAATTTCGCCAAACTTAACAACGTCAAATTCTGAGGTGTTTTGGACACCCTGAAATGCTCTTCCTGCTGCAGAAGCACTCTGGGCTGCGGCCTCGCGGCTGGATAAGTTTAGGCATTCATTCAGAATGGTTAAATTAAGAGTTAAGGTTTTGTAATATTCATATGTATCAACATACTGAATTGTAATGTTCTTGGGTCCTATGAAGGAAAGAGGAGAAGAGGAAAGGTGCAGCTACCTGCTCCTGTGGATCGATGAAAAAGGGCTAGCAAAGAGTAAAATGCTGATAGACTGTTTATTGATTCAGTGACACAGAAAAGTCAGATATCAGAGACAGAGCAAGCCTTTGCTGACATTGAGATAGGAACACAAGGCACAGAGCTAAAGTTCAAACTAGACACTGGTGCACAGGTAAACATTATTCCTTTGAATAAGTACCACAGCTTGACATTTGAGTGCGAGCTACAGCCCACCACGCACAGACTGACTGGTTACGGTGGTGAACAGCCCACCACACGCAGACTGACTGGTTACGGTGGTGAACAGCCCACCACGCGCAGACTGACTGGTTACGGTGGTGAACAGCCCACCACACGCAGACTGACTGGTTACGGTGGCGAACAGCCCACCACGTGCAGACTGACTGGTTACGGTGGTGAACAGCCCACCACCCGCAGACTGACTGGTTACGGTGGCGAACAGCCCACCACGCGCAGACTGACTGGTTACGGTGGCGAACAGCCCACCACGCACAGACTGACTGGTTACGGTGGTGAACAGCCCACCACGCGCAGACTGACTGGTTACGGTGGCGAACAGCCCACCACGCGCAGACTGACTGGTTACGGTGGCGAACAGCCCACCACGCGCAGACTGACTGGTTACGGTGGTGAACAGCCCACCACGCGCAGACTGACTGGTTACGGTGGTGAACAGCTGCCTGTAAAAGGCACATGCACTTTCAAATGCAAATAAAAGGAAAGTGACATGGCGTTAGACTTTTACGCTGTTGACACCCGAGCACCTGCACTGCTAGGTCTTAAAGCATGTTTAGACATGGACCTCATCAAGCTAGTTTTATAAGAGACAGCACCAGTAGAGAGTGAGAATGTCATGGAGGAGTTTGCTGATGCTTTAACAGGAATAGGTCTATTTTCAGGAGAATGTACCATTCACCCTGACCCAGACGCAACCCCTGTGGTCTGCCCACCGAGAAAGATTCCCCTTGCTCTCCGGGCCTGTCTGAAGAGTTGGAGAGCATGGAGCAATCTGACATCGTCACCAAGGTTACAGAACTGACAGATTGGGTAAATGCGTTAGTGGTGGGGGAGAAACCTCAAGCTCAGAGTATGTCTCGACCAAGAGACTTGAATAAGGCTATCAAACGCCCCCATTACCCTTTACCCACGCTAAATGGCATCACACACAAGCTAGCGGGAGCACGCTACGCTACTTCAATGTCATGGACGCCAGATCAGGCTACTGGGCTATCAAGCTCACAGAAGAGTAATCTAAGTTCACAATGTTCAACACACCGACAAAGATCCATGCTGGACACATGGGCATGGAAAAGTACAAAGAGAGAGCAGTCTTTGCCAGGCATGGCATTGTAGAAACTTTTAATATCTGACAATGGCCCCTGTTACAAGCATCAGCTGACAATGGCCCCTGTTTAAGCATCAGCTGTCAGAGCTGCTTATCGATCACTGCACCTGTATATAGCCCTTCTGTAAATAGCCCACCCTACTACCTCATCCCCATATTTATTATTTTTCCTAATTTGCACCCCAGTATCTCTATTTGCATTCTATATTCTATTAGAAACTCCATCTGACCTGAAATCCTGCAGCTGCAGTCTTGGATTTGTTCATTTAAATGCAAGAGGTTTAATTTCAAAGACAGATTTTATTTAAATTCTGGCTTCTCAATCCAACGTGGACATTCTGGTAATTTCTTAAACTTGGTTGAATAATTCTGCGCTGAACTATGATTTGTCTCTGTCTGTTTATAATGTTTACAAATCAGACAGAATTGGCAGAGGTGGTGGTGTTGCCATATTTCCAAAAGACCATTTAAATGTTTCTGTATCTCTTGCTACCTCTGTCCCTGAGCAGTTTGATTGTGTTGCTCTTAATGTGGGCCCTGACACTATTAGGATTGTATCACCCTCCCTCGGCTCCCTCGTGTTCTCAAGGATTTTTTAAAAATGTTAGAATAAAATGAAATCTAACTGCCTGTAGGTCAGGACCTGAAGCAAGGATATGCATATTATTGATACCATTTAAAAGGAAACACTTTGAAGTTTGTGGAAATTAATTTAAGCGAATGTAACACATTAGAGCTGGTAAAAGATAATACAAACAAAATAACATGCGTTTTCTATTTTTCTTTGTGTTACATCATCTTTGAAATGCAAGAGAAAGGCCAGACAGTGATGTAGGATTCTAGTTGTAATTTAGATGTTGTCCACCTGATGGCAGCAGTGTGTGTGTAAAGTTTCAGACTGATCTAGTGAAGAATTACATCACTACACAATATTTTATATCAACTCTGCCAGGAGTTTTTCCAAATGTGACGAATTGGTTTTCAAGTACATAACTATAGAGAACATAAATAAATGCTATGGTAATACAAAATGTAAGTTTACACACTCCCAGGAATGTCATACATGATGGATCATTAGCTTCCCTACAGAAAATACACTAACCTTCACACATCTAGATGGCCGGGCGGGGTCGGTGTGGAGCCAGAGGTCAAACTGTAGGTTCAATCAAACTTACACTACATTTTATCTCTGGGACCCTCAGGATGACAAATCAGAGCAAGATTACTGAATGGAAGTACATTATTTACCTTCAGAGGTGACTGTACCAAACCAGTTGTTATGATAAGTGTTTTGTTGTTGTGCACTATCCTCAAACAATAGCATGGTATTTTTTTATGTGTAATAGCTACTGTAAATTTGACACTGCAGTTGGATTAACAAAAATGTAAGCTTTCTGCCCATATAGGATGTCTATGTCCCGGAAAGTTGGCTATTGTTTACAACACCATTCAAGTCACATATTGTATATTGAGCAACACTGATCGAATAGAGGTTAACAATTATCTGAATTCCGATCTTAATATGGTAAAGCTGAACTATTAATTTTGGCTGATTTTGAATGGAGGACACCAGTGCCAGATACGCTGAAAGATATTTGCTCTGAACTAAAACTGTCTCAGCTGATAACTGAGCCTACATGGTCGAATCCTAAAGATCCATTGAAATCTACCCTGACTAGTCTTATTTTGCCCAATACTCCAGATAAATGGTATGTTGCTAGTGGGGTTTTCAACTGGACTTTAGTGACCGGGTCCGGCTGTCTACACTACCTCCCTGCCAGAGCAGTCCGCTCCTCCGGTGCTCAGTCTGGGTCCGATCGTCTGCTCCACGCCCATGCCGGAGCAGTCCGCTCCACCGGTGCCCAGTCCGGGTCCAGTCGTTGTCTCCACTCCCATGCCAGAGCAATCCGCTTCACCGATGTCCAGTCCGGGTCCGGACCTCTGCCCTACTCCCCGCACCCGACCTCCAGTGCGTGCGCCCAGCCAGGTGCTTCCAGTGCCGGCTCCACGCATCCGACCTCCGGTGCGCCTCCCCAGTCCGGTACGACCCGTGCCGGCTCCCCGCACCCGACCTCCAGTGTGTGCGCCTAGCCAGGTGCTTCCTGTTCCAGCTCCACGCATCCGACCTCCGTTGGGCCTCCCCAGTCCGGTACGACCCGTGCCGGCTCCCCGCACCCGACCTCCAGTGCGTGCGCCTAGCCAGGTGCTACCTGTGCCAGCTCCACGCACCCGACATCCGGTGCGCCTCCCCAGTCCGGTACGTCCTGTGCCGGCCCTCCACAGCCCGGAACCTCCAACAAAGGTCCGCAGCCCGGGACCTCCAGCGAAGGTCCGCAGCCCGGAACCTCCAGCGAAGGTCCGCAGCCCGGAACCTCTAGCGAAGGTCCGCAGCCCGGAACCTCCAGCGAAGGTCCGCAGCCCGAAACCTCCAGCGAAGGTCCGCTGCCCAAAGCCTATAACGAAGGTCTGCAGCCCGGAACCTCCAGCGAAGGTCCGCAGCCCGGAAACTCCAGTGAAGGTCCGCAGCCCGGAACTTCCAGCGAAGTTTCGCACCCCGGAACCCCCAGTGAAGGTCCGTAGCCCGAAGCCTATAGCGAAGGTCCGCAGCCCGGAATCTCCAGCGAAGGTCCGCAGCCCGGAACCTCCAGCGAAGGTCCGCAGCCCGGAACCTCCAGCGAAGGTCCGCAGCCCGGAAACCTCCAGCGAAGGTCCGCAGCCCGGAAACCTCCAGCGAAGGTCCGCAGCCCGGAACCTCCAGCAAAGGTCCGCAGCCCGGAACTTCCAGCGAAGTTCCGCAGCCCGGAACCTCCAGCGAAGGTCCGCATCCCGGAACCTCCAGCGAAGGTCCGCATCCCGGAACCTCCAGCGAAGGTCCGCAGCCCGGAACCTCCAGCGAAGGTCCGCAGCCCGGAACTTCCAGCGAAGTTCCGCAGCCCGGAACCTCCAGCGAAGGTCCGCATCCCGGAACCTCCAGCGAAGGTCCGCAGCACGGAACCTCCAGCGAAGGTCCGTAGCCCGAAGCCTATAGCGAAGGTCCGCAGCCCAGAACCTCCAGCGAAGGTCCACAGCCCGGAACATCCAGCGAAGGTCCGCAGCCCGGAACCTCCCGCCGTCTGCTCCGCTCCAGGGCCAGAGCAGGCCGCTCCACCGGTACCCATTCCGGGTTCAGCCGTCTGCTCTGCTCCAGAGCCTGAACAGTCCGCTCCACAGGTACCCATTCCGGGTTCAGCCGTCTGCTCCGCTCCAATGCCAGAGCAGTCCGCTCCACCGGTACCCATTCCGGGTTCAGCCGTCTGTCCGTTCCAGAGTCTGAGCATTCCGCCCCACCGGTGCCCAGTCTAGGCCCGAATGTTTTCCCAGCTCCATGGCCGGAGCCGTTTGCCCCACCGGTGCCCAGTCCTGGCCCGGTTGTTTTCCCCGCTCCATGGCCGGAGTCGTTTACCCCACCGGTGCCCAGTCCGTGTCCGGTTCCTTGCCCAGCTCCATGGCCGGAGCAGTTTATTCCACCGGTGCCCAGTCCGTCCCGGTTAATGATCCCGCTCCATGGCCGGAGCCGTTTGCCCCACCGGTGCCCAGTTCGGTCCCGGTTATTTGCCCAGCTCCATGGCCGGAGCCGTTTACTCCACCGGTACCCAGTCCGGGCCTGGTCATAAGGAGGGGGCACGGGAGAAAACTGTCCACTTCCCCGGAGCCAGAGCCGCCCCCGACGGACTAGTCTTCCCTCCCTATACCCCCCCCCCCCATGTATTTGTGTCTTTTCTTTGGCGTCCGGGAGTCCGTGCCTTGGGGGGGGGGGTACTGTCAGGCTCTGGCCATAGAGAAGCCTATTTGCTTCTCTATGTAACCATGGAAGTAAGTGTGCATTATTTACGTATATATCTCGTGTTTGATTTTGAAACGTTTATTTGGTACGAATGTCTGTCTATCGAGTTTGTTTTGTGTGTGTAGTTAGGACATCTTTATTGAATATTCAGTAATTAAAGAATATGTCGAACTACTATCCCTGCGCTGCGTCTTGGTCTATGCTTGCACCCACACGTGACACCAGTGCCCAGTTGTCTGTGTCAGAGATATGAGAATGCACAAATCTAAGCCTGGTGTCATCACTAAGAGGAACTTTTAAAACTTCAGTGAACAAGCTTTTTTACATGATCTTTATTTGAGTGACCTTGTTTGTATCTCAGCTATCCCTGAAGCTGACTTACCTTCAATGTTTTTTGAAAATGTCTTCAATACTCTTGTAGATAATCATGCCTCTTAGATTTAAAGGTAGATTGAATTCCTGGTTCACTCCTGAATTATCCGAAGTAATTCATAAGGGAAACGTTGCCTGGGTCGAGGCCAGTAACTGAGGAATCAATAAATTAAGACTAATCAGAAAGGCTAAGTTCGTAAAAAAACACTCAAATCTCTGAAGGGTTGCTCTTCCTCCTCTCTGCCCCAACAAATCAATTCAGACTCCGGCCCCATTACGGACAAAAAGCCGTCATTGATGCATTCAATCATCATTTGATTTCAGCAGGAAATCTTTTTAAAATAGTGTCTAACCCTACTACATTAGTTGTTAATGATATTGGATTTAGACGCTAAAATTAATTGTGCTGCCTTGTTTGTAGACCTGTCAAAAGTGTTTGACACTGTTGATCATGCTATTATATTGAACAAGTTGCCCTTGATTGGCTCTGACACCTGCTCTTGGTTTCATGATTTTCTTAGTGACAGAACTCAGGCCATTGTGATTGAGGTTATGTCTGAATTTCTTGAAGTGCATAAAGGTGTTCTGCAAGGGTCGATACTAGGACCTGTTCTTTTCACTATTTATATAAATGCTATAGGTCAATCTGTAAAAATGTGTACATTTAATCTATATGCAGATTATACTATTATGTATGCAATTGGCCCCGATGGCTGACCTGGTTGATTGTATCTCAGCTATCCCTGAACCTGACTTACCTTCAATGTTTTTTGAAAATGTCTTCAATACTCTTGTAGATAATCATGCCTCTTAGATTTAAAGGTAGATTGAATTCCTGGTTCACTCCTGAATTATCCGAAGTAATTCATAAGGGAAACGTTGCCTGGGTCGAGGCCAGTAACTGAGGAATCAATAAATTAAGACTAATCAGAAAGGCTAAATTCGTAAAAACGCTCAATCGGCAATTGGCCCTGATGGCTGACCTAGCTGTGACAAGGCTGAAGTCCCATTTTGCAGCTGTGCAGGAAGGCCTTACTAATTTAAAACTAATGCTTAGTACGTGCAAAACTAAATACATGTTGGTTTTAAGTTCTTGTAAGATTGTCTTAGATGGATTACATCTTCACTCATCAGATGGCTCGATAATCGAATGAGTCCTGCATACAAATACCTTGGTATTCGGATTGACTATGATTCCAAAAAAAATGTAAACATACGAATTAGCTTTTTAAGAAGCTAAGATTTAAAGTGGACTTTTTAGTACAGAAACAGATCTTGTCACTCTCTAGTCAGCAGGAAGCAGATTGTGCGTCAACCTTCCTACCTCTACTTGACTATGGTTATACTATTTATCAAATTGCAGCTACTCTTAAACCCTTGGATACCATTTATCATACCACCTTTTGTTTTTATCACAGGAGACAATTGTATTACTCATCACTTAATTCTATACAAAGCCCTACTCCACTAACTTCACTGTTAAGACTTAAAATGACAAGTTATCAATATTGTTCAGAGGGTAGGTTAACTCTGGAGACTCCTTGGGTGTCTACAGAGTTAGATAAATCAGCCTTTAACTTCCTTGCACCCAATGTTTGGAATAATCTCCTAAATACGTTTCGATTGGATGCTTTTTTGTGTCGCTAGGGCAATTCATAAAGCTGACAGAGGATTTTTATAATAACAAATGGGTTTGTTTTAATTTACTGTTTTGTGGGTTTTTGTGTGTTCCTTTTGTGCAACCCTGTTCATGATCGCGTTCTCTCAGATAGATAGATAGATAGATAGATAGATAGATAGATAGATAGATAGATAGATAGATAGATAGATAGATAGATAGATAGATAGATAGATAGATAGATAGATAGATAGATAGATAGATAGATAGATAGATAGGAGTATTTGCATGGTTAACTATACTATACAGGTCGATGGCAGAGAAATACTTAAATAGCTAAATGTACGTATGATATAAGTGAGGGTAATAATAGTTTACTTAATGAACTGGTAAGTGAATATTTTGCATGGTTAAATTAACTGTATAGGTAAATATACAGTTAAATGTACAGGTAAGTGAATATTTGCATGGTTACATTAACTGTACAGGTAAATGAAAGGAAGAGATACTTAAATAGCTAAATGTGTGTATGATATCATTTAGGGTAATAATAGTAATTCCCTTAAAATACAGTCCTTAGTGCGCAGGGTTTAATTACAGATAAATGCACGTATTGCACATTCGATATACTAAAAGCAATGAAAAAAGATACAACTGACAGGATACTAATATGCATTCCTGAGTGAATGACTACGTAAGTTCAGTCCAAGAATTACTTACAATATTGCATGTGATATGATATAACAACTGTACATGAATATGTATATACAGACCTGAATGAATAAATAAGTGATTACAGATCAGAGTTACTCACGGATGGATGCATAATTGTTAAACTAGGTCCTAACACCAACAGTTGTGATCCGATCTACCGAGGGGAGGGAGTGCAGTAGAGTTGTATGCATCCTTCACATTAGCATATAACATGTCCAGAGTTTTATTATTCCTGGTTGGGCACTGAAGAGAGAGATGCATGGTTAAAATCCCCCGAAAATGGCAAAGAAAGCACTGCGATGCGCTGTCTTTAACCTCGCGATAGCAGAGTGGATGACGTCACACACTGTGTTTGCGCCAGTGGATGGTGGGATGTAAACAATAACAGCAATGGCCGCCGTGAATACCCTCGGCAAATAGTAGGGTCTCAGGCTAACGGCTAACAGCTCAATGTCCGGGCTACAAAACTGTTCCTTAAAAGTTGTATGTCTCGGATTACACCATTTGTTGTTAACTAATAAAGCCAGCCCCCCTACCTTACTCTTACCGTTAGAAACTCTATCCCTGTCCACTCTTGATGGTCTGGAAAGCGCCAATATTTACGTTCTCTATGGGGATGTTATCATTCAGCCATGTTTCAGTAAAGCACAATAGGCTAGCTTCCCAGTAGTCTCTTTGTCCATGGACCAGCCCCTCAAGCTCATCCACCTTGTTATGTAGCGATCTCACGTTGCCCATAATGAGAGACGGTATTGCCTAATAAAAGGAATGTCTTTGCACCACAGCTCTGCGCCTCGGGTCCTGTCTCATTGCAACCGTGACATCTACTACACTTACTTAATGAAATATATTAAACTGATCATGACTACATTTAGACTAATTTCAATGCGATTGATTAGTCAACATGCAATAATACCTGAATACTGTCAATCACTGAGATTAATTATTTGTGTTTAGATTAACAAAATCAGATGAGCCGAGCCTTGTTTATGCTCCCTTTTCAATGACTGTGATGTGATCATGTGAACTGCTGATTATATGTGACCGACTGGCTTGATTTGGTCTTATGTAGCAAATTTGGAAATTCTGTTTTTTACATTGGATGAAAGTAGAGACTCAGAGCTAGAAGATGTTATATCATACACTACAGCTGAGGAACAATGGGAAAGTAATTCTGCTTTGAAAGTTGATAAACTCAACCTCACTTTTGAGAAAATGGCCATTAAATGTGTTTGTACATACTGGAGAGCCCTTCTTTGTCTACACTCATTCAGCCTTGTTTACACCCTCTTAAACTTTAGCCCCATCCATCTCTGGGCGTTCGTAAATTCAGAGCGTTTCGGTCTCGGAGTGTTCAGAGCACACTGGACACTCTGTCCGAGGAGTAGGGTTGATCCGAGCATTCTGACCTAACAGCAGTCAAGCACCCAAGCTAACTGGCTAACGTTGGCTAGCTTGCTAGCTACTTCCAGACACAAATGAGAAAACAGTTCACTCTGACCATTTTACTCGCCCGCACGTAGCTAACCAACCAGGTTCAATGTTAGCTAGCTAACAATAGGCTATAACTAGCAATGCAAATGGCTATGAGATACAAATAACATTACTACACAGATAATACACGTAATGTTAGTTTCTAGCTAACAGTACAGTTGAACTTGAAATGAAAACGACTTTCTGATAAAATTAGAAACGTGTAATATCTGAAAATTTAAGCTAGCTATATAATCCAGAGAGAGGTGTTTAATCCAACAGTTTTCTGTGTGTTCTCTTTTCGACTCCTGCATATCTGCAATCAAACACCAGAATCTTCTCCATCCCCTTAGCTATCATACTCTAATTCCACTGATTTCCAAACTCCGTCCTCCAGAAAGTGGAGAGCAACACTTACGCAGTTCTACTACGTGATATATGTTTTTAAAGCTGCGTTAGGAAGGATTACCTACACATACTAACCAGCTCATGTTATGGACAGAAGCGTGCTACATGGCAGATCAATCCGAAATCATCTCTCGGCATGTCCAGACCCCTCATTATTTCAGCCAATCATGGCTAAAGGGAAGGTTTCTAAAAGTTGATGAAGCGCTCTCTCTCTCTCTCTCCTAATGTGATTACTTTTTCTTCTTCTAGAAAATGAATTTTGGATAAGCATTGCTAGCTTTCAGATTATCCTGGAGGCATAAATACACACCCAGTCTCATTATACAGTCCCTTACTTTCCATGAATGATCTCTCATCTCTCAACTTTAAACAATGCTAAATATATTTTTTAGCTTCTTTCTATTTTCTGGTTGCATGAAATGAAACCCCTGAAGAGACACATATAAACATATGTAACCCCTGAAGAGACATATAGAAAACATATGTAACCCCTGAAGAGACACATAGAAAACATATGTAACCCCTGAAGAGACACATAGAAAACATATGTAACCCCTGAAGAGACACATAGAAAATAGAAACATATGTAACCCCTAAAGAGACACATAGAAAATAGAAACATATGTAACCCCTGAAGAGATACATTGAAAACATATGTAACCCCTAAAGAGACACATAGAAACATATGTAACCCCTGAAGAGACACATAGAAAACATATGTAACCCCTGAAGAGAAACATAGAAAATAGAAACATATGTAACCCCTGAAGAGACACATAGAAAACATATGTAACCCCTGAAGAGACACATAGAAACATATGTAACCCCTGAAGAGACATATAGAAAACATATGTAACCCCTGAAGAGACACATAGAAAACATATGTAACCCCTGAAGAGACACATAGAAAACATATGTAACCCCTGAAGAGACACATAGAAAATAGAAACATATGTAACCCCTAAAGAGACACATAGAAAATAGAAACATATGTAACCCCTGAAAAGACACATAGAAAACATATGTAACCCCTGAAGAGATACATTGAAAACATATGTAACCCCTAAAGAGACACATAGAAACATATGTAACCCCTGAAGAGACACATAGAAAACATATGTAACCCCTGAAGAGAAACATAGAAAATAGAAACATATGTAACCCCTGAAGAGACACATAGAAACATATGTAACCCCTGAAGAGACACATAGAAAATAGAAACATATGTAACCCCTGAAGAGACACATAGAAAACATATGTAACCCCTGAAGAGACACATAGAAACATATGTAACCCCTGAAGAGACACATAGAAAATAGAAACATATGTAACCCCTGAAGAGACACATAGAAACATATGTAACCCCTAAAGAGCCACATAGAAAATATAAAACATATGTAACCCCTGAAGAGACACATAGAAAATATAAAACATATGTAACCCCTAAAGAGACACTTAGAAAATAGAAACATATGTAATCCCTAAAGAGACACATAGAAAACATATGTAACCCCTGAATAGACACATAGCAAATATAAAACATATGTAACCCCTAAAGAGACACTTAGAAAATAGAAACATATGTAACCCCTGAAGAGACACATAGAAAATAGAAACATATGTAACCCCTAAAGAGACACATAGAAAACATATGTAACCCCTGAAGAGACGCATAGAAAATAGAACACATATGTAACCCCTGAAGAGACACATAGAAAACATTTGTAACCCCTGAAGAGACACAGAAAATAGAAACATATGTAACCCCTGAAGAGACACATAGAAAATAGAAACATATGTAACCCCTGAAGAGACACATAGAAAATAGAAACATATGTAACCCCTGAAGAGACACATAGAAAACATTTGTAACCCCTGAAGAGACACAGAAAATAGAAACATATGTAACCCCTGAAGAGACACATAGAAAATAGAAACATATGTAACCCCTGAAGAGACACATAGAAAATAGAAACACATGTAACCCCTCAAGAGACACATAGAAAACATTTGTAACCCCTGAAGAGACATAGAAAATAGAAACATATGTAACCCCTGAAGAGACACATAGAAAATATAAAACATATGTAACCCCTGAAGAGATACATAGAAAATAGAAACATATGTAACCCCTGAAGAGACACATAGAAAATATAAAACATATGTAACCCCTAAAGAGACACATAGAAAATATAAAACATATGTAACCCCTGAAGAGACACAGAAAATATAAAACATATGTAACCCCTAAAGAGACACTTAGAAAATAGAAACATAAGTAGCCCCTAAAGAGACACATAGAAAACATATGTAACCCCTGAAGAGACACATAGTGTTAGATCGCGTCAATTCAAATCTGGTATTGGAATAAGATAAGACATCAGGAGCTGTTTCAAACTAAGCTAAGTTTATTAAATGCAAATGTATAGATGATAAGTATGAAGGTTCGTATACGGGCTCACTGTAACACCACGCAGGGCAGACAGAGAACTGACTACAGTTTCACGTGTTCTTCTTCAAATACCCCAGACAGAGTTAGTTCCGGTTTCCGAACAGACCAGTCAGGGTAGAGGCTGAGTGTGGTTTAGACTTACTCAGCCTATCCGTTGGCGCACGGGTTGGTCCCAACCCCTTGGCGCTCTGTCTCCGGGCAAAGTTGTTGTTTCGAGCAGCCAAGTACACCTACAGCAACACCCTGATATTATGTTAACAAAGCATGAATAGGTTATTAACTAAAGGGTCAGGTCCCCACAATAGCAAATATAAAACATATGTAACCCCTAAAGAGACACTTAGAAAATAGAGACATATGTAACCCCTGAAGAGACACATAGAAAATAGAAACATATGTAACCCCTAAAGAGACACATAGAAAACATATGTAACCCCTGAAGAGACACATAGAAAATAGAAAACACATGTAACCCCTGAAGAGACACATAGAAAATAGAAACATATGTAACCCCTGAAGAGACACATAGAAAATAGAAACATTTGTAACCCCTGAAGAGACACATAGAAAACATATGTAACCCCTGAAGAGACACATAGAAAACATATGTAACCCCTAAAGAGACACTTAGAAAATAGAAACATATGTAACCCCTGAAGAGACACATAGAAAATAGAAACATATGTAACCCCTAAAGAGACACATAGAAAACATATGTAACCCCTGAAGAGACACATAGAAAATAGAAAACACATGTAACCCCTGAAGAGACACATAGAAAATAGAAACATTTGTAACCCCTGAAGAGACACATAGAAAACATTTGTAACCCCTGAAGAGACACATAGAATATAGAAACATTTGTAACCCCTGAAGAGACACATAGAATATAGAAACATTTGTAACCCCTGAAGAGACACATAGAAAATAGAAACATTTGTAACCCCTGAAGAGACACAGGAGGGAATTATTTAGGGTTCCCTGGCAAAAGGTTAGCTAGAAACCTTGTCCCCAGTCTATTGCTGACAGCGCATTTGGGTGGAAGTCTCTGGGAACTAGATTAGCTATTAGCTAGCTAGGTACCTAATCTAGAGCTACGTTCACAACCAAGAAGACAAAGACAAACAGCTTTAGGTAAGTGTTCGTTTTGTCTTGTAATTGCACATTTGGAAGGTGCGTTGAAACAATTACCTAGCATGATTATATCAGTTTCTAGCACAGTCAACTAGTTAGCTAGCTAGCAAGCTACATGAATGATGCACTGACATTAGCTACTATTGAGAGGATCACTATGGTCATCATCTGTCCATCCCACCATAGTGTAATTTAGACAAAACAGTTGTTAGCCTCCGTCTATCATAACTTTTGGGCGCTGCCGGCAGAGGGCAGCTTGAGAACATTCATTACAATGGCATTACGCGACCCAGTGAAGGAGGTGCAATCTATGAATAGCAACATTCGTTTTGGCTGTTTTGCCCAGCTCTCAGAGTGTGTGGGTATGTGCCTGCCTGCCTGCCTGCCTGTCTGTCTAGGAGTTCCGGATGTGGCTGGAGTGGTGGTGACCACTGGAGGGAAACTTTACTGTAGCACATGTAGGAGCTCATCCTCATGAAATTCAACAGCTGATACAAGTAGGTATCCCATAATGGGTACTACTACATGTGCATATGGTTTTACAGTACTACTTCTCAAGGCGCCCTCTGCCGGCGGCACCATAGTGCCCAAAAGTCATGATAGATGGAGACTAAAGACTGTCTGGAAATAAGATGACATTGCTAAAGTAGCCAAATGTTTAGTAGGAAAACACTTTGCCATCATTATCATGTCATAAAATTTACTTCAGAAAGATGGCAATATTGTCATTAGCTAGTAAACTTCATAAAAAATAGCTAGCAATACAGATTTTTGTATCTATTATTTTATTTAACCTACATTTAACTAGGCAAGTCAGTTACGAACAAATGTTTATTTACAATGACGGCCTTAACGCTACGTATACTAACATTAACTAGGTAAAATCCAGTGGTCTACCCTCAATCTCTATCTAAATCTAAAGTAAATCTGTCAACATCAAAATTATGATGGAAGGTTGTCCTACTAATTATTTGCTACCTTTTGAAATGTCTATCTATTTCCAGTCACTCAAATGCACTTTTGATGATTTTAGCACTCATTGACAATGCATTGAGTAAAATGCTCGATCAGTTGGATATGCTTCTCAGATACGGGCTTGCTTGTTTTTGAGAATAGCCGTAACGAGGGAACGCCAAAAAATGATGAGCTTTTCTTTCCTTTTCTTCAGGGGTTCCGTACAAACATAATGTGAATTCAGCGATGAAATTTGTTTACGTCATCTTTGTAGCACCCTGATGAAATAGTGATATGATATGATTTCTATTGGGTACCTATGTCTTTTCATAAGAATCCTGTCACTGGAGGCACCAGCCAGTCTCATGAGTTGGGGCCCCTTTTCTGATGTATGCCAGATGTGGTAACTTCCTGTTTATCCCATGTTATATAAGGCTCAGGCTCTCCTTTGTTCAAATGTTCTGCTTAGCAACTCTGCACTCACTGGCAGCTTGTTACCTGAACCCAGATCTTACTAATAAATATATATAAATATAAACTCTCCACCAAGTATTTATATTTCTCACATTCTGAGTTTCTTCAATACCAGAGAAAATCATCATTACAAACAGTAGCATCCATTACAAGACAAAAGAGGAAATATCTAGTTTTTTTTATGTGAGTGTACGTCTGGCATTAGCTAACCTGTAGTGGTGTGTTGAATAGCTTCCACGATCCAGACATGAGCGAGTGCTCGGCTCGTTCTCTACACTGTGTGCTCCTGTATGCGCGATAAAAAAACTTTATCATGGAGGTTGCTCTACCGACCAGTCATAAGTACTGGTGACAAGGCACCTTGTAACCTAGCTGGGAATGAGACAGAAGAATCGTAATTGAATCTAATTCCCAGGAATGAAAAGCATTGAGCTGGAAAAAGACAGCTCATTTCAGGGTTCATATGAACCACAGAGACTGTGTATAGGATAATAGCATGGTCGTGTCCAGCCCTGCTTGTTCCCTCGACTCCACTACGAACCACCAATCACCTACGGTGCCCATAACCTGTATCACTAGACACTTCATAGGGACTAGTGAGCTACAGGCAGGAATCAGCAACTAATCCCAGTAATGAGCCACCTATGGGGAGGGTTGCTCCCTTGCGGACAGAGAGCACTGTTGTCACAGTAATATTTTTGTGGAGTGGTGCACTGGTTGCTCAGACTCATGCTAAGGCTGCTCGCTCCAGGCTTACCAGAGCTAGCTACTCAGGGGGCTGCCTCCTCATCAGAGGAGCATGCAAGCCCCGTTTCTCCACCCCTTCCAACTCCATCAATGGAAAATAGGAATATGGTTGCTAGCATGCTATGTATTGCTTGTTATCTAGCCTGGTCTCGAAAGTCTACAGTATATAGGATTGGATCAATGAGGTGGGACTGGACCCTTCATCGACAAGACTGGGAAGAGAGGTGATTGACCGATGCAGACACAGGCGGTACCCACCAAACATGGCAGCCCCCTCTCTCTTCAAGTATCATCCCATAACTGACAACAGAGCGCACAGGAGCCAGGTTGAGCACACACCACACCCAGGCAGACAAGACATTAGCTCCACATTTGCTCCAACCAAAGACCCAATCCAACAGCACAGTTTAGTAATTGAAGGAATGAATCCTCACACTTATCACCTGTGGAAGGCAGGGCTTCCAGCGAGGCGTGGATCTCATTGGCTTTGTCAGGCGTGATTTTAGTCACGAGAGTGTGACTCCCCATAGTACTGCATGTTGTACAGAAGTTGACTGACTGAAAGGGAACCAGTTTGTAAGCAGGACCCAGAACCAAAGTTTCTCTACATCTCCTTAGTGGTGACATTGGTACAGTCACCCGTTCTGGCCAAATGGCCACACTCATAGACTCTGTATCTAACTCCAATTTAAAGGAACAGAGAGAAGAAAGAGAGTTAATGGGCGGAATAGAATAATTAAGCTGTCCGTCAGGAGTGTAAGTGACGGAGTGCTGAGAGGGTGAAGGACCCCACCATTTGTCTGGAACACATTGATAGTTGGACAAAAGAGAGAGAGAGAGAGAGAGAACAAAGACGAGGGGCAAAAGGGAAGACATGCTTGAAATTGAGAAATAATAAAGAGAGAAATGAGTCAGTAATCAGGAGGGGGTGGCATTGAAGGGGAAGGATTATAGAGTTAAGACAGATAAGATGGTTGTTATTAATATGTCCGTCAAGCCTGCATGGCCAACAGAGTCATACAACCGTTTCAATACCCTTCAACCATGAGGGGTTGACTCCAAATTCTCGGTGGCCAGAAGTCAAAATTACACTCCAAATAAGTGGGAGAGCTAACTGTGACCTGGAAAGGCTGACACTCCAGAGTCAGAGAATAAATGTGGTGGTTTATTTAAAGAAATGTATATCAAACTTAAGATTATGCATTGGCTCAGCATTCAGTTTTCAATTCACTTTCTGAACTGACTGAATACGAGGTTCCGAGGAGCATTTCGATTCACTTTCTGAACTGACTGAATACGAGGTTCCGAGGAGCATTTCGATTCACTTTCTGAACTGACTGAATACGAGGTTCCGAGGAGCATTTCAAGGCAGCGTAACATAAAAGAAGGACGACATTAAAATATCTCAACAGATTGTACCACCATTGTTTGTCCTCTGATTACAATTACCTGTCCATAATTATCTCAAGATTGATCATTCAATTAGTACTTTGAAAAAGCTGTGAAAAGAGACTGGAGTAGGGATTATGCCAGGTGCACATACCATCAGGTGGTGAACTGTTCCAAACTTCTCAATGTTCTCTACACCCGTCAGACGTCTCACTAACACAAAGACACTTGGGAAGGGGAATGAGCAGATGAGACGAGGAGGAAATGAAAGAATGGATAGAGAGAGACTGAATAAGGGTTTGTAATAGAAATGAGAAGATGGGGATAAACTCTTGAGTTTCTAGAATGCAATTCTCAGAATGTAAGATATTAAGGTTCTAAATAAGTTTCATGGTAGCGTTGCAAGAACATTTCTGTGTATCAGTTGTCAGAATGTTGCCTGATGGTCACAAACAGAGTTACTACACCTCAAGAACACCATTTGGCGAATGGCTCTGCAAACAAATACTCTGACTGGCTGGCGTTCAGGCAAATTATAAGTAAGTGCACTCAGGCTATCCGGAAGGCCAAAGTTAGTTACTTTAAGGAGCAGTTCTCTCTCTGTGGGTCTAACCCCAAGAAGTTTTGGAAAACGGTGAAAGACCTGGAGAATAAACGCCCCTCCTCACAGCTCCCCATGTCCCTTCATGTTGATGATGTGGTTGTTACTGACAAGGAGCATATTGCTGAGCTTTGTAATCACCACTTCATTAAGTCAGGATTCCTATTTGACTCAGCCATGCCTCCTTGCCCGTCCAACATTTCCTCATCTCCCAGCGGGTGCCGTGCCGTCGGCAACATAGACCTGGAACTGTTGGAGTGTTAGGACCTAGTTCAACAAATATGTATCCATCCGTGAGTAACTCTGGTCTGTAATCACTCATTCACTCAGGACTTATTTATTCATTCAGGTCTGTATGTACATATTCATGTACAGCTGTTATATCATATCACGTGCAATATTGCAAGTAATTCTTGGACTTAACCTACGTAGACATTCACTCAGGAATGCATATTAGTATCCTGTCAGTTGTATCTTTTTTTCAATGCTTTTAGTATATTGAATGTGCAATACGTGCAGTTGTCTGTAATTAAACCCTGCACTAAGGACTGTATTTTAAGGGAATTACTATTATTACCCTAAATTATATCATACACACATTTAGCTATTTAAGTATCTCTTCCTGTCATTTACCTGTACAGTTAATTTAACCATGCAAATATTCACTTACCTGTAAATTTAACTGTATATTTACCTGTACAGCTAATTTAACCATGCAAAATATTCACTTACCTGTTCATTTAACCAGTCTGTATATTAAGTAAACTATTATTACCCTCACTTATATCATACACACTTTTAGCTATTTAAGTATGTCTCTGCCATTGACCTGTATAGTATAGTTAACCATGCACCATCCACCAATGTATAGTGTACATATTCAGCCATCCACCCACTTCTTGTATTTCTATACTTGTTCATACTGCCGCTCTATCTATCTATCTATCTATCTATCTATCTATCTATATAATGTGACTAGCCCCTCTCTGGTACACAATCTGTTTTTCCGGTTATGGATGTGTCACTGCAACCTTAAAGGTCCTAAATTATGTCACCCTTGATTCTAAGCAATGTTGTGCAGCTATTTTTATTGACTTAGCCAAAGCCTTCGATATAGACTTGGCTTCCTCTATTGTAATCGCTCCTCTTTCACTCCAGCTGCCAAACTAAACCTGATTCAGATGACCATCTTACCCATGATGGTTTACGGAGATGTAATTTATAGATCGGCAGGTAAGGGTGCTCTCGAGCAGTTAGATGTTCTTTACCATTCAACCATCATATTTGCCACCAATGCTCCTTATAGGATACATCACTGCACTCTATACTCCTCTGTAAAATGGCCATCTCTGTATACCCAACGTAAGACCCATTGGTTGATGTTTATTTATAAAACCATCTTAGGCCTCACTCCCCCCTATCTGAGATATCTACTGCAACCCTCATCTCCACATACAACACCCATTCTGCCAGTCACATTCTGTTAAAGGTCCCCAAAACACACACATCCCTGGGTCACTCCTCTTTTCAGTTTGATGCAGCTAGTGACTGGAACGAGCTGCAACAAACACTCAAACTGGACAGTTTTATCTCAATCTCTTCATTCAAAGACTCAATCATGGACACTCTTACTGACACTAGTAGCTGCTTGCTTGATGTATTGTTGTCTCCTTTCTCCCCTCTGTGCTGTTGTCTGTGCCCAACAATGTTTGTACCATGTTTGTGCTGCTGCCATTTTGTGTCGCTACCGTGTTGTCATGTGTTGCTGCCATGTTGTGTTGTTGTCTTCGGTCTCTCTTTAAGTAGTGTTGTGATGTCTCTCTTGTGATGTGTGTTTTGGGCTACATTTTTTTATCCCAGCCCCGTCCCTGCAGGTCTTTTGCCTTTTGGTAGGCCGCCATTGAAAATATGATTTTGTTCTTAACTGACTTGCCTAGTTAAATAAAAGTTAAATGAGAAAAAAAAAACATTTAAAAACTTAGTTGCCGGAGAGGAAGGAAACCGCTCAGGGATTTCACCATGAGGCCAATGGTGACTTTTAAACAATTACAGAGTTTAATGGCTGTGATAGGAGAAAACTGAGGATGGATCAGCAACATTGTAGTTACTCCACAATACTAACCTAAATGACAGAGTGAAAAGAAGGAAGCTTGTACGGAATAAAATATTCCCCCCAAAAAAAACAGCAAAAAATGTGGCAAAGAAATTAACTTTATGTCCTGAATACAAAGCATTATATTTGGTTAGGCTGACCACATTTAAAATATCCAAATGTGGTATAACAGGATGATTTTGTGGGACAGTGTAACCTACATTAATAATAACATTTGGCAGCACATCACTGTCATAATTTCTCAAGTTAGTATCGACAGATATTGAATATCTTTATAGAATATGCATCCTCCAATTGCAACGTTTCTATTTTTAATACCTTCAAACAGCATGGTAGTCATACCTAACTTCAAAATAGGCTATGGCATCATCACTGTCAATCATGAATGATAATTCTTCACGTTTTACCAGTGGAATATTCAAACTGCATCTGCATGCCAATCATTTGATCTCAAATCAGTTTCATGGGAATATGCATTTAGATCTTATAATATACATACATACATACATACATACATACATACATACATACATACATACATACATACATACATACATACATACATACACATGTATTTAACCCCTTATTTTTGGCACTAAACTGTCGTCTCCATATATATTGTACTTCCGTAAAATGTTTTTACTGGTACCGAGGGACCTTCAGACGAGTCTCACCTTTCCATGTAGGGGTCATATCAGTGTGTGTAGCCGGACGCCGGACGCTACAGACAGAAGATGTCAGATCGGCTGTACCAGTCATGGAGCAAAACGGAGAACACCATCGTGTTCATGAGAGTCTCATCTTTCTATTGAGGGGTCATAATAGTTAGGACGCTTCAGACAATTTTGTGAGAAGACAGATTTCCAGGATGTCTCATGGTCTGACAAACACTGCTATAGCTCTGTCACCTTTCACTGCAGATGCGGAAGTGTCACATAGACGGATGCGGTGCATTGAGACGCATCAAATGCAAAAAAATAGATATCTCTAGTTTAAATTCACAGATTTTTCTGGGGATTTTCGTATTATGCTAATTCGATTTCCACAGGGGCACGGACAACGACCTTAGGGGGATTAATTTAACAGAGGATGGGTCCAGTCAGTAAATCAATTTTAATTGCACATACCTGAGACTCGTTGCAATTATATCAGACTCAACCAAGTTCCTAGACAAATGCCATCATTTCAGATCTGTTGGACCTGTGAAGACCTCTACCACACACAAAGACTGCAGAACTGAAATTGTCAAAAGATGTGACCTACCTTAGAACCATAACCATCAACCACAAACTCGTACAACACCTCCACTGAAGGTCGGCACAAATACACATATATTAGATCACACCCCTAAATATGCTAATGAGTCCCACCGGTGCATTGACCCATCTACATTTCAAAGCACATTGATGAATGTACCTTATATTAAAAATATTGGGTATGAAAAAGTATCATTATACTAGATTTTCCGCACACCATGTGAGTTCCTATGTGTAGGAACATTAGGTATACCTTTGACCTTTTAGTACCCCAGGGAACAACACTGTACCCTAACTGTACCCGTATTTTAGAGAGTGTGTGGAATTATGTTAATGGTATTAAATATGTACCTGGTCGCACTGCTGAAACATTAATGCACTTCATCCAAAAGGTTGCCAGTTCAAATACCCACATTATCTATGCACAGTTTACATCAAGTGTCCCTGAGCACTGCTATTTTTACATTGGTGTTGTTAGATAATCAGACAATTATTTACTTGATTCTGGGCAACCAAGAGGTTGTGAGTTCCAATGCCAGTAGAAGTTAAGTCCACGTGTGCCCACAGTACACAACCTCATATGATTTTTCTGTATTACTTATCCTGTAAAATTACAATAACTTACTGGCTACTGAGTTGCAGTTAAAATACAGTAAAAATCACAATTTACAAGAGTGTAATGTAATCAGAATACAGCAGCATACCCTCTCAGTAACACCTTCAAGTTGTTGAATATTAACTTTATTTTTACTGCAACCTTTAGCAAAGTGCAGAAATGAATTCTTGGCAATAAATCTGTGGCCAATCTCTGTCATGCCTACAGACCTGGTGGCGTAGCAGGTAATTCAGGTCATTAGAAATGAAGAGTTTGTAAGTTCAAATATTAAATGAGGTATAGTCCCAAGTAATCAGCATTCATTTCATGGCATTGGAGAAAAACAGGGTGGTTCTTCACAACCATCACAGCAGCAAAGAACTCTTCCTGATATGCAAATAACCATTTGGTGAAAATATCACCTTCACTCCTGACACAGAACCACTTGATAACCTTTTTTTTTTTTTGAGAGTGTAGAACCATAAAGAATTACATCCAAAGCACCACAGACTTTACTCAGAAAATAATTGTGACCAATTCTATAGCAGCAACGTTTACTATTTAATATTCACTGAACAACAAGTGGAAATACTGTGATACTGTAGGGAGGAACTTCAGGATTAATCTACTGGATCGCTTAATCTGTTGCCTACATGCTGTTAAATGAGGCATCATATACTTATGTAAAATACGCTCGTATATTAATACTTATATGCAGATTTTGTATTTATTTATGCGTTTGTGCCATATGCCACCGTTCACCCTGCGTACAGCTAACTGCTAAGTGGTAATAATGATAGCAATAATCACATTGTGTCGGGCTCTGACCATAGGGAAGCCTCTGGCTTATCTCTATGTTGTGATGGTCAGGGCCTGACAGGGTTTTCTAGCTACGTTAATGTGGTTTTGTGTTTGGGCCCCAATTAGAGGCAGCTTTTTATCATAGTCTCTAATTGTGGAAGCTATTTATGTTGTAAACTTGTGGAGTATTGTTTTTATAGTGTTTGCTTATGTATGAGCTGCATGCAGTGTATTTTCATTTTTGTTGTTTTGGTCATGTAAGTTCGCTGTATTTAATAAAACATGTCCAACTACGATAACTACTCCGTGGTGCCTTGGTCATTCACACACCCGCTACGTGTTCACATTGCAATGAATAATGACTATTATTTTTTCCCTCAGTTTACCAGAATAAAACATTAATATGCTTAGCACAGAACGCAGAGCTAATCAAAAACAAAGAGAAGGCAATGCGGGTAGATATTATTGTCACAATTTCGGAGTGATTCTTACAAGCTTACGTTTTGTCTCTGGGAAACAACCATAATAAGCTGCAGTGAGGAAACTACTGGTGTTGTTGGGACTCATTGGTTCATGTAACCTCACGTTCTTGGACTAGATCATATGGTGATGCATAGAAGTTCTGTTTGGAGCTCCATGTAGCATGAGGAGGAGAGGAGAGAAAATCTCAAACGGATTCCAAAAACATGTTAATTACTTTTCTGATGCACCTTCACCAACAACTTTTCCAGTTCCCAATGAACCACCATTACATTGATTTCTATATTGTTTTCTCCAAAGGCAAAAAAAAGCCTATTATTACTGTCCATATTAGTTTGACACCATTTCCTTTTGAATCTGAAGCTGTCTTGATATGGACAAAATAAATAACATACTACATTTGGTTTCTTTGGTGCACTCTTGGAAGTAAAGGTACTATCTATAACCTAAAAGGGTTCTTCGGCTGTCCCCATAGGAGAACCCTTTGAATAACCCTTTTTGGTTCCAGGCAGAACCTTTTTGAGTTCCAAAAAGGGTTCTCCTATGGGGACAGCCCGAAAAATCATTTTTTTTCTAAGCGTGTTGGACATAAAGAATTGCGTTTAGTAAGGATTGTTATTAAAACTTTAGAAACATGTTAGCAGCTTTTTGGCATTGCAATTACAGTTTGATGTTACATAAGTTATCAAGTAACTAGGTGCCATACATTGGTGGTGGATGGGGTTTTGAGATCTAGTGAAAAGTGTTATTTTAATGCAATCCATTACTCTACATCACATCAGGCATTGCTTTGTATAATATCTTATGATATAAGGTAGAAATTGGATGCTAATACTAGGCCTAATACATTCAGAGAGGGAATCCATTTACAAGGAATCCATTTATTTAAGCTCATAGTGATAATCACAGATTCTTTTATTTAGGAGAGAAATGTATTTAACAACCAGGAACTGATTTCCTCTTTCCTCGTATTACCAGTGTACTGTATTTAGAGTGAACATGTAATATATTCACAGACCATTAGACTTTATGCACCTGACACTTAATTAAAATTAACAATAATAATTGTTTCACCTATTGGCCCGATAATGTTACGTATGGAGTAATGTTACCTATTGGCCTGATAATGTTACGTATGGCGTAATGTTACCTATTGGCCTGATAATGTTACGTATGGAGTAATGTTACCTATTGGCCTGATAATGTTACGTATGGAGTAATGTTACCTATTGGCCTGATAATGTTACGTATGGAGTAATGTTACCTATTGGCCTGATAATGTTACGTATGGAGTAATGTTACCTATTGGCCTGATAATGTTACGTATGGCGTAATGTTACCTATTGGCCTGATAATGTTACGTATGGGGTAATGTTACCTATTGGCCTGATAATGTTATGTATGGAGTAATGTTACCTATTGGCCTGATAATGTTACGTATGGAGTAATGTTACCTATTGGCCTGATAATGTTACGTATGGAGTAATGTTACCTATTGGCCTGATAATGTTACGTATGGAGTAATGTTACCTATTGGCCTGATAATGTTACGTATGGAGTAATGTTACCTATTGGCCTGATAATGTTACGTATGGAGTAATGTTACCTATTGGCCTGATAATGTTACGTATGGAGTAATGTTACCTATTGGCCTGATAATGTTACGTATCGGGTAAAAATGCAATACAAATGCATTTTATGAAGTTATTTTTCAGTGAGAGACACTTATTCTCATGGTCTCATGGTCACACATATAATATCTGACCCATTTCAAGAAACTAGGTGTATGTCACGGGTCATTACTTCACAGGAGAGCCATTTGAAGGTAAACTTTTAAACATGTGAACACACAAACAGCTACTATGTTAAAATTTCAACAGGTCAGATAAACCTACACAATTATGATCTCCCCATCAAACGACTGAGGCTGCCGTCAGTCAAAAGCATCTCCAGTCCATCTGTAGAAATAGGCAGAGTTGAATCCGAGTTCATCAGTGTCACATGGAATGAAAAGGGTGTTGCTATTACTGGACATTTGTGCTGTGCTGTATCACCTCATTCTGGATGTGTTGAGTGGATGTGTTGAGTGCCAGGTCTCTCTGCATCTCAGGCATCGGTGAACACATACACACAGTCACTGTTCTATTACCAATGACAGTTAGGGATAGGTGATATCTGACACACAAACATACAGTATGCTATGTTGAAGTTTGAACAGCTCAGACTAAACCTACTTCATTCTGCTCTCCCCATCGACAACGGTTGGTGAGCAGGCAAGACGTGAGGCTGGAGGTGAGGTCTTTGACAGAGCCCCATTGATTGGCATAGCAGGGCAGATCAGCTCCTGGCCCCTCATCCAATAATATGGTTGTAAACACACAAACACACACACTCACAAACAAATAGAGAACTGATTACATTATCAGTGGGGGTTTATGATTAGCCTGCTGGAACCAACCTGATCGACCAGTTCACCTTTCTATTTCACTTCAGAGTAGAAAATAAGCAACACATAATGTCAGTTTACATAAATTATGTTTCACAATTGGGTTATCAAATCTATCAAAGTAATGTAGTGGGTTACCTTGTGTATTTGTACAAATGATGAGCCTGTGAAAGCTGTTCCCTCTGACAGGTGTATGTTGCTGGCCGGATACTTGCTAACATGTGGCTGACTGCTCCATTCATAGGAATGCTCACAGAGAGGGCATGTCTGCATGATTTTGAAGGGGGGCCTCCTTGCTGGTCTTTGCTATACTGCATGTTCGGCTGAAAACTGGACATCTCTTGAACAACTGCAGCAGGCAATCTGATGAGGTGGTGTTGACTGGCCTTTGTTTTACTAGGAAAGTCAGTTAAGAACAAGCTCTTATTTACAATTCTTAGTTAGAACCAGTAAAGGCTGCTTTACCATTCTTGGGTAGCGGAATGACTAGCTTCCCTCCAGGCCTGAGGACTAAGCCTTTCCTTTAGGCTCAGATTTAAAGATATGACCGATAGTAGTGGTTGTAGAGTCAGCTACCATCCTCAGTAGCTGTCCATCTAAGTTGCCAATTCCAGGAGGTTTGTCATTATTAATCAATAACAATATTTTGTTCACCTCTCCCACACTAACTTCACAAAATTCTAACTTATAATGCTTTTCTTTCATTATTTGTTTTTTATGCATGAATACAACGGCTCACTCTTCATTATTGACATTTCCTGCCTATGTTTGCCCACTTAATCATTCAAATAATTGACTAAATTAAAATGGTTTTGTGATTAATAAGCTGATTAGATGAAAGTTGGAGTTGAATTGTAATTTCATTCAAAGTACTCCATCATTCTTTATATCATTGATCCATATTACAGTTTCTTCTTCTTTTTGTTGAGTGTAGTCACATCATTTCTCAATTTGCAGTGTCAGCCAGTCAGATTGGCAGCCAGACTTATTAGCCACTCCTTTTGCCCCATCTCAACCAAACAGGTTTTCAATTCCTCATCAATCCATGGAGCCGTAACAGTTCTAACAGGTCCATGTTTATCGATAATTGGAAGAGGCAATTTCGTAAATTCATCAAGTGCAGCGCCTGGATGCTCCTTATTAATCACATCGGTCAACAAATATTTTTTACATTATCCACCTAAGAGTTACAGCAACATCTTTTGTATGAGCACTTATACACTATTTTAGACCCATCTTTTGGAACATTGGCTTTCCTGGATATAGCCACTGTGATCGCTGCATCCAATGGGTACGGATACAGTTTTAGAACAAAGTTCTACAGTATTAGTAAAAATGTGATCAATACATGTCGACGATATAGTTCCTGTTGTGTTTGTAAACACCCTGGTAGGTGGATTAATAACCTGAACCAGATTACAGGCACTGGTTACTGTGATAAGCTTCCTGTTGAGCGGACAGCTAGATGAAAACCAGTCTACAGTTGAAGTCGGAAGGTTACATACACCTTAGCCAAATACATTTAAACTCAGTTTTTCACAATTCCTGACATTAAATCCTAGTACAAATTCCCTGTTTTAGGTCAGTTAGGATCACCACTTTATTTTGAGAATGTGAAATGTCAGAATAAAAGTAGAGAGAAGGATTTATTTCAGTTTTAATGTCTTTCATCACATCCCCAGTGGGTCAGAAGTTTACATACTCAATTAGTATTTGGGATGGTGTTCCTCAGCTTGCAAGCTTCCCCCTTTTTCCTCCAAACATAACGATGGTCATTATGGCCAAACAGTTCTATTTTTGTTTCATCAGACCAGAGGACATTTCTCCAAAAAGTACGATCTTTGTCCCCATGTGCAGATGTAAAACGTAGTCTGGATTTTTTATGGCGGTTTTGGAGCAGTGGCTTTTTGCTGAGCGGCCTTTCAGGTTATGTCGATATAGGACTCGTTTTACTGTGGATATAGATACTTTTGTACCTGTTTTCTCCAGCGTCTTCACAAGGTTCTTTCTGTTGTTCTGGGATTGATTTGCACTTTTCGCAACAAAGTACGTTCATCTGTAGGAGATAGAACGCATCTCCTTCCTGAGTGGTATGACGGCTGTGTGGTCCCATGGTGTTGATACATGCGTACTATTGTTTGTACAGATGAACGTGGTACCTTCAGGCATTTGTAAATTGCTCCTACTGAAGAGAGATAAAGGTTTATCTGTCACCGGGCATGAATGCAGCTTCCAGTCCCATTGTCCAAAACCAGAATGTTGCAAATACTTTCAAACATGATTACATCCCCATGTGTGTTTAGAAACGATAAACACAGGAGACTATATTGAGGTTTGGAAATGCAGTAAACAGAGTGCTAGCAATTTCATGAACCTCCACATATTAATATGGGTAATTTTTGCCCTTTCCTGTGTAGCTAATCAGAGATAGAACAAGAACAAACAAAGCAAATGAAAAAAATACCATTATTAATTAACCCACAGGCTCTCTCCTCCCTTCCAGGTATTTGGGAGGGAGAGTGGACAATGAGCCTTTCATTGCGGATGTAAGCAATGTCGGCATGCGCTATGGCAGCTATCGGCATTTTATCTGGTGACAAACATGTCAGAGTGCTCACACCTTCCTGTGTGGTGTCCCATATACGGTGCATTCGGTAAGAATTCAGACCCCTTGACTTTGTCCTCATCAATCTAGACACAATACCCCATAATGACAAAGCAAATACATTTCTTTTTCTTCTTCAAATGTATTAAAAATAACAAACTGAAACATCACATTTATTCAGACCCTTTACTTTACTTGAAGCACCTTTGGCAGCGATTACAGCCTTGAGTCTTTTTGTATATGACACTAAAAGCTTGGCACACCTGTATTTGGGGAGTTTCTCCCATTCTTCTCTGAATATCATCTCAAGCTCTGTCAGGTTGGATGGGGAGAGACGCTGCACAGTAATTTTCAAGTCTCTCCAGAGATGTTCAATCGGTTTCAAGTCTGGGCTCTGGCCGGGCCACTCAAGGAATTTCAGAGACTTGTCCCAAAGCCACTCCTGCGTTGTCTTGGCTGTGTGCTTAGTGCCGTTGTCCTGTTGTAAGGTGAACCTTCACCCCAGTCTGAGGTCCTGGAGCAGGTTTTTATCAAGGATCTCTCTGTACTTTGCTCCATTCATCTTTCCATTGATCCTGACTTGTCTCCCAGTCCCTGCCGCTGAAAAGCATCCCCACAGCATGATGCTGTCAGAGTGACCATTAGTTTCTTTGTCACCCCCCTGACCAAGGCCCTTCTCCCCCGATTGCTTAGTTTGGCCAGGCGGCCAGCTCTAGTGTTGGTGGTTCCAAACTTCTTCCATTTAAGAATGATGGAGGCCACAGTTCTTGAGGACCTTCAATGCTGCAGACATTTTTTGGTACCCTTCCCCAGATCTGTGCCTCAACACAGTCCTGTCTCGGAGCTCTAGGGAATCCTTTTGACCTCATGGCTTGGTTTTTGCTCTGACATGCACTGTCAACTATGGGACCTTACAGTATATGGACAGGTGTGTGCCTTTCCAAGTCATGTCCAGTCAATGGAATTTACCACAGGTGGACTCCAATCAAGTTGTAGAGACATCTCAAGGATGATCAATGGAAACAGGATGCACCTGAACTCAATTTCGAGTATCATAGCAAAGGGTCTGAATACTACCAGTCAAAAGTTTGGACACACCTACTAATTCAAGGGTTTCTCTTTATTTTTACTCCTTTCTACATTGTAGAATAATAGTGAAGACATAAACTATGAAATAACACTTATTAATAATGCAGTAACCAAAAAAGTGTTAAACAAATCAAAATGTATTTTAGATTCTTCTAAGTAGACACCCTTTACATTGATGACATCTTTGCACACTCTTGGCATTCTCTCAACCAAAATTTGCAAACATTTCTAAAAACTTTTTTCCCTTTGTCATTATGGGGTATTGTGTGTAGATTGATGAGGGGAAAACATTTTTAGAATGAGGTTGTAACGTAACAATGTGGAAAAAGTCTAAATACTTTCCGAAGTCACTGTACAACAGGAGTTACCTGGTCCTTGTGCAGAAACATTATATGGAGCCAGCACACGAAGTCCAGACTGACTGACAGTCTTGATACTGATGTCTCTGAATGGAGAGAGACCTGGCACTCGGCATAACACTTTCACTAGACACAACATTTACTTGTATTGTTTTTTTGAATTATTGAATTGAATAGTAGCAGTCAATATGGTGAGAGAGAAACCCTGTGTATTCTGCAATAGGATCAAGGAACTCCTATTTTATATACGGGACACCAGACAGGAAGGTATGACCATTCTGCCATGTTGCCAAGGTAACCCCATTACCACCAGACAAAATATCTGTATCGGCTGGAAATGATGCACATTGTTACATTGGTATAGGGTAATTCATTCAACTTTAGAATATCTACATAAATTCAGCAATTGCATTCTTCTCATATTACTCTGCAGGCTACTGACCTGTTCAGAGCTTTCTCCGTCATCTCACCATACATCTGCCTGTAGTTATTGAACTCAACCTGCAGGAGGTTTGTTTGTTGTGATGGAGTGGGAGGAAGCACGGTTCTGACAGATGGGTGTAGAAGATTTCTTACACACCGAGTGAGCCTATGCCACGCATTAGTGGCCACGCAGATAGAAATAGACCACAGTAATCGGAAATCAACTAACTTTTCCCACATCTCTTACTTACTTCTTTAAAGGGAAATGCCATTCAAAAACTATTTTAGTATTTTTTTCATTAGTTCACTGTTGCGACAATCCCAAAATGGCAAAGTGTCACCAGCCGCATCATCTTGATTACTGAAATGCAAAACATTTAGGGACTGAATCAATAGTGGAAAAAGTTTCCCTTTAAGCCTAGATTCTTCCTGCCTCTGTTATATGAACCAGAGCATGTTTAGTGACAATTCAGTGGAATAAGATGTGGAATATGAGTCACTAAGGCAGAACCAGGAGTAAAAGTAAGCCAGTACAGTCTGGTACACCGTCCTGGCAAAATACATCGTGGGGGTATACCGTACCGGCAAAACGTGAGCATATCACAATAATTAACACAAAATGCAAAGAAAACTATATGCTATTATACCATTATTTAACATTACCGCGTGTCAGCCTCATGAAAAAGTAGTACTTAAAACCGGGTGGTATACATATGCTCTAAACTGCGTTGTTGTGGTTCAACTAGAACAGTGGTTCCCAAACTTTTTATAGTCCCGTACCCCTTCAAACATTCAACCTCCAGCTGCGTACCCCCTCTAGCACCAGGGTCAGCACACTCTCAAATGTACTTTTTTGCCACCATTGTAAGCCTGCCACACACACACTATACGATACATTTATTAAACATAAGAATGAGTTTCTGTCACAACCGGCTCGTGGGAAGAGACAAGGAGCTCTTATAGGACCAGGGCACAAATAATAATATAATAATAATCAATCATTTTGCTCTTTATTTAGCCATCTTATATATAAAACCTTATTTGTTCATCAACAATTGTGAATAACTCACCACAGGTTAATGAGAAGGGTGTGTTTGAAAGGAAGCACATAACTCTGCAATGTTGGGTTGTATTGGAGAGAGTCTCAGTCTTAAATCATTTTCCCACACAGTCTGTGCCTGAATTTAGTTTTCATGCTAGTGAGGGCAGAGAATCCACTCTCACATACTGTAGGTACGTGGTTGCAAAGGGCATCAGTGTCTTAACAGCACGATTGGCCAAGGCAGGATACTCTGAGCGCAGCCCTATCCAGAAATCTGGCAGTGGCTTCTGATTAAATTCAATTTCACAGAACCGCTTGTTGCAATTTCGATGAGGCTTTCTTTTCAGATATCGGTAAGTGGACTGGAGGCAGGACATTTGACATTGTCCGTAAGCTTGAGTTCATTTGCACACAAAAAAAAAAACATACAATGATGGAAAGACGTGTGTGTTGTCCTTGTTAATGCAGACAGAGAAGAGCTCCAACTTCTTAATCATAGCCTCAATTTTGTCCCTCACATTGTAATCCATGTAGGTGAGAAAAAACATCACCGAGATAGGCCAGTCGTATGAGAAACTCGTCATCATGCAAGCGTCCTGTAACGAATGGAATTCACTGGCTTGTATGCGAAGCAGTAACTGTTTCAAAACATCTCCTGCCATGTCACTGATGCGTTGTGAAACAGTGTTGTTCGATGAAGGCATTGTCTGTTTAGTTTTTTGGCCTTTCCCCCCAGCATTGTCCCAGCCGTATCCACGGCAGCAGGAAGAATGAAGTCCTACACAATAGTACGGGTCTTGCCTGTCCTAGCCACTCGGTAGCTCACCATATAAGACGCTTCTATCCCTTTCTTATTAATGGTATCTGTTACTTTTATACATGTCTTATTACTCGAAAGTCCTCTTAATTCTTGCTCAAAAAACTCCCATGGCTTATTTTTAAAATTGGCATATTTTGTTTCTAAATGTCCGCGCAAGAGTGAAGGTTTCATCGAGTTGTGAGATAATACTTTTGCACATAAAGTATAACACACTTTGGCTGAGGAAAGGCACTACTCCCAATATAAGTGAACCACAAATCAATGTAGTTCTCATCATATTTGCGCCTCTTCGATGGTCCAACGTCCCTGTCTGTTGTTCGGTGCTTTCCCGGGTAAGGGGACAGTAGCTCTTCGGCTGCATCTGATTCACAACTGTCAGTGTCCGTGCTAGCTGGGCTAGCAACAAATATAGAATTACTGATGCTAGCATTGGATGTGTTCGTGGAAGCAGAACAACTTGTGTCGTGGACAGGTGCTGTACTGCTGGAGTAGCAGTACTACCAGTAGAGCTGGTATGTGTCTGTATGGATGCGGGCCTTACTTTTTTTTTTTTTACCATTTATCAATTTTTTGAGCAAACTGAATGAGCAGCAGCTATGATTGGGCACATACGGACCGTTAGAGTAACAGTTAATGTGATTGGATGATCATTATTTGACTAGGCTACCTGTATTTGACAATGTGTTGTTATTTCGCTGAACACTAGATGGCTTAATTTAATTTTTGGGCAGTGAAATGAGGCTACTCAGGCCAGAAAAAAACATCACCCAAAAATGTTATGGACTGTTTGAAAATGTGAATTTTTATTTGCCGTAACCCATGACGGCATTACCCATAACCCCAGTTTGGGAAGAACCGAACATTTTTATAAAGCTGAGATGAGAGAAGAAGACGGAGACACGCGTGGACAGCAGTGGATGCAATCGTAGAATATGTCTTTCCATTCAACAAACTGCGGGTGCACAGTGCACTGTTTGGATGCTGGAAATATTCTGTGAGTGGACGAATGTGCCTGGTTGCCTACAGGATTTCCGTTTGTCTGACAATCGGATGAAAACATCATGATTGGTTGTATTATTAAAAGGTAATACATGTTAAAAGTTATAAGACAAACCTTTACTAGGCCTACTAGGCCCACAGAGATTATAGGGAATTAATAGGTATTCTATATGTAATTCTATGATTACATCTAGGCTATAAATAAAATGGTGTGCTCGTGCACACATAGGGAGTCCCGTACCAAGTAATGAAATCTACTTTCACCCCTGGGCAGAACTCAAATAATCTCATGTCTGGCTGCTTTCACAACCAGAGATAGAGCTTGCAGCAGAGATCCAGAGAGAGGAAAGGATTAATTAAATGAGCTTTCCTATTACTTCAGAATGCTTTGCAAATATCACCCTGAGATTGCACAAAACTGTGAGACATTCTGGCCCTGGGTAAGATATTTGAACATTGTTATTTTTTATTACCATGAAAATGTAAAAATATGTGTGTGTGTGTGTGTGTGTGTGTTTCTCACTTGAATGCCACCTACAGTGGGGAGAACAAGTATTTGATACACTGCCGATTTTGCAGGTTTTCCCACTTACAAAGCATGTAGAAGTCTGTAATTTTTATCATAGGTACTCTTCAACTGTGAGTGACGGAATCTAAAACAAAATCACATTGTATGATTTTTAAGTAATTAATTTGCATTTTATTGCATGACATAAGTATTTGATACATCAGAAAAGCAGAACTTAATATTTGGTACAGAAACCTTTGTTTGCAATTACAGAGATCATATGTTTCCTGTAGTTCTTGACCAGGTTTTCACTCACTGCAGCAGGGATTTTGGCCCACTCCTCCATACAGATCCTTCAGGTTTCGGGGCTGTCGCTGGGCAATACAGACTTTCAGCTCCCTGCAAAGATGTTCTATTGGGTTCAGGTCTGGAGACTGGCTAGGCCACTCCAGGACCTTGAGATGCTTCTTACGGAGCCACTCCTTAGTTGCCCTGGCTGTGTGTTTCGGGTCGTTGTCATGCTGGAAGACCCAGCCACGACCCATCTTCAATGCTCTTACTGAGGGAAGGAGGTTGTTGGCCAAGATCTCGCAATACATGGCCCCATCCATCCTCCCCTCAATACGGTGCAGTCGTCCTGTCCCCTTTGCAGAAAAGCATCCCCAAAGAATGATGTTTCCACCTCCATGCTTCACGGTTGGGATGGTGTTCTTGGGGTTGTACTCATCCTTCTTCTTCCTCCAAACACGGCGAGTGGAGTTTAGACCAAAAAGCTCTATTTTTGTCTCATCAGACCACATGACCTTCTCCCATTCCTCCTCTGGATCATCCAGATGGTCATTGGCAAACTTCAGACGGGCCTGGACATGCGCTGGCTTGAGCAGGGGGACCTTGCGTGCGCTGCAGGATTTTAATCCATGACGGCGTAGTGTGTTACTAATGGTTTTCTTTGAGACTGTGGTCCCAGCTCTCTTCAGGTCATTGACCAGGTCCTGCCGTGTAGTTCTGGGTTGATCCCTCACCTTCCTCATGATCATTGATGCCCCACGAGGTGAGATCTTCCATTGTGCCCCAGACCGAGGGAGATTGACAATCATCTTGAACTTCTTCCATTTTCTAATAATTGCGCCAACAGTTGTTGCCTTCTCACCAAGCTGCTTGCCTATTGTCCTGTAGCCCATCCCAGCCTTGTGCAGGTCTACAATTTTATCCCTGATGTCCTTACACAGCTCTCTGGTCTTGGCCATTGTGGAGAGGTTGGAGTCTGTTTGATTGAGTGTGTGGACAAGTGTCTTTTATACAGGTAACGAGTTCAAACAGGTGCAGTTAATACAGGTAATGAGTGGAGAACAGGAGGGCTTCTTAAATAAAAACTAACAGGTCTGTGAGAGCCGGTTGGTAGGTGATCAAATACTTATGTCATGCAATAAAATGCAAATTAATTATTTAAAAATCATACAATGTGATTTTCTGGATTTTTGTTTTAGATTCCGTCTCTCACAGTTGAAGTGTACCTATGATAAAAATTACAGACTTCTACATGCTTTGTAAGTGGGAAAACCTGCAAAATCGGCAGTGTATCAAATACTTGTTCTCCCCACTGTATATACTCCATTGAGAAAAGGAAGATGTTGTGTTTTCAAGAGACAACAGAAGGTTATAACCAACACTGTGTAATGACTCAGTCTCATCCTTACCAACCAAAAACTCTCTAGAGGCAATCTCAAACACATGACTGCTACACTTGTCATAAGTATATCTCCCACAAACAGACTTTAAAATTGGCTGTTTTCAAATAATGGGGTGTACAAACAGAAAGTTGCAGTGCATTCTTCTGCCATTACATTGTTGGGAGCATATACAGAGTGTGAGACGTTTTTGTATTTATATACAGTTCTCTCCATCATTCAGAACCTCTAAAAACATTTTGTGCTGTGCGTCAGCTCATGCTTCTGTCTCCATAATGGGCAATATTTTACTCTTCCTATCACTTTGCAAAAAACACGGAGATCTCCGGTGCAGTGATATTTTCCTTTTTAGTTTCTGCTTTTTGACCACATAATTTAAACGCCCAGTGCAGTCAAAAACTAGATTTTCCTGTGTTTTATATATACATATATTTCCACACTGTGAGGTTTGAATAAAACGGTTATGATAATGCCTTTTTAGTGTAAGAGCAGTCTGAAAAGGCCCGCCTGAAATGTCAGCCTGTTTCAGTGGAATGGAGTTCCAAACCTGTCTACTAATTACAGCTAGTATTCAGATTTCCCCTCCCTACTCAGACCACACCCAGATAATCCTAGCTCTTTGCTAAGTAGCTATTTTTGTTTCTTTTTGACAATTTTAATTTAAACCAATCACAGTAAGGTACTTAACTGTTACCCAGAAATTATATGATATTGAGATAAAGTTCCAATGCAGCTGTTTTTAAGGTTAAACAGAACAGTGCACCCTTTTTAAACAGAACAGTGCACCCTTTTTAAACAGAACAGTGCACACTTTTTAAACAGAACAGTGCACCCTTTTTAATCAGAACAGTGCACCCTTTTTAATCAGAACAGTGCACACTTTTTAAACAGAACAGTGCACCCTTTTTAATCAGAACAGTGCACCCTTTTTAATCAGAACAGTGCACCCTTTTTAATCAGAACAGTGCGCACTTTTTAAACAGAACAGTGCACCCTTTTTAATCAGAACAGTGCACCCTTTTTAATCAGAACAGTGCACCCTTTTTAATCAGAACAGTGCACACTTTTTAAACAGAACAGTGCACACTTTTTTTCATTGTGAAATAGCAAACCAGATGTAGGGTGTGTTATAAGGCATTGGACAGGTTCCCAGGCAGAAAATGACACCCCAATAAACACACAGATGTTGGATACAGAATATGGGGTACACACACTCACAGATTTATTTTTAAATATTTGATATTTTAGAACGTTATGATATAGTCTTTATCTATGTAAATAATTATTCCAGATTGTAATTATCCAAATGATGTCATATCCTGTGGGACAAGCAAATACATTGTCTGAGGCTTTTACTACAGCAGTGGCTATATTGGCAGCAAATTGACAAGCACTATTTTCCATTGACAGTATTAACTAACCACTGAGGCATGTAACCACTAAGACGCTAATTACAAATTCTGCCTGGGAACTAGTCCCATTGAAGAATAGAACGCTCACATCATCGATTCATATAAAAGTGACTTGGGGATCAAATCATTCTAGATGTCTTACTTTTAATTGGTGGCTAAACTGTACGAGCCACAGATAATCTTTCTGCATTTCTTTACGAAAGTATTTTGTTTGTGGCGGCACCTACAAGCGCACTCGCACAAACAAGCCTCATATCACACATGTAAAAATGTGCATACACTTGAGAAGGTAAACGACTGGATTCCTACTTTTCCAGTCTGGTGTTCACAAACCTCGTATTTTTTATACTGTATATATAAACCCCCCCCCCCCCCCCCGTTATTGTAATGATCAGAGGTTAGCATGTTTTAGTGGTATGATATAACTTTCTCTCTCATAATTATTCACGATTCATTCAGGATTATCTGTAATCATGGAAGCATTCACATTCATGTAGAAGTGTTTAGAAACATATTTCATTTTTATTAACAATAATACATTATTTATCATAATTTTTTTGTGGTCACAAATTAATCTGAAACTCAACCAAAACAAACAGCAAATACATCCAACAAGTTTTTAGAGTCACAAGATTGATGTAATCTTTGTGTTATAGGAATATGGGACCAAATACTAAACTTTGTACTACTTCAATACACATAAGTGAATGTGTACTTTTGGTCCCCTAAAATATGGGGACTATGTACAAAAACTGCTGTAGTTTCTAAATGGTTCACCCGATATGGATGAAAATACCTTAAAATTAAAGCTGACAGTCTGTACTTTCCTTCATAGTCATTGTCTCATTTCAAATCCAAAGTGCTGGAGTAAGGAGCCAAAACAACAACAAAAAATGTGTCACTGAGCCAATACTGTTGGAGCTCACTGTACCCTTAAACCCCAAACCCCCAGTTTGAAAATACCCCCTACTGAAGAGAGATAAAGGTTTATCTGTCACCGGGCATGAATGCAGCATCCAGTCCCATTGTCCAAAACCAGAATGTTGCAAATACTTTCAAACATGATTACATCCCCATGTGTGTTTTAGAAACGATAAACACAGGAGACTATATTAAGATTTGGAAATGCAGTAAACAGAGTGTAAGACGTAAAAGTAATAAAAAAAGACAACATTATGCGCTAGGCTAATCCTCGCTTGTTCCGTCCGCCCTTGCCTCTGCCAGGCTTAAATAAGAAAGTGGCTGTGAAACGGATGAGTGAAAGGCCCTGGTAATTGATTTTGTCGTGAGCGTGTTTTTCTCAGAGGGGGGGCCTGGTCGTGTAGGGGGTCAGAGACATATGGCAGGTGAAGTGTGTTATCCCGGTGGGACAAGGCCAGTGACAGCTAGAGGTGACAGGTGAAGGGACACAGCACAGCTGGGTTGCTTGAACTGGTGACAAAGCATCTGTTGGATGTCACAGCACGTGTCAACAAGGTTCTCTTGGTTCACAACTCCAGAGGGTCACCTCAGTAGCCACAGTTGTCTGGGAAAGGAGTGCGGCTCTTCTTGAGTGCGTTGCTTATTTGAAATATGAAACATGGTAAAACTCTCTTTCTATATAACTGTCAAGAACTTGGCACTATACACTCTTATAATTAGTGGTGACTTGAGTAAACCTGGAGATGCTCAAGAAACCCTTGGAGGAATGGTTCATATTTGCACATTCGGTTAGTTATCATAATTTTTTGGGAATCTTCAATGTTTCAATGTAGTAAAGAGTTCCTGGAGCATGGCTCAGTGGCTTTCAGATAGATCTTTTCTGGTCACTCATTAGAGTAAATGTAATTCCTGTTAATTTGTTCTGTTGTATTGTCAACAGAGTAAAACTTAACTGGAAACAGAGAAAGGGGATAGAAGAGGGCATGAAACCCTGAGCTGTCCCTACCTGTCCCAAAGCTTCTCTTTCTCTCACATGTCATGGCTGATCTCTGACAGTTTTGTAGCTTCCTTGAGGCTTACAGAGGTGTATGAGTTCCTCAAGAGCCTATGCAAATCCCAAAGTTGGAATAGTTAACACTTTATTACTACTGTACACTGTATATGTAATCATCAATGTTAATATTACATTACACTGAACAAAAATATAAACAACATCTAAAGTGTTGGTCCCATGTTTTATTATCTGAAATAAAAGATCCCAGAAATGTTCCATATGCACAAAAGCTTATTTATCTCTAATTTTGTGCACAAATGTGTTTACATGCCTGTTAGTGAGCATGCCTGTTAGTACCAAGATAATCCATCCACCTGACAGGTGTGGCATATCAAGAAGCTGATTAAATCCCTCTACAGTCTAATCCCTGCCTAAACTGGGGGAGAGGGTGGTTCTACTCAACTCTATGGTGTTAACAAGGATCAATTAGCTATTTGATTTTGAATTTTAAGACCCCTTGAAGTATCAAAAAAAAGATATAAAAACATTATTTGATGAACAATTTAATTTGGCCTTACTGATATTAGCCCATATAAATGCATTGAATAACAGATTCACGACATGAACCCCTTATTTTTGGCACTAAACTGTCGTCTCCATATATACTGTACTTCCATAAAATGCTTAAACTGGTACCTTGGGACATTCAGACGGGTCTTGTGGGTAAAGGCGTCCCTAGAGCAAAACAACTGACATGTACGTGTTCGTCTCACCTTTCCATGCAACATATATCTCTAGTTTAAATTGACAGATTTATATCATGCAAAATTAATTCTAAACAGCACGATCATTACATAGGTGCACCTTGCTGGGGTCAATAAATGGCCACTCTAAAATATGCAGTTTTGTCTCAACACAATGCCACAGATGTCGTCTTAAGTTGAGGGAGTTGGTACAGGAATGTCCACCAGAGCTGTTGCCAGAGAATTTCATGTTAATTTCTCTACCATAAGCTGCTTCTAACATCACTTTTAGAGAATTTGGCAGTACGTCCAACCGGCCTCACAAACGCAGACTGGCTTCTTCACCTGCTGAATTGTTTGAGAACAGCTACCTGGACAGCTGATGAAACTGTGGGTTTGCGCAACCGAAGTGTCAGAAACAGTCTCAGGGAAGCTCATCTGCATGCTCCTCGTCCTCACCAGGGTCTTGACCTGACTGCAGTTCGGTGTCGTAACTGACTTTAGTGGGAAAAAATTATCACCTGATCAACTCTATGCAAACTAGATGTGTCCCGCTGCATGAGGCAAATGGTGGTCACACCAGATACTGACTGGGTTTCTGATCCACACCCCATCCTTTTTTTAAAGTTACAGTCGTATGAAAAAGTTTGGGCACTCTGTCGTAACAGAAAATGATCACAGTGGCATGCAATTCATTTTCTAATAAAAGCTGAGTACTGGGGTATTGTCCAGACAAAGATTTTTAGTGTAGCAATATTAAGTTGTATGAAATTAAATCAGATGTGAAAAATAGGCTATGCAAAAATTTGGGCACCCTTGTCATTCTGTTGATTTGAATACCTGTAACTACTTAGCACTGATTAATTGGAACACACAATTGGTTTGGTGAGCTCATTAAGCCTTGAACTTCATAAACAAGTGCATCCAATCATCAGAAAAGGTATTTAAGGTGGCCAATTGCAAGTTGTTGTTCTCTTTGACTCTCCTCTGAAGAGTGGCAACATGGGGGCCTCAAAACAACTCTCAAATGACCAGAAAACAAAGATTGTTCAACATTATGGTTTAGGGGAAGGCTACAAAAAGCTATCGCAGAGATGTAAGCTGTCAGTGTCCACTGTGAGGAACATAGTGAGGAAATGGAAGACCACAGGCACAGTTCTTGTTAAGGCCAGAAGTGGCAGGCCAAGTAAAAAATCGGAGAGGCAAAGGCGAAGGATGGTGAGAACGGTCAAAAACATCCCACAGACCACCTCCAAAGACCTACAACATCATCTTGCTACAGATGGTGTCACTGTGCATCGTTCAACAATTCAGCGCACTTTGCACAAGGAGAAGCTGTACGGGAGAGTGATGCGGAAGAAGCCTTTTCTGCACACACGCCACAAACAGAGTCGCTTGAGGTATGCAAACGCACATTTGGACAAGCCAGCTTCATTTTGGAATAAGGTGCTGTGGACTGATGAAACAAAGATTGAGTTATTTGGTCATAACAAGGGGCGTAATGCATGGCGGCAAAAGAACACAGCGTTCCAAGAAAAACACTTGCTTACCACAGTAAAATTTGGTGGGGGTTCCATCATGCTGTGGGGCTGTGTGGCCAGTGCCGGTACTGGGAATCTTGTTAAAGTTGAGGGTCACATGGATTCCACTCAATATCAGGAGATTCTTGGGAATAATGTTGAAGAATCAGTCACAAAGTTGTGGGAAATGTAGTAGCCGGGGCTGGATATTTCAACAAGACAACGACCCAAAACACTGCTCAAAATGTACCTGGGCATTTATGCAGAGGAACAACTACAATGTTCTGGAATGGCCATCCCTGTCCCCAGACCTGAATATCATTGAGAATCTGTGGGATGATTTGAAGCAGGCTGTCCATGCTCGGCAACCATCAAACCTAACTGAACTGGAGATGTTTTGTAAGGAGGAATGATCCAAAATACCTTCATCCAGAATCCAGACACTCATTAGAGGCTATAGGAAGCGTCTAGAGGCTGTTATTTTAGCAAAAGGAGGCTCTACTAAATATTGATGTGATTTTTCTGTTCGGGCGCCCAAATTTATGCACCTGTCTAATTTCGTTTTGATGCATATTGCACATTTTCTGTTAATCCAATAAACCTAATTTCACTACTGAAATATTTTTGTGTCCATCAGTTATTTGATAGATCAAAATGAAATTGCTGATCCAAACACCCAATTATTTATAAATGGAAATTGTCAGGGGTGCCCAAACTTTTTCATACGACTGTATCTGTGACCAACAGGTGCATATCTGTATTGCCAGTCATGTGAAATCCATAGATTAGGGCTCAATTAATTTACAGTATTTCAATTGACTGATATCCTTATATGAACTGTAACTCAGTAAAATCTCTGAAATTGTTGCATGTTTCATTCAGTTTAGAATATGTAATATGCATAAATATTCAAGGAAAATAAAAAGTTGCCATATACAAACTTAATAAGATGAACAGGAATGAAACGGGTGGTCAAAAATAACTATCTGAAAGCCACACTTTAAATAAACCGTCCCTCCAATCTGAATATATTATTAAAAAGGTTCAAATTTGAACCCCTCCCATTACGAAAAGGTTCTGGTTTGAAGTTTTACACAGGGGTTCCTCAAAAAACCTTTTAGGAGGGGTTCCTTAAGGAAAACTACTAAACCATCACAAAATACAGATTTAAAATGTTAGGACAAAAGTACAGAACACTTGTTCACCTTAATCATCAACAGGCTGTTCATTTAGACGTCCTCCGGCTCACAAAGCATTTATTCCGCTGCCCAAATCTCACTTCGAGGTCTTTCTCATGTTCCTTGCCACTCAGTTTCCGCTCTATTCACCAAGAGGCTGGGTTCTGACGGTTCAGCATTACGCCGTACAGACACTATAACACTCTGACATTTCTCCTCACACAGCATGGCCACTGACCCGATCCACCTTTAATCTACACAAATACAGGCTATGTAAGACAAGGATGGGTGTTTGCATGTGTACATGTACAGTATGTGTTTAGGTAGCTAGACATTTTGCTTTTCCAGGTGCATAGCATACACACCACTCAAAACAGGTACCCCAAATGACCCTAAACAGGTCAATATATATTCTGCCAACTATTCTCCCACCTATATTTTTCACTACTTGGTTACATTCTCCTGGGTCAAATCTTTAAATGGGGTTGTTTGGGGTACTTTGAGGTACCTGTTTGGGGTTCTTTGGGGTTGTTTGGGGTATCTGTTTAGGATTGTTTTGTGGTTGTTTGGGGTACCTGTTTGGAGTTGTTTGGGTTGATTAGTAGGACCCTCTATGGATTATTATTCTGTGGTTGAGTTTGAGCATGCTTGAGTGCTTCCATGAAATGACCTGGGAAATTCTTAATAAGTAATTTAAAGTAAATGGTAATTAAGTTCTGAAATTTGCCACATACCGGGTAATTAAGAGCACTTAAAGTTAGGTTTCATTTAACCTTCATTACCTGCTTTCTTTTTGTACAGACCTCCACTGTGCACTTTTATTTGAAACACACAAGCATCATTAAGTCGGCAGTAGAAATGCCTATATCTAAATATATTTAAATCAATATCAGTTTGTAATTCAGAGCACTGAAACTGGATTGATGGAGACTCTCTTCATAGAAATAATAAAACAGCTTAAATATGTAAATTGGATGCATGGATTTTTCATTCCCCATTTTTGGTCTTTCGTTCTGGATAATTGGATATTGCCAATTACAAACAGTTGCATAAAATTACCCAAATTAGGGTGCTATGGTAAAAGCAAACCCTTGTATACTGATAAATATCCTTGCATTTCAATAATTCAATTCATAATCAGGAAGAAAATGTCAACTTCTATCTGCCTCACCAATTTCATATCTCTACAACGCCACTTGTTATAATGCGATAAACTGGTCTCTAATGAGAACTAATTTGCTGCAGATTGCCCACACTAAATGCCAGGCGGGTTTGACATTTGGCTGTTTGTGACCCAGTGTTGGCCTCAGCAGCGGCACAGTCTGGAGCCAAATGTTCCAGACCGAGAACAGTTTACACATTACCCACACGCTCATCAGCATGGGAGATGAGTAAATCTTGCATCCCATTTATCAAAGATATATTGGTCTGATTGTTCCTACACAGACCAGAAAAAAAATGTACACAACTATCAGCTCAACAACAAATAAAACTCATGTAAACTCTGCTTCAGAAGTCCATCAACTTCTCATGTTAGTGTGTTCTATACCCTGTGCCAGACACTAGAGACCCTGTGGTAAATGCCTAACAGCAAGTGAAACTATGAACCCAATGAAGGTTTACAACTCAGAGATTAAAGAGTGACTGAAAAAAAAGCCTTCTCTGGTTGAAAATGGCCATCGATATGAGTCAGAAACATTTATTGTAGTGTCAAAATTGTGTAAAAAGGTTAATTTGGTAATAAAAGCCAGTCTAGTGCAAAACAGAGATTTGCGAGATGAGTTTCTCCCATTCTTCTCTGCAGATCCTCTCAAGCTCTCTCAGGTTGGATGGGGAGCATCGCTACACAGCTATATTCAGGTCTCTCCAGAGATGTTTGATCAGGTTCAAGTCCGGGCTCTGGCTGGGCCACTCAGGGACATTCAGAGACTTGTTCTGAAGCCACTCCTTTGTTGTTTTGGCTGTGTGCTTGGCCTGAGCACTCTGGAGCAATTTTTCATCAAGGATCTCTCCTTTCATATTTCCCTCGATCCTGACTAGTCTCCCAGTATCCCTGCCGTTGAAAAACATCCCCACAGCATGATGCTACCACCACCATGCTTCACCATAGAGATGGTGCCAGGTTTCTTCCAGACGTGACCTTGACGCATCAGACCAGAGTATCTTGTTTCTCATGGTTTGAGAGTCTTTTGCCAATGGTGCCCAATTGACCAGAGATAACACAGTGTGGTCCGCCCCCTGCCATGTGGTCATTTTGTCAAAATCAAATCGAATCAAACTCTATTGGTCACATTCACATGTTTAGCAGATGTTATTGCAGGTGTAGCGAAATGCTTGTGTTTCTAGCTCCAACAGTGCAGTAATATCTAACAAGTAATGTCTAACAGTTTCACAACAATACACACAAATCTAAAGTTAAGGAATGGAATTAAGAAATAAATAATTATTATAAATATTTGGACGAACAATGTTGGAGCAGCATTGACTGAGATAAAGTAGAATAGAAAATAATACAGTATCTACATATGAGTAATGCAAAATGTGTAAACATTATTAAAGTGATTAGTGTTCCATTTTTAAAGTGGCCAGTGATTTCTAGTCTATGTATATAGGGCAGCAGCCTCTAAGGTGCTAGTGATTGCTATTTAACAGTCTGATGGCTTTGAGATAGAAGCTGTTTTTCAGTCTCTCGGTCCCAGCTTTGAAGCACCTGTACTGACCTCGCCTTCTGGATGATAGCGGGGTGAATAGGCAGTGGCTCGGGATGTTGTTGTCCTTGATGATCTTTTTGACCTTCCTGTGACATTGGTTGCTGTAGGTGTCCTGGAGGGTGGGTAGTTTGTCCCCGGTGATGCGTTGGGCAGATGATTCCACTATTCGAATAATATCCAATATTGTTTTTGGAATATTCTAATATTTGAAAATGTTTTAATGCTGCTGCCGTTCCATTATGTAATTAGCCTGACAAGACGCAACGCATTCAGTGACAAGAACTGTGACTTAAGCTATTAGAATAACAGTTAAATAAACATCACAAATGCAAGATACATTTATTGAACATGACGAAAAGACATTGAACTTCAGAAGTAGGCTCTTAAACGGAGTGTAAAAACGCCTACTATTGAGTTAAATAAAAAGTAAAAAACGTACATTGAACAAAATTAAACACATTATGTAGGCTATCCTTTAATATCCTTTATAAAAACTAAAGATACACGTGGAATTATAACCTATTAATTTGCAGAGATCAATCCTTGGAACTGGGATCTTAGAGGCTACGGCACACAACGACAGATTAAAGCCATTAAAAAAGCAGTTAAAAATGTTAACTGCTTTAGGCCTACTCATTTTTATTTACGAAAATTAGCATATCCACATGCTCAGGGGAAAGACGAGTACGGAGGCGATTTACAAGCAGGCCAGCAGTCGAAAATACTCTCTCTGCTGGAACCGAGGTTGCAGGTACAGCGAGGTACCGCTTAGCCAGGACGCTAAGCTTATTGTACTGGTCCTCTTATTTCTCCACCACTCCAGTGGGTTTGCCTGGGGTGGGATAACTGGCTCTCTGAAATAGAGCGCAACTTCGCATTGTTGTTTCTCATCATTGTTGTAGTAGTCCTCTCCAAAAAGCGTGTTGAGGGTTGGGTACTGGCGCTGTGGGTGCGGGAATGCGTTGACTGCTCGTCATAGGCATCTGTGGCATCTGACTGGGCATTATCTGCGTGGCTGGCACTGGGTTCGGGAAGTCTGACTCTGCTACACATTTCTGTCAGCTTTTCTCCGATCTCCAATTGGAGAGGCTGTTGCACTAAGTGCAGATGTTTGTGTCGGGGATCGAGCGCAGTGGCAATGAGCGCTGCCTTGCCTGTATCAGATAAGTAATAATGCAATGTTAGGACAATTACCGGAATGGACTATTACCGGAATGGGCAATACAGTTATATATTTATTTTCTATTTAATTATATTGCCATATATATATATACAGTGGGGAGAACAAGTATTTGATACACTGACGATTTTGCAGGTTTTCCCACTTACAAAGCATGTAGAAGTCTGTAATTTTTATCATAGGTACTCTTCAACTGCGAGTGACGGAATCTAAAACAAAAATCCAGAAAATCACATTGTATGATTTTTAAGTAATTAATTTGCATTTTATTGCATGACATAAGTATTTGATACATCAGAAAAGCAGAACTTAATATTTGGTACAGAAACCTTTGTTTGCAATTACAGAGATCATACGTTTCCTGTAGTTCTTGACGAGGTTTGCAAACACTGCAACAGGGATTTTGGCCCACTCCTCCATACAGATCCTTCAGGTTTCGGGGCTGTTCCTGGGCAATACGGACTTTCAGCTCCCTCCAAAGATTTTCTATTGGGTTCAGGTCTGGAGACTGGCTAGGCCACTCCAGGACCTTGAGATGCTTCTTACAGAGCCACTCCTTAGTTGCCCTAGCTGTGTGTTTCGGGTCGTTGTCATGCTGGAAGACCCAGCCACGACCCATATTCAATGCTCTTACTGAGGGAAGGAGGTTGTTGGCCAAGATCTCGCGATACATGGCCCCATCCATCCTCCCCTCAATACGGTGCAGTCATCCTGTCCCCTTTGCAGAAAAGCATCCCCAAAGAATGATGTTTCCACCTCCATGCTTCACGGTTGGGATGGTGTTCTTGGGGTTGTACTCATCCTTCTTCTTCCTCCAAATACGGCGAGTGGAGTTTAGACCAAAAAGCTCTATTTTTGTCTCATCAGACCACATGACCTTCTCCCATTCCTCCTCTGGATCATCCAGATGGTCATTGGCAAACTTCAGATGGGCCTGGACATGTGCAGGCTTGAGCAAGGGGACCTTGCGTGCGCTGCAGGATTTTAATCCATGACGGCGTAGTGTGTTACTAATGGTTTTCTTTGAGACTGTGGTCCCAGCTCTCTTCAGGTCATTGACCAGGTCCTGCTGTGTAGTTCTGGGCTGATCCCTCACCTTCCTCCTGATCATTGATGCCCCACGAGATGAGATCTTGCATGGTGCCCCAGACCGAGGGAGATTGACCGTCATGTTGAACTTCTTCCATTTTCTAATAATTGCACCAACAGTTGTTGCCTTCTCACCAAGCTGCTTGCCTATTGTCCTGTAGCCCATCCCAGCCTTGTGCAGGTCTACAATTTTATCTCTGATGTCCTTACACAGCTCTCTGGTCTTGGCCATTGTGGAGAGGTTGGAGTCTGTTTGATTGAGTGTGTGGACAGGTGTCTTTTATACAGGTAACGAGTTCAAACAGGTGCAGTTAATACAGGTAATGAGTGGAGAACAGGAGGGCTTCTTAAAGAAAAACTAATAGGTCTGTGAGAGCCAGAATTCTTACTGGTTGGTAGGTGATCAAATACTTATGTCATGCAATAAAATGCAAATTAATTATTTAAAAATCATACAATGTGATTTTCTGGATTTTTATTTTCGATTCCGTCTGGCACAGTTGAAGTGTACCTATGATAAAACTTACAGACCTCTACATGCTTTGCAAGTGGGAAAACCTGCAAAATCGGCAGTGTATCAAATACTTGTTCTCCCCACTGTATATATATTATTAAACAGTTACCGGGGTCAGTAGAGGTGTTTGGGACTATTTGCCTTCTCAGCGAGGTTGCCACTGCATTCTTGAACTCGCAAACAATTCGGGACTCTGCAGAGTTTGGTATTAGGTGCCTTGTCAGGAGGCTGTGTGTCACGGGATGCTCCAAGCTGATGCACACGGGTCTCGCTGCAAAGTGCTGTAGTAGCACACTTGAGGGACTGGAGTGCAGGCATGATGTCTTCGATGGTTTGCCAGTTGTCATCCGTGAGCTCCAGGGTCCTGGCATCACTAAGCTTAGTGATGTTTCTGTCTGAGAGGGTCGTTGCCACTGCCCATCTCTGCTCATGGAGCCGCTCAAACATGTCACAAATGAAGTTCCAACTTGTTGGACAGTGCTTAAAGAGCTTGTGTAAAGGTAGATTTAGCTGCTCCTGTTTTGTTTTTTTACCCTACAGTCGCAACAGTGCTGTGATGGAAATGGCTCACTAACCTCCCACACTCTCCAACCACCCGACTCATGCTGGCCACTTTAAAGCCATCATTGATGGCCAGCTGGGGCGTATGAGCAAAGCAAGGGACCGACTCCCACTCTAAAATACCCTGGTTAAGCACCATGTTACTAGCGTTGTCGTGGACACAGGCTGTCACTTTGTGCGCTATGCCCCACTCTCCTGTTGCTGCTGTAAGTTGGGCAGCTATGCTGTGTGCCTTTCGTCGGAATTGCGGGTCTGTAACACAGCACTCTTCATTTCCCAGTCCTGGGAGATGTAGTGAAAGGTAATAGTTGTGTATGATTCAGTTGTCAGGGCAGTCCACACGTCTGTAGTGATAGCTACATTTTCTGTGACATCAAGCTCGGCTTTCAGTTTTTCCACCCTCTCTATTTCTTTTTGTCCCTCACAGTGATTGTCTTGCGTGAGGGCACGTTGTACACTGGTTCGACAAATTTAATCAGTTCTCGAAAGCCCTGTCCTTCCACAAAGCTCAGAGGTAGCATGTCTTTTGTTATCATTGTGGTGATCAACTGCGTGATGTGCTCGCTTCTTACCGGGTCACAGCTTCGCTTCAAGGTAGAAAATGAGGTGATGCGGGGCTGCGTTTGTTTGTCCTGTGACAAAGTTGTTTCTTTATGCTTCAACCTCATGTGGTTTTGCATTGAAGTGGTAGACTTGTGGTGCACTAGCTTGACATTGCATATTTTACATTTAACGTTTGTTTGGTTGTCAGCATGATCTAAATACCTCCACACCTCGCTTCACTTGCTTGCCATTTTTCCGGTTTTGAGCGCCAAATGATAGACTGAAGCAGAACGCTGAATGTCCATCCTTTTCTGCTTATTATTTATTAAATAACTTAAAATGACACAACTCTTATAACACATGACACATGGAACACTTAATTTCATATTACATTTTACGAACGTTTTTTTTTTTTTTATCCTTTGAACTACCGTCATAAGTATTCGAAACAAGTATTCGAATACTAACTTCACTTAGGATATTTGAGTAATCGTGCCCATCCCTAGTTCAGACCCAGGGCCTCGAGCTTAATGATGAGCTTGGAGGTTACTATGGTGTTGAATGCTGAGCTTTAGTCAATAAACAGCATTCTTACATTGGTATTCCTCTTGTCTAGATGGGATAGGGCAGTGTGGAGTGCGATGGCGATTGCATCGTCAGTGAATCTATTGGGGCTGTAAGCAAATTGTAGTGGGTCTAGGGTGTCAGGTAAGGTAGAGGTGATATGATCCTTGACTAGTCTCTCAAAGCACTTCATGATGACAGAGGTCAGTGCTACGGGGCGATAGTTCAGTTACCTTTGCTTTCTTGGGTACAGGAACAATGGTGGACATCTTGAAGCATGTGGGGACAGCAGACTGGGATAGGGAGATATTGAATATGTCCGTAAACACTTCAGCCAGAGGTGCAATGCTGTCAGGCTCTGGCCATAGAGAAGCCTATTGCTTCTCTATGTAGCCATGGTCAGAGTCTGACAGGTATATTATTTCTGTTTCTGGTGGTGGATCCCTAATTAGAGGCAGCTGCAGTGCATTGTCTCTAATTAGGGATCCTACATATGTTTGTATGTTCCACACCTGGGTATGGGTCATTATTCTCCAGTCACGGTGAAAGTAAGTGTGGTACGTTTGTTATATCGTGTTTTTGTTTGCTAGTTCGTCATTTTTGGAAGTGTTATTATATAATAAAATGTCGAACTATTACTGCGCTGCGCCTTGGTCTCTCTTTCCACCCAATCGTGACAAACGCACATTTCGCTCTGCAAATAGGAGTGAAAATGGGTTTCCATAAAGTTGCTGCAAACTTCCAATTCATTTCAATAACATTGCCAGATGGCCAGGGATGGATTACATCTGACACTACCACTTCTGCTGGCTGTTGGTGAGAAGCTAAGTAGATAGCTGGTACTACCTTTTGGTTAACAAAATGCTTGCGAGCCAGGCTAGCTATGATAACACAAATGAAAGGGAAATTATTAGGGGTTTGCCTATCTCGTCATCGTATCTGTTTTGTCACATTTAATACTCGTGATTGGATTTACTTGTAATCAGAAAACCCTGATTTGTGCTTTAAATGCCGGTAAAACCTATACCTCAAGGGTGCGTTACTGCGCTATCACTCATCGACAGGAAATAACTAGATTGAACAACAATGACTAGCTACAGATTTATTCACATTTAGACTGTGAGTGAAGGGAAACAGAGCAACAGTCTGTCTGGGGCAGACAGAACAACTAGCCAATAGTTGTTTATTTATATCTTAGAAATCCATTTGCATTGCTAGTTGTAGCCTAATGTCAACTAGCTAGCTTACATTGAACCTGCATACTCCAGCATTTGATTCAAGGTGGATAGCTATGACAATCAGTTTGTACTGTAGCTATGGGTTGGGATTATGGTTCATTGTTTGGCTAGCTAGCTAACTTCTATGTCTTGACAGAAGACTCCACTTCGCCAGGTGTGTCTGGGGGTGATTACGGTCATGTACTGTATTGTATTTAATAAACATGTGTTCATGTGTAGACAATAGTGACCCCATACACTTAGCTAGATGTGGCTGGTGGGTGGATATAGCATTTTTTTTTACATGACCCATCAATTTAGATTGTGTCTATGTAAGCATCTCTACTTTCATTCAATTTAAAAAACACAATTTTAAATGTAGCTACACAAGACAGAATCGAGGTGGATACTAGCTAGCTAGGTAATCATAGGATGTAGCCAGATTGCTTTCAATAATGTTTCAACTCAAACTGGCTACCTAAGATCCCTTTGAGTAAGCCAACAAATTTTAACTGTGACAAATATGTTGATAACTAACCCCAAATCAAATTATTTTTGTATTTTCAATGGCAAAAATAAATGAAGGATGCTACAATACAGTATATGGCTATGGATGAAAAACGTGGCAGCATGTCACGCCTGCTCCCACTCTCCCTCCCTGGCCCGATGGCGCCAGGCTGCCCAGCACTACGCACTCCTGCCACTATCATTACGCACACCTGCTTCCCTCATCACACGCATCAACGATTATTGGACTCACCTGGACTCAATCACCTGTTTATTGCCTTCCCTATATCTGTCTGTTCCCCAGCTCCATTCCCCGCTTCAGCATTGATTGTCGTATGTCGTTTTGTTTACCCGGTACTGATGCTGTTCCTGTCCTGTTCCATGTCTGTGTTATTAAATGTTAACTCCCTGTACCTGCTTCTCATCTCCAGCGTTGGTTCTTACACAACAAACATTCAGCAGCGTACACAGCTGGTTGTATATGTGTAAGGACATAACCGGCCTGAATCTATTCTGTAGTTACAGTCTCTCTATAAAGCGTGTATAATTACTTCCAAACTAGAGAAAGTTATTCATCTTGCTATATGTATAAAACCTGGTGGATTTGTTGTTCAGCAGCATTGTGGGAACCCCCCTACCATATCAGGGTCTGGTACAAAAGACAAGGCTGAGACAGTGGCTAGACAACTTAGAGTAATGGAGGACACTTGAATCAGGTTGGTCACATTTGATGTGGTTAAAGGTCAAATTAGTATCACTTGTATGTCCTGGAATTCACCTAACCACTGTTGATAATCAGTGCCCTGTGTGTGTCTTGTACAATGCCTTCAGAAAATATTCACACCCCTTGACTTTTTCAACATTTTGTTGTGATACAGCCTGAATTTATAATGGTTTAACTTTGGATGGTGTATCAATACACCCAGTCATTACAAAGATAAAGGCGTCCTGTCTAACTCAGTTCCTGGAGAGGAAGGAAACTGCTCATGGATTTCACCATGAGGCCAATGGTGACTTTAAAACAGAGTGTAATGGCTGTGGATGGATCAACAACAAGGCAGTTGTTGAAGGAAAAAGAAGGAAGCCTGTACAGAATACAAATATTCCAAAACATGAATCCTTTTTGCAACAAGGCACAAAAGTAATACTGCAAAAAATTTGGCAAAGCAATTAACTTTTTTTCCTGAATACATGTTTGGGACGAATCCAATATAACACATTACTGAGTTCACTCTCCATATTTTCAAGCATTAACCAGAAACTCTCACAGCTGTAATCGCCGCCAAAGGTGTTTCTACAAAATATTGACTCAGGGGTGTGAATACTTATGTAAATTAGATAGATCCGTCTTTCATTTTAAATGAATTTGAAAAACTTTCTAAATAACTTATTTGAAAAAAAGTCATCAACCTTTAACCTAAAGATACAAGGTGGCATTTTTTGTTGGTTTCACATTAACAATTTAACCAAAACGTAAATCAAAACTAGACGTTGCACTGACATCTGGGAAGCATCTGATGGAGACAGATGGTTGAGTGGCGAATGAGTTGTTTTTCCCTATGTCCTCATCATGAGAAGCCACTCTGCCTCTATTACATCTCTCTTGCGAGCAGGGAAATGCTATGAGATACACTATATATCTCCAAAGACAAACATTGGCAGTTTAATGGCCTTACTGAAGAGTTCAGTGACTTTTCAAATTGTCACATCATAGGATTGCACCTTTCCAAGTCAGTTTGTCATATTTCTACCCTGCTACAGCTGCCCCGGTCAACTGTAAGTGCTGTTATTGTGAAGTGGAAACATTTAGGAGCAACAATGGCTCAGCTGTGAAGTGGTAGGACACACAAGCTCACAGAGCGAGACCACCGAGTGCTGAAGTGCGTAGGGCGTAAAAATCGTCTGTCCTCGGTTGCAACACTCACTACCGATTTCCAAACTGCCTCTGGAAGCAACGTCAGCACAAAAACAATTTGTCATGAGCTTCATGAAAAACCGCACACAAGCCTAAGATCACTATGCACAAAGCCAAACGTTGGCTGGAGTGGTGTAAAGCTCACCGCCATTAGACTCTGGAGCAGTGGAAACGCGTTCTCTGGCAGTCCGACGGACAAATCTGGTTTTGGTGGATGTCAGGAGAATGCTACCTGCACAAAAGCATAGTGCCAACTGTAAAGGTTGGTGGACGAGGAATAATGGTCTGGGGCTGTTTTGCATGTTTCGGGCTTGGCTCCTTAGTTCCTCCAGTGAAGGGAAATCTTAACGCTAAAGCATACAATGACATTCTTGACTGTTTGGGGAAGGCCCTTTCCTGTTTCCTGTTTCACATTACAATCAAGGTCCCTACAGAAATGTTTTGTCGACATCATTGTGGAAGAACTTGACTGGCCTGCACAGAGCCCTCACCTCAACCCCATTGAACACCTTTGGGATTAATTGGAACACTGACTGCGAGTCAGGCTTACTCGCCTAACCTCAGTAATGCTTGAGGCTAAATGGGAGCAAGTCCTCACAGCAATGTTCCAACATCTAGTGGAAAGCCTTCCCAGAAGAGTGGAGGCTGTTATAGCAGCAAAGGTGGGACCAACTCCTTATTAATGCCCATTACTTTGGAATGAGATGTTCGATGAGCAGGTGTCCACATCCTTTTGGTCATGTAGTGTATCTAACTCATATTACTAAAGAACTGAAGTTACTAATGTTACTTTGAGTTCTCTTTCAAATGCTGTACTTGTTCATGAGTCGCGTGTTGTGAGAGGAGTTGTCCTCTGCTCCACAGAGTAATCCTGAACGTTAATATTAGCAAGGTGGGGTTGTGGGGAGCCCACTCTGTTTATTGCATCACCCTCCTGAATTGCGCATCAACTTGAGAGTGACACGTCTGTCATCACGTTTCTCAATGACACTACCACTAGGGGCTCCTCCAGTGACAGAGAGCCAAGAGACATGTTAATGTCACCCTTATCTTTCAATTGAGATGACGTTTTGTATACAGACAGTGGGCAGACGGCTGGAAGTCTCTCATTCTCAGTAGGCCAAGTGGTACCACTGAGATGGAATCGCGCTTGGTTCATAGAACCGCGGTTACAACCGTAACCTTTGGTAGCAGGTAGATGCGGATGTAATAAACAGAGCGGTTTCTGGATTTCTTCCTACAAATGTATCTCTATCTTTGAACTGTTTAAGCTACAAACTATTATGACCCCATCACTGAGACTCTCAGGAACACGTCTTCTTTCTCTCTACATTCCCACAAGCTGTGAAAGACTATTAGAACATAGTGGACAAGACCAGGCACTAAATCAAACTGGGGGAAGCGGTTCACCCACTATGGATGAAAATACCCTCACATTAAAGCTGACAGTCTGCACTTTAACCTCATAGTCATTGCATAATTTCAAATCCAAAGTGCTTGAGTACAGAGCCAAAAAAAACAAACAAACAAAAAAAGTGATCCAACTTGTGTTCTGTCCCAACGTGTGTTCTGTCCCAACGTGTGTTCTGTCCAATATCGATGTATTATTATTTCTAACCCAGCATTGTTTAGTGTAGCCTGTGTACCAGTCTCTGTTTAGCTAACATTCCACTCCTTGTACTCTGTGTACTCCATAAGCCACATTTCTGACTAGATGGACCTATGGGTTGAAGCACACTCTGTCATATCTACTGTAGGATGGAGTGTCACGCACATCCCTCCTGCCACCTGACTGCGCCTATCCATAACCTGCAATACAGTTTTAAGAACTCTTACCCTTTTCAGCCTTATTCTAAAATGGATTAAATATTTTTTGTTCTCATCAATCTACGCACAATACCCCATAATTACAAAGCAAATACTGATTTTTAGAAACCGTGCTTGAGCTCAGGTGCATCCTGTTTCCATTGATCATCCTTGAGATGTTTCTACAAATTGATTGGAGTCCCCCTGTGGTAAATTCAATAGATTGGACATTAATTGGAAAGGCACACACCTGTCTATATAAGGTCCCACAGTTGACATTGCACGTCAGAGCAAAAACCAAGCCATGAGGTTGAAGGAATTGTCCGTAGAGCTCCGAGACAGGATTGTGTCCCCAAAAAATGTCTGCAGCATTGATGGTCCCCAAAAACACAGTGGGCTCCATCATTCTTGTTTGGAACCACCAAGACTCTTCCTAGAGCTGGCCTCCCAACCATACTGAGCAATCAGGGGAGAAGGGTATGGTCAGGGAGTTGACCAGAAACCCAATGGTCACTCTGACAGATCTCCAGAGTTCCTCTGTCGACATGGGAGAACCTTCCAGAAGGACAACCATCTCTGCAGCACTCCAGCAATCAGGCATTTATGGTAGAGTGGTCAAATGCCACTCCTCAGTAAAAGGCACACAACAGCCCGCTTGGAGTATGCCAAAAGGCACCTAAAGGACTTTCAAGCCATAAGAAACAACATTCTCTGGTCTGATGAAACCAAGATTGAACTCTTTGGCCTGAACAGCAAGCGTCACGTCTGGTGGAAACCTGGCACCATCCCTACGGTGAAGCATGGTGGTGGCAGCATCATGCTGTGAGGATGTTTTTCAGCTGCAGGGACTGGGAGACTAATCTGGATCGAGGAATAGATGAAAGGAGAGATCCTTGATGTAAACCTGCTTCAGAGCGCTCAGGATGTCAGACTGGGCAAAGATGTGCCTTCCAATAGGACAACAACCCTAAGCACACAGCCAAAACCACACAGAAGTGGCTTCGGGACAAGTCTCTGAATCTCCTTGAGTGAACAAGCCAGAGCCCAGACTTGAACCCGATCTAACATCTCTGGAGAGACCTGAAAATAGCTGTGCAGCGACACTCCCCATCCAACCGGACAGAGCTTGAGAGGATCTGCAGAGAAGAATGGGAGAAACTCCCCAAATACAGGTGTGCCAAGATTGTAGCGTCATACCCTAGAAGACTCAAGGCTGTAATCACTGCCAAAGGTGCTTCAACAAAGTACTGAGTAATGGATCTTAATACTTATGTAAACGTAATATTAACATTTTTGCTTTGTCATTATGGGGTATTGTGTGTAGATTGATGAGTTAAAATTTTACAATAAGGCTGTAACCTAACAAAATGTGGAAAAAGTCAAGGGGTCTGAATACTTTCCAAAGGCACTCTAAGAAGAGACGAGATGAGAAAAAATAGCCTATATAAGGACAGCTGACTGAAGACCGGGCATTCAACTCACAGTTGATACCGTTTCCACAGTAACATGTCTTTATATGTCTTATATGTCTCTACATGACGTGAAGAAACTTTCATAAAAAGGTGTTATTGAAAGAGTGTCTTATGAAACAATTTCCAGATACTGGCACTTGCTGTGTTAACTAACTGTGATTTGACAGAGAAATATCAGCTAGATAGTCTAGCGAAAGCTGCAGCTATCCCCAAGCTATGCTAGCTAGCTTCTGTCAGCTTGGCTAAACGCAAGGTCAGCGCCAGCTTTAGCCTACACATTGAAGAGAATAAGCTGACCATCTAGAGATGGTGATTCAGGAGGGGAGAAGTCCTCAACTTCAAAACTTTTCTCCATAGCAACACTTGCTTCGCTTTAAGCTTGGGCAGTATACTGTATACAACGTATTCCGGGGTATTTGGAAATAGCCACGGGATGGTTTTACAATACTGTCAATTCTGTTGAAAGTTATGTTTTTTAATAAATGTTCATTTGTAGCTACTTTTTAAGTAAATACCTGCAGTCAACTTGTGCAATACATTAGGAGATAAATAAGATTGCATTCTTAATTTCACCTATTACATTTTTTTTTTTCATTATGAAGCTTACCGGTAGTCCCCAGTCACATGGTGTTTGTTTACAAGCACACAACTACGAGAAACCGGAGCCTTGTGTGTCATTCACTGTTGTACAGGGGTTCTAGTTACAGTATGGAATTTACAACTAAAGGTTTGCCAGCTAGATATTTTAAGACTATTAAGTTAACTGTCTAAAATGTACTAATTGCTCTGCAGTTGTGCATTTGGTTTGCTAATTTAGTAGCTAGTTATATAGCTAAGTGGTTAGCGTCTTGCAAAATCAAGCTTGTCTTGGTAACAACAGAGAATCCCCTCCATGGTAACATCCACATTAATGTAGAAGTGGTACGATGGCACCTCGCCTTGAGCTCATACAGAACATTGCAGGGCTCTCATTGATCAAGGTTGCGTAGAAAAGCTTCTAAATTCACTCGTACGAAGAAAATTGAGAATGTTCGCAAGTACAAAAAAGTTGGTATCTATCAATTGCTCGTACTCTTGATTTACACACACACACACACACCTGTAAGTACTTTGCCTTGATAAATCAGACACGTTCTAAAACACTGTGCTAGTATCTCATTTACATAAATAACCGCCCTAAATGACCCTTTATGGTCACAAACCTTTGCTTTAAAGCTGCAAGAAATGTCACTAATTTCTGTCCGCCAACATGGAGAAATCAAAGAAGACAAAGAAAATATACTTTTTGATCACCGAAACCATACTTTTTGGTATATTTTTATTTGTCAAGCCTCAGCAATGGCTTGACAAATAAGAGGGAAAAAATTGCTTGGGAACATGTTAGAGCTGTGGTAAATTCTGCAACATCTGAGTGCAGAACAGTTAATGAAAAAAAATGGTTTGATTTGGTTTGATTTGAAAACATATGCAAAAAAATAAAAATAAATGATGATCCACAAAAGGGATATAAGTGCAACAGGAGGAGGGCAGAGTGACTATTCACTGTCTGCTATGGACCAGCGTCATATACGTCCTCCTCCCCATGCTTCCGGCATTGCTCCAGCACTTCAATTAACCTCTCCTTTATGTCCTCCTCCTCCTCCTCCACCGACTTCGACCCCCAGTCGTGCTCTGGCTCCTCTAAATCCCACCCGGATAGTGGTACCGGTTGGCAGCATAATTGGAGAGAACTCAGTGTCTGGCATCTTTTGTGATGGCGATACTGAGGACCCTCTCCCAGACCCTGAAGGAATACCAGACACACCAACTGATGGTAAGTCAAGCTTTTTTTTTCGCAACCATATTCGGACATGGACCACATCTAAATATATTTTCTTGAAAATAAATATAACAAATATTTATAACAAAATAAATGTAGCAATATGAATATAACAAAAATAACAAAACATTAAATCTTCACAGATGTGGGTGATTTGCCCGACCCCTCAGCCATCCCCAGGCCTACAAGAAGGGTGTCCTCTTTGGCGAACGCTTCAGCTGCGCTGCATGTTTTGGCTGACGCAGTCCTGAAACAACAAGAAGAGATCAACACATACATTATTGGACTCAAACAGCATCTGGAGGATGTATGCAACGTCCTGAGAGAGATAAATCAATCATTGAAAGAACTTGTTGATTGTGTCAAACATGTGAGACAATATATTCTGGTGCACAGATACCTAAAACTGTTGTGTTAGGTATCTAATATTAGGTATTCCCACCACCCATAGTGCCAGAGCTATGGGTGGTGGGAAACACTCCCTGTCAGGCATGGGCTCATCGGGTCTGGGTGGATCACTCAGTGGAATGCCATTTTTGATTGCAATGTTGTGGAGCACACTGCAAGCCTTGACAATGTAGCAAAAATAAAAAAGAATTTGCACATTGTATTACATTCACGTAATGGCATTTGAAGGAATGTCATTTCAGAGGCAAACCTTGCTAGGCTGGTATTGCAGTGTGCCTCCTGTCCCAGACAAGCTCAGCCAACGCCCTTTCAGCAGGCCTATGGTGCGCTCCACTGTTGTTCTTGTGCATGCGTGGGCTTGGTTGTACCTTGCCTCTTGTTGGTTTGAGCTGTTTTTGAGGGGTCAGCCATGTTTTTAATGGGTAGCCCCGGTCTCCTGCAGTTATGAACACAACATTCAGATATTGCTTCCCAGTAGAGATCCAACGTGTCAAATAAAACATGTCACTTACCAATAAGCCATCCATCCTCAACAGCTCCTTCCTGGTGGTTAAGGCCGACTGAACTGTTCTGCACAATGAATTAATCATGTGTCCCACCTGGCCATTTGGCCACTACATTCAACAAAGTCAAATATGAATCACAGATGATCTGCACATTAACAGAATGGAAACCTTTTCTGTTGACAAAGTAGAATTTGTTCAATGATGGTGCTTTTATTACGATGTGGGTGCACTCAACTGCTCCAATGACATTGGGAAATCCAGCTATGGTATGGAAGTCCCTTTTCACCATGGCCTGTTGCACAGCAGTGTACGGGAAACAGTATGTATTGTGGGGTCAATGAAATAATGCCATTAAGGACTGCAGGCAATATTCGGCTCATGGTTGGTTGTGAAATGTCAGACCGATCCGCAATCTCCCGTTGGAATGTTCCAGTGGCCCAAAATTCCAGGGTGGAGAGGACTTGTGTATGCACTGGGATGGCATTGGTGCGTTTTGTCTCACTTTCTAATACTGGAGAGAGTTGGTTGCAGAGATACAATAAAATGTGCCTTGGAAAACAATCTATTAATAAGCCAAGCATCGCTCTCAGCAAAGAAATCTGCACGCTCATTGAATACACGCTCCCTGCGTAATGCAGCTTGTGCCAGATCCTCCAGCAATGCAAGATTTGTCATTTTGGCCAAGTCACAATGCCTCAGTGTTGCCTTTTACATTACTTAACTGGTTTAACTAAATAGCCTACAACCTTAAAATTCCACTCTCTTTCTAATTGACTTTATTATTAAATGAGGCTTAAATGGTTTTACATTTATACATTTGATAGCACCCTGAGAAAACTTTAAGTAGCTTAATTGTCTATAAAATAAATATATGAATAAACTATTAATGTATTATCTTTTTTCTTCACAGTTTATGATTTGGTCCAGTATGTCAATCCTTTCTCCGTTTGGTGGATGGTATTTCATTAGCAGTTTGACTTTTCTACCACAAGGTGGTGTGCGTACGCATGGTCAGAGGTGTGCTTAAAATTACGCACATTCTCAAGTATAAGTACAAATTGATAAATTCCACACTTTGCTTAGAAAAACGATTGGAATATTAATCGCTGGGTACTCAGTCAACCCGACCATTCCGAATTCCCGGAGACCGCGGAACAATGGGCTAGTCTCTTCGGTGAGACCTCGGGTTGCCTGGGAGTCCTACCGAAGAGAGGGAAGCGGAGAAGCTGACGTAGAGTCAGAGGTTGCGGTGTCTTAGTGAGATTAAGACGCAGAGTGACCCGTCCTCCATTACTGAGCATACTGCTTGACAATGTTCAATCATTAATTAATTAATATGAACTTGACAAACTCAGAGCAAAGATTTCCTTCCAGATAGACATCAGATTCTTCAACGTTCTCTGTTTTTCTGAGACTTGGCTCTCCTCCGACATCCAAACGGATTATATATAACTAGCAGGTTTTACAGTTTTTAGAGCAGATAGGAAGCAGGCTCTTTCTGGCAATAACAAAGGTGATGGGCTCTGCTTTATGGGCAGCAACATATGGTGGGATGTGGGAAACGTACAGGAACTTTCGAGCTTCTGCTCTCCTGACTTGGAATACTTGGTAATTAAATGTCACCCTTTCCACCTAGCGAGAGAGTTTGCCCCAAGCCAACACCAAAAATGTTCTCAAAGATCTTCCTTGGACCCTAAACAAACTGGAGACCGCATACCCTGAGGCAGCCTTCATTGTTGCTGCGGGGGACTTAAGTAATTTGAGGGCCGTGCTCCTGAATTATTACCAACACATTGACTGTCCAACTCAGGGAAATGCAATGCTTGACCACTGCTACACGCCTTTTGACACAGGTTACTTTGTTGTGATTACATTTTCCTATTAAATAGTCTGTTTAAGCTAAAGCTATAAGGTTTTGCATGGGCTGCGTCTCAATCCACCGCATCCGCCTATGTCGGCCTTCCGCATCTGCGGTGGAAGGTGGCCGAGCTACAGCTGTGTTTGTTAGACATGCCGAAAATAGCGTCTGAATAATTTGGCGTACAAATGAATATACCACTCTATGGAAAGATGAGACGCACATGATGGTGTTCTCAATTTTGCTCTACGATCCCCACAAGTGTCACGGGACTGATCTGAAGGTAACCCATACAAATTAATGAAAGTATGGAGGTAGTTTTGTGCCAGCAAAAATAAGGGGTTAAATGTGTCAATTTTTTGCCATTTATGAATGTTTTATTCAATGAGTTTCTATGGGCTACATTAGTAGTCCAAATTGTATATTTTTTTATACCTCACGGAGTCTTCAACTTTTAAATAAAATTGCTAAATGATCCATGGTATGCCATCTTAAAACAAATCCATATGTTAGCTTAGTAGAACACCCCTCCCCTCCAATGACTTAAGACTTTTATTAAATGGCATAGACACACCCAAGGAACACCCACATCTAACCACACCCAAGACAAATCACATTTGGCTTCAGTTAAAATGAGTTAAAACTTTTTCAACCCCCTTTATGGGAACAAGTGAATGTCTCTCAGGAGGACAGTACATTTAGAGGTAGACTTTACTTAATGTGACTAAAAGGACTATACGGTTACAGTGGGGAGAACAACTATTTGATATACTGCCGATTTTACAGGTTTTCCAACTTACAAAGCATGTAGAGGTCTGTAATTTTTATCATAGGTACACTTCAACTGTGAGAGACGGAATCTAAAAACAAATCCATAAAATCACATTGTATGATTTTTAAATAATTAATTTGCATTTTATTGCATGACATAAGTATTTGATCACCTACCAACCAGTAAGAATTCAGGCTCTCACAGACCTGTTAGTTTTTCTTTAAGAAGCCCTCCTGTTCTCCACTCATTACCTGTATTAACTGCACCTGTTTGAACTCATTACCTGTATAAAAGACACCTGTCCACACACTCAATCAAACAGACTCCAACCTCTCCACAATGACCAAGACCAGAGAGCTGTGTAAGGACATCAGGGATAAATTGTAGACCTGCACAAGGCTGGGATGGGCTACAGCACAAGAGGCAAGCAGCTTAGTGAGAAGGCAACAACTGTTGGCGCAATTATTAGAAAATGGCTGAAGTTCAAGATGACGTTCAATCTCCCTCGGTCTGGGGCACCATGCAAGATCTCACCTCGTGCGGCATTAATGATCATGAGGAAGGTGAGGGATCAGCCCAGAACTACACGGCAGGACCTGGTCAATGACCTGAAGAGAGCTGGGACCACAGTCTCAAAGAAAACCATTAGTAACACACTACGCCGTCATGGATTAAAATCCTGCAGCGCACGCAAGGTCCCCCTGCTCAAGCCAGCGCATGTCCAGGCCCGTCTGAAGTTTGCCAATGACCATCTGGATGATCCAGAGGAGGAATGGGAGAAGGTCATGTGGTCTGATGAGACAAAAATAGAGCTTTTTTGTCTAAACTCCACTCGCCGTGTTTGGAGGAAGAAGAAGGATGAGTACAACCCCAAGAACACCATCCCAACCGTGAAGCATGGAGGTGGAAACATCATTCTTTGGGGATGCTTTTCTGCAAAGGGGACAGGACGACTGCACCGTATTGAGGGGAGGATGGATGGGGCCATGTATCGCGAGATCTTGGCCAACAACCTCCTTCCCTCAGTAAGAGCATTGAAGATGGGTCGTGGCTGGGTCTTCCAGCATGACAACGACCTGAAACACACAGCCAGGGCAACTAAGGAGTGGCTCCGTAAGAATTATCTCAAGGTCCTGGAGTGGCCTAGCCAGTCTCCAGACCTGAACCCAATAGAAAATCTTTGGAGGGAGCTGAAAGTCCGTATTACCCAGCGACAGCCCCGAAACCTGAAGGATCTGGAGAAGGTCTGTATGGAGGAGTGGGCCAAAATCCCTGCTGCAATGTGTGCAAACCTGGTCAAGAACTACAGGAAACGTATGATCTCTGTAATTGCAAACAAAGGTTTCTGTACCAAATATTAAGTTCTGCTTTTCTGATGTATCAAATACTTATGTCATGCAATAAAATACAAATTAATAACTTAAAAATAATACAATGTGATTTTTTGCATTTTTGTTTTAGATTCCGTCACTCACAGTTGAAGAGTACCTATGATAAAAATTACAGACTTCTACATGCTTTGTAAGTGGGAAAATCTGCAAAATCGGCAGTGTATCAAATACTTGTTCTCCCCACTGTATGTACCTGTTGAGTGTGAACCCCTTTTTTTACTCCACCCAACACAGGATTTAATGTTCAGAAGACCAGGACAGGTAAGCATACTCAAGGTAAGGTTTAATTTAAATTCATAGGTTAATATGGATCGGACCCAGTTTCCCCACCTCCCACAGTAGACTGCACGATTTCCCGGACTGTGTCGACATAGAGCCTCCCTTCAGGTAGGTTACCCACCCCCAGACTCCCTCAGGTAAATATCGGGCATGCAAAAGTGACATTGCAACACAATGAATTATTCTGATATGGCACTGCAACAGGATAGTTATTCTAAGGGAAGGCACTGCCAACAATGAGGTGAATTTCACTACAATCTCGCTTTGGTGCTGCACACAATACGGGACCCACCCTTGGCCCTTCCCTACTCTGCCAACCCCTCTAATGGACTATACTGATATGGTACAAACTTGGGAAAGACAGATAAGAACACATACAGAAAGGGTTGATTTCTAGGGCCCGATGAGAACCATATCCCCACAAAATAAAAGAAACATCTCTATGGCAATATCCAGATCTGCACAGGTATCTGTCCTGGAATGCGCACTGTCTGAGATTCGAGGGGAAGACAAGCGGCAGGGAAGCCTGCCGACAATTGTGGCTTTCAGTGCCGCGGCAAACCTGCCCAGAGAGAAAGAGTAGTGTAAGGGGAACACAGGAAGAATCACGTCCCTTCACTTGGCGGAGCTAAAGCTCCTATAATTGCGTTGTACCAATGCCTCTTTCGGGAAAACCACTCTGCTCCACAGCCCCAAACCAATCTGTAAGTATCACTAGGCCGACCCAGGGATAGATAGTCAATGGCCAAAATCTCCAATGGGTGTGATCGGCACTAGGGGTTCCTTTACCTCTGGTCCCGGTTTACTCTGCACACACTGGGGGCACTCAGTGATCCAATGTCTCACATAATTTCCTAGCTGGGGCCAGTAGAATCCCCGCCTCAAAGCTGCTTCGGTTCAGCCGGCACTCAAGTGTCCAATTAAGGTGTGGTATCTCTCCCACAAGTCTTTGGTGGCCGTGTTAGGCACCAGGATCTGCCACCTCCAGGTGTCTTCAACTTCATCCCAGACTCCGCTGGATACCATCACGTAGGGTTAGACGGTCCCATTCTCTCCACCATCGCCTCTCCTTCCGGGCCCCTCCGCTGGGCCTTTCATCTCGGTTGACCCTCGAAGTTGTGGATCCTCCAGTTGGATCCTCCCCCAGTCAGGTCTTTCCTCAGCTGTCTCCAACTGCTTTCCTTCCTCTTCCACCTCTTGGCTCAGACACACCTGCCCCTCCATGCTGGGTAACCTGGAGAGAAGATCAGCATTCTGGTTAGAGCAACCTGGGCGGTACATCAACTGGAAGCTGGCGAGCCTGGGCTACCCAGTGCTGCTCAACCGCCCCCAGTTCTGCAGTGTCAGCAGGTTGTTGTCCGTATAAAATGAAGTCTGCCCCCTACAGGTATTCTCTGAACTTTTTACAAGGGCAAGTAGCTCAACTTCAAATGAACTATAGTTCTGATCATTCCTTTTCAGAAGAGACAAGCTCTGGCTGGCATGAGCAATTACTCTCCTTGTGACCTTGGACTTGAGACTGCACTGCCCCAAGGTCCCCAAGCTGGCATCAGTATACACAACAAATGGTTTGCTGAAGTCAGCAGAACGCCCTTAAACTGGTGTTGCGGTTTCAGCCAGTAAGCAATTGAGGGGGTTAGCCATCCTGGAGAAAGAAGGATTAAAATGTCTGTAATACCCAGAAAACCCAAGAAATGAGCGTGCCTGTGTGGTAGTTTCTGGTTGGGGCCAGTCACGGACAGCGGTTATTTTCTCAGGTTCTGTGGACACCCCTGCCCAAAGTATACCACCTCCTTGTGCAAGACCCAACATTTCTTAGCCTGCAATTCTAGGTGTTCTGGATGGCAGTCAAAGTAGGGTGAGTAGATAATGACATAATTCATGTAGATCAAAAGAAAGTTGTTTACCTTGTCTACTGGACACTTCTGTATGAGCCTCTGGAAGGTGGCAGGGGCATTGCGGAGTCCAAAGGACATGTGAGAGAACTCAAACAGCCCCAAGGGCGTGGTAAAAGCAGTCTTCTCACTGTCCTGGGGACTGACTTCCACTTGCCAGTAGCCACTGGCCAGATCAAGAGTTGAATACCAGGTGACTTCTTTGAGGCATATCAGGGACTCCTCGATGCAGAGGGTATGCATCCTTGTGGGTCAAGAAGTTGATTAGTACCACTGGTGCAGCCCAGCGGCTCTAGCTTTCTGTGATTACCCCAGTATCTTGCAGCCCTACTAGTAGGAGTCTGAGCTCTGTGTACAGGCTTGGTGGAATTAGTCGGTGTTGCTCTCGGCTAGGGGGTGGGCAGTACCTGTAGTTCGGAAAAAAAACTGAGACTGAACATCGTTACTTGGGACCCTGTATCCATAATACATGATATTTTGGTCCACTTACCTCCACTTCCACATGAGGGCAGCATCCCATATCAGCAGACTTCTCGGGGCTTTCCTCCTGCCTGGTGCCTGCAGCCCCGACCGCTCGCCCTACAGCAACCGGGGATTCCTGTTTAAAAGGGCCTGTTCATCTCTCTGGGTGGAGCAAAAGCGTTGGATGTGGCAAGGCTGTCCACAACACAAATGATGGGTCTGCCCTGCCGCTCACACTGGAATGGGACTCTCCTTCCATCAGAGAAAGTAACATATTGAGAGAGCCCTCCTTCAGACCTTTAACAAATTGGTTCAGAAGAGTGGATTCATCCTTGGCAGATCCATCCGGTTCTGATTGTGCACAGGAGGTATTGTCCCATAGACTCACCTCCCCTTTGGTTACAGTAAAATAAGCAAGACCGGAGAGTGGCTGTAGGGGTGAGGTTGCCAAACCGGTCCTTTAATGCAGCCCACTAAGAAGCAGGTGAGTTCCTCTGGGCTTGAGTAAACATGGTTTCTCTCTTTGCAAGGCCATCTAGAGCCCCCATGAATCAATCAATCTGCTGCTGTTCCGCCAGTCCTTTCGCCCTCAATATGGCTTCCATTTGTGCCCTGCCGACAATAGTGGCTTTCAGTGGCATGGCAAAACGGCTCAGAGAGAGAAAGAGTAGTATAAGGGGAACACAGGAAGAATCACATCCCTTACTTGCCGGAGCTAAAGCTCCTAGATGTGCAGTGTACCAATGCCTGTCTCGGTCCTCTGCTCTCGGATCACCACTCAGCACCACAGTCCCAGTTCATTGTCAGCCCCGCCACCCACTCATCTACCAATCCATCTTGTGACATATCCTTGGCATGCTCCATCTACCTTGTAAACTAACTACCTTTTGGCAGAATGCATTTTGCATTACCATTGCTGTTAGCCAAGTAAGGGGTGCATTTTTTGGGGGGCCAACCTATCCATAATGAATAAGTTCGAACCAGTTTTTGAGTCGTTCTGAGCATCTCTAGTTCTTACTTTTTCCCCCTTCATATTATCCATTGACGGGCAGCACCACGTTATTACCACAATTATACAGCATCATTATAGACATGACTGAATGCCTTACCAACAGAACTCCAGTACCTTGCATTGTTCAAGGGTAAATTTCTCCAGACCACTTCCCCTGCCTCTTTGGCCCTTGGCCATGGCCCCAGCTTTAGAGACCTTAACATTCCGAGCCAGTCTTCGGTATGGAGTCAAAATTAAGACCTGGACCATTGTTTGTTATTCTTCCCCACCAGGGCTCAGGCTTCCTTCTTTCCAAGTCTCGATTCCAGATAATCAGAATCTATCCATTCCACCTTCGCCAACCAAACAGCGTCAAAGTGCCTCCTCAAACACGTACTGAAACTCAGCAAGCTCAGCATGTCTTCAGAGCGTGAGAATCCTGCAGTGGCATTGCTGACTCCACTGTAAGAAGGTGAAACCAGGACTGTGCAGAGCCCAGGGTTAGATGGAGGTCAGAGGTGAAGTAGAGGGCTGACTACAGCCTGCAGTGGAGCAGCTGCTGTGTGTCATGTCTGCGTCATCATGGAGTGGAGGGGAAACTGCATCATCATGGAAACTCATGGTGATGGAAGAACATGATGTACGACAACTAGTCTTTTCCCATAAATTATGCAAGAAGTGATGGGTTATCTAAATTTGCCCAGTCATAAGAGTTTCATTGAGATGTATAAACCCTAAAGACTATGAGTACATCGGTTAACACTGACCCTAATCTTATACCACTGGTATGAATGTGTTAATTTTCATATCACCCCTACTGATAGTGTGAATAACAGAGACAAACAGCAACAGTGGGGGAACACAGAAGTGAGCGAGAGAGCAAGACACTGACAAAGGAATTGAGAGACAGACCGAGAGAGAGAGAGAGGAATTGAGGTGAGAGGAACACAGAAGTGAGTGAGAACGAGAGAACGAGCCAGAGAGCACGAGAGAGAGAGGATGTGCCTGCCCCTGGCACCCTCGGTCCGCGGTATGCATGCCAAGCAGCTTCTGCTGCAGTGGTGCAGAGGATAATACTGAACCAGTGGGTACTGTAAACACAATAAATCAACAGAGTTGGGGGCTCGCTCTGCGAAGCTTCAATGCAAACCGCGCTGAGCAATTTCAATTCAATCTGCCGCCTCAGTTCAACTTCTGCACAAGCTACCCTGTTTAAGAAACTCCTTAAGATATGAGAGGGGGGAAGAGGAGAGGGCAGAGATGAACAAGCAGCCCAAGGGTGTATGGGCAGAATTTAGGGAGGTCACTGCAAAAAATAAAAAACGGTTACCGAATATGCACTCATTAAACTTTGGAACAATATTCACGTTAATCCATTTTTTAAAAAAAATCCTTTCCAGTTAAATTTGAGAGATACATTGATAAATCAGCGTGAGAAAATTGTACGTAATGGCACTTCAATTCAATGTGTGTGGGCACAGTCAAGTTTATTGGTTGCATACACAGTTTAGAAGATGATATAGCAGGTGCAGCGGAAATGCTTATTGTTACAAACTCCCTAACAATGCCTTAAAATGTCAATAAAGTACACAAATTTAAAATTCAATAAATTAAATTAAAATCCAGAAATCAAACAAATCTAATTAACTAACCAACTCAACATATATACTTTACATCGGATGGATTTACTCAATATATTCTTAAAATGGTATGTACAGCAGTAGACAGTGTATTAGAGTGTCAATAATTCAGTGTACAGTATAAATACATATGTGGTGTGTGTGTATAAACAGTGTAACTAAAATGCAATGTACCGTGGGAAGTGTCCAGTGGTTTAATGTCTCTGTCTCTATAACATGGGACAGCAGTGTTGTGTGTGAGTGTGTTCGTGAGTATGAGGTGTGTGTGTGTGTGTGTGTGTGTGTGTGTGAGTGATAGCTAGTGTATGTGTTTTGTGTGAGTGAGTGTGCATCACCTGGTAGATGGCTAGTGATGGCTGTTCAACAGTCTGATGGCCTGCTAATAAAAGCAGTTTTTTTTTGTCTCTCGGTCTTGGCTTTGATGCACCTGTATTGTGTCCATCTTCCGGATGGTAGCCAAGTGAACAGTCTGTGGCTCGGGTGACTAAGATGCTTATTGATCTTCTTCTTCGCTTTTAAAATGAAGTGCTTTGTAACACCAAAACAAGTGGCAACTGAGCAGCCACCAACTTGAAGGAGACAAAACCTTAACTTTGCTGGAGTATTGAAACACATCATCCTGAGATGTTTTGAAATAGTACATGGTGTGTTGTAACACCACTTAATCAAGTGTTGTGCAACACCTTGCCGAGGACTGGGAGCATTAACAGAACAGGTTGAAAACACAATTTAGTTGTTTCGAGTCCTGTTTACTGCAGAATCAGATACCTTCTCTTCAGGTGTCGTCTCCTCTCTGTAAAGCTTCTAAACGCTATTATGATGTTTTGAATCCTGTCTAGTGCAGAATTAGATCCCCTATGTCAGTCTTTACTTTGATCATTTTACATTTTACACATACACATTTTTTAAGTAAAACAATTTGGAAATGCAAGGTGATTAAAACCAAGGTGATTAAAACCTAAAACTTCCAATGAGTTAAATCCCTAAATGTTCTCTCTCTTTGGTTATCGTCATGAAAGATTCTTACTTTTGAGTAACATGTTAAATTGGATTTATTCTTACATTATTTTGATAAAATTAAATTAACAAATCATTGAAACGACTTTTTAAATATATTTGTTGGGTATTTAAAAAATGAATTAAGACAGTTATGATATGACAGAGCGGATACAGATAGGTGGGAGAAACAGATTCAAGGGTCGGAGCGGGGAATTTAACCCTGGTCATCGGTGGGGAGATGGGTGACATGTCCGGGGCGGCAGGTAGCCGAGAGGTTAGAGTGTTGGGTCCGTAAGCGAGAGGTTGCTGGATTGAATCCCTGAGCTGACAAGGTAAAAATCTGTCGTTCTGCCCCTGAACAAGGCAGTTAACCCACTGTTCCTAGGCCGTCATTGTAAATAAGAATTTGTTCTTAACTGACTTGCCTAGTAAAATAAAGGTTAAATAAAAAATATATATAAATAAAATAGTCTACTCCAGGTGTGGAATTCCACAAAAAATATTCTCCATAGGACCTTATCATCAATCAATATTTAGGATATAAACCAATTACATTTCTAAACCATTCATTGTATGAGAAACACAGTTTTTGCGTGTGGATGCACTGAATTATATTTTTCACAACACTCTTAAAAACACCAATATTCAGGTTGAAGAACCACTTCGGGTGTTTCAGAGTACTTCATTTCTGTTGTGTATTAAAACACTAACATTGGGTTACATTCAAACACCCTCCAGATGTCAGCTTGAGTGCACTACTATTCATGGTTTTATTACACAATCATGATTTGAGACTTTCTATCTTTACAGTGTTGGCCTTCCTTTCACACTGAGAGCTGTAAATGTCCTGGAGGGCAGGCAGCGTGCCGCCGGCATTATGCTGACCGCACCACCCCTGGAGAGTAATGTGGTTGAGGGCGGTGCATTTGCCGTACCAGGCGGTGACGCAGCCTGGCATAATGCTCTCAATGGTGCATCTGTAGAAGTTCATGAGGGTCTTAGGGACCAGGACGGATTTCTTCAGCCGCCTGAAGTTGTAGAGGCGCTGTTGTGCCTTCTTCACCACAGTGGCAGTGTGGTGAGACGACTTCAGGTCCTGTGCACGCAGAGTGAATTGAAGGTTTGGACCCTATCCACTACGGCCCCGTCGATGAGAATGGGGGCGTGCTCCCTCTTCTGTCTCATGTAGTCCTCGATCAGCTCTTTTGTTTTGATGACGTTGAGGTTTCCTGGCACCCCTCCGCCAGGGCTCTAACCTCCTCCCTGTAGGCTGTCTCGTCATTGTTGGTAATCAGGCCTACCACTGTCGTGTCGTCAGCAAACCTGATGATTGAGTTGGAGTCGTGCGTGACCACACAGTCATGGATAAACAGGGAGTACAGGAGGGGGCTGAGCACGCACCCCTGGGGGAACCGTGTTGGCGATCAGCGTGGTAGACATTGTTGCCTACCCTCACCACCTGGGCTTGGTCTATCATTTAGTTCAGTTAGCTTGCTTGCTTGGTTACAGGAACAATGGTGGAAATCTTGAAGCAAGTGGGGACAACAGCTGTGAATTCTCTCGGGAGATGATTGAGAGGTATTCCAAGTCAGGGGAACAGAAACGCTTATGGGTTTGTACATTCCTACAATCACACCATGAGTTGTTGACCAGGAAACATACTGCTCCACCTTTGTTTTTCCAGTAAGGTTATTCTTCCCTGTCCACCCGATGTACGGAAAACACTGCAGGCTGTATAGCCTGACCAAGCACCTCCCCCGTCAACAAAGTCTCTGATTGCGTCAAATGTATAAAAACTGTGCATACTCTTCAAGAACACCTCATTTGCATAGTGATTTAAATTGTTTTAACAAAGCACCAACATAAAATGGAAACCATGTTGTAGTGTTTCCAGTAATCCTTGGGGTTCTAATAAACGTAAGCAGATAACTCTGCCTGATCCTCAACTCAATTTATTCTCCCCTCTCATCTGCATATATATTTTAACACAAAGCTGGAGTCAAACTGGCTGGTCCTGTGAATATTGGAGTCCAGATAATCTGGGGAAATTATAATAATGGGTGTAATGTCATGAATCTCGTAATAGAAAGAGATCCTGGGCTAGAATGATGAATTCCAAAAAGGCTGCACTGTACAAAATGTCTAACGCGGTGGTGTTGGTTCCAAGACAAATATCAGTTTGAACACTAACAAATGCATTGTTTGCCCAAAACACCAGCTGAGCATCCACTTTTCTCTGTTAATAACAAACTATTCCGGTCAGTGTATATACCCATGTTAAATTTTCACTGAGGTGGGTTTTTAGTTTCCAGCAATAACTGTGATTTTCAAAACTCATTTCAAACGTTTCCTTTTCTGCATGATCAAATAGAGTCTGATAACAAAATAGAGCATTGGACCAGTAATCAAAAGTTCACTGGTTTCAATCCCTGAGCCGACCATGTGAAAGACCTATCGATGTGCCCTTTAGCAAAGCACTTAACCCTAATTTCTCCTGTAAATTGCTCTGGATAAGAGTGTCTTCTAAATTACTTAAATGTAAATGTATTGAGGGCTTGTATGCACACATCTGTAAAAACATTTGTACGACTTGCAGGTTTAGAGTTCATCTCAGGTGCTGGATTTGATCTACATACAGTAGCTTTAAAAATATACCTGGCTTCTGGAGTAGGTCAAGGATTACAATTGTTCTCCAACCAGGGGCACTGCACTGTGGCTGACTCTGCACTGTGCTTGTCAACGTACGTGTGTGTGTGTGTGTGTGTGTGTGTGTGTGTGTGTGTGTGTGTGTGTGCGGTTGTCAGGGAGATTTGGAGAAGGCAGAAAACACACTTCTGTTCTAACCAACGGACAGTAAAGTATCTAGTCTAAGGACAAGGACTAGGTAATGTCTCATAACAGTGTGGAATGCTTATGGTCAATTGTAATATTTGCTCAGACATTGAGTGGACACACTGATGTGTAAACACATAAATGACACTATATTCCAGGTGGTGATACCTCTCAGTGCATGCCTAGATGAAAACCAGATAATTGCCAGATCTCAGTTAGCCCCCCCCCCTCACTTTGGTACATATAAACAACACACATCTACAATGAGAAAAACAGGGACATCATCAAATCCATTCGAATACTGGTTCAACCAATCAGCATGAAGACCAATTGTGTCATCAGTGACCAATTTAGCCGACAAACTAAAATACAATTTTTTATATTCTTTAGCTCTCTTACGATATGGCTAACATTGTGGATCGCAAGCTAACGTGCCACCAACACAATGTCGTTGTCGATAAAGCCTGCAAAGGAGTGAAACAGAGTCTCATTATGCAGTAAACTGATTTTGTGCATCACCTTTAGAGCTGCTAAACTGCCTACCTCGTATCATTTTAATTATTTCTCCACTTCCTTGGGGAGTGAGGCTGGTGATATGAACTTAATTAGTAGGAACAATAAAAGGGATGGGGAAAAAAACACCAGTTCTCTTCCAGCGATGAGCCTCACTTACAAGAAACCCTTTCAGCTGGAGACAAAGGGAGTGAACCAGATTCAGTCACCTCTTTCAAGAAACAAGGCAGTGATAGCGAGAAACAAAACAATGCCGTCCATTTTCCACCTCGTTTCTTTGCTTTCTTTTCAAGAAAGAGAAAGGAGATGTTGAGCGCATGGAGAATTCTACAGGTGGGCCACTTTAAACATAGCTGGTGGTTTAATCATCAAGATAAGTATAAGATAAGAACATACACTGAGTGTACAAAACATTATGAACATTATGCTCTTTACATGACATAGACTGACCAGGTGAATCCAGGTGAAAGCTACGACTTATTGATGTCACTTGATAAACTCACTTACATCAGTGTAGATGAAGGGGAGGAGACAGGTTAAATAATGATTTTTAAGCCTTGAGACATTTGAGATGAGGATTGTGTACGTGGGCCATTCAGACGGTACCTTTGAACGGGTAACGGTAGGAGCCAGGCACACCAGTATGTGTCAAGTACTGCAATGCTGCTGGGTTTTTAACACTCAACAGTTTCCCATGTGTATCAAGAATGGTCCTCCAACCAAAGGACATCCAGCCAACTTGACACAACTGTTGGAAGCATTGGAGTTAACATGGGCCAGCATCCGTGTGGAACGCTTTTGACACCTTGTAGCACCCATGCCCCGACAAATTGAGGCTGTTCTGAGGGCAACTCAATATTAGGAAGGTGTTCGTAATGTTTTGTACACTCAGTGTATGTAACAGTGTTACATTTATTATCAAAGTATGCCATGAGGGACACACAGCATGCTCACATTTAAGTACTTTTGGTTTATATATATATCCAACATATATATATTATATATGATTAAAAGCCTCAATGTTGGAAAAGTTTACATTCTGTGTGTAACCGTATAATGGAGATCAAATAAGGTATTTGTCAAAAGGTTAAAAAGCTGATCTATTTAGGACAGGTAGCCTAGCGGTTAAGAGCATTGGGCCAGTAACCAAAATGTTGCTGGTTTGAATCTCTGAGTCGATTAGGTTAAAAATATGCCAATGTGCCCTTGAGCAAGGCACTGATGGGAAGAAAAATTAACATACTTATCATACAAAAGAGCCCGAACTCGGAGTGACATTTCAAATGTTTACTCAGCGAAAATGTGCAGCTGAATAAATACATTCAGTACAGTGCAGTGTCCACTTATACTACCCTTAGTTCTCACTCCCTCCCTACCACAAAGACGTACTTTAGTACTTTTCCATCACCCATGATTCCTCTGTGCTTATCAGTCAGGACAGCTTTGAGTTATTGGGAGAACACATTCATACAGTCCACTGCAGCCCACTAAATAATTACAAAGAACTTGAACCTAACACTACTATCAATCTCTAACGATATAAAAACAGTCTATTCATGCTAAGAGGATATAATGATATAAAACAGTCATTTACAATCTATCAGTACTTAACCCTAATTGCTCCTGTATGTCACTCTAGATAAGAGCATCTGTAAAACATTTACACACGGGAGAATAAATAGCAGTGTGCAGAGACTGCACCTTTCGCTAAAAACCTCAGTGTGCCTTTTCCACCAGACCCTCCTTCCCAAACAAATGAGTCTAATTGTGTTTCATGTGGAGAGAGAGAGAAAGGTCTCTGTCTGGGAGGCCAAATGACATTGTGGCACCAAGCAGCTCAACTGGGCTCTATTACTTCATGAACTAATCTATCTGAAAGTAGGAACAGATAAGAGACTCTGGGCTCTGTACCTAAAGCAGCGCTATCGGGGTTTGTCAGCAATATTTGAGCTATTTTAACAACCAGAATTATGGGTGCAGCTAAATATGTGGTTGTGTATTTACAGTATTTTATGTATTGCGTTGTCATCAACTCCAATTTTAATGTTAGTCCGTTAATAGTCGGTCCGTGGATGGTTTTATTTTGTTTTCGTTTTCTATGTCCAATAATGTTCATTGTTGGACATAAAAGACTGAAAAAACACCAGGAAATCAGCTCCAAATTATTTAAATGTTTAAAATGTATTCTTATGTATTCCCACACATAATAAAGAGGGGGTGGTGGATGGAGGGTGCGTAGCAGGAAGTGAATGTAGATGGTCATTTCGCAATATTGACAAGCTAGCTTGGAAGAGGTTTTGTTTGACTGTACCCTTAGCAACGTTTGAAAATGGTGGATAGTTTGAACCCGAGGGGTTCGTGCTGATTTTACGGAGATTGCGACAGCTGGTTAAATGGCGCCCCTTAAGAAAGCAAGAACAAGATGGTTGTCAGGAGTAATGCAGTATTATCATAAGGAGAGGAATACTTGGAATACGGAGGAGGAATGGAGGGGAAAAGAGGGAGAGGAGGTCTAAGAGAGAGAGGGAGAGGAGGTCTGAGAGAGGGAGAGAGAGAGAGAGAGAGAGAGGAGGTCTAAGAGAGAGGGAGAGGAGGTCTAAGAGAGAGAGAGGGAGAGGAGGTCTAAGAGAGAGAGAGAGAGAGGAGGTCTAAGAGAGAGAGGGAGAGGAGGTCTAAGAGAGAGAGGGAGAGGAGGTCTAAGAGAGAGAGAGGGAGAGGAGGTCTAAGAGAGAGAGAGGGAGAGGAGGTCTAAGAGAGAGAGAGGAGAGGAGGTCTAAGAGAGAGAGAGGGAGAGGAGGTCTAAGAGAGAGAGGGAGAGGAGGTCTAAGAGAGAGAGAGGGAGAGGAGGTCTAAGAGAGAGAGAGGGAGAGGAGGTCTAAGAGAGAGAGGGAGAGGAGGTCTAAGAGAGAGAGGGAGAGGAGGTCTAAGAGAGAGAGAGGGAGAGGAGGTCTAAGAGAGAGAGAGGAGAGGAGGTCTAAGAGAGAGAGGGAGAGGAGGTCTAAGAGAGAGAGAGGAGAGGAGGTCTAAGAGAGAGAGAGGGAGAGGAGGTCTAAGAGAGAGAGAGGGAGAGGAGGTCTAAGAGAGAGAGGGGGAGAGGAGGTCTAAGAGAGAGAGAGGGAGAGGAGGTCTAAGAGAGAGAGAGGGAGAGGAGGTCTAAGAGAGAGAGGGAGAGGAGGTCTAAGAGAGAGAGGGAGAGGAGGTCTAAGAGAGAGAGAGGGAGAGGAGGTCTAAGAGAGAGAGGGAGAGGAGGTCTAAGAGAGAGAGAGGGAGAGGAGGTGTAAGAGAGAGAGGGAGAGGAGGTCTAAGAGAGAGAGAGGGAGAGGAGGTCTAAGAGAGGGAGAGGAGGTCTAAGAGAGAGAGGGAGAGGAGGTCTAAGAGAGAGAGGGAGGAAGACGGTGAGTTTGAGTCAGTTAAAAATGGCGCAAAAAAGGGAGAAGGTTTGTTAAAGAAGAATGGTAGAAAGTATAAGCAGAGTGAGCTGAATACAGGAAGAGATTAACGTACTATGGTGCGAAAAATGCAAATCAATCCCAGAACAACAGCAAAGGACCTTGTGAAGATGCTGGAGGAAACAACCGTGAAGTATGGGGGTGGCAGCATCATGTTGTGGGGGTGCTTTGCTGCAGGAGGGACTGGTGCACTTCACAAAATAGATGGCATCATGAGGAAGAAAAATTATGTGGATATATTGAAGCAACATCTCAAGACATCAGTCAGGAAGTTAAAGCTTGGTCGCAAATGGGTCTTCCAAATGGACAATGACCCCAAGCATACTTCCAAAGTTGTGGCAAAATGGCTTAAGGACAACAAAGTCAAGGTATTGGAGTGGCCATCACAAAGCCCTGACCTCAATCCTATAGAAAATGTGTGGGCAGAACTGAAAAAGCGTGTGCGAGCAAGGAGGCCTACAAACCTGACTCAGTTACACCAGTGCTGTCAGGAGGAATGGGCCAAAATTCACCCAACCTATTGTGGGAAGCTTGTGGAAGGCTACCTGAAACGTTTGACCCAAGTTAAACAGTTTAAAGGCAATGCTACCAAATACTAATTGAGTGTATGTAAACTTCTGACCCACTGGGAATGTGATGAAAGAAAGAAAAGCTGAAATAAATCATTCTCTCTACTATTATTCTGACATTTTACATTCTTAAAATAAGGTGTTGATCCTAACTGACCTAAGACAGGGAATTTTTACTAGGATTAAATGTCAGGAATTGTGAAAAACTGAGTTTAAATGTATTTGGCTAAGGTGTATGTAAATGTCCGACTTCACCTGTATACACCAGTACAGAGGGATATGTCAACAAGTGATTTACATATGCTTCAGTAAGATTGGATTTTTATTTTTATTTTTTTGAGGGCCTAGTTTTAGCCTGAAAATCACTTTGAACCTGTCACGGCTTGTATAGACGGGACGAGAAGCAGAGCGTTGGTGGAGCGACATTCCTTTTTATTTAACCTGTTAATCTAACAAGCACCAAAAATAACCAAGGAGAGTATAACTGACGTGAAACATACACATACAAGAACCCACACCCAGGTGACAAACCAATGAACTTAAATAGAATCCCCAATTAGAGACAACACGAGACAGCTGTCTCTAATTGGGGATAGAAATTAACAAACCCAAAAGACACCCAGTGAACTCTCAGGCTCTAACTGCGGCCCTCCAACTCCCCACTAGAGGGAGCCAGAGACATGCCACAGTCAGAACCTGACAGAACCAAAACCCCGGCCATCATCATCATGTTTTAGAATTGATTGTTTCAATATCTATGTTTGTGCATGTACACTACCGGCTACTTGTTGCAGTGAAAATATGGTAAATATACAATAAGTTACTGTGTTTTTACTGCTAAATTTATAATTTTTTTGCGGAGTACTAATTAAGTATACACTCACCGGTCAGTTTATTAGGTACACCCATCTAGTACCGGGTCGGACACCCCTTTGCTTTCAGAACAGCCTGAATTCTTCGGGGCAATTTACAAGGCGTCGTAAACATTCCACAGGGATGGTGGTCCATGCTGCTGCGATGGCATCACACAGTTGCTGCAGATTGGACAGCGGTACATAAAAGAAAATATATATATGTTTTGCTCAGCGAGAGAGGAGTTGGAATATTTATTCAATAAACCCATTATTGAGTGAATTAAGAAGGAATATCAATGTAACAAAATGTGGTTTTCCATCCAAATAATAATTATTGCCAGCTAATGTGACATAATAAAAGAAATTGAATATGTCACGAGAGAAAACACACTTCGCCTTTATTAAACTAATTTTCCATCAATGGATGTCGATTTAACTCGTTTGACTGCTATGATTGTAAATAAATCCCATTTGTGCGTATGCATAACTATAGATAAATCCGACGTGAGAGTTAGAGTGATGAAAATAATTCAACTTTGCCATGGTTTGCTTAGCTAGCTACCTGTAGCCTGTTACAGTCAATCTAATGCTTGATCACAATTGATAACTTCCAATTTAATTAACTAAACATGTCCATTAATAATTGCATAATAACACAAGGCTACAACAACAATAAACGGGAAGTTATAGTCCATTAATTAAATTGGTTTGCCAGCTCCAGATAGCTACTCAAGTGGAACAAATGTATTTGCAATGACTCCAGTGATATAGTCATTTCAACATATGTATTGTATCAAATGGTATCCTACAATGGCATATATATTAATAGGCTACTTGATGGTCAACAGATGCAAATGTTTCATTCTCCACATTTAATGTCAGTTTCATTGTGAACTTTTTCGCATAGAAAATGCACGTGAGAAAGTTTCCATTTAAAAATTCCACTTGCACAGCGTTCCAGATTGAAGAACTGAGCATGCATAAAACCTTTCACTTGATACGGTTTTCCATAAGTCAACATTAGAATATCATTTAAAACACCTCCGAGCGAATCTGTCTAATGCGCTCTAGTGCGCCTAAAGTCGTCTTCCAGTGCGTTGTCCCTGTTATTTCTTGACGCGCAACAGTTCTAGCGAGTTAATACGTTTTATGGAAAATTATGTCTCCATAATGACAATAGCCTACATACAACTGGTAAAAAGTTGTCATTACATGCGCAGCTGCTGCTCTGTCTCCTCTCACCCGTGACTCTCTCTCAACACACACACACCCCTCCGGCCCTCTCCCTCCCTCCCTCATTCACTCACTAACTGACTCCCTCCCTGATAGTCAGCAGCAGTAGGTCACAGTACAATTTAGAAGTGGCCAAGAAAAAAACAGCATTAAATTCGTTTTCAACCACAATATATTTTTTAATGGTGCCCAATTTGGCAGGAAAACCGCAGTAACGTCAATTTTGATTTGAGGGACACGACAGATTTTAACTGGTACAAACGTTTCAGTAAGGGGTGAAAAAAAAACCCGTATTGGATTAGTAGGGAAAGATGTATGTTATTTAACTTTGTATAGTATAAGATGAGTCAATCAATCAATCAATATGCATGCACAAACATAGATATTGAAACTAACATTTAAAAAAGTCTACATGCAATAGAGCATGCTGGGAAATATGATAATAATGGGCGTGGTTTTGGTTCAAAACGAGTATTAGGGTTAAACTAGTCCCTCAAAACAAGGCCTTATGAATTACATATGTATTGTATTAAATAAAATACAGAAATTATGACAACATATTAGTTTAGGATCTCACTTGGTGAAGTCCATAGGACAGAAAATGGATTAATGCATCAACCAAGTCTTTGTCACTAACATGTACAGTTATGTGGTAACTACAATCTTTTATCAAAAGGCAAGGCACTCTGGGAAATATTTGAATAAGGCTTTACACTAAGCAGTGTGTTAATTTAACACTGTTCCAGTGTCTATATGGGTCCACAGAATCCACACTTTCAGTATTGATTGAACATTCTTAGTGTTATTTTATTTATCACTGGAGAATTTGTTGCGTCAATAAAAGAAACAAAAAAAAACAATGTCTGCCAAGCAAAAACCTGACAACACGTGAATTTATAAGAACGCTGTAAGTACAGAAATGGTTTGCTCAGTGGGAAATGAGCTTATTACATTATTATAGATACTGGGATTTCCTATGATCTTCTATGTAGAAGAACCCCTTAACTACTAATGACTCCTGTGTTGATTGTGAGCGTCATAGAGCAAAACAGTGTGTTCGTAAGTCTCAGATTTTTCTTAAGAACACAGACTAATGGTTGGTATCTACCGATGCAGATAGAAATAGACTAATCCATACCCACAATGTTTAAAAGGGGTTAGAAGTTCAAAATGTGCAGGCGTCACCGTGGGACTGAAGAGGTTTAATTGACTAGACATGATTTGGAAAGGCACACACATGTCTATATAAGGTCCCCCAAGCCATGAGGTCTAAGGAATTGTCCGTAGAGCTCCGAGACAGGATTGAGTTGAGGCACAGCTCTGGGGAAGGGTACCAAAACATTTCTGCAGCATTGAAGGCCTACAAGAACACAGTGGCCTCCATCATTCATAAATGGAAGAAGTTTGGAACCACCAAGACTTTTCCTAGAGCTGGCCGCCCGGCCAAACAAACTGAGCGATTGGGGGAGAAGAGCCTTGGTCAGGGAGGTGACCACAGGTGACTTGATGAAAACCTGTTCCAGGACCTCAGACTGGGGTGAAGGTTCACCTACCAACAGGACAACGACCCTAAGCACACAACCAAGACAACGCAGGAGTGGTTTCGAGACAAGTCTCTGAATGTCCTTCAGTGGCCCAGCCAGGGCCCAGACTTGAACCCCATCTAACATCTCTGGAGAGACCTGAAAATATCCGTGCAGCGACACTACCCGATCCAACCTGACAGAACTTGATAGGATCTGCAGAGAAGATTGGGAGAAACTCCCCAAATACAGGTGTGCCAAGCTTGTAGCGTTATAACCAAGAAGAATCGAGGCTGTAATCGCTGCCAAAGGCGCTTCAACAAAGTACTGAGTAAAGGGTCTGAATACTTATGTAAATGTGATATTTCAGTTTTTATCTTGCAAACATTTCTAAAAACCTATTTTTGCTTTGTCATTATGGGGTATTGTGTGTAGTTTAGAATAAGACTGCAACATAACAAAATGTGGTTAAAGTCAAGAGGTCTGAATACATTCCGAATGCACAGAGCAGATTAACTGGAATTATATTGACAAAGCCATTGATCACGTGACACCATTAATTTCTTTGTGAAGACTCAAAAGCACATTGAAGCCAAATTAAGTTGGTTAAAATGGGCTGCGTTTAGACAGGTAGCCCAAATCTGATAAAAAACGTGTGACCGCAGCCATGAAGACATAACATGCGCAGTTAGAGCTACTCCAGGAAGTGACATTGCAGGCTAGCTCAGTGCTGCCCCCTCCCATTGAGCAGCTCAAGTTGAAGGCCGACCGGGGTACTGCAGGCTGCCACAGCAACTAAATTATCCTTGTAACTTCTTCTGTGTGCGATTTCAAAATAATCAGTTCAAGGACATATGTACATCTGGTGTGTTAGAATAAATAATTATTGACATATTTGGGGGAATGTCCTCGTCTCCGAGGGAAGATCCTCAGAGCCAGATGGTGTGATGGCAGGTAGCCCTATGCACAATACATTTTTTTTTAAACAACCCAGCGCTGAGTAAATAGTGGACAGAACACACATTTGGTTATTTTTACCCAGCCAATTGGTTCACTTAGTTGGGTTGTTTTCTTTGAAGACTGGAGGCGTGGCTTAGTAAGGGCTTGGATTTCAGATCGTTATTTTTGGCCACCCGTGAGAGTAAATGTAATTCCAGTTAATCTGCTCTGTTGTATTGTCAACACATGTTAAGGCTGAGCAAAGACCATGTTGTTGTTTTAATGAGGCTTATTCAAGAGTTTGACAAATGTATTGGTCACATACACATGATTAGCAGTTGTTATTGTGGGTGTAGCGAAACTCTTTTTGTTTTTGAGTTTCTCAAGTGCCTATGCATTTCCCAATGTACAGACAGTTAGCTTTTTATTATAGTATTTAAGTAGTAATAGTGTTAGAAAATGTATTTTAGAATATGAAATGTGCAAAAATATTCAAGGACATGATTCCTTGTTTATCTGATTAGAATCTGATATTTCAAGCCATATTTCAAACAACCTTGGTGGTTTGAAGTCAGAAACGTATCTGATTCTTGACCATACACCTCACTGGGTTTTTAGACTGTTATTGGGCATACCTTGTTGCTTGCTAGCTACTCTGTTGTCAGTCTGTCAGGAACATGTGGTAGATAACTAGCCTGTTAATTGTTTACAAACAAATGAGTGAATGTACTAGAAAGCCAAACAGCTACCTAGTATCCTTTGAGGCTTTAAAGGTGTTCTTACACTATGATTTAAACAATTCTAAGTAACTGGGAAACATCTACGGCAGCCATTTTTGTCAAATTAGCTTGCTAAATAACTTGGTTATAGTGCTCGGAAGCATGAGCAACACCACCAATCAGCCTACACCACTGAGCACACACACGTCATTACTATGACAACTAGCGCAGCCATGTCAGCAAATGACTACTGTCTGAACACACACAAATCTGATTTGGTTACTTGTAACTTGCTGTTTGGACAGTCACTATTCCAAAACGGATTTGCGCATTAAGGGCCTGCCATGTTAACAAGGCTTCAGTGACCCAACTGGCTTGGTCCAAAATAACCCATATGTCAACTTGTTTTTAACCCAGCATTTTTATTAATTTTATCTTTTTGTGTATGCTCATATAATAGTAAACCAAGCAAATAATGTTATGCTTACTGTATGAAGCCAAACAAGCATTCCTGATTGAACTTTCGTAAACTACATTTGAAGAAGTTAAATGAGGTATGCAGGTATGTGAATTGTGAATAATGAAAAGGCATGTGGGTCAAAATCTAAAATATTTCAAGGCACTCTCAGTAGACCACTTAACCCCTCATTATTCATAGGCTACTTGGCCAATACATGGCCATGATAAAAAGACACACCTATGCAACACAGGAGGTTGGAGGCACCTTAATTGGGGAGGGCGGGCTCATGTTAATGGCTGGAGTGGAATCGGTGGAATGGCATCAAACACATGGTTTCCATTTACTCCGTTCCAGACGGTATTAAGAGCCGTCCTCCCGTCAGCGTCCTCCACCACGAAGTATGCAAAGCTGCTAAACCAGCCTGGATTAAGAGGAGGGAAGGTTAATTTGTTTTATGTTTCCAAGTATGAGATTCATGGGCACAAAAGGCACATCTCTCGTTCCATGGATGGATTGGCTTCGCTTCCGCTCTCAAAACCCATGCCATCCCCTAACTGCATTACCGTTAAGAGCTGCTTTTGGTGGGTCTTAAAGTGTAACTTTAGCATGAAATTGCCACTCCTCCCACCTCAGCACAAGCGAGCTGATGTTAGACAGGTGAATTGCCGAAACCTGGCGTAAGGGGTGAAAAATGCCAGTGCGCCAGTTTCTACTGACGAAATTGCAAACTAACGAAAATATAGCGTCCTGTGCGTACATGTGCGTTTTCATCCACTATCCGATTGAGATGTGAATTCACTATAGTCACCAGATTTTTTTTTCCCACTGGAACTTTAATATGCTGAGTTAATCACAGCATTCATGCACAGCAATTTGGCCAGTGTTACCCAGTGTAGATTTGCTAGTGTTACATTTCTAGTGTTGATTCAGGTTTTGGTGTCGTTATTCAACTGGTTAAAGTTTATTGTGATATGAGTAAGGGACAAAATTACCCTATTAGGGGGTGGTGCCTCACCTTAAGTCCAGGCCGTAGATCCCCCATAAGGAACTGTGAAAAAGTAAGGCAACTTTACATGTAAGCCCAGTGAGGTGTGCTCTTGTTATTTCAAGCCCTATGGTAAAGGGGTAAGCGGCAATGTGCAGGATGGGATTAGGTATAGCCTTTATGTGTCTGGAAACATCAGGCAATCAGTAGGACTGCCCTGGTAAAATTCCTGCACTCACAGCCTCCTCCAGGGACGGCTTAGTGGGACTGATTCATAGAAAGCTGGAAAAATACAGGCATGTTTGGAATTTACTAATGACTGGCCTTTCAGTCTGATGAACGCAACATGGTGTGTGCTAATATAAGTAGTGGTTGGTTCATACCTCTATTTCAAATCTTGCCATTAATTTCCACTGAATATTTCTCATTTTGTGAACAAAAGTCAATTTATGCCATGAATTGACCCAAAATCTACATTGGAATATGAAAATAGTACAGGATTTTGTCAATGGGTTTATACCGGATGTATTAGTTGGACGTCCAATATAGTCAATTATTTAGGGTGAATCATTATGGCTAAAGCAAGTAAGCTTAGAAATGTATTCAGAATCAAATGTATTGGGCAGGAAACTAATGTTAACTGCCTTAGGGCTGAAAGACTCACATATTAGAGCCATTTTCACTTTCTAAGGGATTGGAACTGGAACGTTTTCCTATTACGACATTAAAAAAAGTATTTGTCCATGCTTTAGCTCTGCGGTGGATGGATGCTTAAGAATGTTCTTCACAGTACTCTAAGTGAACCACATTATCCTGCACTTTTTTGGTCTAAAAGCTATGGAGATGCAGGGAATTCTCATTTTAAACCTTCTCTTACATCAAAGCTGGTAGACATTTAACGCCTTCCCTTATATGGATTATTCCTACTTTCCTCGAGTGCAGAGGGAGGCAACAGAGGGTGAGAGGGAACGGTGATGGGTCAAAGAAGGGTGGTCATATACAGACCATCCTTTGATCAGAGTGCACATTGCATGATGGGTATAACAGTAGTTGTCAAATCCATTTGCACTTTCTTTCTTTTCCTTCACTGTAGCTACTTCACTTCAATCTAACTCAGAACACTTGGATTCTTTCTGTGATAGCATCATCTCTTGAGTACACATGCCATGAACGTGGTAGGACTTGGAAGAGTGCATCTTTCCCACAAATAGATCAATGAAACCTCTGTGTCAGTCCACTACCCAGCTAGAAAGCCCATAGCCATAATTAGTGAGAGTTCGGTCAATTTTAAAGTCCCTCCCCAAGCACTCATCATTAGTATTTGGGCCTCTGTGGGATCAATCTGGATTTTCAAATATCTGTTCTGAGTGAATCAATTATTTCCTGTGAGAGAAATAAATCTTCATCGACAATGGTCACATGGTGTCATCTCCTCCAGCACTGGAAGGAAGTTGTATCCAATCAGATATACCAGATGACAGAAGCTTTGGAGGGTTACCCAAGTCTACATCAGCGGTAGGCAACCCTGTATCTGGAGTGACAACCCTGGTCCTGGAGGGACATCCCTGGTCCTGGAGTGCAGTAGGCACTTCATGTTTTGATTTAACCGACCTGGAAGACCATGTGTGTTGCATTTAGGCAATCACTGAACTGATCAATTAGCTAAGCTGGTCAGGTGTGGCTCCTGCGGCACGCCAGGAACAGGGTTGCTTACCCCTGGTCTAGATCATACCAGATGTTTCATCAAAATCACATTCTAAAGTAGAATTCAGAATTCAGCTAGAGATTGATTACATTTTTTTTTAAACTCCTGGTTACTGACTGATTGAACAGCTGTTTTTAGTTATGCCCTGACTCCTGCATGGCCTCAAGGCCATAGAAGCAAAGGAAGCCAGTTTAAAACACCAAGTTAAGAGAACAGTCTCAATTCTAAACACAGAGGTGAGATTCCTCA